>JAJJWW010007745.1:0-646749 GCA_023531295.1 Papaver armeniacum | reverse complement strand
GTCCATGGACCGTGGACCCGATCAAAAGCGGTCTAGGATATAATAATTTTGGAGCACAACCTGGATGGTTAAAAGCGAGTCATTTGTATAAATTTTTAATTACACTCATGTCCCAGAATTATTAACCCCTATTGAGACGGCTGAGACCTGGTTGAATCGGTGATTCTAGTTAGTGGGAACTCTAACCCAGTTTCCCTCCCTTTCTCACCTCGTTAGTAACGATGGATATATATCTCCCCATATCCTCTCTCTCTCTCCCATTAGTTCACTCACGAGGAAAAAAGAAAAGCTTCGAGGAGAAAAAAACCCACGCATCCTAAAATCCTTCTTCTTCTCTCAAACTCCATTCAATGAAATCTAATTAAGCCCTTATATTAGAAGCCTCATTTTAGATTAACCTTTTACATCTTGTGCTAGCAACTAGGTTTGATTTTCAAAATCATCAGGTAAATCTACAATTAGGGTTTTTCGATTGAAGTTCTTTTTTTCCTTCTCTTTTATCAGTTACTATCGATTTCCTTCATGGGTTTTAACAATTAATGTTTTGTTTGTTTGTTTCGAGGTAAATCTCAGCAGTTTGAGTCGAGATAAGGTACGGTTAGGGTTTTTGATTGAAGTTATCTTTTTCTTCCTATTTTTTCTTTTAATGAGCGATTTCGTTCATGGGGTTTTAATTTTTAGTGTTTCGTTTGTTGATTTCAGGTAAATCTCAACAATTTCGATCAGTAGTTCAAACAAGGTATAGTTAGGGTTTACGATTGAAGTTTTCTTTTTCCTCTCTTTTCTTTTAAATGATCGATTTCCTTCGCGGGGTTTTAACAATTAGTGTTTTATTTTTTGATTTCGGGTAAATATCACCATTTTCGGTTGTAGTTCAAATCTTCATCAAGTGCAGGTTAGGGATTTGGATTTGGGTTTAAGTTTTCTTTTTCTTTTCTTGGTCGATTTTGTTCGAGGGGTTTTAACAATTGTTGTTTTCTTGGTTGATTTGAGGTAGTTACTAACTTAAGTTGCTAGATTCTGTTTTTCATCGGTGTATAATTTGATTTGATAGTTAGTTAATTTATGAGTTTTAAATCTAGTATGTGGATCATGTATTAGGGTTAGTTAAGTTATGTTTGTTGATTTGGTTTGTGTATCATGTTTTGGGGTTTGTGTTGCTTGAACATAATTATGTTTTAGGTTTGTAACCCTTTTACTATAGTTACCCATGTGTTAAGGCTTCTCTTATATATGTTTAGATAGTATTCATGTGTTAATGCTACTTTATTACTATATAGCCTTTCTTGATGTCATGTGAAATTTTATGCACTTCAAGGTGACTTTGTAGTAGTGTTTGTCTGGTGTTTGTAGACTAAAACTACCCCATGCCATTGTAGACTCAAGACTTAAGTTTAAGTTCTTTATTGAGATCAATATTTGGATGCCAAACTATAATTTTTGTTAAGCCGCATCGGTCGAGTCATTTGATTCTAGATTTCATTATAGTTTGGCATGTGTTAAATGTATTTTACATACAGGTTTTATATCTTATTGGCAACATGATTCCTCTCCGGATAGTTACGGTTTTAGGTTGTAATGTTGTTGAATGACTTGAATGCTCTCAAGTATACTTTATGATTTAGAATGATGTTGTTTTTTATTCCAAGCTAGCTAGGTTGCGTATTTTGGTGGTTAATTTTTCAAATTGATATTTTTTTAGAGTGACTTATCATAGAGACATCCTGCAGAGTAGCCAGTTCCAGATGCTGCCGAAATACTAGGTGCCAAGTACTAGCCCTAGGTCAAGTGCGACTAAGCGGCCAGGGGCTTTGACTCAATTCTGAGGTTTCCATCAAGCGATGGTGGTCATCTTCTTTGCAAGTCCAAGTGAAGGGAGTCATCGTGTGTCTTCGATCAAATGGTGATCATTCTCCCGATCCATGGCAATGAGAATCGGTTTGAGGAAATGGATGGCATGCGGCTTTTCATCAGAAAATATTGAAGTGACAATACGAGAGGAAAGTGGGATTAACGGTAACATATGACATTACATTTCGGTTTCCTTTATGTCATATATATATATATATATATATATATATATATAATGTATCAATTGACCTTCCATTTGTTTTGTTTTATAAGTAGATGATCACTGGTTTGGTCATTCAATTCAATGCTTCGGGACAACCAATAGAGGATGGTTCTAAGAAATATCTTTATAGAGTTGGAATAATAGCCGGGAATATTGTCCCAATGATTATCGAGGATTGGAGATGCTATTCCATGTGGTCTCAAGGAAGAAATCTGGAGAGCCATCAAGAATGAGTACTAAGGTACACTGAGAATTATCAAGTGTAAGGCGTTGAGGATGGCAAATAAGTCAGTGGAAGAATAGAAAGACAATTTTAAGGAAATGGTGTGACCAATTTGCTCTCTGTTCTGTGAAAGAATGAACAATAGACCACAAGGTGTGAGAGCGAGGATTGGGTGAAATTTGTGAAACTTCATGATTGAGAAGAAGATAAGAAACTAAGGGAGATAGGTAAGGAATCAAGGAAGCTACTCAGGGTTTTGCATACTCTTTGGAAGAGATGGCATTGCACGTCGTCGTCATATTATGGAACAACAAAGTCCAAGCTGGCGTGTGTCAAGAACTGTTGTATACTTGGCAACACATGTTTACCGAGAACTCCCTCAGAAGCACTTGATGTAATGGACCATTGATTGTTACGAGTAAAATGCGGAACAATATCTCGTAAGTCCAGTTTTATTTGTTGGTTTTTATATTGACTAGCATATATTTTCTTTGTTGGTTTTCCTTGTAGTTATGATTTCCGCTTATACATATAATCGATGTACATTGCGAGGCACGGAGTAGAAAGTTGCATGAAACAGAAGCGGTATAGAGAGGAAACCCACTTGGACGAGAGATACGGTTGCCAAGGTGGGTGCGGATTAATTTGTATTGTTGTTTGCAGAAAAATGTTGTTAGTTATAGCTAACAAATTTTGTTTACTTCTTAATAGGTGTTTGGAGTTGATGATAGGGGATGTGTTCGAGGAATGGGAGGTGGGATATCAAAAGGCTGAGCCTTGCTTCCACACTTCCTAGGGAGCAATTAAGACAACAAGTCTTTGAAGACTAGAGCTGTAGAAGATCGTGTCAGTACTCTTAGAAAGCTTGTTAAGAGACAATGGCAGGTTTGAGTTAGCGATCCTAACTTGAAGTGCTACTAATGCTCGAGGTAATAACATTCTATAACTAGTTTTTAGTTTGCAAATCATAAACATTGTCCTAAAATTTTTGTCCTTAAGCAGGAAATATTCATTTTACTTAAAATCTCGGTAGGTAGTGGTCGTTTTGCTTAATTCTTATTTGTATGCTAGGGAGCGATTAGATGAAGAACTTGGTGGATATGGTTGTTAAAAATAATTTGAAGTATGTTATTATCTGAGTGAGATGAGATTGGACAAGGATGCCACATATACTTACATATTTGTATTCATACTACTTTTGATCGGACGCAGTAGCCATAATAGATGTATTTGATTATTTGATAATAGTTTGGACTTGGATTCAAGAGTGTGTTACTTTGTATACATGGTGTTGTTTCCATTTTCATAAAGCATCTTTTACGTACACTAGTAAAACCTTATTGCTTATTTAGGTGTGCTTATATCTTTGCGGTATGAATGAGTGGTGGTTGTCGGCCCGGTGGATCTGTGAGTAATTAGAAGAACATGAGAAAGAGAGCTGTTGCATTAGGCAATATATTTACCAATAGGCCTCAATAGATGATGAATGTCATTTGGTCCTCATTGATGAAGTATGTTTGCAGCAAAAAGTCTACATGAAGGTGATGGAACTTTTAGAGATGTTTCCATAGGTGACAAGGTTATGTGGCCACAACGAGTTTGTTTTCCCAGGTTGCCGCGGTGGTCTTTGGCATTTAATGGTTAGGTTCTGGTTTTATGTGGAGGTTTGGGACTTTTTTTAGATATATACATGGTTGGTATACATGTAGTTTTTGATATAATACGTGCTCGCGTTATATGTAACTAGTTATAGGAATCTCTTTTTTGAGATGTAAGTATTTTGGGTTAGACTTGCAAGTTTGTATGGTTTTTGAGTCTCATCTTCTTCTTTTTGTGATGAAGACACTCAAAACATGTAAGAAAGTGTCTTGCAACACATGGATTTGTAGCTTGACCAGGGTTTTAGAAGCCACTGCTTTTGCCAATCTGGTGAAGATATGTTAGATTGTAAACGGGGCTCAAACACTAACAACCTATCACTCAAATGCAGACATAAAAATACTTACATCTCAAAAAAGAGATTCCGATAACTAGTTACATATCTTTGCACGAGGTCGTAATATATCCAAAAAACTTACATGTATACCACCATGTATATATACCCAAAAAAGTCCCAAAAGTCCCAAACCTCCACATAAAACCCGAAACTCCAAATCCATTAAACGCGACTAACTGAAACTTGGAAAACAAACTGTTGTGGCCACATAACCTTGTCACCTATGGAAACATCTCTAAAAGTTCCATCACCTTCATAGAGATTTTAAGAAGGTAAACAGACTTCATCAATGAGGACCAAATGACATTCATCATCTATTGGAGGCCTATTGGTAAATATATAACCTACTGCAACAGCTCTCTTTCTCATGTTCTTTAGAATTACTCGCTGAGATCCAGCTGGTTGACAACCACCACCATTCATACCCTGCAGAAGATATAAGCACACCCAAATAAGCAATAAGGTTTTACTGGTGTACATAAAAAGATGATTTATGAAAATGGAAACAACACCATGTATACTGTAACACACTCTTGAATCCAAACTATTATCAACAATCAACACATCTATTATGGCTACTACAACTCGATCAAAAGTAGATGAATACAAATATGTAAGTATATATGTGGCATCCTTGTCCAATCTCATCTCACCGTATAACATACTTCAAATTATTTTTAAACAACCATATCCACCAAGTTATTCATCTAATCGCCTCCCTAGCATATAAATAAGAATTAAGCAAAATGACCACTACCTACCGAGATTTTAAGTAAAAATAAATATTTCCTTTTGCTAGACAAAATTTTTAGAACAATGTTTATGAGTTGCAAACTAAAAAACTAGTTATAGAATGTTATTACCTAAGCATTAAAGTCTGAGTTAGGATTGCAACTTAAACCTAAAGCTATTAGTGTCTCAACAATGTTTCTTCGAGAGTACGGACACGATCTCTGCAACTCTAAAGTCTTCAGACTTGTTGTCTTAATTGCTCCCTAGGAAGTGTGGAAGCAAAAGCCAAGCTTTGATATCCCACCTCCCATTCCTCGAACACATCCCCTATCATCAACTCCAAACACCTATTAAGAAGTAAACAAAATTTGTTAGCTATAACTAACAACATTTTTTTTGCAAACAACACTACAAATTAATGTGCACCCACCTTGGCAATCGCATCTCTCGTCCAAGTGGGTTTCCTCTCTATACTTGCTTCGGTTTCATACAACTCTCTTACACTGTGCCTCGCAATGTACATCGATTATATGTATAAGTGTAAATCATAACTACAAGGAAAACCAACAAAGAAAATATATGCTAGTCAATATAAAACCAACAAAGAAAACTGACTTACGAGATATTGTGCATTTTACTTTGTAACAATCGTGGTCCATTACATCAAGTGCTTCTTGAGGGAGTTCTTGGTAAACATGTGTTGCCAAGTATATAACAGATTCTTGACACACCGCCGCTTGGACTTTGTTGTTCCATAATATGACGACGACATGCAATGCCATCTCTTCCAGAGTATGCAAACCTTGAGTAGCTTCCTTGATTCCTTACCTATCTCCCTTAGTTTCGATCTTCTTCCAATCATGAAGTTTCACGAATTTCACCCAATCCTCGCTCTTCACACCTTGTGGTCTATTGTTCATTCTTTCAGCAACAGTAGCAAATTGGTCACACCATTTCCTTAAAATTGTCTTTCCTTTCTTCCATGACTTATTTGCCATCCTCAATGCCTTACACTCGATAATTTCAGGTACCTTGTACTCATTCTTGATGGCTCTCCAGATTTCTTCCTTGAGACCACATGGAACAGACCTCCAATCCTCAATAAATTGTGGGACAATATTCCTCGCCATTATTCCAACTCTGGTAGCATATTTCTTAGAACCATCCTCAATTGGTTGTCCCAGAGCATTGAATTGAATGACCAAACGGTGATCATCTACAGAAAACAAAAAAATGGAAGGTCAATTGATAGCATTTATATATATATGACATAAAGGAAATCGAAATAGAATGTCGTATGTTACCATTAATCCCGCTTTCCTCTCGTATTGTCAAACAATATTTTCTTGATGAAAAGCCGCATGCCATCTATTTCTCTCACTATTCTCATTGCCATGGATTGGAGAATGATCACCATTTGACGAAGACACACGATGACTCCCTTCACTTGGACTTGCAGCAACATGACCACCATCAGTTGATGGCGACCCTTGTGAATTGAGCAAAGCCCTCGGCCAGTTAGTTGCACTTGACCTAGGGGTAGTACTTGCCGGACCTAGTATTTGCAGACCGGGGACGGCTACTTGCAGGATGTCTCGGCATAGTTACCTAAAAAAATATCAATTTGAAAAATTAACCACCAAAATACAGACCTAGCTAGCTTGGAATAAAAAACAAGATCAATCTAAATCATAAAGTATACTTGAGAGCATTCAAGTCATTCAACAACATTACAATCTAAAACTTAACTATCCGGAGGAATCATGTTGCCAATAAGATATAAAACTGGTATGTAAAATACATTTAACACATGCCAAACTATAATGAAACTAAAATCAAATGACTGGACCGATGGGGCTTAACAAAATTATAATTAGGAAATCCAAATATTGATCTCAATAAAGAACTTAAACTTAAGTCTCGAGTCTACAATGGCATGGGGTAGTTTTAGGTATACAAACACTAGACAAACACTACTACAAAGTCACCTTGAAGTGTATAAAATTTCACATGACATCAGTAAAGGCTATATAGAATAGCAGGCATTAACACATGAGTACTATCTAAAACAATATAAGAGAAGCATTAACACATGGGTAACTATACTAAAAGGGTTACAAACCTAAAACATAATTCTGTTCAAGCAACACAAAACCCAAAACATGATACACAAATCAAATCAACAACATAACTTAACTAACCCTAATACATGATCCACATACTAGATTTAAAATCATAAATTAACCAACTATCAAATCAGCTATACCTGATGAAAAACAAACCGCAACTTAAGTTGTAACTACTGCTAAATCAACCAAGAAAACAACAATTGTTAAAACCCCTTGAACAAAATCGACCGAGAAAAGAAAAAAGAAAACTTAAATCCAAATCCAAATCCCTAATTTGTAACGATGAAGATTTGAACTACAAATCGAAAATGGTGATATTTACCTGAAATCAAAAAATAAAACACTAATTGTTAAAACCCCGTGAAGGAAATCGATCATTTAAAAGAAAAAGAGAGGAAAAGAAAACTTCAATCGTAAACCCTAACTATACCTTGTTTGAACTACGATCGAAATTGTTGAGATTTACCCGAAATCAACAAACGAAATACTAAAAATTAAAACCCCAAACGAAATCGTTCATTAAAAGAAAAAATAGAAGAAAAAGATAACTTCAATAAAAAACCCTAATCGTACCTTATCTCAACTACAACCGAAATCAATGAGATTTACCCTAAACAAACAAACAAAACACTAATTGTTAAAACCCATGAAGGAAATCGATAGTAACGAAAAAAAAGGAAAAAAAGAACTTCAATCGAAAAACCCTAATTGTAGATTTACCTGATGATTTTGAAAATCAAACCTAGTTGCTACACAAGATGTAAAAGGTTAATCTAAATGAGGTTTTCTAATATAAGGGCTTAATTAGATTTTATTGATGGAGTTTGAGAGAAGAAGAAGATTTTATGATGTCTAGGTTTTTTTTCTCTGAGTTTTTCTTTTTTTCTCTGTGAGTGAACTAATGGAGAGAGAGAGAGAATGTGGGGAGATATATATCCATCGATACTAACGAGGTGAGAAAGGGAGGGAAACATGTTAGAGTTCCCGCCTAACTAGAATCACCGATTCAACTAGGTCTCCAGCCTCTCGGTGTGGGTTAATAATTGGGGACATGAGTGTAATTAAAAAATTTATACAACGACTGTTTTTAACCATCTAGGTTGTGCTCCGAAAAATTATTATATCCTAAACCGTCTTGACCGGTCCACGGTCCATGGACCGCTGATGAGGGTCGGGGTGGTGGGTTGAGATAACCGCCTTTTCTACTAGTGACTGCTCAAAATTTCAATAAAAAACGAATTAGAAGTAATGGGTTTGTGGGAAAATAGTTATGGATAGGTTTGTTTATAAAAGATTGATTAATCGATGATGAAAATTCAATGAATCGACCAGGCTGGTTATAATTTGTATATGACCAGCTGAATGGGACCCTAGCTCAGCTGGTCATCCTCGTTCCCCAAAGTTTAATGCGCTCCAGGAGGTCCCAGGTTCGTGTCCCCAATGGCGTAATATTGCAGGAATTAACATGGAAGGTAGTGTTAGTTTGCCCCCTTGTGACACAATCTCGCCCCGCCCGCCGTTTCTTTCTCCCCTTGGCAAGGTTCCCCATGAGGCCCGTTGGTAGGCTAGCACAACAACCTGTTCAATTAATGTAGTAGTATGTCGTTGGAGCTTAGCTTGTTAGGCTTCCAACTAGTTAATGTAATAATCGTTATCTATTAAAGGTAAAAGAGTAAATATGTTAATGATTTAAATTAAGATAAATATATAGAGGTGGTGGTAGTCGGATGTGGTAGTGGTGGGCGGCGGTGGTGGGAGGGGGTGGTAGTTATATATATATAGGTGGTTATTAGGTTAGTTTTAAATTAAATTAGGTTAAGGGTAGGTTAGTCATTTACACACTTTAGGACATCCCTTATAATTATAGAGAAAGTGACCTAATAAGACCATGGTCCCCTCAAAAAAACCATGGTCCCAATAAAAAAATGGTTCTTGAATTATGTGTAGATTCAGATGGACCCGGATCCAGAATAGGGTTATTTTATTTTTACCTCCTTTACTATCGACTATCGAGAATGACTAATGGTTATGGGGTTTGAAATGGTGGTGGTTGTTCGATGATTCGATGAGTATTGATGGCTGCTTATTTTCACAAATAGTATAAGAAACCTAAGCTCTTATCTTCTATAAAATGCACCGTCTATATCTTCAATTGAGATTGAAACACGCGGCAAGAAACACGTTAATGCACAATTAGCAAGAGAGACAAACTTATTGTTATCTCCGTCTCTCTGCTCTCTTATCTTCTTCATCCTATTTTCACAAATCTTGTATCTAGTCAAATGCTCAGTTTTTCTGTATATGAAACCTAAGCTCTCTTTGATTTTAGTATTTTAAAACGAATACAAAGGTGAAGAAAGTTACTACGAACCCTAAGAGAAGCAGAAAGAAAGATTCACTTTTCGAAGAGTAGATCTAGACCACCTTTTTGGTTAATTTCTGAACTGCTGGAATTCGTTGAAGGGGTATAACGTGGTCTGGGAAGGAAGCCGCAGCTCCCATAAAATGGTAAATTTAATTTAGTCTTCATTTTCTACAAGTTTTCCAATTAAATCTGCCATGAACTAGCTAAGGGTTAAAGTTTTATAATTGAGGGTCCACGGCGAAGTGCAGG
Source organism: Papaver armeniacum (assembly GCA_023531295.1). Taxonomy (NCBI): domain Eukaryota; kingdom Viridiplantae; phylum Streptophyta; class Magnoliopsida; order Ranunculales; family Papaveraceae; genus Papaver; species Papaver armeniacum. The sequence continues at coordinate 636,981 of JAJJWW010007745.1, read as the reverse complement.
TGGAGATTCACTGAGGGTCAAGGACGAAGTCAAGTATTTGTTGAAGTGATGAAAACGAGGTAGATTTGATAGTTTATGACGTTTGTTTTGAAGAACTGAAATTATTGGAGTCATTTCGTGATAGTTTTTTTTAGTAACTGTACAACGATTGTCAATGGTTAGGGATGTGTAGGGATAGATATATGGGTTTAGCCGAATAGAGTGTTTTAGTGTGACACTCTCTGACCCATGCATGGCTAGAGTAGAAATATAAATTGAAGTGCTAAGTAGACTTTATATATTATTGTACCAATGAGTGTTTCTTAACTAGTATAGAGATCAGAAGTAGTTAACATATTCTTGACATTTGAGTCGATTGGCACCAAGACATAGTTAATCTTAATGTCTTTAGGTAGCCATCTTGTTTAGGATACCTTCTATAGTAAGTACGACCACGTCCACCTTTTACCTATGGACTAGTCACTGATGTCAAGAGCATTCAGAGTTAACAACGAATTTGTTCATGAAAATGCACAGCATTCAATAATAAGTCTTTCAGTCAATTGACTTCCGAAAGTGTACTGTTTTAAGTTTTAAAAGATGCTGGCTCATAGGTTAAGGTTTGATGGTTCTCCCGTGATGTATTGGTTTTTGTTTCTGCTGGGATAGTTCTTTTTGGTTTCAAATTTTGGAATTTGACTATACGATAGTGGTCGCTAAGTAATTGGAGCAGGAAAAACTTTTAGCTTGTTGTTAGTCTGTTTTCACTAATTTGCAACAAATGTTAATGGATGTTTAGGGCATACATATATGGATTTAGCCAAATAGAGTGTTTTAGTTTGACTCTCTGACATTTGGCTAGACATAGAAATAGAAGTAGAAGTAATGACTAGATTTTATATATGGTATGAGATGCTAAGAAGTTCAAGTATATGCCCTTGAAAGTTGATTTTACAATTTTTGACCTCAAATCAAAAGCAAAACCAGAAATTGCAAAATCTACTTTCTAGGGTTTGTATTTGAATATTCTTAGTCTCAAAATCTACCCTTTGGGGTTTGCAAAATCAATGGGGAAATCGATTTGGATTACGGAAAAGTTGCATGTATCAATGGGGTAAGTGATATTTCTCTCCCTCTTTCGGTTACTTTTTTTTTTCTAATAATATTAGTAAAAATCATTCTCTAGCTGATTGACTTACAAAAGGGTACTGTTTTAAGTTTGAAAAGATGCTGGCGCTGTGGTTTTAAGATTTGATGGTTCTTCTATGATGTATTGGCTTTTGTTTTGTTGGGCTACAAGATAATCAAACTGAAAACACAACTTTGGATCTGTTTTCCTAGGTTGGTATGTTTGGTCTTTATTGTGAAGTGCAAAATCTATGAGGATTAATGTGGTTTAAAAGCTGCTTGTGGTTTAATTGTTTGCGTGTGAGGCTATTTGTTGGTTCTATTATTCTAATAATTATTATTTTTATTTTTTTTTGTATAATTTTACCCTTTAGGGTGTTGGTAGGTTATCACTGGTTGCAGCATCGGCTGCTCAGTGTGCAGCTAGCGTAGTTCAAGCTGGGACTAAAGAGCTAACATCCAAGGTATTTGATTTTCCTTCCGAACTCCTAGTTTTCAATTTTAAGGCCGACATGTTTTTTTTTAGTAAAGGACCACGCTATGCAATTCAGTATGTGTGCACACCTTTACCTTTAGTTTTGGTAAATAATTGTGAAACATGTGCAGTGCCTTCACAAAATGTGTATGCACTCTGAAATGTGCATAGTAAGTTACATAGCCCTGATTGGTATCCTTCCAGAGTTTAAGGATCTTTCTTTGTAGTAGTTATTACTCAAAATTATGGTCTGTAAAATGCTTCAAATCGGTAGTCTGAAATTCTGAATTACTCCATGGAGCTGGATGATACTCATCCACCTATCTATTGTTTGCAGTCCATAAACCATTGGGTTTTTCTAAGTTTTTTTAGGATACACCGAGCTATGTTGTAAAAGGCATCCTGGGCGCTTGCCTAGGTGCGCGAGTCGCCCAAGGGGACCCTAGAGAAAAAGGGTGACTAAGGCGCTAAATTACATGTATTTTTGCTGTTTTCTATTTTTTCCTCGGTGTGCCTAGGCGCCTCGCCTTGCCTAGCGCCTCTAATACAACATAGACACCCGAGTAGCTCCCTATTTCTATAAGTTACTGGATGAAAAAGCACCCATCGTTAAGTTTTATTTGATAGTTTAATTTTTCAGAAAATCTAATCGACTCTTTTCTTACTTCTGCATTGCTGCACCTGACCTAAGCTCCCAATTACTAATTCACCTTTAATTTTCCAACGACTCTCGTAACCACCACTATCTCCCCTTCCTCTTCTTGATTAAAGTTATAACGCGTTCTTCATGTAAGTTACAAGAAGAGTTTTCACAGATGAAGCTAAGAGATTTCATTGATATTGGTGCATGCTTCTTCATCTCACCATTTTATTTTATCACCAAACACCACCACGAAGAGAAAGAACCCTAGAGGTAGATTTTGAGACACTAAGAAATTCAAGTATAAACCCTTGAAAGTTGGTTTTACAATTTCTGAGTAGAAAAATCAGGTTAAAATTAAACTTATTATTTGTTTTTGTTTTTGATTTTTTGGTAAATTTGTGAACGATATATTTTGTTGAATTCTAATTTTTTTTTCAGTTAGATTTGTATCTTTAAAAATCGTACTTGTGAGGTGGTTTTGACTACCGGGCAATGTCTTCGCGTAGGACGAGGAAACAAGCTTTGATGGATTGGATTATATAGTTATAGTTGGTACTTGGTTATACTTTACGGCTGGTTTTTCTTTAGTAAAGTACCACACTATGCAATTAGTATGTTTGCATACCTCTAGTTTTTGTGAGTCATTGTGAAAAATATGCAGTGCCTTCACAAATATGTATGCACTCTGAAATGTCCGTTGCAAGTTACCTTAATGCGTAGCACTTTGAAGTGTCCATAGTAAGTTACCTTTCATTGGCATTCTGCCTACCAAATTTGCAGCTGCTTGGTAAACCTAAGATTTTTGCAAAGATTTAACTATTAGAGCTCCTTTTTTTTTTTTTTTTTTTTTTTAAATTAAATGAATACAAAGGAATTAGTTTTTCTGTATTCACTATGAATTGCACTTAAAACCGAGGTCTTTTGTTGTTGTACCTTGAAGTTCATCTGCTATTGTAGAATTCATCCCCTTCTGCATCTTTAAAGGTACAAATCCAACTGAACTTCTAAGACGCAGATTCACCATTTGTGCCTTTAAAGATAAAAATCTAACTGAAAAATCAAAATTTAACAAAACATATAATTCATAAATTGGCCTCGAATCAAAAGCAAAACAAGTAATAAGTTTGGATTTTACCTGATTCTTCTTATCAGAAATTGCGAAATCAACTTTCTAGGGTTTGTATTAGAGTTTCTTAGTCTCAAAATCTACCCTTTGGGGTTTGCAAAATCAATGGGGAAATCGATTTGGATTACGGAAAAGTTGCATGTATCAATGGGGTAAGTGATATTTCTCTCCCTCTTTCAGTAGGTATGTATGTGGATCCCACCTCTAGATTAAGTTACTCCTGTATAATTAATCACCAAGATAAAGATCTTTACTAGATGAATATGGATCTAGCAGCACAGCACCACATCTGACCATGTGTGATTTGTCTGTTAGAGATGCACTAGTATTTTGCCTCCAACTGTTTCTTGATTTGATGAAGGAATTAAGATAAACCGTAAGGATCTTTTGACCCTGAACTGTGTGGTGTTTCTTGACTTGATTTGATTATGTGTGGAACTGATATCTAACACTAATTTAATGAACTTTTTTAGTTGTATGAATATATCTATGTAACACTTTTTACCTGTGTAAACAGTTCCGGTCTTGAACAACTACATGATAAGAAGGGCGAGACAAGGGAAAGGCACTTCAAATAGTCGGCATTATTTGTCCACGGCTTTCAGACATGACTGAACATAGATTGGAAGTGGTAGGAGCGGGCGGTGTTACCCATCTTACAGCTGCAAATGGGATTCTTGAGTTTTTCACGGAGCTAATCAATCTATTCCAATCCGTATCTAGTAAGTTCCATCGATAAAAATGGAAGAGGTCTATGTCAAACGTCTGTAGTATGTCGCCAAGTGAACATCTTTGAGTTAATATCTCAAATGGGATTAAGAAACCAGAACACAGTTCCCCTTGATGAATCAAAGAACAACATTCTACATTGTGCTGCTATATGGAGACCAACGCTGCAGATGGATAAAATATCTGGCGAAGCTCAAATGCAAAGGAAGATACAATGGTTTCAGGTAAACCGATTAACTGTGCAAACCTAAAAGCTACTTGGTGTTTTTTTGATAAACTCTATACAACAAGTGAGACTAAATTATCATTTAACAGTTATATCGTATGTGCACCTTTGATCTCATCTGTCCTACAAGACTTCTCATTGAAGTGGCCAAGATCATTTTCGTGCCAATAATCAACTGCTATAATACTATATTATTATTAAACTATAGTTTCCGCACGTTTGGTGATACAGGAGGTAGAGCGATTGGTAAGACGAGATGGTGAACAAGGATGGTACCAAACATAGAGATTTGTTTGCACAAGAACACAAAATTTTGATGACGGAAGGTGAAAAGTGGATAAAGCAAGCATCCCAAGTATGATAGTCACTACACTTATCGCTACAGTAATGTTTGCAGCAGCCTTTACGGTACCAGGAGGAGCGATCAAAATACAGGCCTCCCGATGCTTTTGAAGCATAAAGCCTTTAAGATATTTATTCTATCAGATGCAATTTCTCTGTTTGCATCGTCGTGTACATCGGTTTTGATCTTCTTCACACTGTTAACAATTAGTTATTCGCAACTTGATTTCTTTGTGTCTTTGCCCGGCGAAACTGATTTTTGGGTTGTTCTTTCTCTTCATCTCCATAGCATTCACGATGGCAGCTTTTGCAACAGCTCTGGTAAATGCTCTTCGTGATGAAGTTTCTTGGGCTTACATTACGTTGATTGTATTAGCAGTTATCCCAGTTATCTTGTATGCGGTTTCTTACAACTGCCTCTTTTTATTGACATTGTCAAGTCCACCTATGGCCGTGGAATTTTCAGCAGAAAAAAGGCACCTAAGTGGATAAAAACTATGTAGAGGAACGAGGGAGGCAGCGGTTATTATATCTTATATATGCTTTCTTTATTCTTATTGTAACAGAGATGCGAACTGTTAGGAATGGAACAATGAAATAGATGAATCAAAATTATTGAAATGAAGGCAATAGAGATGGATATAAGCATGTTCTAAAAAATTGTCCTTAACACGATGTGGCAGGTCACCCAACAACACATTTTTGTGGAGGATAGAACTGTTTAATGTAATCTTTGAGTTGCACGACATAGATTACCCCAAGTATGAACTTAACAATAGACTAAAGATTAAATAAACAAATCCCTAATAGTTCAATTATGGTCAGATATGGAAGCCACCAGACTGCACGATTTATAGGGAGTGGTCCCCTTGCAACACTGCCTGCACCTGCGACCCCTGGATTTATTAAGATGTTGTACAGTTTCACATTCTGCACCTGGTCTGGGCTGTTGTAACTACGTGTATACCTAGAATATGTCCTCCTCCTTTATAGCTCAATAACGCTTTATTTGCCAAGTCTTCCTACTTATTTGCTTGACTAGCTATGTATACGGATCTTTGTAACTTCCTGTAATGTAACTACTATAAATATAGATAAACTCGACACTGTTCTGCGAGAAACCCAAAACCTGTGTTACCCAATTTCTTTAGGATTGCCCCTTGAAGCTCCATCACAGCAAAGAAGTAACTCATCTCTATCTGGTGGCAGCCAAAAGCATTCAACAGGGCATAATGAATTTAGTTTTTCTATGCGCCACTCTGAAGTAATTAAGCACCTTCAAGTCTTCAACATAAGAGATCTTGACCGTTGGATCGCTGAATTGGTATCACCCCGCTAATAGTGATATTCCCTTTATAAATAATGCTAGACTAGAGATGTTTAACCAAAACTGATTCCTATTTTGTTAGGTTGAGGACCATAAATACAAAGTAAATCCAGTCTAGGCATATTGAAACTTTCTTCCAATGGAACAATGAACAATATGTTTGATTGCATAATGGATCAGATTAATTCTCATCCCACAAAAGCATAAGTTCACCAGAGTTGAACAATATGTTTGATTGCATAATGGCTTTATACACCAGCTTCTTACCCCTATGTGTCAGCTTAAACCACCGTATATTTCATCCTCACCTTACCCTACCAGGGAAAAACATGGGGTCCGCTTTAAAAGTGACCCAATAAAGAGTTGACACATAGGGGTGTAAACTCTGATCCATTTTACACCCCTATGTGTCAACTCTTTATTGGGTCACTTTTTAAGCGGACCATGTTTTTTCCCGGTAGGGTAAGCTGAGGATGAAATCTACGTTGGTTTAAGCTGACACATAGGGGGTAAGAAGCTGGTGTATAAAGCCGGGGTACACCTAGCAGCTTCACAACTAATTCGGGTCTGCTAGAACTTATCTGAGCTGCTAAAGCTGTGTTGGATTTTGAGTACCGGTGTATTCAATGTAGTGAATCTCGGGTCTCGGTCTTGTGTCGGCCTAGACAGAGATACGGATACCTAGACAACTATAGGTGTTAAAAAAGAAAAAAACTTAAGAAAAGTAAACAAAAAAAAGTCAAGTTGTATTTTATCACTAACTTTTGGGGTTTGAAATGGTGGTGGTGGTTCGATGAGCTGCCATCGGATATTGATGTCTGCATATCTTTGCAAATGCTTTCAGTTAAGCCCATTCACTTTGCCAGTGATTGGGGACAAGATATCTGTGGAAATTTGGAAAACAAAGTCAACTATAAAGGGACAGACACAGCTGGTTTTTCCGTTGTGAATGGGTTAATTTAAAAACATTTTCAAATATATAGGTTTTCACAATCAAAATGTTGTACCCTTAGTTAGAAATAAATTACTCTGAACCAGAATTTCAATGACACTTTGCAATGCTTTCTTCGTATAAAATTCAAATTTTGAATCTTCCCAACTCCCAATATTTCTCTGTTTTTCTCAATCCCAATGTAGATGTGGAAAATCCTACAACTACACCCAAAGAATCATAACCACACACACCATGAAGTAACCAAACAAGAGATGCACAAGAACACAAGATATACGTGGTTCGGTATGATCACCTACGTCCATGGGGGTAAAGGGATGATCTTATTACTTGATTCAAGGTTACAAAGTGTGTATCTCACTAACAAGTACTCTCTTCTCACCTTCTAGCTCTTGATGTTCTCTCTCCCTCCCTTACTGATTACTTGGTCCTTAGCTCTCTACATGGCTCTCTATTTATAGTTACACATGATGATACATCCAAGTTACAGTGTAAGTCGTGGTATATCTTCCTTGATATCCTTCTCGGGCCAGGGATGATGTCTCTTCCGAGATACTGAACCGAGCCTAGTGATACCTTCTCCCGACGTCCTCTCGTCAGGTGTTGTTTGCTTAGTGAGTATAGCCGATATTGCCCTTGGTATTCTTAGCCGAGTCTTACTTGGACCGCATTCTCCTTATCTTCTCAACTACTTCGTCAAGTGCATTTATTGCTCTTGTACTCGATGGCTATCTCTTCCGTCACCTCCGACCTTTACACATATTGTCTTCACGGGTTCCCTTGGTGTCTCTTTTCTCGCGCCAAGGCCGGGTAAAATGATTTGGTGCTTTTCACTTCATCTGTTGTCGATGCCTCACTACCTAGGATTGATCCACCTGGATCTGTGGATTATTCACATCTACATTTATGCCCCTTATTTCACTCGTGTGATCGACACGAGGGGAAGAAACCGCTTCGCTTCCCACGTCCCTGGCAATGTCGTGTTTCACTCCATGTTGTTCCCCACTACACTCAACTTTATGACCTATTTACTCCTTCGTTTTTACAGTGTTGTCAGGTTATAAATTCAACCCTTAAACCCTTGGTCTCCATTTTTGTTTTCTCAGAGAATAGTGCTTCCTTTTCGATATTCCATATCTTCTTATTATTCGTCTTCACCATTTCATCTTCACTGCTACATCTCCAGTTAATCCTTGTGACGAATTTCTTTCTCCAAACCCTAGTTTCTTCTTAACCTCATTGCTACTCTTTGTTGTTGTTGCCACCGCGTGGGTCTTTGATTCCCCCCCGCCTTCTTTCTTGCCTCTTCTTTCCGTCATTATCTTCTCGTTCTTCCACATGGATTCTACAAATCCCTCTATGACGAAGAAGAGGTGCGTGAGTTATGCTTTTGTTGTTGATGGTGTTCCTCTTGACTCCTTGTTTATTGTTGATCATTGCATCATGATTATCGCGCCTAATTCTATCCTTTACGATGATTTTCCCCTTTCGTAGAAATGACAAGAGAGTTGCCAAGGACTTGACTCCATGAACAGTCATCGCGGTTAAAGATGATTTTGATCTCCATGGTTATGACATCGAGACTCTTATCGGCCAAAGAGATGTTTTGAAAAAAGGTGATGTCATGAATTTCCCCTGTCTGCCCGAGGCGACCGTCATCACCAAGGGTCAGTTGGAGATCTGGATACGCTTTCCACTGTACGATCCTAGCTTTCCCTTCATGTACGAAGCTCTTTCAAAGATTCGTCCGTCTCGTCTTTAGCTCAACGGGAATGGCAACACCTTTCCTCATAAACGAGTTGGAGAGGTGAATGCACTCCCCACCGCTTGGTCGACCTATGATCCTTCCCAAGCGGAGACTATACTCCCGCTGGGCCGCCAACTACCGAGAGTGGGACTTAATGACGGTGATCCGTCGACTTATTTCTAGTCCTCATCGCAAAGACTTCTCCCGAGGGTTTTAAGAAGCTTCTATTGACAAGGATCCCGAGGGAAGACAACTAATAAGCATGCCCGCCATACTAGTGACGTAGCTTGGGATCGGGTTCCTCTTGCTATTCATGGTCCTCTTCTTAGTGGCAAGTTTCCTTCCCAAGCAGGCGACTATACTCCCGCCAGCTTTGCTACCAACTACCGGAATGAGACTTCTCCTAATGGTGATCTTGCTGGCTTCGCTGCTAGTCCTAATCACAACAAGACTATCCCTGAGGGTTTTAAAAATCTTATCTTGGACGAGGATCCTGAGGGTAAGACAAATAATAAGCATGGTCGTTATACTAGTGACGTAGCTTGGGATCCGGTTCCTCTTGCTATTCATGGTTCTCTTCTTTATTGCAAGTTTCCTCCTCCGGCCGAGCCCTATCAGTTCTGGTTGGCCAATGTTGATCGAGTAAGTTTTTCAATCTTGGTCGATGTCGGCCCGGGTGATCAGTGGAATGGTGTTTTAATTTTTTTGTATTTTGTAGTTCAAGTCCCAGAGTAGCCAGCTTGAGGCTCTCAGGCTTCGAAATAGGGATAGAGGTCCTAGCACAGGAGTCGAGGAAGAGACAGGGAAGGTAACAAATATACTACTTTATTCACTGTACATGTACTTTCCCCTATTTGTTGCCTTGAATGGATCTAACGAACACTCTTTGTGCGTAAGTCGGAAGTTGAGGAGGAGGAGCCGGAGGTGCTACGTGAAAGATGTGAGGATCCCGATGATCGGCTACCTTTATCTCATTTCTTGAGGAAGTCGCCTCGTAAAACTTCCGATGTTTCGTCTATCGTTGTAGGTGGTAAGCTCAGTGGGAAGGGTAAGGAAACGAAGGTCGATGTGTGCACGCCCTAGGGAAAGGTTATGCCCGGCCAGTCTGGCTGGTAAAGGTGTCACCCTTGCCAATAGTGTTGTGTTTCATGGTTCCGATGGTGATGATGATGATGATGACGATCTTTGGACGGGGCAGACGGACCGGTGGTGTGGAGAGGAAGAGGAGTCACAGAGGAGAAAAGTGTGCTTGGTGGTGGAGATAATGTTGTTTCGAGGGTGGAGAAAATGTTACTCCCGGGGGCGAGTGATTGGGGGATCGTGCTCATGTTGTTCCCGCCGAGCTCGGGCGGACTACCTTCTCACTTTCGGGCCCGGTGTGCAATTCTCCAGGGGGCTCTACTTCTCCCGATTTTACCGACGAGGAGAGATGATTAATGCGGTATCCTTGTATTACGCGGTTTGAAGATACCTTCGACCAGAGATGGTGAGTTATCTTTCTTAGTTGTAGATTTATGACATGGGATGGTTGTTGATGTTCATAATGTTCTCAGGCTGCCAATAAAGAGTTGTTGGATGCCGCTACGTGGCGAAGGAGCTAGCAGAAGGAAAAGTCTTAGATGTCTCCAATTGCAGCCGAGAGCAAGGGAGAACTCGAGTTGGAGAAGCAACCCGGCCAAGACCCAAGGTACTTGCTCGAGCCTGCCTTTCTCGATTTGATTCTGTAGTTCCAATATCTGAGTTTAGTACTATCTTCCTAGCGAGATGTCTAGTATTGATCCGCAAATGCCGTCCGGAATATCGTTTGTTAAAGAAAGTTGGATATAGAACAAGTCATGTGGCCAATCTTCATCAAAGAATCGTTAACAAGGATGACAAAATTGATCGTCATGAGGCCGAACTTCGGGATCTTCGAGCCGAGCTATCCGTTATGATACCTTTGAATATGTGCCCAGGAGATGGATAATCTTCGGCGAGCCTTTCTCGGGCCCAGGGTATTACCGCCGATAAAAAATTATTGGCCGATAATTTGGAAAATCAATGTGAACGACTAAGGCTTGAACGTTAGACTTGCATATTGATGTGGCCGAGTTCTAGAGGAAAAAGACGATGCCGAGAGGTCTAATCAAGAGTTACGTGAGAGGCTTCAGAGGTTTAACCAGGTATCCGAGGAGTTGGAATGGGTTCGGGCTCAACTGTCGGGTCTGCAGGCGGCACACGATCCGCAGAAGGCTAGTTGGAGTGATCATAAAAAATATTGCCCCACCAATGAGTTCAATGAACAATACTACAATGAGTTAACTGCTAAGATCTTGGCCCTCGAATGTAGTTTACTTAAGTCCGATGAAACCGTTAAAAGTAGTTTTTCCCTTGCTTGAAGGTGTTGTTGCCTGTGTTGTGTTGTGTTTGTACGTATTTTGATGTTATGATGTTATTGCCCCTATTACTAATCGTTTTTTCCTCATCTGTAGTTGAAAAAGGAAAGGTGAAGTCTTTGGAGGAAGAGGCTGTTCGGATGAAGGCGAGGGAGACCCAACTACTCGAGTAGGTAGCTACTGCTGAGGCGGCATCGACTCAACCGACTCGGGATCTTCTTGAGTCGAGAAGGAGAAGTTCAACACCGAGCTTGTCGCCAAGGTGAAAGAAGGTGTGAAGGCGGTTATGGAAAAGAAACAGGCCGATGCTGCTGCTAAGAGGCAGGTTCGGGATCAGTTCCGCCAAAGGCATAAGTAGGTCTTTTGTAGTGCTACACCACTATTGCTCCTTATGTTGGGTGTAATCGAAAGCGAACATCTTCATCTTTTCGACAATTTTCTTTGATGGGGTGCTGCGTCGCCGATCGGTTATTCTCTTGTTGCTTGATATTTTTTTACTTGTGTTACTATGGTCGTACTTTGGTTTTCTATCTATGTTGAATTTATTACTTCCAGCAACAAAATGTTTTAATGTGTTAGTATAAATTCCTTTTCTGTCGAACACACTCAACAGGGAGGGTCATTGGGCCCAATGCCATGTCCCGATTGAGGTATCTCATCACCGTCAGTTTTGATCCAGTGGTAAGGTATTCGGTCATTCCTAGGTTTTATTGGCTCGATATCCCCAAGAAGTTATCAATTAACTAGCTTGGGCAAGTGATTTCGGCCACTTGCGATGGGACCAATGTTGTATGCTTGACTGTCGGGTACTCATGCCCCGACAATCGGCCACTGGTTTCCAACCACCAGGTCCCTTAGACTACCTCGACACTTGCACATTGCCACTGCCCCGAGTTTAAATATCCCGTCGAGTGTAAGAAACCTCGGCACTTGCACACTACCATCGCCCCGAGTACGAATGTCCATTCGAGTGTAAGTCACCTCGGCACTTGCACACTGCCATCGCCCCGAGTACGAATGACCATTAGACGCAATTGCCATATTCCCTACCCCACGTGGATTTTTAAGGAAATAAATGACAAAATATCATACCTGCCTACACACCTCTCATGGGTGATATAACTTCAAGTGCCTAGTGTTCCACGGTCGCGGTTCGGGTGTTCCAGCTAGTTTCAATATCTTGTACGCCCCTTCTCCCCATTTTTCCACAATAGTGTATGGTCCGCCCCATCGTGCCGCCAGTTTCTCTCATTTCTTGTCACGTTCGTAACTGGGTAGATCTTTCAATACCAATTGCCCGGGTTGAAACTCTCTCGGTCCAACTCGTTTGTTGTATTCACGTTGTAGTCGCCTTTGGTAGTTTTCCATTATTTTGTAGGGCCATTTCTCTAGTTTATTCTAACTCATCGATCTTGGCTAGAATAAGATCCACCGAGATATTCCGTCTTCATGCCTCAGTCCATGTTGTAGGTATCATTGCCTCAGTTGGAAGGATACCTTCTGTCCCGTATGTTAGCATGAAGGGTGATAAGCCGGTCGTGTCCCTTCGGGTAGTCCTCTAAGCCCATAAAACATTATAGAGATCCTCACACCACTCGCCATATTCTCCGTCCAACTTATTTTTTAGGGTTGTCAGCTATGGTTTTGTTTGTGATCTCGGCCTGCCTATTACTTTGTGGGTAAATGAGTGTTGCCTTGTTTTTTTGAATATTGTAGGTGTTAAATAGCAGATCAATGTTCTTGCCTTGTAACTGTTTTCTATTGTCCGAGAGGATTGCTGCTGGTACGCCAAAACGACAAATGATGTATTCCCAAATGAAACGAAAAACATCCTTATCTCGAATGTGCCTTAGTGGTGCAGCTTCCACTCATTTTGTGAAATAGTCAATAGCCACTATCAAATATTTTCTTTGCCCCAACCCAACATGTAAGGGTCCTACGATATCAATCCCCCACTTGGAGAAAGGCCATGGGCTAATTACTGAGTTCAAAGTTACTGCGGGTGCATGTATCTTTTTGCCAAACTTTTGGCATTCATCGCAAATTAATGCCATATATTTTGCATCTTCGTTTATATAGGGCCGAAATATCCCTTGGTTTTGGCTCGGGTTTCTAGGATTCGACCCGAGCTATGATTGCCCGCAACCCCATAATGTAGCTCATTCAAGTATTGAGTGCCCTTCTTGTTTGCTTAGTTACCTTAACAGTGGCCCTAGGCAACTCTCGTAGTTCGTATGTCATTGCTTTGCTTTTAATTTTGTTGATCTCGGGTCATCCCTTAGGCAACTCTCCCGTCTCCTGGTATTGGTGGATGGGCTTTCGCCAATCTACGACTTCATATTTATCGGCCGTAGTTACCTCTACATCTGCTTTTATGTCTACTGGCTCAGGTACATATGGCATCAGGATTCTCATGACTCTGATGCCTTCAATGCTCGAGTCTGTTAGCATGGATGGGATGTATGCCAGTGCGTCTGAATGTCGATTATCTTTTCTGCAAATATGTCGGAACTTGATGTTTGGTATATGGCCGATATAAAATTAGGCGAGCTCCCAATACTTCTGTAATACCGGGTCATGTATAGCGTACTGCCCTTTGATCTGCCTAATGACTAGATGAGAGTCACTTGTAAGTCTCACGTCGGGGATCCCCATTTCTACTATCATCCGCAAAGCATGTATTACGGCCTCGTACTCGGTGACATTGTTTGTTGCCTTAAATTCAAGCCTAAAGGAGTGAACTATCTTCTTCCCATGTGAAGACTAGCCCTAGGCCTGACCCGTCTTTGTTGGATGACCCCCGTCTACGAAGACTTCCCACCACGTCGGACTACAGGTTTCAATAAGGTCGGATGGATCTTCTCGGTATTCTTCCATGCCTGGAATGTCTTCGATTTCGTCCTCATCTTCTAAAGGAAAATCTGCCAGAAAGTCAGCCACTGCCTGTGCCTTTACTACCGTTCTCATCTCATCGAAGATGTCAAACTGTTTGATTTGAGCACTCCATTTAGAGATCCGTCTCGACCTTGTTGCATAGTCGAGCACTGATTCTATGGAAGACTTCGTAAACACTCGAATTATGTGAGTTTGGAAATACGTTCGAAGCTTTTTTGTTGCAAACACTAAGGCTAGTATCAATTGCTCAATTCTAGTGTAGTTCTTCTCCGCTTGGTTCATAATTTTACTTATGGAGTACATAGGCTTCTCTTCTGCCCCCACATTTTTGACTAAGACCGCACTTATATATGGAATAACTCGTTGCCCCTAGATATAGGGTAAGCACTTCATCGGGCTCGGGTCTTTGTAACACTGGTAGGCTCGCGAGATGTTGCTTAATCTTTTGGAATGCCTCCTCACACTCCTCGCTCCATTTGAATTTTTCTCATTTTCTTAGCGTCCCGAAGAAGTCTTTACATTTATCCGAAGACCGTGAAATGAATCGCCCTAGTGCTACCAAGTTTTCGTTTAACCGATGTACAAATTTTATTGTCACGGGGGAAGGCATTTCCAAAACAGCTCTAATCTTGTCTGGGTCGGCTTCTATACCTTTACCAGTGATTATGTATCCCAGGAACTTACTCGAGGTAACCCAAAAAGTGCACTTGGCCAGGTGCACTCTCATCTTATATTTTCTCATGGTTTAAAAGATTTCCCGAAGGTCTTCAATATGGTTGGTTGCCACTTTGCTTTTGACTAACATGTCGTCCACATAAACCTCGATGGTGTTGTGTATTTTGTCCTCGAACATGTCCTCCACCAACCTTTGATACGTGGCGCCGGCGTTTCTTAATCTGAATGGCATTTTAGTGTAACAATATAGCCCTCCAAATGTGAAGAAAGATGTATGTTCTTGATCCTCGGGAGCCAGGGGAATTTGATTGTATCCCGAGTACCCGTCAATTAGTGTTATCGCCTTGTATCCAACTATGGACTCCACTAGTTGATCGATACTGGGGAGAGGAAAGTTGTCCTTCGGGCAAGCTTTATTCAAGTCGCTAAAGTCGATGCAGATCCTGACTCCTCCATTCCTCTTAGGGACTATCACCATGTTAGATATCCATTGTGGATATTGAACTTTTCGAATTATCCCAGCCACTTGTAGTTTCTTTAACTCGGCCTCTACCGCTGCTTGTAGCTCGGGTAAATTTTCCGCATTTTTTGTCGAATCGGCTTGAACTTGTGATATATCCTTAGGTGATGTGAGCATACCTCCGGGTCAATCCCCTCCATATCATGCATTTGCCAGGCGAATACATTCATATGTTCCTTCAATAGAGTTATCATCTTCTCTGTTTGTTCGTATGATAGCAGGGTTCCAATTTTTACTACCTTAGGTTCTTCCTCGGTTCCTAATTAAGTTGATCTGTCGGGTAGACTCTAAGGCCGAGAAGTTGGGCTTTGATTTTTCGACTGACGCTGCCTCCTTTGATTGCTATAATATCTCTTGCTCGCCTATTTCGTAGGCCGTAATGGCTTATGAGAGTACCTTCTCCAATTCTTCCGCTGCTTTAACTTCCTTAGCTTTGTTCTTTTCTCGGCGCTGCCTTGATCGCCTTTCTTCATTTTGTTGAATATCTAGCTGCATGCATTGTCTTGCAGCCCGGGGAACCCCTAATACCTCCACAACCCATCGATAAGATGGGAACCTTTATCTCTGATGGCATGCCGACGCCACCCCTTTGATGCCGGCGATCCAAGGCCTGCCGAGAATTGTCTCATAAGGCGATACGACATCCACTACAAAAGGTGGCAAGTGTGTCCCAATATCGCTCTCAATCCGAGACTCTCGAGTGACTTCTCCTTTGGCACGGTCATTGTACCGTTGAAGCCGTAGATCCGATAAGTTGAGGGGATTAAAATGTCATCAGATAGCTCCATTTTTTTAAATGTGTCGTAGAAGAGGACCTCGACTGAACTCCCACTGTCCATTAGTATTCTTTTCACTCCCTATTTATCAATGAGTAGGGTGATCACTAGGGGATCTCAATGTGCTTGGCCATTCGATGGGACATCTTTTGCCGAGAAGGTGATCGGTTGCATCATCCAGGGTTCCATGGGCAAAGTTTTTACTACGCTAAAGATCTCCTTTCCCGCACGATGTCTCTTATGAATTCTTGATGTAATGCCGGTTCCTAAATCGAACCCTTGAGTTGCCGAGTATGAGATGGTGTTGCAGGCGAACTGGGTTCCGCGATCGATCCTTACTTGGTGTACAAGGGCGTCGGGCTAAGAAGGCGTCGGCGCAGTCTTAACAAAGTATCGCAAGTACCCATCTCGGATCATATGCTGGACAATGTCTTTCACCTCTAGGCAATTGTTAGTCGAGTGACCTTAATACTGATGGTAATGAAAAAACACGAGATGGTTTCTTGTCTCATCAAATTGGATTCCCCTAGTCTTCGGGTACCTGATGTCGTTTCTCTTTTCTACTTCCTTGAATATTTCTTCCAACGGCGGTGCGTTCTGGCGTGTAAGTTCTTGGTTCATGACGTGGTTTTTTTCCTTCTCGACCCATTCTTTCTTGCCAGAGACTTATGGTGGTGCCATCGGCCTTTTCTCTTATCGTTTTGAATATTCCTGAGGGACAGGTTCCACCGCCGCGCTGGCTTCTTGTACTCCTCTATCGTGCTCCCCCTCTTGTATTTCCTCCAATGCGATGTAATGCTCTTGCATCTTCCTCATCTCCCTTAACGTTTGTGGTTTCTCAATGTACATTGCTATCCAAATGGGGTTAGATTTTCCTAATGAATTTTCAAACTCGAAGATCTGTTGGTCGACAGGTACCTTCCTGATATCGGTACACAACTGCTTCCATCTGTCCGTTAGAGATCTTAAGGGTTCCCTGAACCTTCATGCCAATGTGAATAGCTTATTTACCCTTGGGAGAGCAATGCTGTTATCCATAGATGTTTCAAGAAATATTTCCACTAGGACGCCATAATTGCCAATGGACTCATCGGGCAGGGTGTAGAACCAGTTCTTCGCCTCGCTTTCCAGACTTGCCGGAAAAAACATGCACATGACCACATCATAGTTTTTCCACTATAGTAGAGACATGCTATACATCTTGAGATGCTCTCCTGCATCTCCTCTTATCAAACTGGATGGGAAGGTAGGTAGTGTACACTTTGGGGGGAATGGAATTCGTTCAAGCTCCTTGGAAAATGGAGTTTTCTATGCTTCGCTGATCACTTCTGCCAACTTGTCGTCCTCGCCATCCGCAGCCAACTTCTTAACCATATGCTCAAGCTGCTTGAGCTTAGCCTTAGTTGTCACGTCGGGTCTCTCATTTTGTACTTCTCCATCAGTCGAGGAGCTCTCGGGAGGACCATACCCACTTCTAGTACGGATAGGGTCGGGTACACGTTCTCGTCTAGGAGGTGGAGTCCGAGTACGTCTGGATTGGGTGTGGTTACCGGAGGCTCCTCGGCTCGATGATCCTCATGACCAAGATCTTTGGTTTTAAAGTCGATAGTTTTCAAGCTCTAGGGCCAAATTTCTTCTCTGCAATTCCCTTATCAAGTCTTCCTGCCTTCTCTGAATTGCCATAATTGCTATCAACGCCGGGTCAGTACTCTCATGGATGGATTGACCATTTACATGGTTTCCTACCATGTTGGGTGGTGGAGCCGGTGGTGCCACAGGAGGAGCTATGGGAGGAAGGGTTGCGGCTGGTGTAATGTCTCTGGTGTTATTGCCCATCTCCAAACGTACCTATCTAAGCCTCTCACCCTCTTTATCCCGGGGCAAATCGATACTCCGCACGTTGCCTTGCTCGCCTACGGTCTTCTCGCATAATTTGCGCTTCCTAGTCGTCCTTTATGTCCGATGCAGTCATTCCATCCACCATGTCCCCTGGTCTCAATTGACTCGGGTTGATCCGCAATCCCCTTGGAGAAAGATCATCGTCTCTTCCAAGGTCGACTTCTTCGTTGATAATTTTCATACCTCCACCTGGCGCTTGGGACTCTTCCTGCTGATGCTGTCTACTATTTTGTCGTCGAGAATCCGTTACTCCCTCATGCGCGCTAGTCCCTGCTACAGTCCGATTCTTCAAGATTCTGCCCGTCCAGAAGTACTTGCCATCGGCTCGGGTATGATCGATACTCTTCTGCTCGCCCATCCCTACCTACGTGCACAAAATAGACAACACCTCACTTTGGAATGTTTTTGAAAAGGTTAAGGATGAAGTACAGTAGCTCTGAATTTCAGAAAAAGAAAAAGTTCAACCAAGTACGATTCATTTTCACTTCGACATGATGATTTCAACAAATTAGGTAGTTTTGACTAACAAGGCCATTTTTTGAAAAGTTTCTTTGCTAAGTCGCTTTCGGTACTTTTCCCATGCATTAATCATTATTTGTCCTAACATTCCTTGTTCCAGGAATCATTAATCATCCGTACGCTTGATTAGAATTTTTTTTTCTTGGCCAGGGTTTGTAATGATGACTTCCTTCAATCGTTTTGCCGGTGTCTCAACTACACAGGTTTCCAAAATAAGGTTTCTCGACCTTTTAGCTTTCTAATGGTGATGTAGGGCTCTTGTTATGGGATTAGGGTGAGACTGTCATTGAAGTGCTCACCATACCCCTTCTATCCATAGCTTTGGAAACCCTAACTCAATGATTTTGAGTAGGTTTTCGCCGCTGCTACTATTGTGTTTAATTAACCCACGACGAGATATGACCAGTGAGATGAAATTTTATTCTAGCTTCTACCAAGCATCAAAGATGATCTTTTTGGGAGATTTGAATCTTTATAACAACTCTTCTTAGTCATATAAGGAAACACGATCAACCATAACTCAAACCTGAGATCTTACAACTATTTCAAGGATTTTGACATAAAGAAAATGCTTTCAAAAACAAAACAAATCACAAGTTTCTTTGACTCAAAATCGTAAGATAAGAAGAGTTTTGCTTAAAACGAGATGAGAACAAGAAGGTTCAGACTGTTGACAGAGTTTTTCGACTCAAATGAAGGCGCTGTGAGTTTCACCAAAGGTTGAACAAAAACCAATATAAAAGACTCGTGTTTCGGAGAAAAGATTACTTTAACAGACTCATGTATCAACTCATATGCTTTAACCACAAGAGTCTTTCACTTAGCGTCAACTATCATCCGGGGATATTTTAAGAGCTTTTAAATCTCTCTTTAATGGTTTTTATGCAAGGTATCAAAAGATGTTACAAGGTCCCCTTAGTCGGCGCCAGAATGTTGATCTGGAAAATCCTACAACTACATCCAAAGAATCATAAACACACACACCATAAAGTAAACAAACAAGAGATGCACAAGAACACAAGATATACGTGGTTCGGTATGATTACCTACGTCCATGGGGGTAAAGGGATGATCTTATTACTTGATTCAAGGTTACAAAGTGTGTATATCACTAACAAGTACTCTCTTCTCACTCTCTAGCTCTTGATGTTCTCTCTCTCTCCCTTACTGATTACATGGTCCTTAGCTCTCTACATGGATCTCTATTTATAGTTACACATGATGATACATCCAAGTTACAGTGTAAGTCGTGGAACATCTTCCTTGATATCATTCTCGGGCCAGGGATGATGTCTCTTCCTAGATACTGGGCCGAGCCTAGTGATACCTTCTCCCGACATCCTCTCGTCCAGTGTTGTTTGCTTAGTGAGTATAGCCGATATCGCCCTTGGTATTCTTAGCCGAGTCTTACTTTGACCAGATTCTCCTTATCTTCTCAACTACTTTGTCAATGCATTTATTGCTCTTGTACTCTATGGATATCTCTTCCGTCACCTCCGACATTTACACATATTGTCTTCATGGGTTCCCTTGGTGTCTCTTTTCTCGTGCCAAAGCCGGGTAAAATGTTTTGGTGCTTCACACTTCATCTGTTGTCGATGCCTCACTACCTAGGATTGCTCTACCTGGATCTGTGGATTATTCACACCTACACCAAACAAGTAAATTGAACACTTCCAAATATGTAGAGAGAATGTGGGCACTCGATTGGGGTATGTCAACATCACAGTTGAACTCAAGCATGAGGAAAAGAAATCAATTTTTGACAACACAGATCACAGTGTAGAGAAGAATATAGTCATAGATTATGCTCAAGAAATTAGAGGACATGGTGGAACACCATAATGTGCTTTGAACTACTTCTGCATTTACAGCTAAATCACTTTGGAGAGAGAATGTCCGGAATTCTCGCGACAACGATGGAGGTTGGATCATCATCAAATAAGATCAGAGAAGGGGCTACAGGTTTATGTCAGGGTTTTAGGAAGAGATTTCAAGATTTGAAGACTAGAGGAGGTACTACGAATAAATGTACTGAAGTGGTTCGAGGTGAAAAGGAGTTACAGACACGGGATTCAATAATTGAAGAATCACATTTAGAAAAGGACGATCGCAGATGGTTACCAAGAAGAAATCAAAGAGGAGACCTGAATCTCTTGATCAGCAAGCAACAATCGATTGCAAGTACAAAACTTTTGTGATCACAGGCAAGCATAATGGGTTTTTGACTGATGAGAAAACAAGGAACACAAAAAACTTGATTCAAGTCACAGTCAGTCGAGAGGCGATTGTTAGTTTGAAGAACATCATGCGAAAAGAATCGAAGAAGCCTTTTTATGGACACTGGTATTGGACCTTCCACAAAGATGATAAGCATATATTATTTTCTAGGAATGAAAATAAACATGGAGAATTTTTTAGAGCGTCTTTCTCTCATAAAAATATTAGAAAAACTATGTGTTTTCCTGCTGAATCCAGTGTTTCTAGATGGTCTCATTTCATCACAGCGTTCAACAATGTTACCACTATGAAACCAAAGAACATCAGTTTAGATGCTAATATTGCCTGTGAATATTCTCAAACTTCAGTGGTCATTGAAAACTCAATTTTAAAGTTGCCTCTGGAAAATTGGGATCTTGCATTAATTGTTGAGGTATCAGATTCAAAAAACCTCGTGGTCTCAAATTGGTCAGGCAATTGTTAACATGTTTGATTTTAAGAATGCTTTTGATATTTTTCCTTTTGAAGATAAGAAATCTCTTTTCTTTGTGTCTCCTCAAGATACAGATATTTTGGTTAGAAAGGGTTTCTAGGATCTTAATGGTACATCTATAAGGATTTTACCTTGGTGGTCTACTGCAAATTCAGTTTCAATCCCTGATAGTTCTTATCATAGCGTTTGGATTGAAGTTCAATGAGTTCCTTTCAATCTCTGGGGAGATAAACTTTACAGTATGATCGGGAAATCTTTTTTGGGATTGTTAGAAGTACATTCATCCACAATTAATTGGGAAGATGCTTCTGGAATCCGTCTCAAACTAAATGAATATACTCAATCGTCCTTAGCATTTCTTTTTCATTTTAATGAGATGTCCTTTCTGTGAAGATTACTTCTTTGAAGCTTATCAATGGTGAACCGGATCTCAAATTTCAAAAAGTCAGGATTCCAAGACTCAGTCAAGAATCAGCTTTAATCCCGATCAATCATCCTGAAAATACTCCGTTGAATATTTCAGTTAATTTGGATTGGCCGAAAATCCCTAAGAAAATATTGCGCCGCTTGATTCAAGAGATTCTCAAACTTAAAAAAGGAAAGAATACTTCTACGGAAATAAATTTGAATTCAAATTTAAATTCGAATTTTACCTCCTCTTCCAAAAACTCGGGTTCGGGATCTAAGGATAACTTAGATTCGGTTTCGGGTTCGGATTCGGACTCTATGGAAACTCGGGAAAATTTTTAAATTCAAATTCTTCAACGATCGGCTTATTAGCTTTTCAAAATGAGGATGAAGTAAATGACTATCTCGAAAATGCTGTTTCAATACCATATCTTCAAATGTGCAGAGGAAGCAATTCCAATTTCAGTAGTTGAACCAATTCAAAATGCAGAGAAGTTTCTTCTTCTTCATCAATGGACAGAAAAGTGGAGTACTATGCGTCATAAGGTATGTCCCAATTTAAGAATTCAATTCGAGAACATTCTTGCTCAAATGGTTGCTTTGGGACCTTTGATGGGTTTAAATTATGAAGGTTCAAAAGAGGAAATAAAAAATGCAATGATGGATACTATTAGAGCGCATCTCAGAAACTATGATAAGGAGCATATTAAAAGAAATCGTTCATAATTGTTCTCATCGTTTTTGGTTCATCTGGTGCTTTTTAGTTCGATGGATTTGAAAATAATTTGTTGGAATATTCATGGTTTGAATGATTTGAACATAAGGGATATTGTAAAAAAGAAGGTTAGGGATTGGAAGCCATCCATTTTACTTCTGCAAGAAACAAAACTTCAGCTTTGTACAGATTTAATAGCTTGGCAATGTTGGGGAAATAAACATGTGAAATGGATTGATTCTCCATCTCAAGGAAGCTCAGGTGGTATATTATGTTTTTGGGATTCTTCTAAAATCGAAGTTTCTGACTTTCTTATGGGTCCTTGTTCTATTAATTTGCTGTGTAAAACAATTTCATCATCATTTCAATGGATGTTTACTGGTGTTTACGCGCTTTGTGCTTCTTATACTGAAGATGTGAAACTTTTTTGGAGAGAAATTGAAGAAGTAAGAAGTTTTTTGCAATACCCATGGGTGATTGGGGGGGATTTTAATGAAATTAGATTTTGTCATGAAAGATCAACGGGAAGTGATTATACCTGTGGAATGGAGAGGCTGAATAAATTCATTTCCAAGCATCATCTTATTGATTTGCCTTTGATCGGAGCCACTTATACGTGGACAAACAATCAAGTTCAAAGTATTAGAAGCCGAATTGACATATTGTTAGTTTCATTATCATGGGAGATGGAGTTCCCTAATGTAATTCAACAAGCTCTTCCTCGTCCTGTCTCTGATCATAGTCCTATAGCCCTGATTTGTGATGGTTTGAAGCGTGGTCCTCCTCCTTTCCGCTGTGAGTTTTTTTGGTTCTCTCATCCTGATTTTTTTTTCACTAATTAAGAATTGGTGGGAGTCTTTTTCTGTTGCAGGCAATCCTGGTTTTGTTTTTTTTGCAAAAAACTACAACTTTTGAAGCCTAAGTTAAGAGAGTGGAGCAAGCAAGAGTATGGAGAATTAGAAAGAAAGCTCGAGGATTTAGAGGAAATTTTCAACAATTTGGATATTGAAGAAAATCTGTAGAATGGCCTTACAAGTGCTCAAGGGAATGAGAGAGTAGTTGCAAGACAAGAATGGTGCAGAATTACCTTGGTGAAAACTGAGAAGTGGAGATGTAGAGCAAGAGTCAATGACATTAAGAATAATGAGAACAACAAAAAATATTTCACAGATTGGCAAATGACAATAGAAGAAGAAGTTATATTGGCTCTATCAAGGTTAATGGTGTTTTAACTGCTAATGAAGAAGAAATTAAACATGATATTGTAGATTATTTTCAACAAATCTTTCAAGCCAATAACAACAGACAAATCAATATGGAAGGTATGCAGTTTAATACAATTTCTAATGAAATGTGTACTTGGTTGGAAAGAGAATTTGATGAAGAGGAATGCTTGTTAGCAATCAAATCTTTGGGTCAAAATAAAACTCCAGGGCCAGATGGTTTCCCTGTGAGCTTTTACTTACTTTGTTGGGATATCTTAAAAGAAGACTTTATGAAAGTTTTGCAAGATTTACAAGAAAGAAGCTTTCTTGATTGGAGACTCAAGAACACTTTTATAGCTCTTATTCCTAAGAAGGATACAATTGAAGAAATTAAAGATCTCAGGACAATTAGTTTGGTGCATGGAGCTTATAAGATACTCTCAAAAATGTTGGCAGAAAGGTTCAAAGTAAGTCTTCCCTCATTTATTTCTCAGCACCAAACAACTTTCATTAAAAAAAGGCAAATTTTAGATGGAGTGCTAATTTCCAATGAGCTTATGGATTCTAGAACTAGAAGTGAAAAACCTGGTTTGTTATGCAAGGTGGATTTTGAAAAGGCCTTTGACCATGTTAATTGGGATTTTATAGATGAAATTTTGAAGTTAATGGGTTAATTATGAAGATAAATGGAGGAGTTGGGTCAAATGTTGTGTTGAATTTGTGAAATTTTTTGTTTTGGTGAATGGTAGTGCGTCTGGCTTTTTCACAAGTAAAAAGGGTATCAGACAAGGAGACCCCTTGTCACCATTTTTATTCCTTTTGGTGGGCGAAGCTCTTTCTTACATGTTAAAGCAAGCTCAGCTTCAAGGTCTTATTTCTGGTTTTCAAGTCAGCAATGAAGGTATGCTTACTAGTCATTTGCAATTTGCTGATGACACTTTGATTTTTCTAGATGCTGATATTGAACAAGTGAAAAATATTAGACTGATTCTCCTTTCTTTTGAGCTTTTAACTGGCCTGAAGATAAATTTCTCTAAGACTCGAATTTTTGGAGTTGGCTTTAATGGAGACTTATCACAATTCTGTGACATTTTGGGGTGTTATTCTGGTATGCTCCCAACTATGTATTTAGGTCTTCCTCTTGGTGATAAGTGTAGAGGTGTAGCTAAATGGGACAAGATAGTGGATAAATTCATTGCAAAACTTGCTGGATGGAAGAAAAAGCATCTCAAAAGAGCAGGTAAGCTCAGACTAATTAACAGTGTCCTAGCTAGCTTGCCTGACTATTATATGAGTTTGTTTGAAAGGCCCAGTTCTGTTTGCAAAAGGCTAGAAACAATTATGAGGAATTTTTTGTGGCATGATAATATGGGAAGAAGGAAAATACATCTTGTGAAACGGGCTGCTATTTGTAGAAAGAAGAAACATGGAGGTCTTGGAGTGAAAAACTTAAAAAAAATGAATCAACCATTACTTTGTAAATGGTGTTGGAGGTTTGCTAAAGAAGAAGATGCTATGTGGAGGAAAATTGTAGCTGAAAAATATGGTACTGGAGATGTTCAATAGATGGCAAAGGTTCCTAATTGCTCTTATGGCAGTTCAGTGTGGAGGGCTATTATGAATCATAACTCTTTCTTTCTTAAGCATGTGAGATTTAAAGTACAATCTTGCACTTTAGTCTGATTTTGGGAAGACAATTGGCTATATGACACTCCTATTAAAGACTTTTTTCCTCATCTTTATAATGTTTCTAGATCAAAGAATCTCAAAGTGTCTGAAATAGGTGTAACTGAAGCAAATGGTGTTGTATGAAATCTTAGATCTCCAAGAAGATTGTTTGGTGCTGCTGCAATGGAACATGCTATTCTTGTCTCTGATTTGGCTTCTTTCACTTTCATTCCTGATTTTGAGGATGAATTGCAATGGAATATCTGTGCAAGTAAGGTTTACTCTGTCAAATCTTTATATGATTTCCTTAGTGTTATTGATGCAGACACAACAGAGAAACCAGTTTTCTCTTTTATCTGGAAGCAGAAGTATCCACCAAAGATTGGTTTTTTCTTGTGGACAATTGCACATGGAAGACTGCCTACTAGAGACTCATTAAGAAGAAAAAGAATGGATGTTCCAGCTGACTGTCTCTTTTGCAATAAACCTGAAACAACTGCACATGTTTTACTGCACTGCACTTTTGCAAAAAAAATCTGGAGCAAATTTCTGGAGAAATTGAACTGGTTCTTTGCAATGCCTGAGCAACCTGCAGATGCTGTGCACTCCTGGCATCTAAAACAATCTTCAAAGGCTTTGACTTATTTATGGAATTTAATCCCTGCTGCATTTCTTTGGTGCATCTGGCAAGAACGAAACGCTAGAGTCTTTACTGATAAGGTCTGCATGAGGTGGCTGTGACAAATAAAGCTATTTATTGTCTCTATACTTGGTCCTCAGTTATCAAAGAGTTTGTACACTTATCCTCCACTGATGTCATGGAGAACTGGCATAATTCATTCTTTGAGTCTCACTAGTTCTTAGCTTTGCTTTTTGGTTGTTCTGTAGACTGCTTGTGCTTTTTCTCTTTTCTTAAGGCATAGCCTATCTGTGGGCTTTGTTTTTTTTTTTTTTTCTCTCTTAGAACTCTTGTTCTTGGCTTAGGGTGGTATAAATCTTTTATACCCTCTCTTTTTGATCAATACATCTTTTCTTTATCGATCAAAAAACAAAAACTACTTCTGGATTTGCAATTGGATTCCTGGGCATGAATGTCTTTTGCATTTGGAAATGGGTATCAATTTTTCTTGGGGATTTCATTTTAAAGGGCAATTTTATTTTCGCCCCCTCCCTTCAAACTAGAAAAGAAAACCAAACAAGTTCGAAAAATGAAATTATGGGACAGGGACGAGGAATAAATTACTAATTGGAGAGTCACCAGCAAGAATTTCTTATCTGGTGGTCTCCTGATGGGCTTCTTATCTGGGCTTTCACCAGATGGAGTCTGTTTGCTGCTTCTTCTGGAATTTCTTCCATCTCCAGAATGGGTCTCTAAACGGATTCAAGATCCAATCTATTTTCTTCAATGGAATTGAATATCTCTTTCACGGATATCTCCAGAATTGATGTCCATGCATTGTCTAAAACATGGTGCACGTATGTTATTAGACTCATCAAAAAGGAAGAACAAGTTGCAGTTTAACAGAAGAATCAAACCCGGGAATTTTCCGTGAGTTTATCATGTAATTTCAGACCTGTGAGACCAGATGACAATACAATCTCAGAAAAATTGATAAGCAATAACCTTTTTACGGGAAACAAGCCTTTCATGCCGCTGCTAATAACAATCCACTGCTAATTGATAAGCAATAACCTTTTTACGGGAAACAAGCCTTTCATGCTGCTGCTAATAACAATCCACTGCTAATTGATAAGCAATAACCTTTTTATGAGATTATCCACCGTGTAACACCATACTTGATGATATTAGATTTCGTTTCTTGCAACTTCTTCTGATTTAGTTTTCTGCAGATGAGCTTGTTGGAAATGGGTTTTGAGGTTATAGGCTAAATTTTAGAAGAAATGATAAAAGCGCACCCCTGAGAAGAACGCAATTATATGTCTTTCAAAACTTGGTCGTACACAGACCAATTTGTTTACAAGACTCACTTTGCTCTCACGCCCGCCCACCTTATTACTACTCACTTTTGTATGTCTCCCCGATTACAAGTTTCAACTGAATACACTACTGCGCATTTAAAAGACTCCAGATTCTAGCCGTTCACATTTCTTTTTCATTTAGTTACCGACTTTTGTTAATTAGCAAGTGCTAATTAGTTTTTAATCCATTTTGCTAATTTCAAATATAGACTTCATAGTTTTCAAGAATAAATAAATGTAGGTAGACTTCATTTTGCTCGTCGTTGCATGATTGGTTGGACGTATTTCTGCTCTCTCATATAGGCGCCATAGTCGATACAGTCATTCATACTTGACAGTTAAGTAGTAGAAATTGATTTTTTTTTTTTCTTTTTAATCCCATTTCGGATGGCATAATATAAACCCATTCAATATTAATAATGTTAGCTAGCTTTCTAAAAGTAGAGGGAAATAAAAAAAGTGTATCATTCCTTGAAATGGTACTGATATGGTTTGTCGCACCCTTTTGAAGTTGTGGGAATGATCTAACCCTACAGGTATTCTTGCCAATTTTCCATCATGATTCTGAGTTATTCTCTACTCATGTTGCAGTTTTTATAGAACTGCAGTTGCTTCTTTATTTCTCCAAGTCTTGATTATGGACAAAATTGAATAGAGGGATGAAGTACGTACTATTACACTGTTGATTCGTTTTAACCCACATGGTGACATAGATACATATTTCATACTTCAATCATACAGTAGTTAAGGAAGAATTTTACCATACAACTTGGAGGTTAAAAGGCCGGGGTCCTCTGGTGATGGAAAATGCATTTGTGTCAGCCACAACAAATCTATCAAGTTATCTTGAAAATTTTAGATGTGTGTACTCTTTGACCAAACAACAACAAGGAGAGAAACCCCATGGTATAACTGAACCGAATGATAATTCATACCATTTCATTTCATTTGGATCAAATCAAATAGTACTCATTCACATGAAGATAAGTTATCTGGCTTTTCCCTTTGCACTAATTGCTACTGTGATCACCGGAATCCGATACAAACTTTATGGTTAGGGCTGTTAAATTATTTTGTCTTAAACTTTTGCATGTGCCACAAAATACATCAACGGTAGTTCGCCATTTTTCTTTTCTTTTAAGTTTGAGATGCTTTCAATTTATAATGAAAGAAACCGAATGGTTTCCTTAAATCCATTGAAATTATTAGGTACGAAAAAAAGATATAAGATTTCCATGTTTTCATGAATTATTACTTTTACACATCTAGAGGTGTAAAAGCGTGCCCAAAAAGACAGCCCGGACACGAAGTCAGCGTGCTTCACGTGCCATGTGCCGTGTTGTCTTTGTGCCAACGATTTAAACGTGTTGTGCCGTCTTTGTGCTTTACTAGTCAAAAGCTAGGCACAACACTGACACACGAATAAACGTGCCGTCTTTGTCGTCTTTGGCACACGTGCTATAAATAATTTGAAATCACTTAATGTATATATTAAGTCGAGACATTATCACAGAATTTAATTAGACAATATATCATTTGAAATTATTGCAAGTAAAATTAACAAGTTTATTCAATAAAAGAAATAACCCATCAAATATAAAATTGGATTATTGTCATGTAAATTAATGTTCTAGTTAAATATAGGTGACGACATTATAACAACTATTGAAATATATTTTCCAAATATTAAGGTATTATATGTGTTATAAATAAGCCAACATAAAATGTTAAAAACTAGCTAGGATAGTGACTCTTTTGTGAAATATACAAAAAATGTGATGTATTATGCCTTGTTATATGGTGTATTTGTACATGTTATGACGTACTCTCTTAACGTGATGTGCTTTATTTGGGCCACGTGCTTATCCGTGCCGCGTCTTTGTCTTTGTGCTTCTCTGCCAATTAGTCAAAACCCGGACGTCCCATTTAACTAACGTGTTGTACGTCTTTGAGAAATGGCTGTGCTCAAATTTTAGCGTCTTTGTCTTTGAAATTTGTCTTTCGTCTTTGCACAGCCCAATTTACACCTCTATACACATCCCTCCTCTTTAGCTTTGCTCTCTCTCTACGCTCAACTCACTCACTCCTTCGCAGTCGATGAGAATGAGTACTAAGTGGGCAAAAAAAAGATTTCTTCTCCCCAATTCAACTAAACTCAATCAATTTCTCCAAATCCATGCTTTTACCATAAAAATCTTCTCCATTAGTCTAATTATGATTTATACTAACATAATTTCCGAACTCTCACAATCACCACCGCCTCCATCAATGGCCAGTCTTCTCATTGGTGATGTCGCAGATCCCATAGTCAGGCTGTTGATATTGTTCATTATTGGCAGGAACTGCATTGAAAATAACATAACTTTTAATCAAGCACACAAGTTGATATTCTCTAGCTCCTGCTGATATTGAAGAAGGACATAAATTCTCAATTAGATTCTTAAAATCAATGGCATCCAGCTAAGCGTCCACGCTAAAGAAAACCTCTGGAGAACAAAAATGGATAGACACTTTCATGTTTAGGATAACGGTCTCCTTCATTATCAGCAGGAACCGGATAGTAGACAGACTCTGGCTCCACTTTTTTAGCCTAAGACCAATCCTACAAAGTAATTCACCAATTAACAACTTTTAATCAAGCACACGAGTGATGTTACAGTACTAAGCCTGTTGTAGTTGGAAACGGAAGGACCTGTTGGTGAACTATCTATTATTGTTGAGTTTGAAACTTACGTATCAGTGGCGGATCCAGGATCTTATGTTGGTAGGGGCACTTCGTAGAACTTTCTAAATTTTATTAATAACCTCTGAGTTAATACATATTTCATACTTGTCTCCTACAAATTTTTGTACTTTTGAATCGTTGTATGATAACTTCATTGTCTATAACATCAAAGACATCTTTCTCAATGTAACAAAACGGAATTTTATTCATTCAGTCGTCTTCCATCTGGTTCCATCCAGTCGTAATTATTACCCAGCGTTGATGATTCTCACCTTCAATGTTCATATGTTCATATATATACATTCAAATGTTTCTTAAGAAATTTTGTGAAAAAAAGAAACTGTATTGCACAACTTAACTTTTGTAGTTAGGTTATACGCTTTTATAGCAGAGGCCTAATGAATCGGTTTAAGCTGATACCCATAACTAAAGGAAGTTTTAATTTTTGCCTATTTTATAGCAAAATATATTATAGGCATTAATTAGTAATTATCCTGTTACCTATATAAGGAAAAAAAAAAACTTAATTTGAAGTTTTGAATGGTATAAAATGTAAACAGATTCACTAGAATAACAAACAAGTTATTTTCTTTCCTTTTCTTTAGGAAATTTAGCACAAAATATTAGTTGGATGGATATTCTTTTGGAAAATCAGTATGGGCACGTGCCTCAGTGTGCCTGCATGTAGATCCGCCCCTGTTACATATACTGAGTGAGTGTAGGAGACGTTTACCTGCTTTCTCTAGGCATCTAACCCGAAAAACAGAGCAAAACGATTCAATTCCTTCAAGTTAAAGAAAGCTATAAGAGAATAGAAGGAAAAATCTTTGCTATCCTTTTTTTCGTGAAGATATTAGTCCGACTGGTCAGAACATGTTCCTGTTACTCAATAACGTCAGACCAGACTAGTTAGCTTAGAGTGAATTGCCAAAAAATGTTTCTCACATTATAACACAATAAATGGATAATTCGAATGAAAATGCAAGGGAATCCGAAGTATGTACAAACTATAACTCTAGCTTTATGGTCTTGCGGTGTTCACAATGAGCCATTTACTGCAAACTACGTTTTTGCGTTGGGTATTGCGAGGTTT
The DNA here is from genome assembly GCA_023531295.1 of Papaver armeniacum. Taxonomy (NCBI): domain Eukaryota; kingdom Viridiplantae; phylum Streptophyta; class Magnoliopsida; order Ranunculales; family Papaveraceae; genus Papaver; species Papaver armeniacum. Next base: position 606,141 of record JAJJWW010007745.1, on the reverse strand, counting down.
TTGGGTTGTGCTCATTGGATCATCCAGGTAGGATACATATACTTAGATTGTAATTGAAAATCTGTTAATTTACCAGATACATATTGGCTCTGTAGCTAGTTTAATTGGGCATTCGAGAAAAGGCTTCAGTTTCCTTTCCTATTCTTGCCACATAAGTATTAATATAGTCGGTAGATATGAAAACTGATTTTCACCGCCACCAGACGGCACCGTGATTAACACCATTGGGACAAACTAAACATCCTACCTGCAGACTTAGGCCTATCCGCGCAGTGCATGAATTTATTTCACCCATTATATGTCTGTGGGACAATATGCTGGGCGAACACTTCATTTTAAACACATATCTCTACTTAGTTTAAATTGATTGGCTCACCAGTATTTTCTCAAATGAGGACAGTAACTACTAGTGTTCAGAAGCATTAACTAGTGTTAGAAAAGTTCACTGGGATAGAGGATGGATGGATGGTTTGGAGAAAAAGTAGCTGCAATGTCAGGTAGAAAACAATACAGTTATGCTATTTTAAAACCAGATGAGGACGACCATACGAGGGTTCCGAAGGTATCTTCTCCTCCCAAACAAGTCCATTCACATTAAAAGAAACATATTGGAAGAAGATTGAAAATCAAAAACCATTATGAAGAGACGAAAAGAAGCATTAACGTTTATGATTTGATGTTCTTTTCGGTCGGTAACGTTAGATGTTTTTTCTCATCACTCTATTTTCTTTCCTATGTTCACGCGATCACTTTTGGGTCGTCTCTTGTTACAACAGCCAAACACATAATTAACTATCACATTGTCCAAAATATAAGCGCGCGGTTAGACCGCACCGGATCTCACGATTAGAAAATTTTGTCAAAACCTTTTGTTAACTGATCCCGATTGCTCGGTGATAAACATTGTAGTTGAATCAGATTTAAATTGCTTTTAGGTTTCATTTCTAACAAACGGAAACAAAGGGTTTCTGGCAGGTCGAGAATTCTGATTTGTGGCAGGATGTTATCTTCTTCATCATCATCAGGTATGAATTTGCCAGTAGACAATAATTCTTCATCATTATCAGCGACAAAAGTAGCCAACAATTCTGATATCTTATCACAAATTCTATTATGTTTACCCGTGAAATCTCTATTCATGTTCAAATCTGTATCCAAAAAATGGTTATCTCTCATTTCTGACCCATATTTTGCTAAGAATCATACTTGTCGGAACACCAGCTTTAAAATCCCTGGGTTGTTCATAGAGAAACTAAGACGTCCTTCGGTTCCTCATACTGATCAAGAATTTGAATTTCCTTTTATCTTCCTTAACAATGATAATGATGATGATACTACTACCGGTGGCAGAGGAGTCCCCCTAAAAACCCTAGATTGTGTGAAAGTTCCTCCGCGAAATCGGAAAGGTCACATTTACGATAGTAGCCTAAGAATTGAACATTCTTGCAATGGTCTATTATGCTGCACTAGGATAACATCTCAGACGGCCAAGGTGCCGCGTATGGTAATCCACCACATTTACATTTACAATCCAACCACAAAACAATACAAACCTCTTCCTCGATCCCCCTTTAGAGATGTCGTCAAAGATCATTATTGGAATGGAGTTAAAAGTGTATCTTTAGCTTTTGATCCAACCAAGTCTCCAGATCACTATCAGGTTATCTGCATCTGGATAGATGTTGGGAACTTTGAAGAACCTGATCTTTATTATATCGAAATATACTCCTCAAAAACAAACTCATGGAGGTTATCTGCAGCGACTCCTTTTTCAGCACGTCCTCTCAGTTCCTCTAAGGCGGCAGGTGTGTTATGGAACTGTTTCCTTAGGCCAGGTGTGTTTTGGAATGGTTGTTTGCATTGGATCTCGAAATTCTCGACCATGGAAGATGAGGCGCCAGTGTATTTTGATATCGAACAAGATTTAGTAAAGCCACTGCCGTTGCCAGCTGTACCTAATGATGATGTGTGGATCTTTAAATATTTTGGAGAGTGTAGAAATCATTTGTATCTTGTGGGGGTTCCTGGATCATGTCCTAAAAATTACAACATCTTCGAAATGGAGAAAGATTACAGTGGGTGGAATCTTATATACAAACTCGACCTAGAAAGAATTATAAATGCATATCACCTAGAACCGGTGATGCAATATAACGATACCATGAATTATTATGTGTGGGTAATGTTTCTCGGGGAAGCCGAAGAGAAATCATCAACAAAATTGGTGTTGTTGATAAAAGCAACTCAGGTTATATCCTACGATCTGAAAGAGATGAGCTATAGGGAGATCTACCATTTCGATTCAAAAACTCTCACCATGACTGCAAACTCAGGCTCACGGGGTTTTGTTCATCAGTATATTGAGTCACTTGCTTGTGTTTGAATATATTTATGGCGTCTCTCACTCGTTACACCTTACTAAAGTTAATCTTCAACTTAATAATGGCATGTTCAGTCCTTGTTTTGTATCATGCAATCAGTTCCGAAATGAACCGAACATATATCCATTTATGTTGTTTAGTATCGTTATTGGCTTGCATCACTGCTTTACCATGCACGGGTCTATATCGTTTTGTTCCCAGATAATTTTTTTAAAGTTGATTTTCTTCCAAGTCTTGTAATAATTCATAGACTTGGCAAAATGAATACTGGTAACAGGTAATAGCAAGTCATTTTTTTTATGGTGATCAAATGCCTCTTTTGATAAAATATTTTGCATAACACTATTATTATCTACTAGTACGACCGTTGCCACGGTGGGAGGGCCGACCGAAAAAGAATCAGAACATGGGGTTCGTCTGCGATTTCACCCCGTTTATGAAAAAGTGATACTTTCGCCCCGTTTCCGAAAAAGTGATACTTTCGCTCCATTTCGGAAAAAGTGAGGGCGAAAGTATCACTTTTTCCGAAACAGAGCGAAAGTATCACTTTTCTAAACGAGCGAAAGTATCACTTTTCCCAAACGAGCGAAAGTTTCACTTTTCCGAAAAAAGGTTTGTGAAAGTATCACTTTTACGAAACGAAATTAGTCGATCCATAAACCAAAAATATGGTTGCATAATGTGTTATGCATCCTTTGTGGTGGTTTGCATAATGGCTATGCATTCAATTTTCGAGAATTGTGCCTAAAATTAAAGTATCATTTATCTTGAAACTGAGGGAGTACATCGTTTTATTAGTTGGAACGGAAAATTAGTTGATGCATAAACCAAAATTTTGCTACATAAAGTATTATGTATCTTTTGTGGTGGTTTGCATAATGAATATACATTTAATTTTCTAAATTTGTGCCTAAAATGATAAATATCTCCGAATTTTTCGTAAAACTCTAAATTTGATATTGTTGTTTGTGCTCGTTGGATAGATTTTTTATTAGCTTTCCAACAAGATAAAATTCGTAAAATTCCAAGACACGGATTTTTGATATGTTATATTAAAGTTTGCTTTCAATTATACCCCTAAAAAAATAGTATATATAAGGAGTTATAGTAATTGAATAAAAGAGGATATTTTTGGCTTTTCATCATGGACCATTCTCAATCTTTTGTAGTAATTGATCACTTAGATTTACAAAAAAGTGGCCATATAAAGGACCTCCCTCGCTTCGCTCGGTCGGCCCAATTATTATCTAGTCAACGATTATTTTCACAATTTATTATTGGCTCGATAATTTTTTTGTTCGTACGATTTCATATTTGTGTCTTTAAGTCGTTACGATAGTTCAAAAAATGTTCGACATCCATCACATTTACGGTAGCATAAGTTATAAATGATATCAGTTAATTTTTGAGTACTTCTAATTGTCCAACTTTTGATTCAAAAACTTAAAATTATATATATGAAAAACTAAAAATACTAGCTAAATAAATAAAGATTCATTTACCGATAAATATTAAATTCGGTAGATGAATAATTTTTTCCTGTCCCAAGGTATTGTCTATAATTAGATCCTTTTTAAAGGATCTAATTATGATTATGGTTCCCTAGCATGTGCCTGAAATGAATGCCGCCACCATTGTTAAGAGGCAAAGAGTGAATAGTAGGGAGTATAGCCTGAGTATTCATCTAGACTCAATACATGAAAAGTTATGCTATTGAACCTAGAGGTGTCAAACAGGCCGGCCCGGCCAGGCCTGGCCTGCTTCTGTTCGGCCTAGCCTGGCCAATGGCCTGGCCTGCATCAGCCTACTTATTAAACGGGCCTGGCCAGCCTGGCCTGCTACCATCCTAGCTAAGCCCAGCCTGAGCCTGAGCCTGAACCTGCTTTAACCGGGCCTGGCCAGACCAGGCCCAGGCTAGCCCGTATAATGTTTTTTTTTTTTTTTTCTTGAGTACAAAAAGTTGAGGTTATAGTGATTCGAAGTTGCGACACCATGCTCCTTCACCTTGAAGGGAACCAACTGTGCTAACCAGTTTTTGTGTTGGCTGGTCTGAATTAAACAAACTCATACAGGTATGTGTGACACTTGCTTGCGCAAAACCTGCGTAACCCACTTTTGTGTTTGTTAGTTATGACAGCGACACTTAATTAAGAACGGTGATAAGGTTAAATAATTGATTAGATGATAATTACATTTGATCTTGGGAATCAATATGTTAGTGAATGGTGATGAGAATCATTAATGGTAGGGTAGATACAAATTAGACATTCATCATGCATGCATGGTAGTGAAATTATTTACATATATTTAAATATCTCATATAAAAGCCGTACAGTTTATATCTTTTCATTCAATAAACATAGTATATATATGAATTCGAATGATCTTCAAAATTTATCAGTAATTAATAATTAACTTATATACATAGTAAGTTGAGCGAATATTTGGTAACGACAAAAATCAAGGTATTTCAGTAACATTCATGGTAAGAATTAATAAGGAAATTACGTGTTTGATTTGATTACGTATGTAGCAGATTTGTTTTATTTAATTACCAGTATCGCAAGGTGTCATGTTTGGACAACAAATCTACACGTCACTTAATGGTAGCAGAAAGAGTTTATAACCATGTGGTCACAAGTTCGACACCCCCAACCTTAATTTTTACTATGCTTAATTACTGACAGGCCAAAACAGGCTAGCCCGGCAGGCTTTATTCAGGCTCGGGCTAAGGCAGGCCAGGCCTAACAGGCTAAAAGGCCTAAAAACTTCAGCCTGGCCTGGGCCTGCTTTAAGACTGGGCCCGGCCCGAGCCAGCTTTGATATGGGCCAGGCCAGGCTTTGGCCTGCTTAAACGGGCTAGGCCGGATCAGACCCAGACTGGCCTGGTCTTTTTGGCACCTCTAATTGAACCTAAGAAATATAAGGGTCAAATCATAAATAGATGCATATGTAGGTCAAATACTACCAATTTAGCGCCAAAACCATTTTGAAGAGTGAATTTATAATCAACCGTCAAAACATTTGAGAATAAGAATTCAATACTATCCCATACCGTTACGAATAAAAACACCATTATATTACAGAAAAAAGAGCAAATCACATCACAAAGAATGGTATATTATATCATTAACTAACATAAGAATTACAAGGAAGATCAGATAACAAAGTATTATTGTTTTACATTGAAAGTTATCACACATGTGCTTTTGTAAAGAATCTCAACATGAAGATCTGCAGTCGATCTCTTCCATATGGCTCCATTTCCTAAATATTACTCGTAAATGCCTGAAAACCGAAGTGCTCAGCTAGGTCTGGAGTTGGGCCCCTAAGGCCGATAGAGGCCCACCTTGGCCTACATATAAACCCTGGATTTTGAACCCTCCGACATATTTAAAGTATCATTCAATCTCTCCTCAAGTAATCAACTAGGGTTTCTGTGTGTTTTATTTGTCATGGCCGATTCTCTACCGGAAGAGATCATAATAAACATCCTTTCACGTTTCCTTACTGAATCGCTATTGATATGCTCGTTAGTCTGTAAAACTTGGCGATATCTCATCTATAATGACAAGTTGTTCGGTCATATGCACTCACGTCTGATTTACAATCACGATTCTGTTGCTACGGTTTCTTCTGGTAAGGCAAGCTTCGTTTCCTTGATGAATTCAGTAAACGGACGTATACTTCTAAAGCGTACCGAATATGATGATCATGATAATGAAAAACCTATGAAGTTTGGAATAACAAACTTAATACTGGTATCTGACCATGAACCTTGCAGGATTGTTGGTTCGTGTAACGGTTTGATTTGTATATCTTTGTTCTCCAATAAAGATGACAGCATTAAGGATCCAATCTATATTTTCAATCCCATGACTCGAGAATTTGTGCACCTTCCGAAGTTGAGGAAAAAGTTGCGGTCTGGAAATTATGTTGTCAGTGGGTTTGGTTACGACCCTAGGACGAATCAATATAAGGTTGTCAGAATCTATTTTCATCCAGCCGCCAAGGAAAAATCATTTGTTGGACGTGTCCAAATATATACTCTCGGCAGTGGCAATGGATGGAGAAATTTAGAAGATATCACCTACAAGTTGCATCCATCTATTTCTTGTGAGATCCTTGCAAATGGAGCTCTTCACTGGTTAGATGATGACGGGAAAATTGTCAAATTTGATTTATCGGATGAAACATTCTGTATTCTCCCAAGGCCGGAATGTGTTGATCGCTGGTGGGATTTACATAAGAAATATGTGAAGGAGGAAATTTTCCGAGAATTTGAACTTAGGGTCTTGGGTGGATGCTTGCGCATTATAGAAAGAGGCAAAAGGCAATATAATATATGGTCATTCAAGAAAACCAAGGACCTAAAGAACAGAATGCGTCTGTCGCCTGATAATGAAAACGATGGTAAGCAAGATATACACAAGGAACATTATAACTCATGGTGGAATTGGCAGAAAGATATTTTTAACTGGGCAACCTTGGATCATTATCGGTGGACTAGTACAGTTTACCCATTCGCCATTCTAAAGGACAATGCCAAAATTCTATATTATGATCATTACTCTTGTTATCGTCAAGACCTTGAAGGATATGATTATGAAATTATTGCAGATCATTGTCTTCCATATCATTCAATTCGGTACGTGAAAAGTTTTGTGTCGCTGAAAGGTCTAGGAGAAGAAAAAGCAAAGATAAGGAGAATAAAAAGAAAGATAAGGAGAAGACAAAGCAAAGAAGGAGCATGGGAGCTAGATACCAAGGTCTGTCTTGGATAATGAGTCACTGATTTTCCCTCTTGTTATGGTTTTCTTGTTTAGTTATTATGCAATTTAGAGGAGTTTCAAATTATTAATTGGCTTGTCAAGTTAATATTGACAATTTTGTTTTTATTTTCTTCTGCTACGAAACTTCCACTTTCATTTTACAAGGCAACTCCACTCAGTATGTATTGTTTGGTTTGTTACAACCTGCCGTAATTTCTTGAACATCGCCGGCTGTCCCTGCCAGGGTAAAGTATATCATTTGTGCAAGCTAGTAGAAGAATCAAAGTTCTAAGCCACTAATAGAAGAATCAAGGTTCTAAACCTTGACCTCAGCTTCTCGTTGGTTTGAATCATCCAACAAAATACGAAACCTTTGCCTAGTGAGTTCGATAAATTTACCGACCTAAGACATACTTAGTTCATTATCCTACATACACACAGACACGCGAAAAGAAGAATGGTGAAGCTGCGTAGAGACAAGAAACTGACATTTATATTCGTCTTCAGTTTCCAAGATAATGAGAAACATATTATTTAGATTAATTGTGCTTCACTTTGCACAGCTTTTGAAATAAAAAATGATTCATCCACCAAGTTTTGGTTATTATTGATAATGCTAGCATTCCCTGAAATGGTACTGACATGATTCTTCGCACTCTTTTGAAGTTTTGGTTATTGACAAGCATGTACGTACCCTCCATGACGTGGAATACATTCACTACCAACTAAATTATCAATGATCTAACCCTATAGGTACTCATGCCAATTGTACATCATGATTCTGAGTTATTCTCTACTCATGTTGTAGTTTTTATAGAACTATTACTCATCTCCAGGTCTTGACAAGATTGAACAGAGGGATGAAGTACGTACTATTACTCTGTTGATTTGTTTTAACCCACATAGACATTTCCTACTTCAATCACATAGTAGAATTTTACTAGTTAAGGACGAATTTTACCATACAAGTGGGTGGTAAAAAACGCTGCGTCCTTTGGTGCTGGAAACTGCATTTATGTCAGCCACAACAAATCTATCAAGCCATCTTGAAAAGTTTAGATGTGTGTGCTCTTTGACGTGCTTCATGATACATCAAAACCTTTTTTTTTGAAGGAAAAAAGGCAGTGCCTGATAATTTCATTGATATGAAATTTTGGTTACATGAACAATTACATCATAAATTAATGGAAAGAAACAACTAGTACTAACATTATAGATTTCAAATATTAAAAAGAAAACCCGAAATTGTACTATTCTCCATTCCATCGACGAATTTGATATCTTCCTAATGGTTATAATTTTAAACCATTTTGATTCCTGATCTTTAGAATCTTGATCTTCAGATTCTTGATCATCAACATCATACATGTTATATGCTTCCACAGTAGAGAAGTAATAAGCCCAGATTGACATCATCACGATCAATATCGGTATTAAATTCCGAAGTAGATCGTCGTCTTTCATAACGTATTTGATCACAATGCAGTAGCACCACCAGAAAAAGCCATTATGGCTAGCATATAAGAAATCTAAATGGTATTGAAACACCATTAGATCTATAAAAACAAAGAGAAAAATCCCTGGAATTGTTGAAACAACAACTTTTTATTAGATATATATACATAAACCTAAGAGAAAGAACCTGATTTGCCCGGAAGATTCGAAAAATCAAATCAAATCCGGACAAATCAAGGAGATTGAAGGAAGAAATAGGAAGTTTTTTTTTTTTTCTTTCTGGGAGTTACGGGAGAGAAGAGAGAGAAGAAATAGGGTTTACAATAGCAAAACTCGTTCGTTAGTATCATGTCCATCAAAACCTTCTGATCAACCATTTCATTCATACCATAATTCATACAATTTCATTTCGTTTGGATCAAATCAAATAGCATGAAGATGAGTTATCTGCTTTTTCCTTTTCTTGTAATTGATAATGTGATCACCCGAATCCCATACAAACTTTATGGTTGGGGCTGTTAAATTATTTTGTCTTAAACTTTTGCATGTGGCATAAAATAATCAACGGCGTTCCCCCATTTTTGTTTTCTTTTAAGTTTTTGCAGTGACTTGTAACTTAACAGCCCTTTAAACTTTTTTCCCATCCCATGTAAAAATTTGATAATGATAGAAACCGAATGGTTTCCGTAAATCCATTGAAATTATTAGGTATGGAAAAAAAGTTGAAGTTTCCATGTTTTCATGCATTATTACTTTGACACATCCCTCCTCTTTAGCTTTGCTCTCTCTACACTCAACTCACTCACTCCTTCTCCTTGTCACAGGAAATTTCCTCCTATTATCTATACATGCAGACGACGAGAATCAGTACTAAGTGAGAACAAAACAACATTTCTTCTCCGCAATTCAACTAACTTCTCCAAATCCATGTTTTTACCATAAAACACCTCTCTATTAATCTATTTTATACTTGAACCAAATAACTTCTCGAGAGAGTTCTTCCTTTTCTTCTTCAGAAAATTCAATACAACAACTTGGTTCCATATAAAATGACTAGAAAGAAAAGGAAAAAGAATTACAAAATGGCTGAATCTTAAATTGGTATGAGCGAACTTCGAAAAGATGAAAGGTAAATGGATTTTCATTTATTATAGCTCGAATTTTGCAACTTAACATCTTTACCTGATCTAATTATGATTATGATTCCCTCTTGCAGCATGTGCCTGAAGTAAATGTCGCCGCCATTGCTAAGAGGCAAAAAATGTAAATCCAAGAGTTGTCCCCCCGATGACTCATTTCCTAGTCCCTTTTCATTGGCTTACACATCGATCATTTGAGGGGCACAATCTAATGGGAGCATCAACTATATCAGTTAAAGCTAACCTTGCCAATGTGCAGAGGAGACTCTCACATGTAGAGGAGTATTTGGTCTATCTCATAGATTTGATTCTTTTTGTTACAGAAAAGACACCATTCTTGAAACAATTGATTGAAAATGTTATTTAGTCTCAATCTAGTAAAGAATCATCTTTTGAAACCAGCTTGACTAGCCACTATAAATTCTTAGAATGTAATTCAAGGACAAGAACAAAAATTTCCGATTGCATCAGCTTTATTTTTCTTTTCTTAGATTTTAGCAACTGGGGATTATGAGATTTTCTTATCCATAACTTGGACAAAATTTGAGCTTCAAAAAGGAATTAAAAGAAAACCCATTTTCTGCTTTTGAGTTTTACGTAGTATCCAATTGCTGCTATCCACAAGGCGAATAAGAAAATATGATTATTCATTTCAAAGGCTTTCCCAGGCATGACTTCACCAGATTGTATCATACATCGTTATGTATGATACAATCTGGTGAAGTCATGTATAGCCTGAGAACTTTCTTGCCTAAATTTCCATGCTTTTGGCTGCACAGAATGTGAATTTTCTTGCTTCATAGACTTAACATCAATCTTGTTTATGGATGTGTGTACACTTTGGTAGTTAATAATATAGCCTGAGAACTCATCTAGACTACATACATGAACCTAAGAAATAGATGTTAAAGTGAATTGAGGGAGATTTAAGGATCAAATCACAAATAGATGTTGAGTGAACAGGTGTTTACTGACATGGCGTTGAATTGTAATATCCATATGCAGGCACAATACTACCAATCTGGTGTCAAAACCGAAGAATGAATTTATTATAGTCAATCGTAACATTCAAGAATAAGAATTCAATACTATCACATGTCATTACCAAAGAAATTACAGAGAAAGAGCAAATCACATCACAAACAATGCTTTATATTTCGTTTACTGACATAAGAATTACAAGGAAGATCAGATAACAAAGTATTTGTTTTACATTGGATGTTATCACACATGTGATTTTCTAAAGAATGTCAACATCAAGAAATGCAATCCATCTCTTCCATATGGCTCCAATTCCTACAAATAATACTCCTGAATGCCTGAAAACCGAAGTGCTCCGCTAGGCTGGTGATGCACACTCCTCCGGCAGAAACCTTGGGGACAGAAACTTGTTGAAGAATGTTTCTGAACCTAAATCACCTATTCCCGAGCATTTTTTGGATCTGAATCACTTGTTGCCTCTGCTCCAATGTCAAGGAATTCAACTGCTCTGGCGTCAGGTTCATCACTTGTTCCAGTAGGGCTGACTCATTATCAGATGCCTGCTGAGGATCTTGCTGCTGGATACTGCATCCCATCGTCTAACCTTGCCAGCTTTGATGGCCGATTAATATTATCAGAAGCATCACCCATCCTACGCTTTTGCTGCAATAGTCCTGAAGACGTGTTTGGATACGTACTGTTTCTGGCATCATCCGTAGCTTGAGCTGCTCTTTCAGCAAATTTGTTATTAACTGATTCAGGCACACTAGGCCGCATAATTGAATTTGATGAGCTAGGCTGAAAATTTTGTTGTGAAAACGGAGGGGCGAGGCAGATGCATTGGAGGCTGTGGAAATTGCTGATTCCAACCAGTACAAGTTTCCTGAACTTGACTCGGTGGCCTAATAGGCAAACCAGAATACGGCCTCATGGAAGGAACAGTTGAAACTTCAGGCTGCATTAACATTGTTGTTTGTGGAAGATATTGACCCGGTTGTGGTTGTTGTGGATTGGGAAACCGAGGTTGCATAGACAGCTGAGGAAACGTCCCAGAAGAAGGCTGATTGTTAACCAAGACATTCTGAGGTGCGGAAGGTAAATTGCCTGCTTGTAGTGGAGGCGGCTGCAAGATTGAACCAGGTGATTGACGGATATTTGGCATCTGCAACACTTGTGGAGTCACCATTCCAAGCATTATCTGTGCCTGGAATAGAGCTTTTGGGAGCTGCGGACTCGATAACAATAGCTGCCGTGCTAATTCTTTGTTTTGCGTAGCCATTACCTTCATCTCAGACATAATCTCAAACATCTTGTTTCTTGAAATATTAGCTAGATAATTCGTCAATTGATCGCTTCCCAAACCACCATTCTGAGCACTACCCAGTGCTCCTGCCATGACAGATGCAGCTGTAGAAGCTAACGAGACCCCAATCGGCTGATCAAGACCTGAATCCCCGACGACACCAGGACCACCTATGGATTTCTGAGAATCAACAACACTTGGCGCAGAGCGGTTTCTGTCAGCAGCACTTTTATCACTTTCAGCAAAATCAACTCGTAATTGGCGACCATTAATTTCATACCCTTGAAGATTACGACGAGCACTTAATGCAGTCTCTTCATCCTTATACTCGCAGAAACCAAACCCTTTGGGTTTCCCGGTTTCTCTATCAGTAACTAATCTGAAAGACACAACAGGACCAACTTCTTCACAGATTTGTACAAGTTGTTCTTCCGTTGTATCATACGGGATGTTCCCAACAAAAACACAGCGCTGCTTAGAATTGCTGCTGGAAGCCATTAATTTTTCTGGAGTTACAGAAACAAGAATAGGAGAGGATGAATATTTTTTTTTTTTGGCCTCCATCTGCTTATATAGGCAAAGAAGCATGGGAAACCGAAAAGGGAAGGGAAAAGAAAAGCAATTTCTGCCGCTAATTGCCTAATTTTAGAGTTTCCAAATTTGAGTTTTCTATACCCGACCTGGAACCAAGAATCTCACCAGACCCGGAACACTAACCCGAACCCAGTATCAAACTTACCCGAGTTGTCTCATAACCCAAACCCAAACAGATGGATATAAAAAGAATAAATCTCTTTGTGTCGGTTACTGATATCCGACAATTACCAAAATCCAAGTATAATTTTAATTTCCTCTCTTTTCACTAGTAGAACAGATCTTCACAAAATCAAATCTAGGGTTCTTTCCCTTTTCATTCTCCTCCCCCAATTCGAACCCAATAATGTCTGCATCAAGAAGATTGCGCGAATTACAATCACACCCAGGAAACAAAACCTGCGTAGATTGTTCACAAAAGAACCCACAATGGGCATCAGTCTCATACGGAATCTTCATGTGTTTAGAATGTTCAGGTAAGCATCGTGGATTAGGAGTTCACATAAGCTTTGTCCGATCAGTAACAATGGATTCATGGTCTGAAATCCAACTCAAGAAAATGGAATCAGGTGGGAATGATAAATTAAACGCCTTTTTATCAAATTACGGGATCCCTAAAGAGACCAATATCATAGCAAAGTATAATACTAACGCGGCTAGTGTTTATAGGGAGAGGATTATTGCTTTAGCTGAAGGGAGGGTGTGGAATGATCCACCGGTTGTGAAAGAGGAGGTGAAGAAGCAGGAGGCACGGCGGGGCGGCGGTGGTGGTGGTGGGGATGGGATAATTGGGATGATGATGGGGTGAGGGGGAATAATGATATGAGGAGGAATCATTCTGCTGTTAATATGAGTGGGAGTGGGGGCGGTGGGATGCCCGTGAGGTCCAGATCGACACAGGATATTTATTCGAAATCGGAGTATGAGGCGTCTGCTGCTAATAAGGAGGATTTTTTTGCTAGGAAAATGATGGAGAATGATAGTAGGCCGGAGGGTTTGCCGCCTTCCAAAGGTGGGAAGTATGTTGGGTTTGGATCGACTCCTGCGCCGAGTTCGAATCAGAGGGATTACTGTGCTGGTGGTAGTGGTGCAATTAAGGATACTGTTTTTCAGGTGAGACTGTTGTTTTTGGTTTTATCAATTTTTGAATTTGATTATGTTTGGAACATGGGTAGCTAAGAAATTGAAATTGAATTAAAATTGGAAAAGTCTTTCAGGTTGTTGCTAGTTTGTTTTAGAGTAACTGGACAACAATTGTCAATGGTTAGGGATGTGTAGGGACATATGGGTGTATTAATGTGACAATCTCCAACCCATGGCTAGAAATAGAAATTGAATTGCTAACTTTATCTATTGTAACGACGAGTGTCTCTTAACTAGTATAGAGATCAGAAGTAGTTAGCATATTCTTGACATTTGAGTCAATTGGTACCCGAACGTAGATAATCTCAGTGTCCTTAGTTGACCTTTCTTGTTTGAAATAACTTTTGTGGTAAAGTACGACCACGTCCACTTTCTATATATTCACTAGTTACTGATGTCAGGAGCATTCAGAGTTAACCGTGAATTGTTCATTAAAATGATGCTAAATCTTACAGAACTTGGTTTTCTTCTTTCGGTTTCCTTTTTTCTTGTAATATTGGTAATACTCATCCCTATGTAATTGACTTCCAAAAGTGTACTGTTAAAGTTTTAAAGATGCTGGTACATAGGTTAAGGTTTGATGGTTCCCCTGTGATGTATTGGTTTTTGTTTCAGGTGACATAGCTGATTTTGGTTTTACAATTTTTTGAATTTGATTATGTTTCGGTACTGGTACTGGTAGCTAAGTAATTGAAGCCGGAAAAGTCTTTTAGCTGGTTGTTTGTTTGCTTTTTTCAATAAGTTTTACAACGAATGTCAGTGGTTAGGGATGTGTAGGGGTTTGGTATATGGGCTTAGCCGAGTATAGTGTTTTAGTGTGACATTCTCTGACCCATGGCTAAAAAAAATAAGAATAGAAGTGATAAGTAGACTCTATTTATTGTATTGATGGTTGTTTGTTAACTAGGATAGAGATCAGAAGAAGTTACATATTCTTGACATTTTGACATTTGAGGCAGTTGGCACCAAAAGGTAGCTAATCTCAGTGTTTGTAGGGGCCATCTTGTTCGGAATAACTTCTGTAATAAGTATGACTACGTCCACTTTCTACAGATGCACTGGTGATGAAGTTTAGATTATGCCCCTGCATCAACTAGTTACTGATGTCGAGAGCATTCAGAGTTAACAGTGAATTTGTTCATTAAATCTTACAGAACTTGGTTTTCTTCTTTGTTGGGGATACCTTCTATAGTAAATAGGACCACGTCCACTTTTTACCTATCCACTAAAATGCGTAGCGTTCGATGCTAAATATTACAGAATTTGGTGTTCTTCTTTCAGTTTCCTTTTTCTTACAATGTTAGTAAAATTCATTCCCTAGCAAATTGACTTACAGATTTGAAAGGATGCTGGTGCTTTGGTTTAAATTTGACGGTTCTCCTATGCTATATTGGTTTTTGTTTTGTTGGGCTACAGGAAAATCTAACTGAAAACAAACTAAAGTGACCAACAATATGTAACTTTGGATCGGTTATCCTGGGTTATTATGTTTGGTCTTTGTTGTGAAGTGCAAATTCTGTAAGGATTTATGTGGTTCAAAATCTGTTTGTGTTTAATTGTTTGCGTGAGGCTATTTGTTCGTTCTATTATGCTAATAATTTTTTCTTTCTTTGTATAATTTTACCCTTTCAGGGTCTTGGTAGGTTATCACTGGTTGCAGCATCGGCTGCTCAGTCTGCAGCTAGTGTAGTTCAAGCTGGGACAAAAGAACTAACGTCCAAGGTATTTGATTTTCCTTTTTTTTTTTTTTTTTTGTAACTGAAGTTTATTATTGTCCAGGTATAAGATTTAAGAACTTTCTGTTTCAATCCTCTGAACTTTTTGTGAACCTAGTTGGCTAGGTCATACATGTGAGGTGATTTTAAATGGGAATGTGCTAATTCAATCTTTTTGTAAAAGATTCGTTTTGGGCCTTTTGAAAATATTGATTACTAAGCTATGATAGAGTTGACTGGGAGTCTGGAATGAAAATGATTCTCTGACACTAGAGTAACTGGATTAATAATTTTGAGCTTGTTGAAGCTTCGCCAATGGACAAATACAAGATTTGATAGATTGGATTATATAGTATAAGCACGAAAACTCCAAGTCTAATATTTTGAACTTTAAAGCCGACATATACTTTCTTTAGTAAAGGACCACACTCTGCAACTTAGGTATGCATGTTTCTATGTGCGTACCTCTAGTTTTGGTAAGTAACTATGAAAGGTGCACAGTGCCTTCACAAACTGTGAATCTTACTGTGAAATGTGCATAGTAAGTTACATGGCCCTGGTTGGTATTCTGCGAAAATTCGCAGGCCTACCAAATTTGCAGCTGCTTGGTAAGCCTAAAACTCACTGCAAAAATTTGCCTATTTTCATGGGCTTTTGTGGATGTATATGAATATATGCAGCAAATTATTACCAAGCAGCTACGAATTTGGTCGGCCTGCGAATTTTTGCAGCATATCAAGCAGGGCTGCAGATACCAAGCAGGGATAGTGTGGTTTGTTACCTAAAAAAAAGGCTACGTGCCTTGAAAACTGGAGATAGTCTGAATTTAGGCCCTGTATCCGAATCTCCCATTGATTATAATGAGGATCTTTCTTTGTTTATAATTATTGCTCAAACTTATGGTCTGTAAAATGCTCCAAATCCATAATCTGAGATTCTTAATTATGTGGAGCTGGCTGATATTCTTTCACCTAATTAGTGTTTGCAGTCGTTAAATTATTGGATTCTTCTTAGATTTCTGTAGCATACACCAGAGTAGCTCTCTCTCTGTATCTAGTAGATGGCGAATTCCAGCCAGATTCAACTGTGTATACATGATTGTCTACGGATTTCCTGAACTTACTGGTGAAAAGGCGCCGTTAAGTTTTACTTGATAGACTACTATTTCAGAAACTGCACTCTTTTCCTCCTACCTCTTTTTGCTGCACCTAACCTAAGCTTACAACTAGTTCACGTTCAGATTTCGACGGTTCGCATAACCACCACATTTCCTCTTTCTCTTCTTAATTAGATACTTAACAAGTTCTTCATGTAATCTTTTCTTTTGATGAAAACAAGAGAGATCTGTGTTACTATGTATCGGTACAAGATTGCTAATTTTATCATGCTGTTCATTTGAAGAAACGTTGTCCAAATATTTTTGCAGGTCAAAGAGGGTGGTTATGATCACAAGGTGAATGAGACAATGAATGTTGTCACCACAAAAACAACAGAGATTGGTCATCGAACTTGGGGAATAATGAAAGGTGTCATGGCAATTGCTTCACAAAAGGTGGAGGAGTACACCAAAGATGGTGTCTCCCCGTGGAAGGGAGGAGATAATTGGCAAAGGAATGATAGCCAAAGTAATGGATTTTATCAGGAGTTTGGAAAGGAAACCAAAGGATGGAACAACAGCAGCGCCAACAACTCATTTGGGTCTGGTGGAGGTGGAGTCAACACTTCATCCGGTAAACAGCTCAACTCGGTTTCTTCATCAAACTCTTGGGACGATTGGGATAGTAAAGATGCAAGTACCCGTAAGGAAGAGTCTGCAAAAGGAGGAAGTGGCCATGGTGCTACTGCTGGTGCTTCTGATAACTGGGCTGGTTGGGATGATCCAAAAGATGATGCCTATGATGACGGTTTCCACAACAGTTCATCAAACCACAATAATAAGACAAAGGGAACATCGGATGATCTGTGGGCAGAAGGTGGATTTCGGTAGAAGAACGGCTACCTGTTTGGTTTCTTTCTTGTGTAGAATGTATACACCCTACAAATTTGGGGGAAAACAGAGCATTGTTGTTTCACTTATTAGCAAAACAGTCTGTTGCATGCAGGAAGTGGAAGGATGAAACTGGGCTAAATTGCCTTAATTTATTAAAAATACTAGTAATTATGTTTGATTTTATGTAAACTTCATAAAATAATTTTCTTAAATTTCAAATGAAATTGCATTAAAGATTTAGAAACCGACTCAAAAAAGGACTTGAAACACAATTTCCAAACTCGGTTTCTTAAATTAACCAGGAACGCAAATTAGGAAAAACTTCCAAATTTAGATGCGTGGCACTCCTATATATATATATAAGCAGGTAGATG
Organism: Papaver armeniacum; assembly: GCA_023531295.1. Taxonomy (NCBI): domain Eukaryota; kingdom Viridiplantae; phylum Streptophyta; class Magnoliopsida; order Ranunculales; family Papaveraceae; genus Papaver; species Papaver armeniacum. The sequence continues at coordinate 588,294 of JAJJWW010007745.1, read as the reverse complement.
GACGATCAGGTTATTTGCTTTTGGTTTCTGTCTGCAAACCCATGGCTCGACTTCAATCTCCTGTCAAGTTGAGAACCGAATCGACTGGTTTTGAGAAACTAAAACCCAAAAAGAAGATTGGGAAGAAGACGATCGCCAGGTTGAAGTTCGAGCTAAAGAAAGGAGGTCTGGAGAAGAAACAACATGATCGCATAAAGAAAATTGTCAGAGTTTTGAAAAGCATTCGGAAGGAAAAACGAAGGGGAACACTAAAGTTGGACTCACTTTACAATGTGTTTAGTGATTTGCAGAAGAGATTCAGGTATGAGTTTGAGTACTTTAACTTGACATCTGTTGCGTTTTCGTATACCATGCCATTACTTACAAAATCGATCCAGGAATGGGATCCTCTTAAGAACGCAGCAGATTGGTTGTATCAGATGTCTTCATGGAAGGCAATGTTGAATGAATATGTATGGGAAGATTTTGTTGTTCAATATGTAGTGCCTAAATTGACGAACGTGTTACAAGCGTTGGAAGTGCAGCCTGGGAACGAAAACAGCAGGCAACTCGTTCGGTTCCTTTGGATCATGTCTTGGGCAACTGTAGTTCCGAGCCATCACATGGTTACAATGTTGGAGACGAGTTTTTTCCATAAGTTGCAAGATGCACTCTATCACTGGTTATGCTCAAACCCGAATCTGGATGAAGTTGTGCAGTGGTATTTGGGATGGAAAGGAAGTCTCACGACTGAACTGCAAGCCCATCATCGTGTACGGTATGAACTGAATATGTGCCTGGAAATGATGCACCAAGCTGCTGAAGATATGGAGGTGGTTGCACCTAAGAATTTTAGAGAGATGAGGCAAAGGCAGTTTGAGGCTCAGAAAAAAGCAGCAGCATTCTATGCTCAGTTACAAGAAGAGGCTGAGGCCAGCAAGCGAAGGAGAGTAACTTCGGCTGGTTATTATAATATGTTGCCAGAAATGAGTTTAAATGAAATCATTGAGTCCTACGCGGAGCAGAATCAGCTGTCATTTAAGCCTAAATACGGCAGAACACATTCTGGTTTTCAGATATATGGTTTTGGTAACATAAGTGTATGTGTGGATTTGGCAAATCAAAGTATTTTTGCACAGACTAAGGAGGGTAATTGGTCCTTGGTATCTCTTAAAGTTCTTCTGGAGATGCATCAAAGATCCATGACAAAGTGAAGCTGCCATCAATTTTGAGAAGGTTATTCTTCGCCTGGTTCGTTCTTCTTTCACTTTTGTTGTTCGAAGACGATTAAAATTGTTAAAGAGATTTGGTTTAGCCTCTACAATTTTCAAGCTTTGATACTTCTTTAGTATTTTACCTCTTCATTCTATGGTTTCGTTTGTAAGTAGAAGATTGCAGCAGTAAGTTGGTAAATTGGTCACTTTCTGTACCCAAAGCGGTTGATTACTTTAAAGCTATACGTATCCAGCTTATACCCCGAAAGAGCTTTGCATCTGCCGCAGCAGCTGCACCTGTATCTTCACATGCCTCAACGTGTCTGTTGACGAACTGAAAAATCATCTGAATTGTTTTACAGAACTTTAGAACTGAGTAAAAACTACAATTTCATGTCTAATAAGGGATTACCTGAAAATTTTCGTTTTCAGATTGATATTTCTTTATCCTGTCCGTTACAGCTAATTCCTTTGACTTGCGTTCCAACTCAACTTGAATCTCTTTAACTAATCAATGCAAACAATCTCGGGTTTATCTCTTCTCTAAGCATCATCAGATTCTACATATTGTGTGTTCTTGGTTGGGTCAAGGGAGTACAACTCTGGAATCCAACAAGTTGTTAGGGCATCATTATATCCATAAGCAATATTTCATTGACCAAATGTACTCGCCAATTTATTGGGAATGGTTGAAATAATTGCTGAAAAGAATCGCAAAGCCTTGAAGTCTGTGAGAACAACATTTGTTTCCGTTGTTTGTTTTCATCCTTTGGTACCCAAATATCCAACAACTAAGTCTGTAAAAATTACACATGAATAAAAATTTGGTTCTGTAGCGTTTGGGAGATCACTCTTACTGTCTTATTTACAACATGAAGATAAGTTGGCAAATCATCTTTATGACCGTCAACTAATTTGCAACTAGCAAAATCTGACGAGCTGATGACTCTTTAAGTTTACAACATATTCAAGTCATTTTCACTCTGGACTACAAGTGATTCAAAACCAGCAACCTGAGAATGTCTAATTTAAAATGTCTGCTGGGAGAATCTGAAAATTCTCCATCAGACAAGGATTAGCCAGTTTCAAAAAGCTTGAAAACTTTCACTGCAAGAACCGAACCCTAAATCTAAAGCTCGTAATTTTTATTTTTATTAATTTGTTTTTGCAGGATAATTATGGGTCCTTCCCGCGATGGGGTGCTTACTATGACCAATAATGGCATTGGTTGGATGAGGTCAAACCCTCAATTTCAAATTCATCCGAGCGCCAACCTTTAGGTGACCTCAGTAAACATCTGAATTTTGTTAATGGTGCACCTGGGTTTAAAACTCAACAACCTCTCAGATGGGTAAAACGGTTACTGATTAACTTGACCTCAGCAAATTTGAATTTCAGAAGCTCCAAAAATCCTCAAATGGAGGATTAAGTTTCCAGGAGCAGCAGTCAGTTTGTCCAGTCAATGCCTGCAACAACAACTCCTTCCAAGAAACCATTAAGTACCTGCTGACCTGAATGTCAGATTCCAGTCTGCTGGCTCTTCAGGTTCTGGTGTGCAAGTTGATTCACCACAGCCAGGTTTAGCATTACAGCTCTAAACTTGTTATGTTAGAGTAACTAGAGAATTTAATAGTATTGAAAGCTGCTGCAGTTCGTGTTTCTTGAAAGAGAATTTAAAAGAGGGACAAAATCTAGAACTCCCCGATAATGTATGGTGATTAGTGTAGGTGTTGGAGATATGAAACTGGTATCACATACCCTGCCACAATGTGCCATGCCAAAGTTTAGCTTAATAATGAATCAAGATATGGAAGATAAACAATGACCGACTTTATCTAGAACAGCAGGTAAGTTTGATCCATCGCTCCCAACCCAGCCAACCATGTCTGGTGCATATGCATCCAAACAAACCCATCTGATGTAGAAACCTGGGAAATGAAGCTCAAAATGAAACCACCTACAGATTTCATCATATTCTTTAAGATATGGCAAGACAATGAGAATTTTGAGTCTTACCTTTGAGCTTAGTAAAACTGTGGAAGTACACCCTTTTGGTCCATCATCTGTGAAGACATTGAAGAGGTCAGAAAATTTGTTCTGCAGTACCATACATATGGTTTGAATTTCAGTTTTGCTTTCATCAAGTAAATGGAGGGAGTTCACACCGGTGCTATAATTATTGGCACCAGAGGGCCTAGCATTTGTAGCCCCTCAGTACCAACAGGAATTAGAACGAGATCTTACCAGATAACTCCCACTTATCGAACTTCACAGACCATGTGTCTGAACCAATTTGAGTAGAAGTAACACGGTCCACCCATACCCGAAACTGGTTTCCTTTTTTATCTCCATAAAACTTTGTCATTTGATCCAAATATTCATGAAGCAGATGCTCTTGCCCAGACGGACTGACAAGAACTCCAGACGGGTACTGTCGAAGCACACATATCAGTTTATCACAAAAATGAATAGAATTAAATGAAAATCACTAAGCCATTGGTTCAGAAACTGAAAGGATGGATTGAACCGCAGCCCTTTTAATGTGATATAGTGAGAATATAAATTTAAAGAGAAGACACTGCATACTTCGAATATAAGAAGACTTGGATTTTGAATCTCCACCAATATATCAACAAAATAAGATGACTAAACAATATAAGTTAACAGTAGACTTACAAAGATTTCTTTCAAATTTTCAATACGCCGTTCAGGGTCAGCGATCTCTGCACGTCGCCATCGCTCATAGAATAAGTAGAATTTTACTATTTCATGACCAGGATTTGTGATCTCAAGGTTGCTCTTTGAAAATTCCAGAACATCTCTAGGCGAGAGGTTTGGACCTAGTTTAAAATGACCAATAGCCTGTATGATTCCGGCTGCACACCTCTCAGTGGCATGGATTATATTAGGGTTGTTTTTGCATTTTCTTCACGCCAATGCAAAAGTTCTTCCATGGCATTGCCTACCTGCTTAATGTGGATCAGTGAAACATAAATCACTCCATGCAGTTTAAAACCGATTAAGACAATGATGTATGGTTTCACTAATTAAAGAACTGGGTTCAGGATACCAACCATGACACCAAATACATCTGGAACACCAAAGAGTTCAGTATCATTGCCAGAATCACCACAAACAAGAGTATTGCAGGGTTGTTTTCCATGACCAAATTTCTTAAGCAAATAGGCAAGAGCTTCTCCTTTGCCGCCACATTTTGGTAAAACATCTAGAGCTTCTCCTCCACTAAAAACTATTTTTATATCTAGCTGCTCAACAGAAAAGGTAAAAAAAATTCTATCAAACAAGAGGTAAAGATATTTAGAGACTTGAGTCTATTGCGAACATACGAGATATAATTCTAAGACTTAAAACTCTGTCAGATATTTATACTTCAAACATAATGAGACATGTTTTCCAATGTGACTTACCCCACGGTTTTTAAGACGCTCCGAGAGAGCCTTTATCACCCCACTGGCTTTATCTTTGTCTACAAAAAAGCTAACCTTGTACTGTCTCTGATCTGCCTCTGACTGCATTAAGAGCTCCAAGCTCACAACTATTCAGACTCCAAACACAACTAAAAGAGAACACAATTTTTTTAGTGGTTTATCATGTTGGTCTAGTTTCAACAGTATAAACAAGGTAACAAACCGGACCTGATAAGTCAGTTCAGGAAATTTATCTGTTTCCTCCGTGACAATGCTTTTATCCCAGTTTTGATTAAGAAACTGCTCCCAATCGTTATCTGGTAACATAGATTCACCATATGCTATCTCAGTTCCTACTGACATTATAGTTATATCTGGAGTTAACATTGGTTTGTCTTTCATCAATCTCTTGTAAACTGCAGGCGTACGCCCAGTCGAGAAAACTAACAACGAATCCTGACGGTAATTGGATTCCCACAAAGCGTTGAACCTAAGCTGTGAAATGTTGTCTTCATCACACTGATGGTCAACCTGCCAATAAAGAACCTGGTACAGTTATGTTACATGATAAAATTAATCACGAACGACCACGGAAATTATCAAGTGGAAAATCCCTACCATTGTTAAGTCAAGATCCGAAACTAGCATAAGACGTGGAGGGCTATCAAATCTATCCATCACACCACTTTGTCGCAACACCAAAACGAGAGAGTCTGAACATCCACAATTATTCAATCAAAAACATGTAACACAAACACAAATTTATGGCACAAATAGGTATTGTCAGATTATTTAATCTTCTACTTTCACTAAGCATTTGAGCAGTGAGACATATATAGTAAAACAAAAGATTTCTTTCCCTGGCCAAAAAATGTACAGGGAGGACTCATGAATATTATCCAGTTGAACGTCCCTGACCATTGTCAAGTCAAGATCCGAAACTAGCATAAGATGTGCAGGACTATCAAATCTATCCATCACCACTTTGAGTCTGAACACTACACTTATATAGAATCAAAAACATATTACACAAACACCAATTTTATCGCGAACAGAATAGGTATTGTTCGATTATCTAATCTTCTACTTTTACTAAGCATTTGAGCAGCCAGACATAAATACTAGAACCCCCATGGCCAAATAGGTACGGGGAGAGTATAATTCGACAAATCCAACCACAAATGTGAAGTCATTCCCAGTTCCCACTACTCAGAAAAACGGTACAAAAACTTTGAAACTCACTCCAAATTGATATATATTCAACTACGGGGAAACCACTAACCGGACGAATTATATCGATGATTGCTCCGGTAAGATTAGACAATAGAATTTGATACCTGAGTTAATAACTGTGTCAATGTTAAGCAGGTTCCATAAAATTGGGGCTATTGCCCCTAATGATTCACAAATACAACTGATTGAAATAAAATTAAATAAAACAAATGATTTAATCTGAAATATCGAAGAATTAAACACCAATTTCGAATAGTAATTACCAGATTTAAGTAGAATATAGAACGATTCCAAAATCCTATTGCTCTGATTTCAGGATTAGGGGTCCTCCTCCTCCTTCTTCTCCTTTTCCTTTCTCTCTCCAGGAACTAGGAGTAGTGAGTTATCAAACCGAAAATATCAAACAGGTGCTAATATCCAAGCGAGTTGGACTGGATAACTGAGTTGATCCATATTGTTCCAGAGTTGAGTTTAATTTTGAATCAGGTAAAACTATGGTTGGTAAGATATATCCAAAATGGTGTCCGTCATTGTAAGATCAGCAATCGATCATACAAAAGAAGAATAAGTAAGCTTTCTGAATTTTATTCATGGTGGGGTTTATTAAAAAAGAATTTAAGAGCAAAATAAAAATTGAAACTAATTTGACATTATAATTTGTGATAACACAAAATTGGTTAAAAAGACCAAAATTAAAATTTCTCCCCAAGGAGTTGAAATCCTAAATGGACAAAAAACACAAACCAATAGATTTTGATATTGTTTTAAATGGAATCAAAAATTTAAAAAACTAGGCGGGATGCAAATCAAACCCAAATTGTCAAGTTTAGGTGATCCTTCCCATTTTTAAATACTTTTTCTTATTTTTAATTTACACAGGATGCATCCAGTTTCATCATCGCCATTTTTTAAGTTTACGCCAGGATGAATCCATTTCACCCATAAAAATTTTTACCCATCCATTTGAACCGTGTTTTAATTTTTTTTGGACAAATGACCCATTTTCCGTTGTAATAAAATACAAAATATATCCTTTTAAATAACAAGAAAATACAAAAGAACTGTCGTTATCGATCTTTAATCATTAAGCCAAGTTTGCAAGGAAAGAATAGTTGTTGGTACCCATCCATGCTATGTGATCTCATATTTCTGAGAGAATAAATCATTATGCTAATATATACTCGTGTAGTTGTTTGAAATCCGCCGCCATGACTCTTGTGCTGAGTTAAGGATTGAATTTCATAAGGGGGTCAGAAAAAATGCTGGTTCAAATACATAATTTTTTTTTTTTTTTGATTGGAAGAGAAATTTTATTAAAAATGAAGAATATAGAAAGTCGTGTAAAAAAGGAAACCCAAAATATATATGCTTATTGAAAAACAAGTTGTTGGTATTAAGAGGCGTAAGTGAAGATCGCGATAAAGTCTTATTGTACGTAAGGAACGCGACCGTAAATCGGTGTGAGACTTGGTTAGGGCTCAACTACATTTCGGTCAAGTTAACTTGTAGTAGGCTAGAGTATGTAGCGGCAATACATCGTGGTTGTCAAATTGGACTAGGGCCCGGGTTTTCTCACAGCATTTGCGGTTTCCTCGTTAACAAAACTTATGTTGTCTGTGTTATTTCTTTTCCGCATTATATTTTTTTATATAATTGAAATATCACAGGTTGTGCGTAGTTCAATCAATTGATAAATCCAATCTTTGGTTGTTAATTGACACTTGAACATTGGTCTTTGGTCCGTTCAAGTAGTTTTGTCATAATAATCAGGCTCAAAGATTCCTATCTGTTTGATTTGCTGATCCTTAAATTTGTATCCTTAAATATTCATACGGCATGATACTTTTAGGCACCAAGACCACCTTCATATAAGAATATACGAGCTAACAACATGTTGTAATTAAGCCTATATATTTAATTTATTTTTTTAATTGACACCATATTAGATCGAAAGCAAAAGACTACTTATGTTATCATTCATGAGTCTAACCATTTCCGAATGGTTATTTTGGTAACCCTTTGAAATGGTTAAACTTCGTAAACATACATTACAGGGCCATACAAAATACGTACATGATATATTTTATCATTCCAACCGTATATCAATCATAAGTCATACGCATATAATCATTATGAGATATTGACATTATATGACAAGCATTGAACAACACTATACTTTAAGAACTTTAACCCAAGTTTACACTTAAGGGTCTTTTAAATCAAAAATAGGTTAAAAATTGTCACTATGTGATCAACTAAGTGGGCATACCAAGTTGACACAGACCAAAAATTTATACAGTCATATTTCATTGACATAAAGACATACATGGTCTCAAAAGTACTTACGCGTGACGACTAACTCTTAACACATGACTCAAGAGTCAATTATCCGAGATTATAACTGTATAGGACCCTAACTTTGATCAGATGAACCCAGAGTTCAAATTCCAAATAAACAATGGGAACCGCCAAAGATTCGTAATTTAGTCGGCTAAATACTGTTAAACTTATATAGCTTTCCACATCAAGAGAAACCGTGTCACCGTAGTAAAACAATTTATCTTGATTATAAGCTACTTGGAGCCCAAGTAATATATGAAAATCAAAAATTCAAGATAACTAAAACATGGTTTCCTATACATGTCATCATCTTTTCGGGAACGAAAACATAATCAGTGATATTTTTCAGATGCAATTAATCTCTTATAACAGAGTATAGAATCATTAAGATGAAAACATCACCAACACATTTATCATGACTCAGTAAACAAAATAACTTCTTTCATGAACTTAAAATTTAAAGATCAGCATAAATTGAAATTCATATATTCTTAGATATTATGTCATGATTAATATCAATCAATATAGTGATTCCACTTTGGTGGATCAATCTTTAAGCATAAAACAATGATTCTATACTTTCAGCAACACGGTACCAATATAACATGAATCATTCAACAATAATCACTATCATAGAGGTTAAATATGCAACCAATAGTTCAACCTCAAAAATCTACTATTATGAGCGAACATGAACGATCCAATTGGCTCTGATACCAACTGTTAGAAATTCATCATGCATGAAGTACAGTTCGAAAAAAAAAAAATTCTAAACAAATGAGATCTAGGTCATCATGAAGGCTACATAATCAACTATAATAGTAAATGAATCAAGTTACATACCTTACGTTTGAAGAGAAGCAGACAACAGGAGCTCGTGTTTCAATTTCTTCCATACTCCATCGACTGCAGCAATAAACTGTTCGTGAGAAACTTTATTTGTCTCACCATTTCTATTCTAGTTAATTTCTCTTAATGATGGCGTTTTAGCAACTCTTTTCTATGGCAAGGAATAAACGCCAATTATGTTATTTATAGTGATAGCTTTCATTTCCATCAAAGAATCTTAACAATCAAGCTATCCCTTTCATAGACGACCTTCATGAATCTTCCTTGTAGCGTTCAAATTTGTTTGCCGACATAAAGAAGATTCTAGTTCAAAAATGGAAGTCCAAAACCAAATGAGTATGGGTATGTGAGCCAAAAATCCAAAAGCGATATTCTGTAACCAATTAACTCAACATGGTAAGTTATAATCTCATCGTAGAATTGGAAGTAGTGGCCTCGGCTGACGATATATGGGGAGTAATTGGCGCCAAAGATTCTCCTCAATTCTCTATGAACACACCTCCAGGAATCTTTGAAAAGATAGAGATTCTTGAAGGTGACGGTGGTGTTCGTACCATTCTTCTCATCGTATATCCTAAAGGTAAATACCCAAACACACTATATATACCTTTTCGGAATTATGTGTAGAACTACTTATTTATCTTTTTAATTTCTACTATGTTTCTTTTCAAATTTCAAGCTAGCATGTATTTTATATATTTATGATGGATACCAGGATTGGTGCCGCTAACAAATGAGGAAAGGTTTGTGACAATGGATGACTGAAAGTGTCTTAAGGAGATACTACAGACCAAAGGAGGATATCTAAACATGGGTTTTACATTTTACATGGAAACCTTCAAAATCATAGAATGTTTCATACAATTCATTCTCAAGTATAAATCCACTGAAGATGTTGCCGCTAAAGTTTCCAGTCTCATTAGTTTTGAAGGTCTTCTTGTCATGGAAAAAATTGTGGCAAGACATGTTCTTAAGTTGAAAGCTTCTTCTATTGCTGCCTAAAATATATAACGTTGGAACTCTATCAAGGGTGCATGTACACATTTTCTTTCAAGTGTGGTGGAAATATATCCCCAATCATGTATGTACTTGATTTAATTAAAAAAGTGAAAATTCGTCAAAGTGAAAATCTGGTTGGAATCGATTGTTATAAAAGGTTTTGTTTCTATTGTCTAGTTTCCTACCCCTGATTGTAACAAGAAAAATGTCCCAATATTCAGGGACATACATATGCTAATCTCCCCCCTGAAAGGCCTTGAAAAAATAAGCTCTCACATTAAACGGTGATAAAACCCTCGCTTCATATTGGCCGAAATACACCTTTTCTAATGTAGAAGCTATGGTGAGGACACTTGGCATAACTCTATTGGTTTGTATATTTAAAATTATGTTACACTTTGTTTACATCAATTACTTAACCGTTCATTAGTAACGACGTCTACAAAAAAGTAGGTGGACAACACTTCTGCCATAGTTTTAGCCTAAATTATCTAGTCACACCATGTTTACACCAATACTTAATTGTACCCAAAGTAATTGAAATCGTTCCTCGGTCCTACTCGGTTGGGGAGCTTGGAGTGAGGACCAACAATTTCGGACTTGGAAATCGCCATAACTCGGTCTAATACTCGGAATCTATTTATTAATAATTTATATATTGCTTCTCATAAGTCATGATTTTTACCTAATTAAAATTAAAATTTTATACTATCGTATAATTAAATGTGTAATATTGTTATATTGAACGTGTTTACCATGTAGTTAGAGGTTTTTCTATTTATAACTCCCATATGAGGGGTTACGGAAATTTTCTTTATGATTTTAGTGCATTCAAGGCCAACTCAGAAAAATCGTTAACTTGTTTTGCTCAAAAATCTGTCTAAATCGGCCGCCTTAATCGCAAAAAATAGGGAATAGTTTGGAATCGGAAATCGCCTCGGTCATATAGCTTGTAGCGATTACTCGACGAGTAATCGACCTTGGAGAGCGATTTTGACTACACTGATTGTACCTTAGAAAAGGTGGACAATACTTCCGTCAAAGCCTAAACCTAGAACAAAACGACATCTATATTATATTTGTCCATCCTTCCGTCTATTCCTAGGCTTCCCCATATAACTGTATATCTGTCCGTCCTTTCGCCCATTCCTTGGGTTCCCAATATGTTTCCGTATTAATAAGTCTTTCTTATTGCTAACACGCAGAAGGATGTTTTAGTGTAAATACAAGACCATCTCCTTCCTTCTTTCCCAATCCTGATAGTTCTATGAATTTCTCCTCTTCGTCTTTGCATAAATACCAAAAATAAACTTTCTTCTTTCCCAATACTGATAATTCTATGAAATTCTCCTCTTCGTCTTTGCGTAAATACCAAAAATAAAGGTGTTTCCTAGATTTACTAATTTATGCAATCGTTAAGATTGATTTACAGCGTTATCTACAATATCATTCATGCTTCAAACTTTATTATCATATCGATATCCAATCGTTGCTACATGAGTTATTTGATAAATATTACCTGACCTTATATTGTTGATGCTCTGGGTTCCTGCTGCCGTATTGAACCTTATGGATTTTCGATGTTATGGGTTCCCGTTGGTAGTAATTTCAATAAAAATTTGTCACTTGGCCGTAATTATGGTCCTAAAAAAAAAACCAATGGATCTTTATATCCTTTTCATGCTTTTGGTGTTGTTGTTGAGTTCTTATTTTATTCTTATTTCATGATTCATTGGTTTTGTGATAAATTTGTATTCTAAGATACTCGATGTTAATATCTAACTTCAATTGGGTTATGTCATAGGTAGCTTAGTAATTAAGAACAATATATAGACAAATAGTTGTTTGAAGATTGAGTGATAATCCATCCACTAGCAGTAAGATAGACCCCAGGTGTACATTCATCAATGATCAGATGCAGAAACCCCCATGTCTTCTAATCCTTACCATTCATGGCTTCTTACTACTCACTGATGTGTATTATTAATGTGTACATCAAGGTCAAGGAGGCTGAATTTGGTAACCCCCATGTCTTATTTTCAATATATTTATGGAACTTTCTCATTTCTATCTTTATCGATATTTTGCAGCCAATCAAGGAGGCTGATTTTGGTAACATCCCTACCATGGCATTCAGTGACATGGATTCATAAATGCAATATGTTCGTATCGATATCAATTGAATGTTGGCAAGGATGGTTCTGTGATTGCATGGCGCAATCGAAAATTTGTTTTCATTTGAGGGAGACATGAAATATTCGTCAAACTTGGAATATCCTCTATCATGAAAGCATATCAATGCATGCAACATGGATCTTGCATGGCAGTTGAGTATGCCTTATGATGTCAGGAAGGGAGCTAGATGATTTCAAATTAAATTTCTTAAAGAGCTAAGCTTTCACAACCTATATGTACATATAGCCAGGCGGCCTAGCTAGTATGTCATTAATGAGGTATGTATATCGTGTCCGGATGACTCAAATGAAAGTGCTTGAAGCGACAATGCAATTGAGTAACAAAAAAGTTAGAAATTATGAGCACTTCAATTTCATAGAACTATTTAAAAAAAAAAAACATATATAACTTTCGTGAACGAAGGAATATGCGTACATGAGATCATTGTTAGAATCATAAGGCTATAAAACCAACAATTATTTTAGTATTTAAAAGGTGTTAATTTGTGCTATTTAACCCTCCTGAAAAAGTGGGGGTACAACAACCTCACCCAATAATTCGCTTAGCAATATGTATGGACTAACTCCAATATACTTTTAAGAGAATCAACTAGACAGTCTGACTCAATCTTAATAAAAAGTATATCAAAGAGTTATATCTCAATTTCTCGATTCAATACTTACTCAAGCAAATAGAAATCTGCGAGTTTAATTGAATACAAGAGAAATTAACTTGAACGGTACCAAAGACCAATGTTCAAGGATCAATCAATTTTAATCAACAACCAAAGGTCGGATTTCCCAATTGACCGATTTAACGCACAACCTGTGATATTTCAATTATATAACAAAATATAATGTAAAAAGAAATAACACAGACACCAGAAGTTTTGTTAACGAGGAAACCGCAAATGCTGAAAAACCTCGGGACCTAGTCCAGATTGAACACACACTCGTATTAAGCCGCTATGGACACTAGCCTAATACAAACTAACTTCTGCCCGGACAATTGAACAACAATCAATCTCACAATGATCCAAGGTACAGTTGCACTCCTTACGTCTTTGATCCCAGCAGGATACTGCGCACTTGATTCCATTATCTAATCTCACCCACAACTAAGAGTTGCTACGACCCAAAGTCAAAGACTTTAATAAACAAATCTGTATCACACAGAAAAGTCTACATGAATAGATAAATTTATCTCTCACAGAAATACCTACGAGTTTTGTTCTGTCTTTTGATGAATCAAGGTGAACATGAACCAATTGATATATCGTACTTATATTCCCGAAGAACAATCTAGAAATATCAATCACCTCACAATAATCTTAATCGACTAGCGAAACAAGATATTGTGGAATCACAAACGATGAGACAAAGATGTTTGTGACTACTTTTCTATCTTGCCTATTGGAGAAATTAATCTCAAGCCAATCTTATGATTGTACTCAAATATGATAGAAATAGCAAGATCAGATCACGCAACTCTAGATAAAATAGTTGGGTTTGGCTTCACAATCCCAATGAAGTCTTCAAGTCGTTAACCTACAGGGTCTCGATAGAAACCTAAGGTTAAATGAGAATCGACTCTAGCTTATACAACTAGTATCACACATGAGGTGTGGGTATTAGGTTTCCTAGTTGCTAGAATTCTCCTTTAATTATATAGTCTCCAAATCAGGGTTTGCAATCTAAGTTACCTTGGTAACAAAGCATTCAATATTCACCGTTAGATGAAAACCTGATTAGATTCAAGCTAATATCTTTCAACCGTTAGATCGAACTTAGCTTGTTATAACAAATGAAATGAACGTTCATTTAGGTTTATGTGACCTTACCTAAACGTGTACACTTAGTTGGTTCAACAGTAGTTAACCAAATGGTTAGCCATATGAGCACTTTCATATCAACCATATTCATCTTCACCATAACTAGTTCAAATGACTCAAAAGAACTAGTTAGAGTTTTGTTCAATTGCTTAGATCTTATAGAAGTTTACAAGACACAATCGAAGCAAAAACGATTTTGATTCACTCGAATTGATTCATGAACATTATAGCCACGGTTTGCAAATATGCATTCCTTTGTTTATACATGTCTTAGTTCAAGAATAAACCATTTTTAGAAAATAACCCACTCAAGTATACATACCGGTATGCATACTTAAGTACCCGGATTGAGTTTGTTTTCAATTCACAAACTCCAGCAGAAATTCAGGGGACGCGAACTTCCGTCAGTATGCGTACATGTATGTGGAATTTAGTTCCGATTATCCTGAGCAGCAAAGTACGCAAACTTTGGTTCAAGGGTTTTGGACTTACACAAGTATGAGTTCACATACAATGTTTATATCCATTCAAGGTTATATATTCTAAAATCTCATTTCAATCATTGAAACATTCTTAGAGGATGTTAAATAGAGGTTATTCACACACTATTTTTCATCAAAGCGATTTTTAAGATATTGAAATAATCATCATGACTTTCGTCACTTGTAAAGATGAACTTGGCCAAAGCGAAAGCTTACCAACACATATTTCAAGAAATAGATAAACGAGATGAACTCGGCTCGAAATAACAAATGTGTATAATCGAAATCTATATCGCAATACGACTTTTGTCTGAAGATAGGAAATAGAGTAGATAGACTTTTGAGTGATAGATAAGTTCAAGTCTCCACATCCCTTTTAGTCGATGAAGCTCCACCCGTTCCTTGAGTAGTTCTTCGTCTTTGCATAACGAACGCCGTGGAGTCTAGAGCTCAACTACACTTTTTATCTTAGTCCGAGACTTAGCTATAAGTAGTCTGGAAACCAAGACTTATAGTTTTGGAAACTAAACTTGAAAAACAAGCTTGAGATAGCAACACTAGCGAGTTCGACCGAGCAATGCTCTAACACTTCCTTTGTAGGATTGATGACTAGCTGCATTGGCAGGTAATGCAAACATGATGATCTGGGGTTCTTGCTTACAGTAGTATTTGTAATGTTACAAGAAAGGAATAAAATTAATTCTATACTTTTCCACAGGTTTTGAGTGCAAGTGTAGAAAAGAAGATCGATTAGTATATGGAGAATCTTGGGCTTTGGTTTTTATCAGAAGTTTTTATTTATAAGAGCCGTGGTTTGCTTTTCTTGGTTTGGTGGTGGAGAAACATATAAGAGTAGAGAAGAAAACCAAATAACATATGAATAAGCATCGGCCAAAGAATGAAAACCGTGTATTCAATCACTTCCCACACTAAAATCTCTCTTAGAAAAGGTAAAAATTAGAAAATTGTTCGGTATGTTTTTTTTGCTTAATTTTGAGCCTGTTAAAGCAACCGTGAAGAGTTTATTTTTCCTCTTCGTCAGTATATTATCATTGTGTGCATTATTAAAGACAGGGTCCATATATGCGACACATTATGTCTTGACGCGTCATTTTCACAATTCCTCTTCTAACTGTAGGTGTTGATATGGTAACCTTTATGTCTTGGCTTGATGAAGTTAGGCTTCTCAAGATACAATATTGCTAAAAACTAATCTACTTTACAATTTTCAATATGAAATTATATCCATTTTAAGTTAATATTCAATTCGAGTAAGGTTGTTATGGAAAATACAGACACTCATGAAGATGCAGTTACAACAATAAACAATGGTGCTTGGTGAATTGGACTTTGTAGGATAGAGTCCATGGTAAGTGTCACATGCCCATTTAATCGCCTAAAATTTTCATGGGACATGACCGGCAATGATTGTGGTTCAGTGAATCAACTTCACCCAAAATAATTCATCCTTGCATACTTGCATCAAATTACACATCCTCCTTCACTCATAAGGCATTGCACAACGAAAGTCTTTCCTTCTATCTATCTAACTCTTCATGCCCCCATAAGCATAAGAGGTTTTGCTATGCACTTAAAAATTCTCACACCAACCAGAAAGACAATGAACACAAAGGATACTGCAACAAACCCTTATTGCACTAAAGAAAGATTACACAGTTTTGTCCATCACATGGACTAAACAGGCCACTATTCTCTTAATAATGCCTTATTCTCTAAAATATGAGACTACATGTCTACAAAACATTCTCCTATGAAAGCCTGCTGATTTTCCCACTCCTTAGGAATATTTATACAACAAACTCACTAGCAAAAACCGTGCACAACACTTGCACACGCATGGAACATCCATGTATCCCATCAGGTAGTTTCCATAACCGCCACCATTGCTTTTCAACTGCTAACTTTTGAGTTGTCAAGCCAATTGATGCCACACCTGTTCTTGGTGGTTATGATCACTCCCACATGGTTAAAAACTCACTTTATAACCGTTCTCATCTGTCTCGCGTCATTGGCATGCTTTTGAAGCTCGTAACAACTTGTCACCATCACTTTAGCTGTATTGCACAACTGTTGTGCTCTACCGAATTATGAATTATTCCAATGCCCATCACCTTGGCCCTGCATGCTTATTGCTCCAAGATAAAGCATGGAAAATCCTTGTGCTTCAATCACTTAGGAAAACTTCTTAAGCTCATTCTGGTTGCTCATGTGTCATATGCTTCACTTTGCCAATTTGCTTGACAATAATAATGCCACTCTTGCATTATTAACTTGTTTGCATTTTTCAAGCTTTGGCCAGCCTTGAACTAATGCAAAGACCAACTACCGGCCTATTCTTTACTCTTTCATCATCCTTGAGTTTGGGCCAACTTAATTCCATGGATATGCATCAATGCCAACATCCCATGTTGCATCTATCAACTTTGGCCATGTCTTTCCAATCCCTCAAAGAAGCTTCATTGTGCCGGTCAATAAGCTTCATTACTTAGCCAAATATCTTTACAGTGTAGCGCTACTTTTGCGCTTCACTAGTCATGTAGGGTGCCACTATCTTAGTGCTTGACACTCTATACAGTATATCACTATTATGGCTTGCGTTGCGCTATTATGGCTTTGCATTGCGCCATTACGGCGGAGTACTGACTTGGCCTGCAACACTGTAACGAGCAATCATTATGCTCACTTGCAGGACCGGTCATGACCTCCCATACCTAATCCGTTCAATGCCCTCATTGAACGCGACTCAGTATAAACATTATACTTGTCTCTACTTCGCTTCTTGCACTTTTAGAAACTTTTCTGAAACTGGTAGTACTCTTTTGTCTAAATCCTAAGCCAATGGTCTTCATCGATTGCATCCGCATCACTTAGCTTCACTTCCTTTCTAGTGATCCTACTGATCTTGAACTTTGTTGTTGCGTCGCGACCGCTTTCAACTCCATTTAAAATCATATATCAACACCCAAATGCAAACTTGAAATTCTTCTTTCCAATTCCTTGAATTAGGCTTGCATTTCGTATGAATCATTTGTGCTTAAGTGTACACAAGTAATGATTCTTCCCAACTGACCACAATGATCATTGCCATAGCCTTATCCCTTTATTCTACGACTTTAGTTGCACCATGCAACATAACATGACTTATACAAGACTTGGCTTCATTCTTCATTCATATGCGCCTACGCCAAATCATGCCATGCCTTAAGGTATGCATGTTATGCTTACATACCACTCTAGTATGCACCACAATCCATAGACTTTGCTTCCTTCAGCAATGCAACAGAACTTACATTAGATTTGTCCTTCAAATCATATTGTAAATTACGCCTCTTAGCTTTGCACCATTTGTATGCCAAAGAACCAGCACCTTGCGTTGTTCTTTGCTTACATTGTCGCTACACCTTTATTGAAATGCATGACTTCGGAATAGTCATGACTTAGGATACCCGGGCTTAACACCACTTCACTGGACATGACTCATCTTCACGCACCTTTGAAACTAACAAGGCATCACTTGTTCTTTCAAACTACTACGCTTTAATGTAGCGGAAAAACAACATCATGTTCTTCCTAACTATGAGTTACTCTTAATTCATATACTTTATGGACTTACATCTTCATTCTTGATGCATTACTCCATGCTATTTCTTCCAAATGCCTCCGCACTTCCACATAACTCTCAACAACAAACTCGACTATGCCACAAACTCCTCTATTTGCTTCTTTTCACTTTTATCGTCTCCTATTGCATATTCTTGATTAATATGCTATGTAGCATCTTCCACACAATCTAGATTTACTTTGAACGAAAGAGGCAAGACCTTTCACTTCAAATACCCTCATTCACTACTACCTTACATAGAGAGACTTCATTCTAATACCAAGGTCCACTCGACTCAAACTTGAGAAAATACTTGCGCTAACTGATTGCAAATTGTAAGATCTAACAAGCCTTGCAATACTGACTTCATCTTCGCTTCTAAGCAACAAAGGAAGCGAGACAACACCTACTATCCCCAATGTAGAAATTCACTTTACCACATACACTCTCCCAACTATCAACATTCTTATGCGACTCTCATAACGAAGCACAATATAATTAACACTTGGTTGAACACTCCTTCAAACTGATGCCATCATGTTGCTTTAGCTTTCATGAAGATTTCTTCAATAATGGCCACAAGCCATCTTTATGCATCACCACTACTTTGTCCTTCTTTCTCCATGCATCTACAATTCTCCTAACTTGCATCTCTAAACACATTATGCATCTTGGCCATGCCCAAATCTCATTTGGCGCATGCTACTGTTGCATACCTGTTATGCCAATTAGCACCCAAATCTTGACACAAACTTGTGCACCTTTGCACAACTAGAACAAACTTAACTTGTGATTCTGAGCATCACCATAGAGCTCAGCACAGTCATATCTGTTAATGACTTTCGCGGATAAATATCTTTGGACAATCTTAATAAGGCCACAATCCTTGCAAATGAGGCGCCACTGCCTATGTTCCATGAAGCAAGAATGCCGCATTCTTCTTTAAACTTGGAACTCATTTTTACTTCCCATGCAGATCTGCTTACTCTTGTCTTTCCCCTTTTCCACAATTAACTTTTGTAGCAACAATTGTTGATTTGCATTCGACAAGAACATTCGCCTGTGTTTATGATCAAAATGTAGGTATTTGGACACCCTTTTCCAAGCATATTGATCCCACTCATAAACCAGGTGCAAGCACACTCCTTGTGCACATATAGCATTAACGAAGAACTCTTTGCAAACACAAGACCATGGTGTATCGGTTTTCCCCTAACTTGCGCTTATGTCTTTAGCCTTTTCATAACCTTTATGCTAGATAAGAATTGGCCATCCAGTTCTTCTTTTATGGCATCACATTGCCACAAAAATGCTGGTTTGCAACCAGACTTTGCATTACCACCAAGGAACATGCATTCGTGAGAGATAACTTTAATCTTCCATCCAATTGGATATGATGAAAACACCTTCAAATCTATCGCATAGACATGTTCTTCATCTTCTTTGCCACTGCAAAGGCCAACATCTTTGAGTTCAGGAGTTTTCACAAAATTACCATTACAACATGTAATGTACTCGTTACTGATAACACTACGAAATTATGCATTCCCGATGCATCATCTTCATATACTTGTGAGAAACATGGACTTTAACTCCTGACTTGCACCATAGAAGTCAGCACACTCCTTAGTTTTTTCATGCCATCACTTGAAAACCAGGTTTCAATGACTCTTTAAACGTTCGTCTAACACTTTGGGAATGAATTTTGACACCTTTGTCATAAATTTTCATGGCCTGTTGTTACTTCAAGCTTCAAGTTCATTCTAATTGATCTTTCCACACAAGACCAACTTCTTATAGTCTCCATACTAGTGAAACCCAAACAATTCACCATTGAATTTGACAAACAAATGACACCAACTTGAGTAAAAGAGAGAAAATCAGTAACCGTGTCCCCAAACACAGCTCTGATACCAGCTGTGACATGCCCATTTAATCGCCCAAAATTTTCATGGAACATGACCGGAAATGATTGTGGTTCAGTGAATCAACTTCACCAAAAATTATTTAGCCTTGCATACTTGCATCAAAGTACGCATCTGCCTTCACTCATAAGGCATTGCACAACATAAGTCTTTTCTTCTTTCTCTTTAACTCTTCATGCCCCCATAAGCATAAGAGGTTCTTCCATGCACTTAAATAATTCTCACACCAACCAGAAACACAAAAGATACTTCAACAAACCCATTTTATTTCACTAAAGGAAGATTACAAACTTCTTTCCATCACATGGACTAAACAGGCCACCATTCTCTTAATGATGCCTTATTCTCTCAAGTATGAGACTACATGTCTACAAAACTTTCTCCTATGTAAGCCTGCTGATTTTTCCACTCCTAAGGACTATTTATACAACAAACTCACTAGCCAAAACTGTGCATAACACTTGCGCACGCATGGAACATCCATGTATCCCATCAGGGAGTTTCCATAACCGCCTACATTGCTTTTCAACTGCTAACTTTTGAGTTGTATAGCCAATTGACGCCACACCTGTTCTTGGTGGTTATGATCACACCCACATGGTTATAAACTCACTTTATAACCGTTCTCCTTTGTCTCGCATCATTTGCATGCATGTGAAGCTCGTAACCAACTTGTAACCGTCAATTGAGACGTATTGCACAACTGTTGTGCTCTACCGAATTCTTCCTTGTTCCAATTCCCAACCACCTTGGCCCTGCATGCATGCTTACTGCTCCAAGCTAAAAGGACGGACAATCCTCGTGCTTTAATCACTAAGGCCAACTCCTTAAGCTCATTCTAGTTGCTCATGTGTCATATGCTTCACTTCGCCAATTTGCTTGACAATAGTAATGCCACTCTTGCATTACTAGCTTGTTTGCATTTTTCAAGCTTTGGCCAGCCTTGAACTAATGCCATATACCAACTCCTGGCCTATTCTTCACTCTTGCATCATCCTTGAGTTTGGGCCAACTCAATTCCACGTATATGCATCAATGGCAACATCACATGTTGCATCTGTCAACTTTGGCCATGTCTTGCCAATCCCTCAATGAAGCTTCATTGTGTCGGCCAATAAGCTTCATTCCTTAGCAAAATGTCTTTACAGTGTAGCTCCACCCTTGCGCTTCACTGGCCCTGTAGGGTGCCACTATCTTAGTGCTTGACACTCTATACAGTATACCGCTATTATGGCTTGCGTTGCGCTATTATGGCTTTGCATTGTGCCATTACAACGGAGTACTGACTTGGTCCGCAACACTGTAACGCGCAATTATTACGCTCACTTGCTCGGTTTTTTCTATTTGGGTTAAAACGGTGTTGCTGCAAGTTCTAGAATGAACTGGTGTGTGAAATATGTGAAAACAATCTACAAAAAAATAAAATAAAATATATCGTTCTTATCATCGTGAACAATTAATTCACCGACTTATTATCAATTTTGCGCGGATGGGTTCATAGATCAGCTATAACAAGTTAACAACTATCGATTTTGTTTCTTAGACAAGTGTTACAGGTTATGGAATTTAGCAAAGGTGTTGCAATTTAGCTCTTTGTTTTTGGCTTTCATAGCTTCTCAGTAACTTAGAATGGATTTACTAGCTTATTATAGTAGCGACACGGCCATGTACTATAAGGGAATGCTTGATATGATACAAATCAACAAACCATTCTCTAACGTCCGTGGTGGTGGTTCTTAATTAACATTGGGCGTTTCTATATGTATAACAATACATTTCAAAAATACATTTTGTTTTAGTGGATTACATGGATGTTGATGGTGGTTTTTAAATAAAGGGTAAAATCGTAAAACCCCAAATAACCTAATGTCACCGGTGACACATTTATTAGAACATTTAATGCATGTAGTCAGTAATTAATAGGGGTATTTTTCAAATTAGGGTTACAACTAACAAACCCTAATTCCCCTCCGTGCAATGGCAAATCATGCCGACCACACCTAGCCCAAGCTAGTTGCACCTCATGCCAATGGCAAATCATGCCAGCCACACCAAACGCGCCAAAGCATGCCAACCATGCTAGCCGCACCTCCGTGCCAATGGCAAATCATGTCGACCACACCTAGCCCAAGCTAGCGCGCCATGTAACGCACTCTTGCCTTGGCCCTAGCTATGCTAGTCACACCAAATGCGCCAAAGCATGCCAACCATGCTAGCCGCACCTCCGTGCCAATGGCAAATCATGCCAGCCACACCTAGCCCAAGCTAGCCGCGCGATGCCAAACGCACTCTGCCTTGGCCCTAGCTACGCTGGTCACGCCACGCCAAGCCAAACACCCTTACTTTGGCCCTAGCCGCGCCATGCCAAAGTAGCGCCCGCGCCTAGGCTTGCAAACCGTGCAACCTAGGCTAAATTGGCCACGCATGCCATTGGAACATGCCAACACGCATCGCTGGTAGCTTTTCCTACCAAACCGCGTGGCCCTAATGGCCGAGCATGCCATTGGCACATGCCAACACGCATCGCTGGTAGCTTTTCTCACCAGGACGTGGCCCTAATGGCCGAGCATGTCATTGGCACATGCAAACATATCCGCTGGTAGCTTTGCTCACCAAGACGTGGGCCTAATGGCCGGGCATGCCATTGGCACATGCCAACACGCTCACCGGTAGCTTTTCTTACCAAACCGTGGCCCTAATGGCCGAGAATTCCATTGGCACATGCCAATACGCATCACTGGTAGCTTTTCTCACCAGGACGTGGCCCTAATGGCCGAGCATGCCATTGGCACTTGCCAACACGCTCGCTGGTAGCTTTTCTTACCAAACCGTGGCCCAAATTGGCCACGCATGCCATTGGCACATGCCAACACGCATCGCTGGTAGCTTTTCTTACCAAAACCGTGGCCCTAATGGATGAGCATGCCATTGGCACATGCCAACACGCATCGCTGGTAGCGTTTCTCACCAGGACGTGGCCCTAATGGCCGAGCATGCCATTGGCACATGCCAACATGCCCGCTGGTAGCTTTTCTCACCAGGACGTGGCCTTAATGGCCGACCATGCCATTGGCACATGCCAACACGCTCGCTGGTATATTTTCTTACCAAACCGTGGCCCTAATGGCCGAGCATGCCATTGGTACATGCCAACACGCATCGCTGGTAGCTTTTCTTACCAGGACGTGGCCCTAATGGCCGAGCATGCCATTGGCACATTCCAACATGCTCGCTAGTAGCTTTTCTTACCAAACCGTGGCCGCCGAGCATGCCATTGGCACATGCCAAGATGCATCACTTGGTAGCTTTTCTCACCAGGACGTAGCCTAAATGGCCGAGCATGCCATTGGCACATGCCAACACGCATCGGCGGTAGCTTTTCTTACCCGGCCGTGGCACTAATGGCCGAGCATGCCATTGGTACATGCCAATACGCCATTGTAGCTTTTCTCACTGCCGTGGTCCTAATGGCCACGCATGCCATTAGCATGCCAACACGCATCGTTGGTAGCTTTTCTTACTGTGCCGTGATCCAAATTGGCCACGCATGCCAAACATGCACGATGGTAGCCCAACTTGCAATCCTTGCAACCTAGGCCAACTTGGCCATACGCGCCATTGGCACATGCCAAAACCCACGCTGGTTTCCTAACTTGCATACCGTGCAACCTACCGCCAAGGCATTCCGCACATGCCATTGGCACATGCCACACACGCCACTAGCAGCTCTATGCATTGCCACTTACACTCAACGTGCAACCTACTACCAAGGAATTCCACACATGCCACACACGCCACTAGCAAGTCTGGTATTGCCACTTGCGCTCGAGGTGCAACCCGCAACAAAGGCATTCCGCACATGCCACACGCGCCCCTAGCAGCACCACTTGCACTCAAGGTGCAACCAACACTCGAGACATCAACACAAACTGAGGGATGCTTTCCAAGGTCTTGGTTTGGCGGTCACAGCATGCAGCGACACTATGATCACATTAAGAAAGCGTGAATAGGAATAAAGCGGTCAAATAAATGAGGAAATAATGGTGAAAACGTTTTCACCCATAAATACCTTGCGGTTACCACCTCCTCCCATTATTTCACCCTTTACTCTCTTCCTTCATTCATGAGGCCGGGGTACGTTTCAATCTCGACTTGTATAAATAGGTCTTACCTATTTCCACCGGATAACAAGTCTCGGGCGGGAGAAAATGCAACACTCTCGGAAAAGGCAACTTTGCAAGCTCTCCAAAAAGCTTTCATCTCTTGCAAGCTTCTTAAGCTTTCACTTTACGATACAAGTCGAGACACTACTCTCCTGCACTATTCCTCGGTCTCAACACCTTTCTTTGCTTCCTCCCAAAATCAACCCTTCTGCTCCACTTTGTGACCGAAGCAAGTCTGGAACGGCCATTTCTTGCACTACACCAAATTCCCGGATTCGTAACAGCAATTCGTAACGGCTTATGGGCCGTTACGAATTTCCCGTTACAAATAGCCGTTACAAAAAATTCGTAACAGCGGAAATAGTTACTTAATTTTTTAAAAATTAAATAATGGGCTAGCCGTTCACAATTTTTTTAGGCGTGCGATCACACGCTTGGTCACACCAGGGTGGTAACACCTTTAGAATGTGCGTGTGCGATTCACATGCGTGGATCTATGTTTCCACCCACGATGAGTTATACCAGAGGATATTTCCTCCCATGCGTGTGCGATTCACATGCGTTCTTTTGTGGATATACGCTGGTGAAACCAGATCGAATCTTCATTTTCTTTCATCTTTTTTTTTCTTTGCTCCTCCTGTCTCTCTTCTTTTCCTATCAACAGATGAATCGATGAAATCATCACAGAAATCTCACAGAATTTTCACAGAAATCTCTTCAATCATCGATCTGTGTAAGTGTTCATCGATCTTTTCAGTAAGTTTTTCGATTTTTAGGGTTTATAAGTTTTCAATCGTCTGGTTTTTAGGGTTTGTGTCTGAAGCTGTTCGTAAATTACATCAAACTGAAAGACAATTACATGTTCTCAGTTTCATCTTCTAGAATTCTATCGAACCCCCAACAACAGCATAAATCGATTCTTCTCTTCTCCATAAACATCAGAGATTCAAAATCACTCTTTATTGAACATAGAGAAAATTCCTAGATTGATCTAGAGAAACAACATATGGGGAATTGAATTCATTATTCAAAACCCCTTAATTTTGTGTTCTGCTCATTGATCCAAATTCAATGTTGATTCGAAGAGGAAAAAATCACATCCACTGACACACTGAATCACCCAACGGCTGTGAAGAAGTTGAATAAGGTAAGTTTTTCTCTAACTTATCATGCTGAAATTTGGGTTTCATATGGAATTTGTATTTTAGGGTTTTCCCTTTTTTTTCATCTGCTTTGTATTTTAGGTTTTTCCCATTCAACAGGCCTGAATTGGTGTTCTTCTTCAGAATCTACCTACTTCACCGATTTGGATAGATACAGATGATTGGAATTAACTACTCTGGATTTTAAAATATCATACTTTATGGAAGAACTCTGAATAGCTGAGTTCGATTGTTAATGTATATTATGAACATCTACCTGATTTTTCTTCTTTAGATGCGTGTTTGATGTTTGCTTATTAGGGATTTTCTTCCTTAGAAGCCAAATTGTTTGATATATATTGTGACACTGATAACCAAATAAGGGGATTTATTTGTTCAATTTTATTACGGGATTTATTAGTTTATTGGCATTTCTAGGTTATTTGGTGATACTGATACGTAGGCTTACCAATGACTTCAGTTTTGTTTCTATTTCTTTTGATTTGTAGATGGATTCGTTCCAAGATATAGCTTCGGGTTCTCATCCACGTCGAAGTCCAAGGATTTTGGAGCTAGCTCGACTTCAAGAGCTAGAGAAAGATAAAGAAGCGCAGTCTCAACAAAGAGATGCTCACTTACAACAGATCGTCTTCTTTACAAATTAAAACAAGATTCAATGACTGAAGTCGAACGAGAAGCGCTTTTAGTAAAACAGCGTAGTGCATATCGCAATCGAAAAGCGAGAATTTGATGCGGATAAACAATGGAATCAAGGGAACAACTCCCTACTACCACTCAATTTCAAAGCAAGACCACGGGTGGGAACCAAAGACAACAAGTAAGTGATCCGATGCATGTAATCTTTATACAAGAATTAAATGGTTTTTCCAGCATCATTGTCTTCATAGATGCGAGATATAATTTGTTAATGTTATGGTGGTACACATATTAGTTAAGAGGCGGAGCAATGGAAGCATATTGTGAGTGAGAAGTTTATGAAACATAAATGGGCTTCAAGCATCCAAAAATTCAATGAGTCGGGCATGAGATATATAATTGTTATTTGCTTTATAGCTTTACAAATGCCAAAATGATATCTCAGGATTAAATCTATACTTTTTCTAAGGAAGAGGCAAAACAAATTTTTGTCTTTGGTTGGCGAAAAGAAAAGTTTAATTTTATGTTAAGAGTACGATCTGTATTGAGCTAAGGAAGAGGCAAAAACAAATTTTGTGCTGTTGAGCAGTTTTGGTTGTATACTGAGCTAGGTGTTTTAGCTTGATTAGGTTAATGTATGTGAACATAAAATAGTTAAGGGTGTTTGATATGGATTCTTTCGCTTGGCACCTCTAGTTTCTAAGCATCTTAGTCGAGATTTAAGTATCTAACATGTCTCATGAATCTTGGTGGGAGAATGTTTAAGTATCTAACATGCCAAGCATCAGTAGTCAAATATCATTTCAAAGATTTATATGTAGTGTGCACCACTTAGACAAAGTCGGAGGACTTATATGAGCAGTAATTTCTACTAAGTTGGAATTTGTGTAATTTATGATTTTGTGCTCTTCGTTTGACATTCATGGTAGTCTTAAATGGTAAAAGGAATAACTTATGATGTGTAACTCTAAGATCCCAAGGACAAATGTATTAGGGCACATTGAGGTGTCAGTAGTTTTTGGCGTTTAGGGAGATGTATTGTGGCCTCCTTGAACTTTGTGTAACATAGATTGTTTTCGATGACTACCAAGTTAGACTTCGATTGTGAATATCATTTGTTGGCATGAATGTGCTTTCACATGAATGTTCCGTTGGCAACAATATTCTACAGAGGATGGTTTACAGAAACCGAAACTTGTAGATGCATATTCTTCCCGATGCACTAGGAGATAATGCATACCATCTTCCTTTATCACTGCATTTACTTAAAGTTTGCTTATGAAAGGAGCATCTTGTTTAACTGTAGTTTTGTGCCCAAGTACATCAGGGTACTATTGCGATCACCGTAATCTGAGTTGTTTATTTTGTAGATTGTTCTGGAAATGATTGAGCTTCGAGAATTGGACACTGCACGAGCTATTTTGAGACAAACTCAAGCAATGGGTGTCATGAAGCGAGAACAAATTAAAGGTATTTACGACTGAGCACCTCCTAGTTCGAACTTATTTTGATCCACATGAGGTTAGTACGGGGGACTTTTCTCAGTCTTATGTATTTCTCTCGTGCTATTGTGTATTTAGCTTGATATACTATGAAGTCACGCCATGCTATAGTACTTCAAATTATATTGCCAGTCTGGAAGGGTGGTATTTGAGTTACTTGAGTGTCATCGTTCAGCTCGTTGACAAGATTTGAACTTTACCTTAAAACATTCATAGGCTATTTAGGATTTTGTTCCGAAACTCCAAATCTATGTTTTCCTATGCTAGTGTTGCATGCTTCCTGAGCTAATCTACTGGATCTTCTCAATCTCCAGAGTGTACTTATTGATTTAGTGGCCACAAAGTTTCTGGTTAAACTTGCTTTTTCTTTTTTATGACAGGCTTATCAAGAAGCAACCAAGGAGAGACGACGTGCACAAATTGCTCAAGGTTTGCTTTCATCTTGATGTGATGCTTTCACATTTTTTACAATATACCATCATTGCAAATAGCTGCAGTGATGTTGAGGCTCTGTGGCACCTTATTTTGTAGCTTTGTTGTAGCAGTTGAATGTTTTTTTAATTATACCGAGTTAAACCTCTTTTCTTATTCTTTTTCTGTCAATTTACTCTTGGTTTTCCGTCGAAAATTGGTTCTTGAAGCTCCTCATTTAAAAAACTTTTCTGCCTCTTAGTTTGTATCCTTGCGATTTCCCATGACTACTGAACCTTAAAGTTGATACAGTGTTAGTATCACTGAGAGATT
The DNA here is from genome assembly GCA_023531295.1 of Papaver armeniacum. Lineage (NCBI taxonomy): Eukaryota > Viridiplantae > Streptophyta > Magnoliopsida > Ranunculales > Papaveraceae > Papaver > Papaver armeniacum. The sequence goes on along the minus strand of JAJJWW010007745.1, from coordinate 560,009 downwards.
GAGGTCTAGGGAATAGCTAATTTTGGTGCATTGTTTATGACTTATGGTATGAGTTCTTTCGGTTTGATTCTGAACTAGTGTTTTTAATATACTTTCCGAAAGAATTCTTATCGGTTCTTGTGGTGCCGCCATCAAGATTAATGGCTCTCATTGGTCAGTCTTTGAAATGGCAGCAGCATCAAGGTTACAATCCCATTACCTTTTTAAATCGTCTTGGTCTTAGTAAGTTTTTTTATTTGCATATCCGGTCTCAGTAAAACACCCTTATGTCACTTTTAGGTATGCTTCCCCACTGAACTCGGTTTGATTTGTTTAGAGGAACCGCTTTACAATGAAACAAGAGGAAGATGAAACTTATCCAACAACTCTTGGGCATCCTATCAAGGTATTTATAGACATTGATTATATGAAGTGCACCCTCTGCGTGTACTGTAACTATGATTTCCTTATGATTCATATGGGTAGAGACACTGTATACATGTGTAATATTGAGGTATGAATTCACATAAACTTCAGTTCCATAATTTTACATGCCTATCTTATTGATTATTGGAGGTGTTTCCATGCAGTTTGGAAAGAAAAGTCACCCGGAATGTGCTCGTTTCTCGCCGGATGGGCGGAGTCCTTGTGTCTTGCTCCGTTGATGGGTTTATTGAGGTATATTTTTAATATTTGTGGTACACTTTCTTAAGGTCATCACTTGCTCTCTGACTTCTCAATCCGTTTTAGGTTTGGGACCATATAAGTGGAAAGCTCAAGAATGATCTTCAGTACCAGGCTGATGTGAGTATTCTAAGCTACTGATTAAGTTCCCTTGTCTTTTTTATTTGTTAGTTTCAGGCCACCCCTCAAAATATTTTTGTTTAAAATGCAAAATAGTTTTTGTTTCCCCTGATACAAGGGTTTAACAAGGAAGCTTAGTTTGGAGGTCTTGCTTTCACGTTTTCACTTTTCTCTGTGAAGTCTTCCAAATTATTTCAAGCGGGATTACCTCATTGCCTCTGCATTTTGTACATTCTATTTTGTTTCTTCAATATTTTTATATACTTGGGCAACACGCACATGTACCACTAAGTGTAAGGCGTATTTTTCTTAGTTGGTTGGACTTGTGATTCTACGATTCTTGACATGATACAAATTTTTGCAGGATGCTTTTATGATGCATGATGATGTTTGTCCTATGTGTTGATTTTAGTAGAGACTCGGAAATGCTTGCATCCGGGTCACAAGATGGAAAGATTAAGGTAAACTTTTTATTGTCATACTATGTACTCATTCTCTTCTTTTTTTGTATTATAATAATATATATATACTTTTTTTCCCCGTTGTATTTTTCTACTTCCTTACGCATATGTCGTAGTTTCTTTTACAACAAATTTTGACTCTACAAATGTGAATTCTTTGAATTTGACAATGATGTGATCAAGACAAAGACATACATATGTTTACAAGAAAGAAAAACTTTTAGTGGCAGTAGTCGACTTGGTCACATGGATGTAATTGAACTATTATGGAAATGTGTAGATGATGCCGATGATGATAAGTTTCTACAGGGCAAAATCGAAAAGGAGATCCACCAACAAGGTAATCTCATCTTTAGGAACATTTTGTTTCAGTTGACACAAACTAGGTCACCCATCCATTTATGAACTACAACATAGAACATTGCATGTCAAGTCACAAAAATTGGGTCTCATGATCATCTTAGTATGTTTGCTTGGTACTGTATACATTTGTATCGGATACTCATAATTTTTGTTAACTTCAATTGCGGTGGCTATGGATTGAAGATGCCTAGTCAGCTTGTCGCTTTAGATTCCATTCGCTTCACCACTTCTCGCTTCAAATGCGAATGTCTGGCATGAGAAGGTTGTTATGTGAGTCATGTTTTTGTGCATGTTAGTCTCATGACATGAGAAAAATCGAGAAATAGGTTAGGAACCTAAAGACTGTTATGTGAGTTAAATCTCATTAGTGTTATCCTAAACAGATATTTTATGAGCTTTAAGCCATCGAAAACTTAGAATTCTCATAATTTTCCAGGTCCATTGTATTCCCTCAAAACATAGGAATTCTCTGAAGTTGTTCTTGTTGAAAGAATAAGACTAATTATTGTTGTTGAATGCGTGACTGATTTTGGTTGAATCGAATGAAAGATTTTTGCAGGAAATTATTTTTGAATTCCGGCATATTTATGGCGGACTCAGCTGCCGGTCAATATTGACCTTGGTCAATAATTTTGACCAGGTCAAGGTTGACCAGCAGTAATTTTTTTGCTGTTACAAAAAAGTTCGTAACGGCTCTAAGCTGTTACCACAGATCTGTTGCAAAAAATTCGTAACGGCCCTGAGCTGTTACCACATGGAAAATTCAGTATTACTCAAGCTCGAAGCACATGAGGGCCGTTAAAAAAAAATGTAACACCCACTTTTGCAACAAAGTAGGGCCGTTACAACCCGTTTTAGTAACGGCTGGTTCTGCTTTCTAATCCCGAATTTGGTGTAGTGTTGGTTTAGGCCGGACTTGTACAGATTGATCTCTCGAATCTAAAATTGCTCACGTGCAAGACATTTGTTTACGGTTTAAACCGTTTCTCACTCACTCTACCGAATTTACCAAAATCGCGGAAAACGATTTTTACCCATAAACAATTGGCGACCACGGCGGAGGATTGATCTATCGGCTACAATGTCGATCGTCGATCTCGTTCTTCGACCCGGATGTCAAGATGGTAGGGGAAGGCGACTAATCCGACTCAACCGCGAACAACCGGTTACCGGTTGTAAAACTATACCGATGAAATCGGGACTCGCCAAGATGCTACCAAATGATTGGGACTTGTTTGGCGATGCTACCCGGAAAGCCGCCTTTTACATGGAGAGGGGCGTGTTCGCAAAAACCTATGAAGTGAGTAAATTTAGACTAGGCAAGACATACGATCCGTTTTTAGGTTCTTAATAAAACCGTCATACTACGCATCTTGTGCCTATTGCTAGCACACACTTTCATAAAAGCAATATTCCTTTCACAAAACATAATCGAGTTATATTATCAAAACCATTCATCCCAGAAATAATCCAATATCCTCAAAAGCTACCAATTTGTCTATCAAAACCGGTCGAACTTTGAACCAGGACATCCAAGATATGTTTTTCAAAAAAAGAAAAGAAGAAGAACCTAAATGAAAGTTTAACAGAAAACATTCAAGGAAAATCATCCAACAGAGGTCTGCTCTTCTTGGAGAAAGTCAACTTTGCATCTCCAAGAGCCGCTCTCTTCATAATCAACATCTTGGAAAGCTTTTCGAGTTCTACATCCTGTCGTGCAATCTCCTATGCAGAAAGGCTTTCGACTGCTGCATCTTTCAACTTCTGGATCTCAGCAAGGCCTTCGACAAACCACGAAGCGTCGAACTCCTTTTCTACACACACGTCGCGATGGTGCTCCAAGTCGGCAATAACATCTTCAGAAACGGTGTGGCAAGTCACCTCACGCATGTCCTTGATGGAAGATAAAGCCTCTTCCACACGCTTAACCAGCGTAAATCGACTAGTGACCTTCTTGGTTGTGGCCATATGTCCATACTTCTCCCAGATTCTGGTGTACAATGCCTCATACTTAGCCAGCATTTGAAACCACCAACCAGACATGACCTAGATAAGGAACCAAGTACGGGGGATCGAAATGGCGCCCGCAATCGGCCTCACGACTCGCAAAGCTTCTTTTTCCATGTCTACGGCAGCAATCATCAGAGAATCATCCACCGTTTGAACCACATCTGTGCCCGCAAATTGGCTAACTCCCATCTCCAAGTCACCGGCGGTGGTCACCAAAGGAAAGTTTTCGTGTGGCTCCACCCCAGAATCGTCCTCCGAACCGGATTCCTCCTGCGAAATTGAGTTAGACATTTTTCAAAAGAAGAAATGGAAGAAGAAAGAAAAGAAGCGCGAAACTCACCGAACCACTTCCCGAAAAGAACCAAGGTCTTTGCCGGAGGAATCACTCTCACTTGTCGAACTTTTTATTTCTCCGACTCATCACCGCTATGAGAAGGCTCGAGTCTGCCGAAATTCTTCAAGAAATTGCCATCTCCCGGCAACGTGCAAGGGCAAGAAAAGCATTAACACTACCGAGCCCAAGAAGAAACAAGACACATGTTTTCAGCAAATTCATGTTTTTGAGACAAACCAACAAGGAGGCGACACATACCGGTTATTGGAAGAACTCAAAGACACGAGAGTCATGGAGGATCTTTTGAAATCGCCGAACCCGCCAAAGACGATTCTTCATTCTCTGTTCCTTTGCCTCGGGACTTTCCGAGTTGCCGTGCAACTTTCGCTGATCTCTCAACATTGGATACTTCTTCAAAACTGATAGGGAAGGTTTACAACGAACATTCTCCACCACGTTATTTACAAAATCTTGGATCATAATGAACTCATCGTACGCAACTCATTATAGCCAAAAGTCGTCGAAGTTACTCTCTTCCCGTTTGAAAGAAGGGAAGGCGGATACCGGCTCAAGGGCACCGGGCATTGAGGGCGGCATGCAATGAATCCTTAGGAAACACCACTGGTAAGAAAGAGGCACCCTTGATAGAAACCCATGTGACGAGCAAGACGGTCAATATTGTAATCATCTATTCGGAAAGACCCCATGAAGAAAGACTTTATATAGCCGGACATGCAGCTTTGAATAAACAAGTTTTCACCAACACTCAAGTTGCCGTCATAAGACAAAGACATGATCGAAGTATAAGCAAAGGTGTCAATTTGAGTCACCGACCTATGGACCGGCTCCCATGGGCGAAAACTGATTTCATGCGACTTATCGAGAAAACTAACTAAGCTCATGCCAACTCTTGGGCGCTTTGTTCACCCATCGAAGAATTCGAGAGCCGCCTCAACTCCGCGGAATCGAAGGCAACGGTTTTGGAGCATACTTCTCAAAGTGCTCCCATAACCAGGCTTGCGGAAAAACAACATGCACATATGAATCCACTTTCATGAAACCATTCAAACTCGCATGTTCGCAACTAGGTGATCCAGATGCACATACAGAGAACCAAGGAATAGCTCGCCAATGGGAAGAACTTCACCTTTTGCTAACTTCACAGCAATCGCTAGCAACTCCGGTCTTATTTCCTTCTTGCTAGAACCGTCATCAAAAATGTCTCTAGACAACCAGAGAGCCATAAATGCTTTGCAACATGAAGATCACTTTGCTTCATTTAGGTTCCACTGTCCTAAACCATTGAGATATCCACACCGTAAAAGCACCTTTCATCCTCTTTCCGGACAGAATCCTTCGACTTCGCAGTTGAGTCTTTTCAAGCGAAATCTCCCAACTTAGCGGCAAGGTCCTTGCCACACGGAAGACTCAAGAAGAGAGCCACACTCTCCAAGGAGAAAGTTATTTCACCCCATCTACATATGATCGTATGGGTGTCCGAACACCATCTGGAGATGAAAGCAACCAAGCCCGGGATATCCTTCCTAATCGGAGATTTGCTCAAGCTCGACAACATCAATAATCTGCGCCGAGTCAAGTTGGTATTTATATGCTCCTTACTCACCATGAACTCAACCCATCTATCAAAAGAATGCAACGGGATTTGACACATCCTAAAATCAATGTTGGAAGAAGAATATACCCCTTTATGAAGACAGAACCGTATGGTGTTCTCTCGCGAACCGAACGTGTCTTGTTTTCATCTTCACCACCGGTTAACAAAATTGGCACGAAACTCCGGGTGATTCTTCCGATCGGGCGCGGGGTTTGGCAAAGAATTCATCATTCGTGTTTGGTTTGGAACTATGAACATCCTTCGATGAGGTGAAATTTTGTTCGTGTAACATCTTGTCGGATTTCTTCATAACAACTTAGTAACAAGATTTCTGCACACAGAGAAAGACGAAATTATCTCCCTGGCACATAACCGCACCCAACAAAAGGAAAACTCCGAAAAACAAAAAGAAGAGGGTGTATTCTCTACGGGTTCAAAACTGCAAACGCAGTATTTTCTTCAGGGTTCAAAATTATATACGCATTATTTTCTACGGGCTCGAATGCATCTATGGTATCCTTCTTCATGTTCAAAATTATATATGGAGCATTTTTCTACGGTTCAAAATCGCACGTGATGTTTTCTTCAGTCCAAAATTCATATATGTAATATTTCCTATGGGTTCGAAGTCATGTGAAGCACATATACAGTATTCTCTACGGGTTCGAAAATGCACACGCAGTATCTTCTTCAGGGTTCAAAATTATATACGCAGTATTTTATACGGGCTCAAGTGCATCTGCAGTATCCTTCTTCGGATTCAAAACTATATACCCAATATTTTCTATAGGCTCGAATGCGTCTATAATATCCTTCTTCGGGTTCAAAACTATATACACAGTATTTTCTACAGGCTCGAATGCGTCTATGGTATCCTTCTTTGGGTTCAAAATTATATATAGAGCATTTTTCTACGGGTTCGAATCATATATGCAGTATTTCCCTTGGGTGCATATATACAATATTTTCTACAAGAAGCATGCCAAGAAATCATATGTGCAATATCATTGCAGGGATTATAAAAGAAAAACGCTTACTTTTAGGGTTTGCACCTACATGAAAAGGGAAACAAGAGAAGTACTGGAAGACATACCTGGAAGCCGGTTTTTTTTTTTTTGTGACTCTGCCGCTAGTATGAAAAGATGAAAGAACAAAGATGAGAGAAAGGGATTTTATATATATGGGCGTGGAGATTCCAAAATAGGGAAGGATTTCCTATACCAAAAATCGTGCATATAAGGAACGGGCCCACAAGGGCGCCCAACTTCCCAACGTCGCCCAAGTTGCACCGGTCCCACCAATTGCCAACTTCCCAACGTCGCCCAAGTTGCACCGGTACCACCAATTGCGCCCAATTTCCCAACGACCGCCCAAGTCACGTCGCCTAGCATGCTCGACTTCCCCACCTTGCACCGGTCCCGCCACTAGCGATCAACTTCCCACTTTCATACGCTGCATCGCCATCTAGCACGCCGCTTCCCAACTCGCTTCAACTTCTCAATGCCACCTACCTTTCTGTCTCTCAATGACGCTGACTTCCCAATTGTGCCACTTCTCCCGATTGTGCAAAATCGCCCCGAGGCAAGGATTCCAAATCCTATTTATAAAAAGGTCGACAAGCCTCCTCAATTCTCTTTCTTGTCACGATAGTTTTTCACCATCTTATGCTTACCTCGCAACAAAGCTCCTGCTCCGAGCTAAGCGGGGACTTAATGTTGATAGTGGTTTTTAAACAAAGGGTAAAATTGTAAACCCCAAATAACCTAATGTCACCTAGGTGACACATTTATTAGAACATTTAATGCATGTACTCAGAATTAATAGGGGTATTTTTTCAAATTAGGGTTACAACGAACAAAACCCTAATTCCCCTCCGTGCCAATGGCAAATCATGCCTGACCACACCTAGCCCAAGCTAGCCGCATCTCTATGCCAATGGCAAATCATGCCAGCCATACCAAACGCGCCGAAGCATGCCAACCATGCTAGCCGCACCTCCGTGCCAATGACAAATCATGCCAACCATACCAAATGCGCCAAAGCATGCCAACCATGCTAGCCGCACCTCCGTGCCAATGGCAAATCATGCCAGCCACACCTAGCCCAAGCTAGCCGCGCCATGCCAAACGCACTCGCCTTGGCCCCTAGCTACGCCGGTCACGCCACACCAAGCCATACACCCTTACCTTGGCCCTAGCCACGCCATGCCAAAGTAGCGCCCGTGCCTAGGTTTGCAAACCGTGCAACCTAGGCCAAATTGGCCACGCATTCCATTGGCACATGCCAACACGCATCGTTGGTAGCTTTTCTTACCAAACCGTGGTCCTAATGGCCGAGCATGCCATTGGCACATGCCAACACGCATCGTTGGTAGCTTTTCTCACCGGGACGTGGCCCTAATGGTCGAGCATGCCATTGGCACATGACAACATGCCTACCACCAGCTTTCTCACCGGGACGTGGCCCTAATGGCCGAGCAAGCCATTGGCACATGGCAACACGCTTTCATTCCGTAGATTTTCTTACCAAACCGTGGCCCTAATGGCCGAGCATGCCATTGGCACATGCCAACACGCATGTTGGTAGCTTTTCTCACCAAGACGTGTCCCTAATGGCCGAGCATGCCATTGGCACATGCCAACACGCTCGCTAGTAGCTTTTCTTACCAAACCGTGGCCCAAATTGGCCACGCATGCCATTGGCACATGCCAACATGCATCGCTGGTAGCTTTTCTTACCAAACCGTGGCCCTAATGGACGAGCATGCCATTGGCACATGCCAACACACATCGCTGGTAGCTTTTCTCACCAGGACGTGGCCCAAATGGACGAGCATGCCATTGGCACATGCCAACATGCCCGCTGGTAGCTTTTCTCACCAGGACGTGGCCCTAATGGCCGAGCATGCCATTGGCACATGCCAGCACGCTCGCTGGTAGCTTTTCTTACCAAACCGTGGCTCTAATGGCCGAGCATGCCATTGGCACATGCCAACACGCATCCCTGGTAGCTTTTCTCACCAGGACGTGGCCCTAATGGCCGAGCATGCCATTGACACATGCCAACACGCTCGCTGGTAGCTTTTCTTACCAAACAGTGTCCTTAATGGCCGAGCATGCCATTGGCACATGCCAACATGCATCGCCGTAGCTTTTCTCACCGACGCGGGCCCTAATGGCCGAGCATGCCATTGTCACATGCCAACACGCATCACCGGTAGCTTTTTTCTTACCAGTGTCGTGGCCCTAATGGCCGAGCATGCCATTGGCACATGCCAATACGCCACAGCTTTTCACCAAGCCGTGGTCCTAATGGCCACGCATGCCATTGGCACATGCCAACACGCATCGCCGGGTAGCTTTTCTTACTGTCGTGATCCAAATTGGCCACGCATGCCAAACATGCATGCTGGTATCCCAACTTGCAAGCCTTGCAACCTAGTCCAACTTGGCCGTACGCGCCATTGGCACATGCCAAAACCCATGCTGGTAGCCTAACTTGCACTCCTTGCAACCTACCCAGCCAAGGCATTCGCACATGCCATTGGCACATGCCACACACGCCACTAGCAGCTCTATGCATTGCCACTTACACTCAACGTGCAACCTACCAGCAAGGCATTCCGCACATGCCACACACGCCACTAGCGCTTTCGGCATTGCCACTTGCGCTCGAGGTGCAACGCGCAACAAAGGCATTCCCGCACATGCCATTGGCACATGCCACACGCGCCCTAGCAGGCGCCATCTGCACTCAAGGTGCAACCAACACTCGAGACATCAACACAAACTGGGGATGCTTTCCAGGCCTTGGTTTGGCGGTCACGGATGCGACGTACACTACGCTCACATTAAGAAAGCGTGAATAGGAATAAAGCGGTCAAATAAATGAGGAAATAATGGTGAAAACGTTTTCACCCATAAACACCTTGCGGTTACCACCTCCTCCTATTATTTCACCCTTTACTCTCTTCCTTCATGAGGCCGAGTACGTTTCAATCTCGACTTGTATAAATAGGTCTTACCTATTTCCACCGCACAACAAGTCTCGGGCGGAGAAAAATACAAAACTCTCAAAAAGACAACTTTGCAAGCTCTCCAAAAGCTTTCATCTCTTGCAAGCTTCCTAAGATTTCACTTTACGATACAAGTCGAGACACTACTCTCCCACTATTCTCGGTCTCAACACCTTTCTTTGCTTCCCTCCCCAAATCAACCCTTCTCCTCCACTTTGTGACCGGGCAAGTATGGAACGGCCATTTCTTGGTTTAGGCCGGACTTGTGCATGGATTGATCTCTCGAATCTAGAAAGTGCTCACGTGCAGCACATTTGTTTAGGGTTTAAACCAGTTTCTCACTCACCTACCGAATTTACCAAAATCGGCGGAAACGATTTTTACCCATACGACAATGTAAGCAAAACAAAACTTAAAACAGACAACGTATGTAGCTAGCAAAAGGCATCTTTTGATGCTTGAATCTTAAGCCCACAAAATCAAAAAATATGGAGCGAGGCATTGGAATTAGTCTTTTACTGTAATATGTCCACACGATTTCTTATGATAAAGATCGAAAATGTGTTACACGAGCATAGGGGACCTCTTCGGTGTGATTTTATGCGTTGTGTGTTTTGTCTTTTGTTCTTCCTATCATAAGGCAGGGGACCGGAGATGATTTGGGCATGAACAAGATATGGTACGTGGATGGACTGTAACTTACAGACGACCCGTACGTCATTTTCCGAGCAAAGAAGATAAGAATATGCTCTTATACGAAAGATATTTCCCAGCACCACATCAACAAAGAGAAAAACGGTCGATGAGACAAAGGAAGGAAACTAGCATTCTGCCTCCTCTAAGGTCTGCCAAACACATACAAGCTATCATCCCTGAAAACAAATAGGTCCGTCGTCCCCCCACCACCACACCAGTACCCTATCGTCTACAGTTATTTCAATATAAGGCTGAAAGGGCAAAAGAAGTCCCCAACCTACAAAGCGTAGGACTGACCACTGGTCCACAAAATTCCCTTCTAGCTAAGAAATTAAAGCTTAAGTTGATACTCCCTCTGTTCATTATTACTTGATATTTTAAGTTTTTTTTATGTTCCAAAATAGAGGAGTGTTTAGATATTTTTAAAAACTGTCATCCCATTAAATATAAAAAACCATGGAGTCAATCCTAGGTCTGGTCAAGTATCTATCATGGTCTGGATATTCTGAAAAAACATGCTTTCTGGGACTTAAGAGATGGATCTACTATTCATGCTTTTTCTGATAATTGGATTTTAGATGCTTCTTTGCCTTTGTGCTCTAGTTTTCCTAATCCTAATTATAAGGTTTCTGATTTTATAAATCACGAGGATAAGACTTGGAATGTAGGCTTAGTTAAAGCCTTCTTCACCAGTGAAAACAGCCGGAAGATTTTTCGGATGAGAATACCAGTCTCTAGATGTGACACTCTCATTTGGCCTTTTAATAAGAATGGCATTTTAACAGTCAAATCTGTGTATAAGCTATTAGCTAATGAGTTGCCACATAATTCTACACCTAATCCAGACCTAGATTTACATAAGGCTCTTTGGAAGACTCCACTTTTGCCTAAAACTCAACTCTTCTTATGGAAATGTGTGGAAAACATCCTTCCTACAGGTATAAGCTCTCTAGTTATAACAACAACCATGACAACAGGTGCAAATCCTGCAATTCTGGAGCCAATGAAACTCCATAACACATGATTCTTCATTGTAACTTTGCTAGGAATGTCTGGTCCAACCTCCCTGTTGTTAGTCATGTTATTGCTCAAGATTTGAATAGTGAAATTAGCATTAAGGACTGGATCTCTAAATGGCTCTCCACTAAGAATCATTAGATAAATATGCTATTGTGTTCACTATGACTTGGTGCATTTGGAAAGACAGGTGCTCTAAAGTTTTGATAACAAGCCCCCGAATCCTGAAACTTCGCTACATCTTGCTCTTAGTTTGGCAAATGGGACCGTCGCTCTTCGGTCAATGCTGTTATTTCTAATCCTCAAACTTTTACTGTTAATGAGGATAATTTTATTAATACTATACCTGAGAATAGCTTACTTGTCTTCTGGTTAAAAATTAGATGAAACAGAAATTGTTTGTAGATAGCATGGCCAACACCTTAGGAATTGATGTTTCAGGATGTCTTGAGGTGCAAGCAACCAGCAAATTACCCTCGTAAAGGGTGATAGGTCGTTGCGATACTCTTATAAAAATGAACACAAAATCTAGGTTTACCGAAAAATAGATCCCGGAGGATCTAACCGATAGACACAAACACCATGGCCAACATTACACCTTTATAATCCCTTCCTTAAAAAAGGGAAGTACTTCTAAACGAAAACGAACACTCAAATATTCAAAGACCAGACTATTAATCAAGTGTCGTTCCAATGGGAAACCATTGTTTTACTGTGTAATCTTGTTGCATAAAAATGCAGGGAAAATAATGAAGAAATGATTACTAAACCTATGCGTTTTGTAAATCTCAATACTGTTTTAACAGTACATTATTAAGTGATCGACACCATTTTAAAATATGCATGAGTGGATAAGTTGACATCTACCATGTCATAATTAACTTATATCTGTCAATGTTATCAGTTCATTACAGGATTCACTAGCTGACTTGATCCTATGATCTAGAATGTGCCTTGACTGCACAATATCTTGGAACTGACTTATCTTCAAGTATTGTTACTGACTTGGTCTAGAATCCACTGAATATTCTAACAAACATTATCCCCATATATGAGGGATGGAGTATAAGGATTGTTACTGACTTCATAATGACCTGATTTTGTCTTATTGGGTATACCCCAATTAGTTTGGGTATACCCCAATCAAGCCAGGAAGTTCCCCATATATATGAGGGGATGGAGTACAAGGATAACTCGATAACTGTTCCCAAAACTACCAAACTGCATCCTTCCTCCAACCAAAAGTACAACGAAAAGGACAAAGAGCCACACAAAGAATGTGCATTAATTTACATAGGGGTCCCCAGCCTTATGCGTCGTCTATGCATTACATGCAACTCACATTGGAATGGCCAGCTGCCAGGAGAATCGGATAGGTTAATGTTAGGAGCAAGCAAAACGAGGTAGCATACGACAATGTAAGCAAAACAAAACTTAAAACAGACAACGTATGTAGCTAGCAAAAAGCATCTTTTGCTGCTTGAATCTAAGCCCACAAAATCAAAAAATATATGGCATTGGAATTAGTCTTTTACTGTGTAATATGTCCACACGATTTCTTATGATAAAGATCGAAAATGTGTTACACGAGCATAGGGGACCGGAGATGATTTGGTCATGAACAAGATATGGTACGTGGATGGACTGTAACTTACAGACCCGTACGTCATTTTCCGAGCAAAGAAGATAAGAATATGCTCTTATACGAAAGATATTTCCCAGCACCACATCAACAAAGAGAAAAACGGTCGATGAGACAAAGGAAGGAAACTAGCATCCTGCCTCCTCTAAGGTCGGCCAAACACATACAAGAAAAGGAAGGAAACTAGCATTCTGCCTCCTCTAAGGTCGGCCAAACGCATACAAGCTACCATCCCTGAAAACAAATAGGTCCGTCGTCCCCCACCACACCAGTACCCTATCGTCTACAGTTATTTCAATATAAGGCTGAAAGGGAAAAGAAGTCCCCAACCTACAAAGCGTAGGACTGACCACTGGTTAAGTTGATACTCCCTTCGTTCATTATTACTCGATGTTTTAAGTTTTTTTTATGTTCCAAAATAGATGAGTGTTTAGATATTTTTCCCAAGTTCTCACTAATTTGGCCTTGCTTTGGAATCATACCATACCATTAATTTTCATTGAAATCAGTAAATGGATAACTAATCTAATTTTTAAATCGGAAAATGGGTCATTGTCCAAATATTTTTAAAACATGGTTCAAATGGACGAGTAAAAATTAGTATGGGTGAAATGGACACCAAAAAAATAGCAAGAATGAAACTGGATTCATCCTGGTTTAAACTTAAAAAATAGCGAGGATGAAACTGATTGCATCCTGATGTAAATTAAAAATAAGAAAAAATATTTGAAAATGGGTAAGATGAAACTGTTACATCCTAGCTATTTTTACATTCTCGTCCATTTAAACAGTATCAAATTTTACATGTCTTTTTCACCCAGGAATTGTTGATTTTGGTCTTTTTAACCAATTTTGTGTTTTTAAATCCACCCCATGGAGGATAAATACTCTATCCCAAATAAATTACAATGAGATTCGTAATTTACACAAAATATAAAAACTAAAAACTAGGTGCTTTAAATTTTTAGAAAGCTATTAATATGGGTAGATTTGGAAAAAATTTACTTTCTATGTTATTTCTTAATCATGCTGGAAAACTTTACAACATCAAGTAAATGGAACATAGGGAGTATCTAAAGACTTAAAGGCCTAGACAAATAAAGCTTCCACGTTGAACGGTGAGGAAACCCTCAATTCCTATTGGTCGAAACAAGCCTTTTTTGAGTTTTGTGAAACGATCGTTCTGGTGAGGACACTTAGCAACGTATGATTGGTTTTTTTTCTTTTTTATAAAATTTATGAAAATGCAAATTCAATTCGGAAATCATTAACCTATCATATTAGGACTCCTTTTTCCAAGTTAATATGGAATTGGTTCTAATCTTTGGCCTAGCACTACGTAGTTTCCCAACTTATATTGTTGTCGGTTTTTATATCCTCTCTTGTTTCTTTTATGTGGTCTTAAGAAGATTAAGAAAGATGGATATTCGTGGAAATCCATGGTATAAACGTTAATACACAGGTATAAACGTGTAGTGTCTTCACTGGTCTTCTCTGCACAAGCATCTCAAGGTGGATTTTTTTTTTCTTTGCTCGGCAAAGATATGAATTAGATTAAAAGAATGATTATATTTTTTTGCTCGGCAAAGAAATGAATTAGATCAAGGTGGATTATATTTCGTAAGTAGGGTTTTTTTCAGCACATATATTTTTGATCAGTTGGAGACTGGGAAAGGTTGTGCTATGATTGTGGTTGAAGCATTATATATTAACCTATCTATACCAATATCATGACCCCACGTTTTCATGGCTTACAAGATTTTCGAGAGAATGAATTTTCAGACACAAGATAGATTTTTTAGTAAATTTTGAGCCCCAAGACAGATTCTAGGCCACATAACAATTAGCTTAAACCAACCTTAAACCAACCTCGCACCCACAGACAATGGGTTTTTTTTTTTTTCATAACCAACCCCGCCCCACAACGAACGGGTATGGATTAAAAACCCACGAGTTTAACGGGTATGGACGGGTTTGGGTATGGTGGGCGGTTCTTGTGCATCCCTACACAAGATAGATTTTAAGTAAATTTTGAGCCCCAAGACAGATTCTAGGCCACATAACAATTATTGGGTCACATTGATTTGTTTTAGTCGTAATTCTCGAAGACATCTCTGCCATAGACACACATTCATACACTCTGTAAACACCGTTAACACTAATAGGTGAACAAAGGTGTTTTGGCACCCCAGATCATCCGGATCGTAAGAACTTTCTTTCCCCCCTTTAACTAGACTCATGAAACATATGCAGCACCTGGTCCCTAGAGCGTTGGTCCACATTGGAACCCTGTCATGATTTGGCTGGCTAGCTATCCCTGTGATCCCTTAGCATCCACTCATGCATACAAGTGGCTATTAGTAGTTCCGTATCGATCCACTTAACCAAATTGAGTCATGCAACAGAGAACAAATTATTTATCGACCTCTCAATATGATTAAAAAAAAAAAACTCTATAAATAGGCGGGCTAATATGAGGAAATACGGCATCCAATTATCTCAACATGGTGAATTATAAGCTCATTGCGGAATTGGAAGTAGCAGCCTCGGCAGACGATGTATGGGATGTACTTGGCGCTAAAAACGCCCCAGAATTCTTTAAGAATTCACTTCCAGGTGTGTTTGTAAAGCTAGAGGTTCTTGAAGGTGATGGTGGTGTTGGTACCGTTCTTCAGATTGAGTATCCTGACGGTAATAATGATACAACATACATACCTCATTGGAAAGTTACAAATCTTCTTCTATTTTCTTTTTCAAATTTCTAACTAGCCTCTACTATATATGTGTAAAATGAATATCAGGATTCTCAAACGAGGAAATGTTTGTGACAGTCGATCATCACAGGCGCCTTAAAGAGATATTACAGACTGAAGGAGGATATCTAGGAATGGGTGTTACATATTACATGGAAGCTTTCAAAGTCATAGAATGTGCTAACTCATGTATCATACAATCCATAGTCGAGTATAAAGCCTCTGAAGAAGTTGCCGCTAAAGTTTGCAATCTCATTAGTGTTGAGGGTCTTCTTAACATGGCCAAAATTGTGGCAAAACATGTTCTTAATAAGGATAAAGCTCCGTCTACTGCTGCTGCCTAAAATTATATTTGCAGTCTATTCAGGGGCGCACGCATTTATGCTTTTAATTTCTAGTAAGCTGGAAGTATATCTCCAAATTTCCTTATTGTTATTTAAATTTAAATTTCAGTTGGTATGCATGTATTTGGTTTTGGGAAAAGTCATATGACCAAAACCCATAAAGTGTGGGAGTAATGTACTTGTAAAATGTAAGCCTCCGTGAAAAAGACATAATAAATATTAGTCATATATACCTTTTATTTTAAATTTTATTCTTTATCTTATCATTTTCTCTCTCATAATTATTTTCTCCATTTCTAATTAAAATTAATGGCGAGAATTGTCTTAACTTCCAAAATATAAGTCGGATTTGAATAAAATTTATATTTTTGGAAAGGGCTCTAAAATTTCTACAAAACAAGATCCATTATTGATATGAAATTAAACCCGACCGATAATACATTATGCACCCAAAAACTCTGGCCAAAATTTATTTCTATAAAATTGCATTAATGCACCCAGTGCAACTTGGCCCATTTATTTCCTATAATTATATGCATTATGCACCTGTGCACAACTCCGACCAAAAATTAATTTCTATAAGAATATGCTTTATGCACCCAGGTGCATCTTGTGTACTTCATGGATAAATCTAGGGTTTATCCTACTAATCACCCGTAACACAACAAAAATCACTAGTTCATGATCTCAAAACAATAAATCCAGCACCGTTACAATTATATTCACTGTTAAATCATTAACCAAAAATATTCAAAGACCAGACTATTAAGCAAGTGTCGTTCCAATGGGAAACCATTGTTTTACTGTGTAATCTTGTTGCATAAAAATGCAGGGAAAATAATGAAGAAATGATTACTAAACCTATGCATTTTGTAAATCTCAATACTGTTTTAACAGTACATTATTAAGTGATCGACACCATTTTAAAATATGCATGAGTGGATAAGTTGACATCTACCATGTCATAATTAACTTATATCTGTGAATGTTATCAGTTCATTACAGGATTCACTAGCTGACTTGATCATATGATCTAGAATGTGCCTTGACTGCACAATATCTTGGAACTGACTTATCTTCAAGTATTGTTACTGACTTGGTCTAGAATCCACTAAATATTCTAACAAACATTATCCCCATATATGAGGGGATGGAGTACAAGGATTGTTACTGACTTCATAATGACCTGATTCTTATTGGGTATACCCCAATTAGTTTGGGTATACCCCAATCAAGCAACATTATCCCCATATATGAGGGGATGGAGTACAAGGATAACTCGATAACTCTTCCCAAAACTACCAAACTGCATCCTTCCTCCAACCCAAAGTACAACGAAAATGACAAAGAGCTACACAAAGAATGTGCATTAATTTACATAGGGGTCCCCAGCCTTATGCGTCGTCTATGCATTACATGCAACTCACATTGGAATGGCCAGCTGCCAGGAGAGTCGGATAGATTATGTAAGGAGCAAGTAAAACGAGGTAGCATAAGACAATGTAAGCAAAACAAAACTTAAAACAGACAACGTATGTAGCTAGCAAAAAGCATCTTTTGCAGCTTGAATCTAAGCCCACAAAATCAAAAAATATGGAGCGAGGCATTGGAATTAGACTTTTACTGTGTAATATGTCCACACGATTTCTTATGATAAAGATCGAAAATGTGTTACACGAGCATAGGGGACCTCTTCGGTGTGAATTCTTTTGATTTTTTGTCTTTTGTTCTTCCTATCATAAGGCAGGGGACCGGAGATGATTTGGGCATGAACAAGATATATGGTACGTGGATGGACCGTAACTTACAGACCCGTACGTCATTTTCCGAGCAAAGAAGATAAGACGGAAAATGGGTCATTTATCCAAAAAAAATTAAAACATGATTCAAATGGACGAGTAAAAATTATTATGGGTATGGACACAAAAAAAAATAGCAAGTATGAAACTGGATCCTGGCTTAAACTTAAAAGATAGCGAGGATGAAAGTAGATGCATCCTGAAGTAAATTAAAAATAGGGAAAATTATTTATATACCCCTACTATGAGACTCCTTGCAAAAATACCCTTATGAACTTTTCAAATACCCCTAAGCCTAATACATTACTAAAATACCCTCCTTTATATAGTGTATATACAAAACCACTAACCACTATTTAAAAACAAAGAAAAAAAAAAAAAAAGACTACATCTACCTGTCCACCGCAACCACCACCACCAATGTCCACCGCCAACCACCACCGCCGCCAACCACCACCGACGACCACCACCGCCGCCGCCAACAAACACCACTGTCCCACCACCGCCAACAGCCACCACCACCGCCAACCACCACCACTGTCCACCACCACCACCAACCACCACAACCACCACCACCGACGACCACCACCACCGCCGCCGCCAACCACCACCGCCAACTACCACCACCGAAAACCAACGCCATTGTACACCACCGACAACCACCACCACTACCCACCACCGCCACCAACCACCACCACCACTTTCATCCACCGCCACCAATCACCACCAGCAACCACCAATTCCACCACCATCATCTAGAGTCAACTTTCAAAGTTGTCTCCAAATATGGAGGTAACTTGTCAAGTTGTCTTGATAATGGAGGCAACTAGCTCAAGTTGTCTCCACATATGGAAGCAACTAGGACAAGTTGTCTCCACATTATGAAAAGTATACACAAAAATGAACTCGGCGTGAGTCGAACACGCATCATCCGACATGGAGTCAACAAGTGCTACCGTTGCACCACAAGTTTGTTAATGAAAAATGACATACAAAATCACATCCAAATAAAAATACTACAGCTACTGATGTATAAAACTACACAAATGTTGATGGTCTGTAACATATACATACCTAGTAGTTTGCGCGCATCCAACACAAGTTCATATTGTCTGTTGCAATTACACCCACCACAACTCAAACCACCACCAGACAACACCATATCCTCCGTCTCTGCTACTGCAACTCATATTGAGTTCCTGATGAACTTCCTAAGCATTCATTTATCCTCTTGACTTTAAAGCATGAGCATCAGCAACACAACCATCATCAGCAACTCAACACAACAACTACTCTAAGATATATGTATAAGATAATTTCAGATGAATGAATGGACCCAAAAACATAACCAAGTTGCCTCCAAACTGGAATCAACTAGCTCAAGTTGCCTCCAATCTGGAATCAACTAGCTCAAGTTGCCTTCAAAAGTGAAAGCAACTTTCTCAAGTTGTCTCCAATAATGGAAGCAACTTGGTCAAGTTGTCTCCAATAGTTTGACGCATCCAAAGACAAGTCCACCGCAACAAACCATTACATTTAACACAACAAAACCACCTCCACCGCAACAAACCACCTCCACTTCATTCAAACACCGACCCCGCAATATTGCAATTTCGGCCCATCATTTCCAGATTACCACAAACACTATGCACCTTCATGTCACTCTCTGTTGCAGCTCAAGATCACCATACCCAAGACTCCATCTGCTATCCCAGGCCATGTACATTATCATAACAACTTTGCCATTGCCCGTACCTACATTTTCTTGTTATTTTTCAGTTCATCTCATCTGCTTCCAACATCATCATTGACTCCATCTTGTCTTGCACTTTGTATCTCATACTCAATCTCATTCATTCCCATCTCCGCACCGCCTCCAACAGTCCCACAACTTCCCCTGTAATATGCAAGTATCACCAAGTATTCAGCAGCATCACTGACTCCATCTTGTCTTGCACCTGTATCTCATACTCAATCTCATTCATTCTCAGCTCTGCACTGCCTCCAACAGTCCACAACTTCCTTGTAATATGCAGTATCACCAAGTATTCAGCTGCTCCATCTCAGGCCAATGACACCTGCAATCCCCATTTCATCAATCTCTCAACAAATTCAATAAATAACACAATCAACTTCAACTTGAGCTGCAATTCTCAAAAAAACCATTATGCAATTAACCATCTCTGCCATTAACATAACCTTCGAATTAAACCCAATTTGATAATAAATCAACAACCCCCAACAGTACCAACATTCACTGAATCACCCAAAATTGAATTCATCGACGTTCTTCTTCCTTCACTGATTTCTTCAGTTAAGTTCTTGCCTGAGACTCATAAATCAAACCCATTACTATGACAACTATCTTCTCTTCTCGACATCAATAACCACCGGATCCCCTTTCTTCTTCTCGATCCGAGCCAAACCAATCACTCTCCATTCTCTTTAATCAACCGCAAATTCAAGACAAACCCTATCTCAACATCATCACACGTAAATTGTATCTTCAAATCTCTTTGGATAATCTTCACTATTGATAACTCAAATTCAACCCATCTTCGGTTCTTCCATTTCAAATCTTATTTCTCTTGGTCTCCGAATTTACGTAAGTCTCTGATTCACTACAAACCCTAATTTGATATCACATCTCTTCATCTACTCCATTTGTTCATCGATTCCGGCCGTTGATTTCGAGATTTGAATTTGTTCATCTCTTCACTTGAACCGAGATTGCAATATTGCAGGTCGGTGATTTCGAGATTTGATTGCGAGAGATGGTGATGTAGTGGAGGTGGTGTTGCGACGAATGACGATGAAGATGGTGGTGGTGGCTGTAGTGGCGACGGAGATGGAGAGAGTTTCATTGGTTATTCTCGATCGAGAATAAAGAAGAAGATGAAGTATAAGAAGTAAAGGTTAAAAATGGGATTATGTGAATTATTTATCTATTGATAATTTCAATTATGCCATTAGGGGTATTTGTAAAGACTCATAAGGGTATTTGTGATAGACCCATGGATAGTAGGGGCATAAATAACATTCCCACTTAAAAATAAGAAAAAGAATTTGAAAATGGATAGGATGAAGCTGGTTACATCCTGACTATTTTTATATTTTTGTCCATTTAAACAGTATCAAAATCTAAATGTCTTTTTCACCCAGGAATTATTGATTTTGGTCTTTTAACCAATTTTGTGAAGATAAGAATATGCTCTTATACGAAAGATATTTCCCAGCACCACATCAACAAAGAGAAAAACGGTCGATGAGACAAAGGAAGGAAACTAGCATTCTGCCTCCTCCGAGGTCGGCCAAACATATACAAGCTATCATCCCCGAAAACAAATAGGTCCATCGTCCTCCACCACACCAGTACCCTATCGTCTACAGTTATTTCAATATAGAGTCGTGTAACGAGGGTACCTCGTGACAGACTTCCGTAAGGGTGCACCTAAAAGCCGTTGGATATTGTATCATAGATCTATGCATATCTCAAGGCAGCTTTTAGAAAATAAAAATATTTTTATTATTTTCATTTTATTTTTATCATTTTTGTATCCTTACATTTTATATTATTTGCTCCTTAGTCCATGTATTAAATTAGAGACTTATTTTGGTCCGTACTACCAAGATCAGGTAACGGGAGCTTGGATGCTTCAATGATTAATAAACGGGAGCTTGAATGATTAATAAAGAAACCAAGAAACTGGTTTGTACACGCACCTTCATCAAAAGTTATATTTGCCCATATTAGGCGGTTCAACAACGGAGGCTCCAAGTAAAGACGTGAACATTCTTCAAATCTTGTACAGGCATCAGGTGATTGAGAGGGACTTTCTGGGCTCTTTGGAAATGGAGTTCCACAATATTACTCCCTACGATTCCAAAGGTGTTGAACTTGTTATAATACTTTCTCTATGGGATTCTGTAACTGCTGATAGCGCTCCACCCTTGAACACGGATTTCACATGCATACTAACAAGGAAAATAAAATACCAGCCAAATAAAGAATTAATCAGTATAGACTACAGATTCTATAGTTGTATTATGAAGCTTAAATAATCACTTACTAACATTTTAACTTTACATTGTCGAAATGGTTTGCGAGAGATTCAACGTTGCGATCCGAAAACGATCTGAAATGGTACACAATACGTAACCTGCTTATATTCCTACATGGGTGCGCAACCTAGCCAGTGATCAGTTTATAGTCTGTTATCAATTCGCGTACGCAAAGTTTAATGCATACAGTCATATGTAAGCAATGAAATGAGTCCACTCACACTTAGAATGATAAGAAATTTGTGAAAGAATCCAAGATTAAGAAAGAATAACGAAGTTGCTTATCTATGTCTCGGTTTCGACTTTCTTTCAGTCACACGTTACTTCTTGTACAGACAAAAACTGAATAAACTTAAGCTTTTATTACTGTAGTTCAATGGAGGGATCAATAACCACAAAAGTGAAATGCCCACTAACCACAAAGGTTATGGTATTAACACCTGCAACATTCACTCTTTTGTACAAGACATTAAAAAAACTCACATATGGAAAGTGTATTTTATTCATTTCAAGAAATGAATTAACTTAAACAAAAGATCTGTACTTTAATCTCAACAAAGTTCAGAATCTTATTTCCAACTATCTAAATTTATATGTCCAATAAAAAGAAAAATACTCTAAAATCAATAATTCTCATAACTTCAAATTTACAAAATTTCTAGCAAAGAAATTTGTTTCCTCCCCGCCAAAGATAAAAAGAATCCAGGTTAGTGACTAAAAAACTAAAACAATCCTATCTTGAATTAAGTTGAGTTATTTACCTATCCAAAGTTGAAACCATCCGAATTTTGATCAACATCCATATTATTATCACACGGGAGGTGATATTCTTTAGAATCGCACTCACTACTAAGACAAATGTTGCAAACAAATAAATATATAGGTGTGAATACATTAACATTCAGAATGTAAATTGAACATGGTAATACTAGAAACATACTTGTGAACAAAGTTTTCCGATGCATGATTCTTTGCCTGACTACTACCCTGCATCGCTTCTGCATAAGAAAAGAATAAGTAAGAATAGTTGACTCAACAACAAGTTAACCAAGTCGTTACATAATATAATTCAAATATACATACTTGTTTTGCCTGGTATATGACTTGATTTTTGAGATGTCAGACTTTTACTAGATTTACAGCGTCTACTGCATGCTTACCAAAGTAACTAGTTAATGACGTGTATATATATAAGAGATAATAACACATACCTTGAAGAAGATTTTGATGTTATATCTGTAGCTGGACTAGTAGTTTTTTTGTTTTCTTGATAACTCGTTTATCAATACACGCCTTCATCCTACCTGTCCGCCCTTTAGTTTTGGCGATAGTGGGATCATGTATCAACTGTTTTTGAGGCATGGATGTATTCTCTAGACATTCGTCGTCTCTTGTTTGCATGGTCTGATCCTTAGGCTTAATCGACAAATTTCTCATAAGATCGCTCGACCTCTTTTTCAATGCTTTATCCAGATGCACTTTGTCACATTGTACATTTCAAAGGGTTGTTGAACCTTTAATTGCAATGTTAATAGCTTCTTGACAAAGGTAATCGTATCGAACACTAGTAGTATCACGACATATATCTGTAATTTATTCTCCTTGATCATAAATCACAGAACCAGATTTTGCGTCTAACGTCCACCTTTTTAGTATATATTGAGGTGGAATACTTTGAATATTCACAACGGAGAAATTTTTTAAGATATGTCTACACAGGTAGCATGCAAACTCATATAACTGACAACTACATTTGACACTCTTGTCATCAGAATCGTATACAACTTTTTGTTGTTTCTTCTCATACCCAAACCGCCATACATGAAAAGTGAATGTTGTCCCATTTTGTTAAAATTGATCCCGACAATAGTGAAATGCTTGAGCTAGTTGTTCTTGGAACTTGCGGAATACTTGTATTTGTGTAAATATCCAATGCCTCTTGCTCTATATTCACGGAAAACCTCAACATGGGTTTTCTATTTTTTGTTTCGTAATCCTGTCATTTTCAGCTTCTCGTCTAGCCAATATTGCCCTCTCATATTCCCGAATGAACTCACATAGTGGCATATCTCTTTTCATAAAATGATCAAAATACGCATTTATACTTTCGCTTCTCTGAGTTGTATACATATCCGCACAAAATATATCGCGTGTATACACGGATGCCCACTTTTCTTTTCTTTTTGTACAACTTCAGCAACCATTGGTTATCCTCTAATTCATATGTTCTAAGCATCGATGCCCAGGAAGATTCAAACTCCTCAATTGTCTCATTACCATATAAACATTTATTAAAATCAAGTAAAATCGGCATGTGCATTAATAATGTGAGATAAATGCTTAGCAAAAATGAGTCTACATATATGCCACAAACAAAAACGATGGCGAGTACCTGGCAAAAAGTTGCGGATACTGCATGCTATAGCCGATTCTTGATCCGTTAATATAACCTTTGGTTTCTTACCATGCACTGATTTCATCCACATTTTTATAACCCAATCAAACGATTCTTCTGTTTCCGAATGAAGCAAGGCACCACCAAACAAAGAGTAGTTTGGTAATGATGATTGATTCCTACAATAGGAACAAATGGCATGCCGTACTGCTTTGTACAAGAAGTAGGATCAAAACACACAACATCACCAAAATGAAAATAATCCATTCGTGATTTGGCATCACCAAAAGA
This sequence comes from Papaver armeniacum, assembly GCA_023531295.1. Classification (NCBI taxonomy): domain Eukaryota; kingdom Viridiplantae; phylum Streptophyta; class Magnoliopsida; order Ranunculales; family Papaveraceae; genus Papaver; species Papaver armeniacum. The sequence continues at coordinate 535,429 of JAJJWW010007745.1, read as the reverse complement.
AATTTGTCATCCGGCCTTCCGAGTCAACTTGGATAGAGTAGAATAACGATGGGTTATCTCGCTTGTTACGCCAAAGTAGTCGAGTACAGCTTGTGCATCTCCATTTTTAAGCTCTAATGATCTCTTCACACTTAAATAATTTCGACATCTTTTGTCAAACCCAATATTTTGAACTCCTCTAGATTCGAGACCGAAAAAATTCATTGCAAGATTTGTTTTTATTCCTGACAATCTTATGTTATCAATAATTTTTTCATGGCCTTCACTAATGTGTCTTTGCGATCTAAGTTTATTCCTCTTCTTCGGAGATACAAGGATATGGTTATGTTCTTCTACGACCACTGTCACAACCCATTTCTCTGCCTTTTTCCTTATAATCATGTGTGCCTTACATCCTGTTCTAGTATCAACTTGTTTTCTCTTTTGTTCTTCAACGGGCTTAGATCTAGGATCGCGCTTACCTTCAAGTGAGCAACAATAAGTACGCCCTATGACTACCTTCTTATCTTTACATGATAAACTAGTAGAATGCTTTCGGATGCTAAACCCAATTTTCGATGCATAGCGATTATAAAAGGAATATGCAGTATCTTGCGATTCAAACTCCATACCTACATATAGGCGGAATTCATTCATCTCATTACTGTACTTCTCCGCCATCAGCAACATCGTGCTCTTCTTATGCCACACTTTTTCCAGAAACATCATCAATATCGATATACAACTCCTTATCGACGTTGCTTGACCTGACATCTTCAACTTGTGTTGCATTCCTGTCCTTGTACATATCATTCTCATTAAAAGTGAAATTTACTTCTAATAACTTTGTGACCCTCATAGTACCAAAGTTTATACCCAAAAGCATCAATTCCATAACCAAGGAATATACACTTCTTTGCTTGAGCACCTATCTTAGACCTCTCACCGGGACTAAGATGAACATAACCAACACAACCAAAACTTTCAAATAGGAAAGATTTACCTTTTTGCTAGTCCAAACCTCCTATGGTATCTTCATATCTAATGGACTACTAGGTGTCCTGTTAATTAGATAAGCAGCCGTCTATGTTGCATATGCCTGTGAGGTCTCGGGAAAACCAGAATGCAACCTCATGCACCTTGCACGTGCATTCAACGTCCAATTCATACGTTATGCTACTCCATTCTTCCGTGGCGTCCTTGGAACTATCCTCTCCAAACGAATTCCATTCGTAGCACATAACTGTAAGAATTCTGTTTTTGTCATACTCACCACCGTTGTCTGACCTTACACACTTCAACTTTAGATCAGTTTCTGTTTCAACCAAAGCTTTCCACTTCTTAAAAACTTCATACACCTCGAACTTATTCTTCATGAAGTAAAGCCACACCTTCCTTGAGTGATCATCAATAAAGGTGACATAATAATGGAATCCGCAGTGAGATGCAACATCAATTGGTCCCCATACATCCGTGTGAACCAAATAAAGTTTTGCGCTTCTCAAGTCTCTTCCTCCTCTGCTGAAGCTAACCCGTTTTTTCTTTCCAAGAACACAGTCTTCACAAAAACTCATATCAACAGACTCCACCTTTGGTAGATATCCTCCCGAACATAGAATCTTCATATTGTTCTCACTCATGTGCCCTAATCTTCTATGCCATAAGTTAGTGTGTTCACCACTACTAGCCACTGCTAAAGTAGTTCCATCTGAAGTCCGATAGAGTACCGACTCTAACTCCACGAGCTAATACCATAGCTCCTTTCTTCACTTTCCAATTGTGTTTTGTTAACACAACTTCACAGTCATCATCACAAACTTGTCCCACAGACACCAAGTTCTTCTTCAAATTTGGAACGTGTCGTACATCCTTCAATTTCCATGTCGAACCGTTGACTTTTAAGATCACATCACCCAAACCGATGATGTCGCATGCTTCACCGTCACCCAAGAATACTTGGCCATAGTATCCTTCTTTATAAGAGATCATAATGCTCTTATCACCTGTCGCATGGAAAGAAGCTCCCGAATTTATAATCCAAGACTCATCTTGCTTGTCCTCAGAGAGTAGTAGAAAACCTTCCGTAATCACCTTCTTGTTATCCACAAGGACCTTCACCAAGTTCCGCAGCTGCAACTACATTGACCTCTTCTTGATTACCTTTGTTTCCACCATTATTAGCACCTTTGTTTTCCGGACAATCGTGCTTGTAGTGTCCTACTTTCTTACACGCCCAACACTCAACAACACCTCTAGGCCGGGATTGAGATCTCCCCCTAGACTTCCCTCTAGACTTCTATCTAGTCTTGTTATTGTTCCTATTTGAACTCCTGCCTCTATCTTCTTCATGCATACTTAAGGCCGAGCTTGAAGAGCTAGAAACATAACCTTGTTCTATTCTTCTATCCTCTTCAGCAATTAACCTTTGTTGCACATCATCAAGCTTCAACTTCTCGCTCCCTGCGGAATTACTAATAGTTGTTCTTGCGGTTTCCCAACTCTTTGGTAATGACGACAACAACATTAAAGCTTGAACTTCATCATCAAAAGTAATACTAACTTTTGAAAGCTGAGAAATAATTGATCTAAACTTCCAAAGATGTGCTAAATCGCTTCGCCTTCTTGCATCTTCAGATTAAATAATTTTTCACACAACATAATCTTCCCCGAGGCTGATGACTTTAGATACAACTTTTTCAAGTTTATCCATAAGATTCTTCGTACTAGTTTCCTCTTGTACGTTATTGTAGACTTCCTCCGTTAGACATCTACGAATCACGGCTACATACTTGCGATCAAGAGTTGTCCATTCATCGTCTTTGCGTGCTCCCTTTTTTTGCAACTCCACCTAATAGATCAGCAATGTCTTCCTCATATAGGTAGTCTTCCATCTGAGACTTCCAAAACGCAAAGTTTTTCCCATTAAAAACTTTAACCCTAGCTACTGTACTTTCTTTATTATCACCTATAACTCCCACTCCAATCGTAATACGATAAACTTATGCTAAGATCAACTTGGATCTTAACCTAAAGCTCTGATACCAGTTTTCAGGATTTTCTTATGGAATCACTGACAACCGCGGAATAACGGATCTTGAGATATTATGATGAATAATAAGTAAACCAAACACAAGCAACTATAATAATACGAGAAAGATAAATCAACTCACAAGACACAAGATTTATAATGGTTCGACCAATACATACAATGTGTATATATTGTCTACGTCCACTTGAGCCGCACCAACTCAAATCCACTATGAAGAAAAACGATTACAATGTCGTGTGAATCCCAAAGAAACCCTTTGGTTACACCGCAACAATTACCCGAGACGATAACCTTGTCTCTTGTTCCTCACTAATATGCTATCACAACGAAACCCTGGCCTTAGCCCTAAAATCTATACAAGAAATCTCTAACCGATCTCTTAATCTTTTTCTACACAATATGAATTCTACAAGTCCTAACTACCTATTTATATAGGTTACAAACTTGGCAAAAAAGAATTCTAACCTGGTTTAGGAAACCCCTTCCCCTAAATAACCACGGCTAACTTTAGGAAATAATTAATTAGTTTTCAATTAAATAACAATCTTCCCACTTTGAAGACTCACCAGTTTGTCTTCAATTTTTTTACTTCAACTTTGGATTGACCAATGCTAAAACATCTTCATGTCGCAAGGGCTCTCCCTGATCCTCATTCTGAGACCAACTAAAGCCTTGCAGTAGCTTTAGCTTGTCCGATGTAACTCCCCTTGGTAAACATATCCGCCGGATTCTTTTGAACCAAGAATCTTCTCGAGCTTCAACTCTCCTTATTCTAAGAGATCCCAATGAAATGATAACAATATCTATATGCTTCGTCCTAGCATGATAGGCCGAGTTCTTGGCTAAATGTATAACGCTTGATCACAGTTAAATAGAAAACCTGCCTTCGTTGTTCCTTTCCCAACTCAGCTAACAAACCTCGTAACCAAATCATCTCCTTGCTCGCTTCTGTTACTGCTACGTACTCCGCTTCCGTAGTAGACAGTGTCACCAACTTCTGTAATCGTGAGTTCCAACTCACTGCAGATGACCCCATAGTATAAACATAACCGGTCGTACTTCGCCTTTTATCTACATCACCTGCGAAGTCTACATCCACATAACCCCTCAAGATAGAACCACCTCTTCCATAACACAATGGTACGCTTGTGTTACCTCTCAAATACCTGAGAATCCACTTCACAACTTCCCAATGTTGTTTTCCCGGGTTGCTTGCATATCTACTCACTACTCCCACTACATGTGCCATATCCTATTCGTGCACACCATATAGCATACATTAGACTCCCAATAGTCAAGAATATGGTAGTTAGTCATGTACTCCTTTTCTTCATCTGTCTTCGCACACTGCATACTTTATAGACGAATCTGACTTCCAAGTGGAGAACTGACTGGTTTAGCATTCTCCATATTGAACCTTTTCAACACTCGTTCAATATATTCTGCCTGACTAAGCATAAGTACACCCTTAGCTCTGTCTCTTATGATCCTCATACCAAGAATCTACTTTGCTTCACCAAGATCTTTCATAGCAAACTCACTTGCTAATTGTTTCTTCAAATTCTCAACTTCTTGTAGAGATGTTCCAGCAACCAACATATCATCCACATACAGTAATAATATGATGTAGTCAGAACCATACCTTTTGAAGTAACAACAATGATCTGCATTACATCGTGAGTAATTAACAAACTTAATAGAAAACTCATAGAATTCATGATTAATTAACAAAGGATTACTGATTAATTTAGACGTAAGGTTTAGATTTCTGTTCCCTGTAAGTTTCAATTAATTCCTTTGACTTCCGTTCCAACTCAACTAGAATTTCTTTTACTAATCAACGCAAACATAGTAATTGTATTAGCATTCCATGGAGCAAGACAATTTCATTGGACTGCACAATAAGCTTACCGTATTCTGCAAGAATATGATGCACAATATTTTTCAAATCTTTGCATACGAACCTACGTTTAACAGTTGATTCATAAGGCAGCAACTTAAGAATGTCTAATTTAATGTCTCAAGGAGAATCCGAAAATTCTCAATTAAACAAGGATTAGCCAGAAAAGAGCACGCTTAAATTATCAACGCAAGAACCGATCCCTAAATCTAAAGCTGGTAACTCTTAAAAAAAAAAATTTTTGCTGGTTTTTATTTGCCCTTCCGGTGAATTAGACTAGCACCGCCGGGCATTCCATGTGGGAAGGTCCTACCAGAACCTCAATTTCAGTTGGTTTCTTAATATAGGATTTCCTTTTTCTAGGTCTGTTTCTTAATATGGAACTATTGAAGCCTATATAAGAAGACCAAGTGTTGTTATTATTATCAGAGTTATTTTCTTACGATAGTTTTCATCACTCTCGTGGCTATGTATTTCTAGGCTTCTATCCCTCTCCCAATATTTGAAGCTGCATAATATATATCTGTCCATTCTTTTCAACACAATTTCCAAAACTTAACTCTCAATTATCATGGCTGCCATTACTACACCCAGAAGCTTCTTATTCAAACCACATTCTTCTACAGTAAAAGTATGCCCATATTCCTCTAAAACTCCCTTTTTTTTCCTCCCTACACTGTCCAAACCGTTACCAACAAGAAAACTCCAGATAACTCACAGTAACCTTGTTACAAAAGCAATAATAACTGCAACCAAGAAGGGAAAAAGTAGTAACGAGCGAGTTCAACAAGTTCATAGTATTGAAGAATTCGACCAAGCACTTCATACAGCGAGAGACAAGCTTGTAGTAGCAGCAAGTTATAGTAAACATAATCATCAAATATATCCTTTCATGGCAGATTTAAGTAGAAGATGTAATGATGCTGAGTTCGTCTTAGTAATGGGTGATGAATCGGAGAAAACAAAAGCGCTTTGTGAAAGAGAAAAAATTGAAAAAGTTCCACAGTTTAATTTTTACAAAGGCATGGAGAAAATTCATGAGGAGGGCATAATTAGTCGGGATGATCTCATGCGAGACATATTATACTACGGAGACAATCATGCAGGTGTAATTCAATTACATTCAAGAAAAGATGTGGAAAATCTGATTGAAGAACATAGAATAGATAACAAGTTAATTGTTCTCGACATAGGGTTAAAACATTGTGGACCATGTGTTAAGGTATATCCAACTGTCTTAATGTTATCGCGACTAATGGAAGATAATGTAGTTTTTGCAAGAATGGATGGAGATGAAAATGATAGTTGTAGGCAATTCTTGAAAGATATGGAAGTTGTAAAGGCTCCAACATTTATGTTTCTCAGAGATGGTGTTATGTGTGGAAGATATGTTGGGTCAGGTAAAGTTGAACTTATACGTGAAGTATTAAGATACCGAGAAGTTGGAGTTGCTTCTACTTGTTCATATCTAGCTCCAACTGGTCCCGTCAGTACCAAAGCCACCAAACTTGGGGACTCATTCAATGATACAAATTTAGAATTTGAGTTCAACAAGGAGAGAACCAACAAATTTAGATTGGGGTATGAGTTTGAATATTTGAACTTGTCGTCTGTGTCGGTTTCATATATGGTCAAGGTAATACCATAAGCTTACACATGGATTCCGCATGGTAAAATATGTTTGCGCTGATGGTCGCTGGTACCTCTAGAAGTCTGCCGGAGATGCATCAAAGTTCCGTTCCAAAGCAATGAGGAAATCATTTTTGAGATGGTTAATGCTGGTTTCGTTTGTTTTTCTGTCACTTCAGTTGTATGTTCCGAAGACAATTATTGAACATATTGTTTAGGCCATTTGGTTTAATATGTACACTTTTCAAGCTTTTAAATCTTTTGTTTGATCTTCAGTATTTAATTTCTTTATCAATTGATGTCTCTCAATATCAGATCAAACTGCGCAAATTACATACGAATGATAATTTGGTTTCGTACAGCATTTGCAGGTAGAACCACTCTGACCGTGATAAAATGGGATAAAATATATATGTCTATGGTTAACTAAATGTAGAGCTTTAGGAACGGTCACGGCCATACCCAATCGAAGCATTATGTTATCCGAACACATTTCTAGTAATTGCAGCAAAACCTAAGCAGCTGGCAGTTTTTTCTACAACATTTTTATGTTACCGTCTCTGTATGTCAATGAAAACACATTCTTTGTTTCTTTACTAGACAGTCAAAAAACATATTTTAAGTAAAAATTTTCTTCTCAAAATGCAAAGTCAGCAAACTTTATAGCCGATAACCACACTCGAATTTCAAGTTTCAAATAATAATCCTAAACAATTTCGGGTTTCTATCTCCTAGGTATGAAGCAAAAATTTTATATCAAACATGCAATCCCGGTGGTTATGTTGTATTAGGCGCTAGGCGAGGCGAGGCCCCGAGCCCTTCGCCTCACGCCTAAGGTGCCCAGAAAAAAATTAGATTTTTAAATATTTTTTTGCTCAGTGTTTCGCGTTGGGGCGTTTTATTGCTAGGCGCCCCTTAGACAATTCGCGCGGCTAGGGCGCCTAGCTCGCCTTTTGATAACATAGCCCGGTGGCGTAATTTCTAGTGGACAACTGTTCCAAGAAGCAAACGCAGACCCACGAACGGGTGTTTGGTCACTTTCGGCACCCAGAGCGGTTGATCACTAATTTCCAAAATCTTTCAGCTGCACGTAGTGACGTTATCGCTTGAAAGAGATTTTCATCTGCTGCTGCAGCTGCACCAGCAACTCCACATTGCCTAGTAGCCTGAATGTCTATGAGGCCTAGCTCGATGCGCATCTGATTATTTTGTTTACAAAACTTTGGGACTGAATAGAAATTTGGGTAGAACAAGTTTAGAATTCATGTCTAACAACGGGATTACCTAACAAAGTTCGACACGCAAATTTGTTTCAGTTAGTTCCTTTGACTTCCGTTCCAACTCAACGAGATTATATATGTCCAGACCTCCATTTTTGATAAGTCTTGAGGCCCTTTCTCAGACTATTTTCTTAGTTTCTTGTTCTACTATCAAGTGTCTTCCCTCGTTAGAAGCTGGCTCTGTGTGGTTTGTCCCGTGGTGTTAGGGTAATCCTTTAGTGTAATTTGGTGGCGTTTTTGTTTAATTGATATAATCAATTTTGATGGAGCAAATATGGAAAAAAAAAAAAAAAGAACATTATTTATAGTCACTTTATGATGTATTTATCGATTTGGAGAAGAGATCTCGGTTCGAGTTTGAATATTTTAGCTTGACGATTGCTGCGTTATCATATAGGTGGTGAAACACATTATGGCCTTCAGAGATATATTATTTCGGTAAGATGAAGGTACACATGGTTTCGGCAAATCAAAATATACTTTCACAAACCATGTAGGGTTGGCCCGTGGTATCTCCAAAACATAAGAAGATTGCAGCTCTAACTTGGCGAATGTTCTTTACTTCGATTGGTTAAAATACTTTAATGGCTAACCAAATGCAGAGCTTCAGGAACGGTCAAGACCATACCCAATCGAAATACATTTTGAGTATTAGCAGCAAAACCTCACAACTGTCAGTTTTTTCTACAACATATTTGAGTAACCGTCACGTCACTCCAAATGTAAAGGCTACAATTTTGTATGAAATACGACACTCGTAACAGAAGGAACGTTTCAAATAATACCACAAGGTTCTCAACCAAATAAATATCATGCATCTATTATGTGTACGGACCTTTAAGCTTAAGAGATCTTCACCATCTTATGCAGATGTAGGATCATTTACTCAAGAATGGTGGAGCTAGTAATTACGAATCTGTCTTTCATTCCATGTAAATGTCACGGGTCATGCTTTTTCAATTTATATTCCTTCACATTCACACTATTTTGAATTCGGGTTACTCTAAACAAGTATTTCACCAACCAATAGTTGATTACCTTCTTATACCTTCTCAAAAAATTATTTGGGATTTAGAGCTACCTCTTATCTATAAATATCTTTGATTGTTTTACATCACCTTGTTGTTATCTCTTTCGTGGTTTACTTTTATCTCTACTTACAATGTTATATCAAGTCATGTATGAGATGGGGGAGAAAACCGAAAAAGCAGAATATGAGATGATAAAGTCGGTCGGTGCTGTCTTCAACTAAAACGGCCTAGTCCAAGCCCATTAGAGTTAAAAGTTGGCATATTTGCCAAATCCGACTCCGCGTGATCAGCAAAAACCGGAGTATCACGTTCTCAACTCATTCTATCCATACAATCTCTTTCGTTCCAGATTTCTAATGACACTTTCTCATTCCAAATTTTTAAGGAAACTTTTTCGAACCTCCTACATCCATCATCTATTGTTGTTGACCATGGAATTAGGGTGAAATTCAAGCCTTGATTCGGTATATTAAGGAGTGTTGTTCTATGGATTCGAATTGGTAAAAGTTTTAAACCCTAAATCTACAACTATCTTTATCTTCTTTTCCATAATCTAGATTGAATAGTTTTGATATTATAATAAAGAAAAATTCGTCCTCGTTATCAACCACTGTCATACTATTGATTTGGCCAATAAACCTAGCAGCATCAACTTTTTTTATTTCTTGATTGATAGATGTTTTCCTTTCCTAATTCAGACGAAGATGTGATAATCCGTTTGCATGCTGATGCAACAGCTGTTGATAAGACGAAATTGATCAAGTTGAAGAGGGTGATGTGATAATCCGTCTCCATGCTGATGCAACAGCTGTTGATAAGCAAAGTAAGTACTATTTGCATGACCCCGTATGAGATTTCTCCAAGCTCTACATACGAGTTTACTGTCCAACACCGACTCAACTGGTAACCTAGAAAATATATTCAATGATTAGAGTACTGTCTTTCAGCTCTGCTGCATCTCCGCTACTGAATCTCATTAGGGTATGTTATATATATTCGGCTATACGTAGCCATTAAAAGAAACCCTAGAAAAATTTGGCGGACCATGGTGCTTGTGTAGTTGTGCGCCGCCACCCACGTATACTCGAACAACAGATCAGCTACTAATAGGACTAGGTCTCTGGTTTACTTGTTCAACCGGTTCACACATTCTAAAGGAATGACCGAGCTAAATCATATCCGCTACTATTTGATGCCTATACTTTTTATGGGGTTACTCTGAAACTGTCATCATTCATGACAATGTATACTTTTGTTATCTTGCGAGAAGTTATGCAAGCTAGAACAAGCATCCGGGTTTCCTTTAACTAACAACTGTGATTTGTGGCACCCGAATTTTTTCTGTAAAACAAACCCAAGAGCAGGATCAAGTTTTGTGAGCAAGAACAAATAATTCAAAAAGGTAAGAACAAAATGATCAAGAATATTCCTTAGAATCCTGTCTCAAGCTTAAACCAAATAGAACAATTGTGGGATTTGATAAAGGGTGGGTTTAGGAGTTATGATTGAATTTTTGCGTCCCGAGTTTGATCTAATTAAAAATTCAATTCGCGTTTCGCAATAAATTGTTTGAGAAAATAATACATAAGTAAGGGTTCAAGCCGGAGATTTTATTATTGTTATTATTTGAGATGTTAAGCCATTGAAATACAATGAACTGTGAAGAACAATTATTTTTTGTTATGTTAAAATAAATCCATCCCAATCTTCATCTGATACGATAAAATCCTTTTTTTTAATCAACAAATGTAAAATTTTTATAGAAGAACGCCTACCAGGTGTAAGCAAGAATGACTCGGAAGAGCTTACAAGTTACAACCCAAACAGGACCAGAAGATCCTCATATGTTAAAATCCATGGATATGGGTTTTCTCTTTCATAAAAATTAGATCAGATTAGATCGCGGCTTTTCACTAGAGAGATAGAAATTAAGATTATGTAGATGCCACCTCATGTTGGGTGTATTGGGTGCACATAATATTGGTGCCACAAATCATTTTCGTTTAACTAAAGCTCGACACGTATTCATTAGGTGACAGTAAAATCTGACCGACAGATGTTCCATTGCGTGCTTGAATACGTGGGTCTTGGACGACTTGCCCAACGGGCCAAATACCCTGAAATTGGGGTTACTTTGGACTTGACACCCGATGGCAACCAGTTGAAGTTCTTTTTTCAATTGCGGAGCTGAATGATCTTTTTTCCCACAGTTGAAGTTCAATGATTACTATCTGGTAAAACTGTTGCGCTAAAACCCTGCGAAAGCGATATGCACAGCTACAAACGATACTCCAAATATTGCCAAGAACACAAACTAAAGAAGAAAAGAGACGAGAATTTAACGAGGTTGAATCCTCTGAAAATAAGTGATTTATATATTATCGCAAGGGAGAATACATATAAACCCTAAGAGAGAAAGAAGAAATTTTTGGTGTGTTTTCAAGGTTCTCTCGCTAGGCTATTTATATACACATAGGTAGGGATTAGGGTTTCATAACTTAGCTAATAAGTCCCTAAACTTTAGGATTAAGAAACCAATAAGAGTTATCAAAACTCGATTTTGGTTTATCCAAAACCAACTCCACCGACCTAGCTACTCACACGGTTTTGGAGTTCCACTATATTTGGACTCTCCACAAACCGTGTATTCAATTTCGCCGGCCCCAACAATTCTCCACTCGGATCATGCATTCATGCATGAGACGATCAATACACTAAATCACCATTGTCTTCCAACGTCGATTGCGCCATAGGCTGCCTACGTATCCTCTTCAAGGAATCAAACCGACCGTAGTTCACTCAATGGCCTTACTAGAAGGCCTCGACTAGGTTCCTAAGAACCTCTACCCCAAAGGGTCTCAGTCAAACCTAAGAATGTGGATCAATTCCGAGCAATGACGAAACTTGACCCCAGATACTACCTTCGTTAACATATCAGCTGGATTGTCTTTGGTATCGATCTTCACAAGTAGAATGTCTTCTTCTTCCAGAATTTCTCTAACAAAGTGAAATCGAACATCTATATGTTTGGTTGCATGATGAACTTGATTCTTAGCCAAGTAAATTGCACTAAGACTATCACAATGCACAGCAATGCTCTGCACAACACCCAAGTCATCTAGCAAACCTTGTAACCATATAGCCTCCTTAAATGCCTCAATTACTACCATATACTCCGCCTCCTCCGTAGTTGAAAGCGCCACAAGAGACCGCAAGATTGATCTCCAACTTACTCGGTGCTCTGCTATGGTAAATACATACCCCGTAGTTGAACGTCTCTTGTCCAAATCACCAAAGATAGTCGAATCCACATAACCAACACACAGCCGATTGTTCCCATCTTCCTTCACAAACTCCAAGCCAACATCAACGGACCATAAAGATACCTCAAAATCCATTTCACAACTTTGCCAATGTCTTTTTACCAGATTATGCATATAACGGCCGATCATACTTACCGCATGTGAAATATCCGGCCTTGTACATACCATCGCATACATCAAGCTACCAACATCACTAGCATATGGGACTTGGGCCATATACTCACGCTCTTCTTCAAGTAGTAGGAGACATATCGAACTCAACTTAAAATGATGACCAAGGGGAGTACTTACAGATTTAGTTCCTTCGCAAACACCAAATTTCTGTAACACTTTCTTCAAGTATGCCTTTTGAGATAAACAAACTTTACCCTTCTCTCTGTCACGTTGAATCTCCATGCCAAGAATCTTCTTAGCTTCTCCTAGATCTTTCATCTCGAACTCAGTTGACAATTTCTGCTTCAAATGATCAATCTCTTTCTTGTTATTCGATGCTATCAGCATATCATCGACATACAAGAGCAAATATATGAAAGACCCATCACGTAGCTTCTTGAAGTATACACAATGGTCATAGTGACTTCTTGTGTATTTCTGGCCAATCATAAACTGATCAAATCGCTTGTACCACTGTCTTGGAGACTGCTTCAACCCATACAACGATTTTTTCATCTTGCATACACAATCTTCTTTTCCAGCAACGTTGAATCCACTCGGCTGAGTCATATAGATCTCCTCTTCTAGATCACCATGTAAGAATGTCGTCTTGACATCTAGCTTAACTAGGTCTAAATCATATTGTGCTACCAAGGCCAACAAAATTCGGATTGATGAGTGCTTCACAACTGAGAGAACACCTCATTGTAGTCAATCCCTTCTCTTTGGGCATAACCTTGCAACTAACCTTGCCTTGTAGCGTACTTGATTCACTCGAGATCCTTCTTTCTTAGCATATAACCATTTGCACCCAATGGCCTTCTTACCGTTCGGAAGCTTCGTAAGAACCCATGTGCCATTCTTGTAAAGAGACTCCATCTCATCCCGCATAGCAAATCTTTCCCATTCTTGACGCCTCTACACTGTGTATAGCTTCAAAATAGGTATTAGGAATGCCTTCTTCAATAACTGGTAATGCATAAGCTATAAAATCATCCATCCAACCAGGTTTCCTGATTGATCTTCTCGGTTTGCTGGTTTCTATGGTCTCAGTGACCGTAGCTTCTGTATCTTCTACTGCTTCATAGTCCTCTTCATTAACATCGTCACTATCATTTGGAACTTCGTGTATTTACCTCCCTTGTAGACGCCACGCCTTCTAAGTAGTCATAACAGATACGTACTTAGCCGGGAATTAGTGGAGTTGCATCAATCTCCACCTGCTGCAAAGGCTCACTGGTACTGGTAGTGTTCTCCACCTACCGAGAACCCCAAGACTTTACCATAGACGCTTCATCAAATGTAACGTCTCTACTCATGACTATGTTCTTTTCAACTGGATTCCAAATTTTGAACCCTTTAACTCCTTTCTTCACACCCATAAAGATCCCTTTAACAAAGACGGGCTATCAAGCTTGTTTTCACTAACATGATACCAAGCGTGGCAACCAAAGATATGAATTGAGTCATAATCATAAGCCGGTTTACTATACCACTTCTCCATCGGAGTTTTACCTTCTAACGCAACATGGCAACCTATTAATGAGGAAGCACGCATATGTCACCGCCTCACCCAAAACGCTTTACCTAATCCAAGATTAGATAACATACATCGTACCTTCTCCAAAGAAAGTACGATTCATGCGTTCAGCTACCCCATTTTGTTGAGGTGTCTTCTTAATCAGAAGTGCCTCTCAGTATTCCCTCATCCTCGACATACTTGCAAGAATGGATCACTTTTGTACTCTCCACCATTGTCCGAACGTAGTACCTTGATCTTTCTCCCGCCTTTGAGTCTCGATTTGCCTTTTTCCACCTCACAAATACTTCTAGGACTTCATCCTTATGCCTCATGGTGTACACCCATACGCGCCTAGAATAGTCATCAATAAACGACACGAACCAATGTTTCTCCCAATGATGCATTCTTGAGGGACCCTAACATCTCGAGTGAACATAATCAAGAACTCCACCGGTGTTGTGGATTGTCGTGCCAAAGCTTGTTCTTGTCTTCTTGCCTTTCACACAATGTTCACAAAACTCTAATTTCCGTGCAATAGCACCTTTCAATAAATCTTGACGAATTAAAGAATGTAACGACTTATCACCTCGGATGTGCAAGCCGCATATGCCATAACTTCGTGGTCTCCATCGCTGCAGCCTCGATGTGTTCAGAAATTGACACATCTCCCGTTACTGTACTCCCAGTTAAGTAGTACAAGTTATGATGCCTTGTGCCCTTCATGATTACCAACGATCCAGAAATTACCTTTAGAATGCCATTTTCAGCGACTAACTTGTATCCCTTAGCTTCCAAAGTTCCGAGCGAGATCGTTTCTTTCTTCACAAAGGTACGAACCTTACTTCCTTCACCGCCGCACCATACCATCATGCATCTTGATTCGAACACTACCGATCCCAATCACCCACGGGTGTGATTATTCCCGATATGCACTTCTCCATCAAACTCTTCAAAGTTTGAGAACCAGTCCCATGAGGACAAATATGATAAGTAGCACCGAATCTAATACCCACGTACTGCGCTTATGATAAAAGTTGATGGTATCATAGTCAGCGAAATCAAGCTTCATCCAATCTTCACTTGCTTTAGCAATGTTCACCTCGGTGTTATCCCTTCTCGATCCTTACGCTTGGTACAATCCTTATCCCAATGGCCAAAGTCATGACACCATGCACATTCATCCTTATGTACGCGCTCTTGACTTTGAACGCCCTTTCACTTTGCCACGATCACCATTCTTCTTTTTCCTGTCTGTTGAACGACCTCTTGCAAGAAGCAAGTCATCAAGTAGCTTCACTTGACAGGTCTTCACTGATCCATCTTCCTGAACTCCTCACTACGCAATGCTGTAGTGACCTCGGAGTATGTCATCTTATCCTTTCCGTGCATTAAAGCCTTGATCACGGGTTCATACCTTTCAGGAAGAGAGTTTATCAGACACAAAGCTTGTTCCTCGTCGTTGATCTTCTCATCGTAGTTAACCAACTCAGCAAGAAGTTTATTATATGAATCTAGGTGCTCGGTTAAGGTTGCACCTCTCTTCATGTTATAGCGATACAAATTCCTTTTAAGATGTATCCTATTTGCCACGTTCTTCACAAGGTATTCCTTCTCTAGCTTTTCCCAGAGATCCTTAGCTGAAGTTTCGTGCCGATAATTAACTCTTCTTTGCAGTTGCTAAACACCCTCGTATCGAGGCAAGACATAATTTATTCATCTTGATCCACCGCTTTTGAGACATCTCCACCGGCTGACCATCTAAAGCTTCTTCTAGGTCAAGATGAACAAGAGCATCCATTACGCTCTGCTCTCCATAAACCAAAGTTATTGGTTCCGGTGAACTTTTCAACCTTCGATTGTGATCTATGAGAATGCAAGATTTCTTCTTTTGTTTCTTTATCTTTATTTGTGGACTCCGAATGTTCTCCTCCAGGATCGTTCGGATCAACTGGTTTATCCCCGTCAACCATTGTTCACAAACAACCAAATATAGATAAAAAACTAAACCTTGAGATTAGAACTACCTCAAACAACTTCAGAAAAAATACCCCCGCTTCAATATTATGAATACCCAAAAATCCAAGAACGTTACCCGAGCTCGATACCAATTGTTGCGCTAAAACCTGCGGGAAGCGATATGCACAGCTACAAACGGTACTCCAAATATTGCCAAGAACACAAACTAAAGAAAGAAAAGAGACGAGAATTTAACGAGGTTGAATCCCTGGAAAATAAGTGATTTATATATTATCGTTAGTGGGGAGAATACATATAAACCCTAAGAGAGAAAGAAGAAATTTTTGGTGTGTTTTCAAGGTTCTCTGCCCAGGCTATTTATATACACATAGGTAGGGATTAGGGTTTCATAACTTAGCTAATAAGTCCCTAAACTTTAGGATTAAGAAACCAATAAGAGTTATCAAAACTCTGATTTTGGTTTATCCAAAAACCAACTCCACCGACCTAGCTACTCACACGGTTTTGGAGTTCCACTATATTTGGACTCTCCAAAAAACCGTGTCTTCAATTCCGCCTGTCCCCAACAAAAACCTCATTGGGTGTATTTTTCGACGACCCTGCTATCTAGGCATAAAAAACCTAAATACATCCGCTAAGCTGATATGGAGTATAACCTCCGTGCCAATTACAAAGGAGTTGTTTTCCACACATACCCTTATGATGCATGATTATCTAGCCCACAGTTGAAGTTCTAATTCCAGGAGTTTTTTTCCACACATACCCTTATGATGCATGATTATCATATAATTTGGTTAAATGTGAGAAAGAGATACATAGATCTAGGAATGTATATGATATTTGTAATAAGACGAGAGTAATTTAGAAATTAACAGGAAAATTGTTAATTTTCATTATTTAAGAGAATAATACTTTGGCTTTATATAGGGACAGCGGGAGTCAATGTGCTAAGAAGACTGACATGATAATTAGTACCAATCATATCATTATTAACGGAAGAAATCTTTCAAAAAAACACAACCAAATTTATGATTACCAAATTCATATAAGAGATATCAAATCTTATTATTCAATCTATACTAGATTATAGAAACTAGTCTTCCACAAATATCCAAAGAGCAGTGCTTTTATTCCCAACCATCGGAGGTTATTTCTGTAGGATTCATTATGTAGGATCGAGCAAGGGAGAGGAGAGCACAACGCGGAAGCATAAAAATGACTACATTGATAATCAAATTCGGTGTACAATTCTCATGGCTCAACCGCCTACTTATAGTCTCACAAACTTGACGATTACTCAGAGCACTTTCCTAATAGAAACAAACTCTAAATAAATCACACATTCCAAACATAACCCAAACTCTAAATAGAACTGTTTTAGAACTCGAGAACCAAAACGACTTTCCTAACTTCACCAATATCTTGGTTTAACTTCCAACTTGTGTCTTCTTATCAAGTGCTGAAATCAAATTAAACCTCAGGGCTGCAGCATGAAGACATAGAACGCCATGCTGTTTACCCTTATCAATTTCCACCAACATCTTAATTGAATATAAGAATAAATTCTTAAGTATTTGAAATATATTTTTTGCTACTGATTAGTGACACAAAGGTTTCCTATTTATAGACCATTAATTGAAAAACAAAATCCAAATCACAATAATTTTTCATCAAAATTACATGTTAAACAACGTGATTTCAAGTTTCATCAATGAATATCAGTATAAAATTTCAGCCTAATTTCATTGCCTCCCTTGTAGAATCTTCATTTGTCTCCCACTTCTCCTAAGAGGCACTTTATAGCAACCACATAAGAATCATAACAATGTAGCAAAATCATAAACCTACCAAGTCTTTTTCATTTGGGTTTTTTTGGTTTTACGCCCTAAATGAATTAGTAATGACATAGATATCAAATCTCATTATTCAGTCTATACTAGATTATAGTAGCTTACCACCCTAAACTCTAAATTCTGCCAAAAATGACATTAGGTCGTGAATGCAATATAGGCATGTGTGTTAGTTTTTGTATTTTATAGTGAATGATTTCCAAAACCTGTTTACTTATCCCGTGCAAAACATCCCAATTCCAGGCTTCGAAAAGTTGAAAGACCGTCGTAGGAAGCGGCCAAGAAATATGGAAAGACTTAATAAAGTAATCCCAAACTTTGAATAAGAACTGGCAGTGAAGGCTGTAGTCTTTATTTCAGTGTTACAAAACACACATCTGTCACTCTCCGGCTCAATTCCTC
This sequence comes from Papaver armeniacum, assembly GCA_023531295.1. Taxonomy (NCBI): domain Eukaryota; kingdom Viridiplantae; phylum Streptophyta; class Magnoliopsida; order Ranunculales; family Papaveraceae; genus Papaver; species Papaver armeniacum. Next base: position 517,334 of record JAJJWW010007745.1, on the reverse strand, counting down.
TGTGGCTGAGCATACTTCAATCTATTATTGAATTTAAGTTTTTTCTCGGTTAGAATTTAAATTAGAAAAATTAAGTATAAAAAAATTTGTGAAAGGTTATAATGAATTCATCATAGTAAAAATACAAAGCACAAAATGAGGATAATGATTTGCTAGACTAATTGAAAATGATATAATGATTTAATAAAATCTCTTACCAGAGCATCTCCAATGCAAGGGGTAAAGCTCATAAAATTGCATGACACATATGATTACTTTTCCACCGGATTTTCATTTCCAATGCAAAAGTGAAGGTCATAAAAAAATATGCCATGACCAACATGACCAAGTAGGGTTAAAGAAGAAAGTCTAGATAATGCAGTATATACTCCCGTTTTCCATAACAACCTTTTCTCATCCAATTTTTTTGGGCTAATGTCAGGATCACATGGATGTCAAAGCTAAAGTAGTTGAAAATAAAATTGAAGTTGTTAAAAAAAATTGACATTTGGAGATAAGAAAATATTCTCTCTAGCTTTCTGAAAAATTTGGAGATAAAAAAAATTCTCTCTAGCTTTCTGAAAAATTAGAGCAAAATGGATTTGATGGTGTCTAAAATAGATTTGAGGGTGTTTCGCTTGGGTTGCCACATATGAAAAAAACTCGACCTCAATTGGAGAAGCTCTCAGTGGACATATTTTTTTTTTTTGAAGCATGAAATTTATTGAACAACTAAAGGGCTATTATAAGAGGGTATGTGATACCCAAAGATTCAAATACAAATGGATTGGTATGCAGAGGAATAAATGAAACATGGCGGTGCACTTTAGGGCGACTATTTATCTCCGGATTTGAATTACAGCAAGTGTAGATGTTGGAATGGATGAAGTTGTCGACGGTCTGTATGCCTTCGACGAATGCTTTCCACAAGAAAAGAGGTGCTTTTGATGGACATTGTTGAGTCCATAGTAACTTCGTTGATGGTGATAGTTTTCGATGCAATTGATCCAAGATGTTGGTCGGACTTTTGTGCCCAAACGATATCTGCGTACCTCTTTGTTTTCCGGTTCTTTCCATAACTTCAAACTGAATCTGTAGCTGTGATTGTGGCTTGAAGTAGTATCCGATATCTGCCCTTGATGGATTTTGTACTAAAAGGCTAGTAATGCTATTACAGAGGTTACTGGAACTGAACCTAGGTACAACTAGAATTACAACTAGTAAAGATACGACTGCTACTAAGTTACTAAAGTTGCTAAACTGAAAAACATACATAATACCGAGACTTGACCTAAACTAAACAAAAGGTACTACTTTGAAAATGTAAGAAAACAACTTTGCTTAAAAGTAAAATACAATGAAATTGACAAAAGCTGTAGAGTAAAGGTGTCGAATTCATCGGCCCGATCGCATACCAATTAGGTGCTTGCTGCTGTGATACTTAATAGGGTTGTGGCTGAGAAACATTCTTAGGTAATCAATGCCAAACCAAGCCGCACCCTGCGCACCATGGCAGCAATGCCAAACCAAGCTGCATACTGCGCACCATGGCAACAATGCCAAACCAAGCCGCATATCAAGCAACCATGGCAACAATGCCAAACCAAGCCGCATACGGCGCACCATGGCAACAATGCCAAACCAAGCCGCATACGGCGCACCATGGCAACAATGCCAAACCAAGCCGCACCCTGCGCACCATGGCAACAATGCCAAATCTCCAAGCCGCTATGCCTTTGGCCCACGCCAAATATAGCGCCCTAGGTTTGCAAGACTTGCAACTAGGTCAACATGGCTGCACGTGCCATTGGCACATGCCAACACGTGTCGCAAGCCATATTTCCAAGCCGCTATGCCTTTGGCCCACGCCAAATATAGCGCCCTAGGTTTGCAAGACTTGCAACTAGGCCAACATGGCTGCACGTGCCATTGGCACATGCCAACACGTGTCGCAAGCCATATTTCCAAACCGCTATGCCTTTGGCCCACGCCAAATATGGCGCCTAGGTTCGCAAGACTTGCAACTAGGTCAACATGGCCGCACGTGCCATTTGCACATGCCAACACGTGTCGCAAGCCATATTCCCAAGCCGCTATGCCTTTGGCCCACGCCAAATATAGCGCCCTAGGTTTGCAAGACTTGCAACTAGGTCAACATGGCCGCACGTGCCATTGGCACATGCCAACACGTGTCGCAAGCCATATTCCCAAGCCGCTATGCCTTTGGCCCACGCCAAACATAGCGCCCTAGGCTTGCAAGACTTGCAACTAGGTCAACATGGCCGCACGTGCCATTGGCACATGCCAACACGTGTCGCAAGCCATATTTCCAAGCCGCTATGCCTTTGGCCCACGCCAAATATAGCGCCTAGGCTTGCAAGACTTGCAACTAGGTCAACATGGCCGCACGTGCCATTGGCACATGCCAACACGTGTCGCAAGCCATATTTCCAAGCCGCTATGCCTTTGGCCCACGCCAAACATAGCGCCCTAGGCTTACAAGACTTGCAACTAGGTCAACATGGCCGCACGTGCCATTGGCACATGCCAACACGTGTCGCAAGCCATATTTCCAAGCCGCTATGCCTTTGGCCCACGCTAAACATAGCGCCCTAGGCTTGCAAGACTTGCAACTAGGTCAACATGGCCGCACGAGCCATTGGCAGATGCCAACACATATCGCAAGCCATGTTTCCAAGCCGCTATGCCATTGGCCCACGCCAAATATAGCGCCCTAGGATCGCAAGACTTGCAACTAGGTCAACATTTCCGCACATGCCATTGGCACATGCTAAACACACACGCTGGTAGCCTAACTTGCAAACCGTGCACCTTACCACCAAGGCATTCAGCACATGCCAAACACACACGCTGGTAACCTAACTTGCAAACCGTGCAACCTACCACCAAGGCATTCCGCACATGCCATTGGCATATGCCAAACCCACACGCCGGTAACCTAACTTGCAAACCGTGCAACTTACCACCAAGGCATTCCGCACATGCCATTGGCACATGCCACACGCGCCACTAGCCAGCGCCACTTGCACTCAAGATGCAACCAACACTCGAGACATCGACACAAACTCGGGGATGCTTCTTTAGGGTTTTGGTTTGGCGGTCACAAAGATGCAGCGTGACACTATGCTCACATTAAGAAAGTGTGAAAAGGAATAAAGCGGTCAAATAAAAGAGGAAATAATGGTGAAAACGTTTTCACCCATTAAACCATGCGGTTACCACCTCCTCCCATTATTTTACCCTTTACTCTCTTCCTTCATGAGGTCAGGGTACGTTTCAATCTCGACTTGTATAAATAGGTCTTACCTATTTCCACCGACAACAAGTCTCGGTCGAGAAAAATACTATACTCTCGAAAGGCAACTTTGCAAGCTCTCCCAAAAGCTTCCACCTCTTGCAAGCTTCCTAAGCTTTCACTTTCGATACAAGTCGAGATACTACTCTCCTCAACACCTTTCTTTGCTTCCTCCCCAAATCAACCCTTCTCCCCACTTTGTGACCGAAGCAAGTCTGGAACGGCCATTTCTTGGTTTAGGCCGGACTTGTACAGATTGATCTCTCGAATCTATAAAGTGCTCACGTGCATCACATTTGTTTAGGGTTTGAACCAGTTTCTCACTCACCTACCGAATTTACCGAAATCGCGAGAAACGATTTTTACCCATAAACAATTGGCGACCACAAATGAGGATTGATCTATCGGCTACAATATCGATTGTCGATATCGTTCTTTCACCCGGATGTCAAGATGGTAGGAGAAGGCGACTCAATCCGACTCAACTACCAGACGACCCTTGTTACTAGTTGTAAAAACTACACAAGAAAACTCGGGGACTTGTCAAGATGATATTACTCAATCGCCGAAGATGCTACCAGCGATTGGGACTTGTCAAGCGATGCTACCAAAAAACCGCCATCAAAACCGCCTTTTACATGGAAGAGGGGCGTGTTCGCAAACCTATGAAGTGAGTAAATTCGGACCGGGCAAGATATACAATCTATTTTTAGGTTCTTAGTAAAACCGTCATACTCTTCGAAGTCTTGTGCCTATTGCTAGCACCACACTTTCATAAAAGCAATATTCCTTTCCCAAAACATAATCGTAGTCATATTATCAAAACCATTCATCCTAGAAATAATCCAATACCCTAAGAAGCTACCAACTGCCTATCAAAGGTCAAGTTTTGAACCGTACATCCAATATGTCTTTCAAAAAAAAAAAAAAACCTAAATGAAAGTTTAACGGAGAAACGTTCAAGGAAAATCATCCAACAAGTCCGCTCTTTTGGAGAAAGTCAACTTCGCATCTTCAAGAGCCGCTCTCTTCATAGTCAACATCTTGGAAAGCTTTTCGAGTTCCATCTCCGTCGTGCAATCTCCTCGCGGAAAGGCTTTCGATTGCCGCATCTTTCAACTTTTGGATCTCGGCAAGGCCTTCGACAAACCACGAAGTGTTGAACTCTTTTTACGCACATGTCGCGATGGTGCTCCCAGTCGGCAATAACGTCTTCAGAAACGATGTGACCAGTTACCTCACGTATGTCCTCAATGGAAGATAAAGCCTCTTCCACACGATTAACCAGCGCAAATCGACTAGTGACTTTCTTGGTTGTAGCCATATGTCCGTGCTTCTCCCAGATTCTCGTACAACGCCTCATGCTTAGCTCCGCACGACGCAAGCCGCCAACCAAAGACATGACCCGGATAAGGAACCAAGTACGGGGGATCAAAAATGGCGCTTGCACCTGGCCTCACTACTCGTAGAGAGTCTTCTTCCATGTCTACGATAGCAACCATCAGAGAATCATCCACCGTTTGAACCACATCCGTGCCCGGCAATTGGCTAACGCCCATCTCCAAGTCACCATCGATGGTCACCAAAGGCAAGTTTTCGTGCGGCTCTACCCCAGAATCATCCTCCGAACCGGATTCCTCATGCGAACTTGAGTCAGAAATTTCCCAAGAGAGGAAACAAAAGAAGAAAGAAAAGAAGTGCGAAACTCACCGAACCACTTCCCCGAAATGAGCCAAGCACTTTGCCGGGAGGAACCACTCTCACTTGTTGAACCTTCTTCTCTCGACTCATCATCGCTACGAGAAGGCTCAATGCCGCCGGAGTTCTTTGAAGAAATTGCCGTCTCCCCGGCAACGTGCAAGAGCAAATAAAAGCATTAACACTACCGAAGCCCCAAGGAAACAAGACACATATTCTCACCAAATTCACGTGTTTTGAGACAAACCAATGAAGAGGCGACACATACCTGGTTATTGGAAGAACCGAAAGACACAAGAGCCGTGGAGGATCTTGTGAAACCGTCCGGAACCCGCCAAAACACGATTCTTTGTTCTCCGTTCCTTGGCCCGAGGGCTTTCCGAATTGCTAGGCAACTTTTTCTTGGGATCTCTCAACATTGGATACTCCTTCGTAACTGTCTGGGAAGGTTTGCAAAACGAACGTTTTCCACCACGTTATTCACAAAATCTCGGATCATAGTAAACTCGTCGCACCAAAACTCATTATAGCCGAAGGTCGTCGGGTTACTCTTCCCATTTGAAAGAAAGAAAGACGGATACCCGGCTTTTAAGGGCACCAAGCGTCAAGGGCGACACGCAATGAATCCTTAGGGATCACCGGCCGGTAAACAAGAGGCACCCCTTGATCGAAACCCATGTGACGAGCAGCACGGTCAATATTGTAAGCAACTATCTGGAAAGACCCCATGAAGAAAGACGGCATATAACCGGGCAAGCAGCTTTGAATGAACAGGTTTTCACCAACGCTCAAATAGTCATCAGAAGACAAAGACATGAGCAGAGCAGAAGCAAAAGTGTCAATTTGAGTCACTGACTTATGGACCGGCCCCCATGGACGAAAATTGATTTCATGCAACTTATCAAGAAAACTAACCAAGCTCACGCCAACTCTTGGACGCCTGTTCACCCATCGAAGAATTCGGGAGCCACCCCAACTCACGGGAAGCGAAGGCAACGGTTTCGGAGCATACTTCTCAAAGTGCTCCCATAGCCGTACTTGCGTAAAAGCAACGTGCACATATGAATCCACTTTCATGAAACCATTCAAACTCGCATGTTCGCAACTAGGTGATCCGTATGCACATACAGGGAACCAAGGAACAGCTTGCCAATGGGAAGAACTTCACCCTTTGCCAACTTCACAGCAATCGCTAACAACTCTGGTCTTATTCCCTTCTTGCCAGAACCGTCATCAATTTGTATTTATAGGAAGAAGAGAAACAAAAAATAAAACTTGGCACACCTAGATTTTATAAGACACGTTGTTTAAGGTTGGGAATAATAAAAGTCATTATGCCGCGTTGGGCCTTGGATGTCACCAATTTTCCGTTTGTGGTTCTGCATTTGCTCCTCGGGACAGTTGTCGTAGGCTAGGAAAGACACCATCATATCTCAAAACGTATTCTACTCAATTTTCATGTCACTACACTGTCATCGTATCTCATTAGACCCATCTCCTTGCATAAAACTTCCATAACAGACAATTAATAGTCTAATAGAAAAGACACCAGGCGTGCCTTCCAATAATTATATATTGTTTGCTAAATGGGTGGTGGCTGATCTAAAGTTGTACCGTTAAGCAGCAAACTAAACGTATAAAGCAACGCCCACTTTAAGGTGACGAATGATGACATGCATGCTATATCCTATATGACACCATTCCCAAATAATCGTGTAAGTTCATTCCATTACAACATTTGAAATTTGTAACAGTATAAGATGACGCATCAGGCATATACATCTATGCATGTACGTGGTAGTGTATATAAGTTGATAAGCAAGACAATTTGATAGGATTGTATTAGTGATGAGACATCAACGATTACTAGGTTGGAGTGGTTACGTTGTTCAAAACACATGTTTCTGAAGGTAAATATGGACAGTATTAAAAAAATAAGGAGGGAGTTTAAGAAGGAACCTGCAGTCATCATCATCACTGGCTAGGAGTTAAGTAAATTTTTGCCGAATTACCATATGATCACTAGGAGTTAATTAAAAGATTTGCAGAATTAGCATAAACAACACAACAAAATGTCTAGCAATGTGTAGTTATTGTCCATGGAGGATTATGAATATATCAGTAGCTACCATATATAAATTACTAGCGTGCCAGCAGGACTATGTAGGAAGCAGGTGTCAATATGGTTGTGATGAAATTGATACTCAAACTAATCTATCGATTGTTGTTCATAATGATGAATGATGATAGTAATTAGGGGGTGATGCGAAGAACAAATTAACAAGTCGTTTGGTAATATATTTTGTGTATAGTAATTTGATATTGTATGAAACATTGATGCATCACAATGTAGTTGAAATGCAAGAGAAGACTGATCGAGGCTGGGTAACACAGATAAAGTACTGGCACTAATAGCTCGTCAACTAATATATTTTATGTTGTTTCTCAAAAACTAATGTTACACTTACAGACCTTTTCTGTCGTCAATTGCTTTGAAGAGGGAATGGGTGGTTCCAACTACAAAACAAACTATAGTCTAATTACAAATTAGAGTACATCATTTGTGATAATTTCTTCGTAATAGGGCCGGGTTGAATGAGGTCAAGTCTGGACATGTAAAACAGGGGATTTGGGCCACCGCTATTTTAAGTTTTGCTTCAAATTAGTTTTATGTATGGTTCAAAGGATTATCATGTATATTAAAAAGACCCTAAATAAGCTTCAGACGTGAGTATGTTTGTCGAATGAGAAATGGTTTGGAAGGATTATAAAACCAGTGTATGATTCTCTTTGAGAAATAGTTTAAAAGAAAAACTAAACTGCATAATAAATATGATTCGTCTCATCATACAATTCGGTAATGCGGGTGCGTATGCACCGGGTGAGCAGCTTGTTATAAAGAAAAATAACACTCCAATGTAAGATCGGATATACGCTCATATAACTGCACCAATTTATAGCTGTTAGTTCCAGCATCAAATCCAAACCCACATGTCGTTGCCTGGTGACCTTCAATCTTACGCTATCCAAGAGGAAAGCATTCCTTTGTAACGGGGTTGCAGATTAGCATGGGATGTTGCGCATGGAAGCAAAGGAGGCCATGATCAATTTCCACCAACATCTCCACAAGACCATTTTTCAAGCATTTGAAACATATTTTTGCCATTCAAATTTGCAACAACGGTTTCCTATTAATAGACCATCCACAAACGAAATCCAAGTGACAGTTACTTTTTCATCAAAATTACATGACAAAAGGTGAATAATGCAGTTCATTTCGGTGAATTTAAGTCACTTGCACATAGAATTTAGTGAGTAGAATTTAAGTCACTTCTTTTTTGCCCAGTAAATGTCAGAGAAACTCGGATTAGATGCACAACACAAACCGGTAATTTATGTTCCAGCATTTGTTAGTAAAGACTTGGGTATATGTTTTTATTTTTACAGTCATTGCAGAACCCAACTGGGTATATGTTTTCTTTTTTTGATCGGCAAATATAAAATTTACTGATCAGAAAAGAGAGGGAGTACAAAAGATTTGTACACCACTCAAAACCAGACAAGAAAAAAGAAGAAAAGAAGACGGGACAAATCACAAACTCCACAAATCATTTAACTTCACCGTAATTTTGAGTTCCACGCAGATTCCCACAATTTGTTTTTATACAACAGTTTCGTCATGTGGGTGAATCCCATTGGCTGTAAAGTAAAAACAATTTGGTTGACATTATAATTTTCCTGAGAAAAATTGATTCACCCATACAAACCCCTTCCTCCATTCATCTCATGAATTATGTATCTTTTTTGTGTCTTGGCAAAAAAAAATTAAAGTCCATTCCAAAATGATCAAGATGCATAAGGATTTCTTCTATTGGTTATAGTTGCCTTCGCTGCATTATTAGTTATTGTTGTCTTTGCTGCAGCGCCATACCAAGTTTCTTTCAACATCATGATAAACAAATCAACCCGTTGCAGGAACCCACTATTCCACACATGTCTTGCTGGAAATTGAAGTTAATCTTGATCCTATTTGTTCTGAAAGTAGGATCACTAATCTCACCATCCTCATGGTACTCGGTATAATAGATCTCTGGAGTACCTCCATCAAAGAAAACAAAACTCAACGGTACAGAATCAGCATGATCAAGTTGAAGAGGGTGATGCTTCGGCTGTGATAATCCATTTTCATGCTGTCGCAACAGCTGTTTATAGCAATGATATATAAGCAAATTAAGTAGTATTTGCATGACCCCGTATGAGATTTCTCCAAGCTCTACATACGAGTTAACAGTCCAACACCGACTCAACTGGTAACCTAGAAAATATATTCAATGTGATTTCTTGAGGGAGACAGAATAGAGTACTGTCTTTCATCTCTGTTGCCTCTCCTCTACTGAATCTCATTAGGGTATGTTATATATATTCGGCTATACATAGCCATTGAAGTAAAACCCTAGAAAAAATTGGTGGACCTGGTGGTGCTTGTCTACTCTAGTTGTGCGCTGCCACAAACATATATCAATATGTTTTTCCTGGACCGGGGCATTGATTTGGTATAGGCCACTGGAACGCATCAGCTATTAATAGGACTGTGTGTCTGGTTTGCTTGTTCAACCGGTTAAGGAATGACCAAGTTACAATCCAACGGAATAACCGAGGTCCGAGTAACAATCATATCGGCTACTATTTGATGCCTATATTTTTGTTGGGGTTACTCTGAAACTGTCGTGAAGTAGTGGACCTAGTGATTATTTTAAGAGAAGCTTTACAAGCTACGACAAGGAGCCGGGTTTAAATTCTTGCGATTATACATTGTCAGAGATAATTGGCCCGCTTGAGAGTTAGGAGTAGAAATTGTGGGTACAACTTACACAATCATTTCTTATCAAGGCTCTTCAGCAATAACTAGCAACAACCTAGTTGGAGTCTAATTTGAAGGAATCTCAGAAAGCTTTTGACTTGAGGCCTGTCTATCTGCTTTAAACAAGGAAAATGAAGCTGGGGAGGTAGCTGTGAAAGCTTGTAGTGAGGCTGACTCCGCTCTTGACAAGGAATCTTCCAACGTCATAGTTTTGTACTTTATCCTTGCTTCGAATTTTAGTTTACAAGCTATGTACAGAGGGGGAAAGTATCCAAGCTGGAAATTTCTGAGAAACCCAAATTTGAACCCTCTCTTTCATACTAGAAATTTTAGTTTACAATTTATGTACAGAGGGGAAAGTATCCAAGCTTAGATAAGAATAATCATGATTCCCTATAACATGCAACGTACATCAACTACGTGTCATGTGCTTGTCCTTCTTTCATGCCCCTTTATACTCGGTACTCATAACTTGCAAGGATTTAGGCGAAATTGCTATATGAACAGCTGATTGACAGCTGAAAATAACAGCGATGCATATGTGGCACCTATGTGTAGGGCACAGAATAACAGCGATGCATATTTTTGCTTCTCTTTCCACGTCACATAAATCAATTTGAAAACATTGCAGATTCTTATAAAATACGTGACGTTGGATCTATCAAACGGTTGAGAACAGATAAAATGTTAGATTGTGGACAAGGAAGGTTGATTAGAAAAACAAAATTAGAACCTTCTGAAAAAACTAGGGTTCTTATCTTCCGAGTTCCAACCTTGTTGAAAGGAATTCAGGAGCAGGAAAAAAAACTGCAAATGCGAAAGTATGATTAATCACCTTATTCTATTTATCTGTGTTTCCTAATACATATTGTTACCATTATCACTAGCTCGTACATGAAAACGAAACTGCTCATGCTTATAATGGCAATGGATGTCGTCTGCTTTTTGGTGCGAGAAGTGTTGGGCCTGTTTCAACATTTACATGGTCATTATCCCCATCCTCCATCTTGTGACGGAATATACATGTGTAGATCTGGTCTTGGTAAGTTTTTGATGGGAATTTTTCTTTTGGATTCAATGACTTTTTATAAGTGTTCTTCCTTGAGATGTTAACATCTTCAATAATTAATCGTCTTTGTTACACGGTTACACCCAATTTATCACTAATACAGAAGAAGAGAAAGATCATAAATTTTTTTTTCCTGATCGAGATTTCTCAATATTTTGACTGTTCGACTCAGGAATTAAAAAGATGTATTTTGTAAAAAGAAATCAATTTGATTTATGTGACGTGGGGAAGATAGAAAATCACCTCTTTCCTACGCATAGACGCCATATCAGCAGCGCTGTTATTCAGCGGTCAATTAGCTGTTCAAGTAGCAGCGTTGGGATTTAGGAATGAAGTCATGAACATGATTACTGATGATAAATATTCACCACTCCATGAGATTAATCGCTGGCAACTTCTCCAGCACCATCTTCCTTACTTAGCTTGTTGAGTTTTAAGTTTTTTGCTGTTTCAGTTTTTGCTTTTTTATTTCAATATCAAAAAATTAATAATTACTCTTTTTTTTTCATTTGGGTTTGTTTTCTGAATTATACTGTAACAAGGTCCTTTATACCCGTGCAAATGCACGGGCTAGTTCAATAATAATATGTGCCTAAGAAATGTGTTGGGAACCTTGAAGTTTTCACACCATTGATCTATATCCACCAAAATGTTTGATGTCCGCGTGTTGAATCATGCAGGTTCCATCCCGACTGAGACAATGAGGATGGATCCCACCCTAAACCCACCTTTGCTAAACCGTCGGGTTAGGGGAACCCAACTTTTGTGTTTAGCGGGATGAACAGCGGTATTCAACCCGCGGTCAGTGTATCATTCCCGCTAGTGCATGGGTTGGAATGGAAGGTAACTCTTCAAATGGACTCGTGAAACTTTAAGAAAAATATATAAACTATAGTGAAAGGAAAATTGAAAGAAAAAGAGATTGACTAACATATGTATCTTTTCGTGTGCTAAGATAAAACAAACCAATGTATCTTTTAATTCTTTTCAAATATAACAACTGCATTCGCCACACTTGACGAACCGATTGACTTTTGTTACTCTGCACTCAGGTATGATTTCACATGCAAGTGCATCAAGTCGACCATCCGGTCCAATTCCCCCTGATGATACGTATATATTGCCGTACTTAACAAACTGGCGAATCTCTTAAGACGGTGAGTACATCTGACTATCTGAGTCCACTATTGAGTGTCCCTTGGATAAAAATAAATTTGGTTAGGGAAGAAAACATGAAGAAGACCAACATGAAGTTCAAAGGAAAAAAAAAACTTTACTTTAGCCATTGTTATCTTATTAATTTGGGAGCACCAAATACATAGTTGCGGGCCTTGCGGCCGTCGTTCTAAAAAGATCAACATGAATATCCTCATAATGGCCTCCACTCTCTTTGGTTCAACTGATAAATCCTCTCCAGGTGCCTGCCATGTAAGAACATGAAAGTCCGACAATATCCTCATGCACTGGACAACATAAAAATCCGATAAAAATGTTAAACTTGAATAATAGCTCAAAATCGTTCAGAAAGGAAGACTTTACATTTTCAACATCATGTAATTGAGTTGGTCAGATCCCTTTGCACCATATATTTGATTAAGAAGAGAACTTTAAATAGTTACTACAGTTAGGATATATTTTTTGGAAAGATCCCTTTTCACGAAAGATTTTTGAGTTCATATGCTTCTATGGGTATAGGGAAGTGATTTAAACTGACCTGTCTACTGTAGTGCCAGAGATAGGATCTAATTGATGCAATAAGATACTTGTTTGACTTCTCTTGTAAAATCCCCACTAAAACTCTCTTGCTGCAACAAAAAATGCAGTCTCATTTAGTAACTCAGCTTCATATTATATCTTCCCTGACTATTCATTTTGTTGAGGTATCTGTATGACAAATAGTCAATAAGCAAAATCACTTTTGCCCCAAAATGCACTTTAGCCCGAATGACCCCAAAATGCTCCTCACCACTAAAAAAATCATGAGCACGAGAAAATTTTTGATGGGGGCAAAATCCGAAGGGGGCATGGGGGACCAATAGGAAGCCGGCATTTTTCCTTCCTTTTTTTGACAGATTCCAACAAACCTAGCTATCGATTTTATCATCCCATATTACCCTTCTTCGAATCAAAAGCAAATCCTGTCACTTTAAAATAACAACTTACCTAAATAAACGTCAATAAAAATCAGCTATTAAAGGGAATGGAAAAAATATGATCTCCCAAATTAAAGGAAAGGAAAAATTTTGATCTCATGTAACTCGCATTATAAAATTTAAAATCCTCTCAAAGAAAAAAAAAAACAGAGAGGATTACACATACATAATGGTATCCCAGTGGAATAATACTTGATCAGTAGAATAACAGTTAAAAGATGTTTTTCCCTGAACACCAAAGGTGAATTGTTTGCTTGATAGCAACCAACATCTCCTCATCTGATTTGTCTGATTTATGTCTTCGGCCATGTATCCTTCCATTTCTTTAATTCCTATCCTCCCAAATGATAACAAACATAAACGGTGGCCAAATATCTCTTCTCTTGTTATGAAACTTCATCATCCTCCAGCCCTTAATTATCTCTCCAATCCAATATGGCATGACCCAACAAAGTCCTATTAAATATTTTTTATTTACGTTAGAAACCTAAACTTTTTTTTCCTCTTTTGAGTTATTTCAGGCCATCAATTCTGTAATAAGAAGTTGATTATCAACATGCACCTTTGTCACTCTTGCCTGGAAAAAAGGCAATTTGCTACCCAAAGCAAGATAACAAGTGATCGTTATGTCTCAATTTCAGTAAGAAAAATGCAATGCAATAATTGGTAGGACTCATGTGAGGAATAAGAACTCATATTGGTTGCAATATTTTGATGTGCCTGTTCCACATTATATGCCGAGGAACGGAGGAAGTGTAGCAATACTTTTTATCAGCTTACAGGAACTGTTTTGATCCCGGCAGAACAACTTTATCATGGAGTGAAAGTTGAGGGAAGGTTCCCAATTCTTATGGTCCCTTGCTTAAGCTTTAGTGAACCCAAAGCTCAATTGAGGTTTTCAATTCGTTACACCCCACTTGATAGATAATTAGACATACTGATTTCAGCAGTAAAGTTGGGGCAGGTCCTGAATCTGATTACAATGGACTTCTTGTACATATATTTCTCTAAGAAAAGGTGGAAAAGTTTATTTTATGAAGATGCTCATGTTCCCGATGGTTCTTCTCTATTCTCTATCGTTTCTGAAGCTTGATCACGAGCTGCATTATGATCATGGGAAATGTTGGAGTGACATTATGACAGCGATAAGTTAGGCACATCGCCTATCTACCATAAAATTAGATTGGTCAGAGATGCTGAATACCATTAATTTAGGAAAAAATATATAGACAGTAAGTAAGATTTTCCATATTTAAAAGAAGGGTAATATGGGATGATAAAATCGATAGCTAGGTTTGTTGGAATCTGTCAAAAAAGGAAGGAAAATGCCGGCTTCCTATTGGTCCCCCATGCCCCCTTCGGATTTTGCCCCCATAAAAATTTTTCTCGTGCAGTGTTTGAAGCATTTTTTTTTTGAGTAGAAAGGTTAATATATTGATAAAAGAAAAAAGAAGACATACAGAAAGATTTTTAGGCTTTGGCTCTTGTTTGCACTGTTAAGTGCAGTGTTTGAAGCATGAAAGATTTGTAGATTAAGAACGATTCTTTTTCCTTATGCAGTGCAAGAAAATTCAAACACAGAGTTTCTTTTCAACTTAACTACTTGAGAGAATACAATGTTTCATTGAGTTTTCGTGATTATTTCCTACGTCCAAGGACCGTCTCTACAGCTGCATATAAAAAAGTTAGATGCTTTCACTCGGATGGAAAAACTTAATACTTCATATGTGTTCGAAGACTAAGGAAGGATACAATAGATTTCAAAAGGTTTTAGATTACCTTCAAAGTATTCCTTCCTCCATTAGTGCGCCATCACATTGTCGCCCTTGTTTTCAAAATGAATCCCAAAATAAGTGAAGCCATTTACCTAATATCGTTGAAAAAAGTTGTGGCTCAAGTATGCCATGGTAAAAGAATGCAACAGAGAAAAGAATGCGATTTATTTATTATGTGCATGCTTGGTGATTTTTCTTCTCCTCTTTTTTCCCAATAACCCTATAATTCAACAATATAAACATGAAAGTATGAAACTCTTACAAAAATCCGCACTCATCAAACAATGTAAAAAAAATTGTATTCAGGGGATCGTTATTTTATTATGTGAAATGTTTCAGACGGAAAACTTCTTAAGAATCTGCAGGTTTTTGAAGAGGTGCAGTAATCACTATACCCGGGCTCTGTTGGAGATCAGATCAAACCAAACCAAATATCTTTTCTATTTCATCAATCCAAAACCTGCATATACAACAGACTAATTTTTGTTAGATTTCACAACTGATTATGCAAATTATTATTTTTTTCTCGTAAATGTCCAAAACCTGAAGAACAGACCCAGCCGAAAAAGGATACCTATTTTACAGTCATATCATCTATTGATTATCAAACCTCTTCCTGCGATTTTATAATCACAAACCCCACAAAATAGAGTCTAAAATTGGGAGCACCATATTTATGCAAATCCATTTTTTGTATCAAGACTCAAAAGTTGATTATCAAACCCAAGGTATGAATCAGAGAATCAAAAATATTTTCTTCTCAAAAGTTAATGAAGATTCCAATTCTAACATGCGATATATTGTTTGAGTCTTTGAGACCTTTTGGACGCGTCTCTTCATATTTTTTGAAACTTAAGATGTACCGTTTGAAGGAAAATGAGCATAATGAATAAAAGCAGGAGCAGACGTAGTAGTGACGCTTCTTATTTAATTGCACGAGTGCATTAACAACTGCAAAGAATATTTAAAAACAAACGTAGTTGATGAAAGTCTCCTAACGATCAATACCCTGACCAAAATTATAAGAAGAACATGAAACGTAGTTGTGCAAAAAAAAAAAGCATATATATGTATTGCCGAAGAGTGGAAGCAAATTTCGTACCAAATGAACAGAAAGTTTCACCTTTACAAACCTCCCCAGATGTTTTCCTATTTATTCTTAAACTACATAGAAGGGGGTTCTTCTGCTCTCTTACTTTGTTGTTCTTTTATTTGTACCAAAAACCTAAAAACCTTTCAGAGGGAAGAAGACCTAAGCATCGTGAAACATGCGGTGATTGAAAAAGTTATTTATCCCAACTGTTTCGTTGTAATGTCTTTTCATCTATTCCCAAAAGTTCTCGAGACACAACTGTTGCCAAGGGAAGGAAAACTTGAACGAAGCGATATCTTATACTCTATCTTTTCGGATACATGGCGATGAGTTTTTCTTATTTTCCCCGGAACACATACCTGTTGGCTAAAAGAAGTATATGATGTGGCGCTTAGTGTTTGCTGACGTGGCACTACAAAAATTTAGGATTCTTGAAAATGAATAAGGAGTTGACACATCAGCCTCAACATTCTCCTTTATAATAAGAAGTATTGATTATATATCAAAATTACGATTTTCACCGGATACAACCGATTGCTAAAGGTAACAATTGCGATTATCAATAGGTGAAAACTAAAGTTTTCATTAAAAATTGTGATTTTCACCAGTCACGCCATATCATTACGGATAAAAATTAAGTTTTCACGGAAAACTAAAATTTTCACCAAATATAATTAGTGTGAAAATGGGAAGCTTCGCTAATCACATTTTGTGAAAACTTAAATTTTCATAAAGCTCCATCGGTTATAATTAGGTTTTTTTGGTCGATTAAGATAAAAAAAATAATCGTGGGAACAATGAAATATAGGAGATAAACATAAAGGTAAAAAATTGATTAAGTAGGCAGGCTTTTTTTTTTAGGAGAGAAAAATGTATCTGTGGAGATGTTTTAGGAGGGAACTATCAAGAAGTCAAAGAATTATTTATCTGAGTTTTTTTAGGGATTATAACTTGTTATAACTATTTGCACTTATAACTTCTTACAGGTGTCTCTTCCTTCGCCGGAGGTGGGGTTCGTTCCTTCAGTCCGGGCCAAGCTGTTAATGGTCACTACAAGAAAATTGGACTTTAGCGACTACCCGGCTTCAGCTGGTAGAGGGCCGGTTTTGGTGGTTGGAGCTCTCTAGCAATCAACATGGCAACAGATTCACCATGAGGCTGAAGACTTATTTGCTAAAGACCTGTATCAACCATGTTGCTGGAATACATGTCTTTCCACTACTCTAAAGCGACTCAAGTTTTAGTTAGAACAATATTTTAGTAACTACTGACTTTCGCTGGTAGAGCACCTACTGAAATGCTTAACCCACAAAAATATTGGAGGCTGAAGACTTATACATTGTTGGTGGAGGTGGCCAACTAAAAAGGTTGTCTGTCGCTCCAAGATTTAACTTACTAAATTTTAGTTGTTTGGATATTGGCGAAGAGCTGTAGCCGCTAGATGCATCGAGGGAAGAGAGCCTCCTCCAACTAAATTTAGTTGTTCAAGAGCTTAAGCTTCCATAGGGTCTGTCGGATAAGAATTTCAGCCGGAGATTTTTGAGTTGGTACAAGGGTTAGGCCACCTTCTTTCTAGTTGTCCAAGGTTTCAGGCCTTTGTTTTTCAGTTGGTCAAGGTTTCTAACCGCTGTTTTTCAGTTAGTTCAATGTTAGTTCTGAGTGGGTGAAAAGCTCTTCCCACATTGACCAAGGATGTCACCCGTTGTCCTCAGGGTGTTAGATAAGATAAATACTTCAGAAATTCAGAACTTTTTATTGATTATTTTCAATCATTGAATCAGTACAATTAGACCAGATGGGTACAATGATAAATTAAAAAGAAAATCTTAACCTATATAAGCATTCAGGTAGTTGACCTTCAACCTGCACCTTCCAAACGTTTTGTATGGTCTGCACACTTCAAATGAGCAAGCCTGCCAATTTGACAGTTTCAGCTTGAACCAGGGCTTCATCCTCTAGCAAGGCATGAAATTTGTCCTTGTTGATCTTCTTTAGACTCACGAATTCAAATTACTTGTTTTTTAGCTGAACAAATTTAACATGACCAACAGTTGTTTTGTATTTGATGGACTACCGTATCCATAAAATCCACATGAACTATGCATCCAATTCCTAAACTCAATCTCAGTAAAAGCAAAAGATTGTCATAGTACATCCACCAACAAAACAAGACAACAATTTCCGGTATGATTCAACACAAGCAAAGACACATCCACAGGATCCCAAAAATATATGATTGTACTAAACTGAGAACTCTTGAGCAATAATAATGCAGTACCCTTTGACTTATGAATTACAATCAGCAGTTATAACTCCTAACAAAATTAAAAAAAGATATAATCAATAAGCAATTAGAAATATGAGACAGTTACTATTAAAAGATCAATAGATCTATGAAGCTCAATTGTCAACTATTTCATGAACTTATCTTCTTTTTTTTTTCATGAACTTATCTAACTATATAAGTTTTCAACTATTAACTAATTAGGAAGGGAAAACTACAGTTGGCACTGTAGTAACTATCTGTGCAGGCAAGCGAAACTACATATTTACAACCTTGTACCCTCATCCCTATCAATACAAAGATGGCAACATCAATGGACTATATGATGACTAAAATAACTGGTAATATATACATGCTGGGTATAAACATCAGCAAACACGGTATCAGAGTTGTGAAATACTCAACAAATAAGCACGGCATAAAAAATGGGGTAAAAAGACCAACCTTAACTTCTTCATCCTTGATTATTTGGAGACTAAGCGACCCTTGGTGTCATACAAGAGATGGAAGTTCTCGCTTGTCTTAGGGAATCACTACAATATCTAATAAGTAAAAAAAGAAGCCATATCGGGGTTTCACATACTCATAAGCTAACAAATACTAAGACAAATTACTCGCGAAAGGTCATGGTAAGCGTACGTACGTTCCCAAAGATCCTCAAATGTCTTGATTCAAAAGAATCACTAGTTCCAAAGATCCTCAAATGTCCATTCGGGCATCCTTCAATTCATAAATAACATTTCCTTATGGAAACATGTTAAAAAAAATGACACTAAAAGAAAAGGGACTAAATAAAGGAGTATATTATATACATGTACCCATGAATACAAATGGATAGGTCTTGTCCTGTTCGCACTTTCCCATCAACAAGAACGTTACTTTGCATCAAACAGCAATAACCTCACAAGATGTAAGGGCCTACTTCAACTGCTTTCGCAGAAAAGAATAAAGGAAGACATTCCCTATGTTTGTAAGGATCCGAATCTCGGTGATGGTTTGGGAGCCTACACAACAGAAAAATTTGCATAGCGAGTAATAAGCATATCATACTTTCCATCCCTACATAACTTCAAAATATAATTCCTCTACTTACAAATGCGCCTCCAAGTTTATCGAGCATCCGTTTTGGGGCATTAAGCCTCTTCAAATGATTCTTCAATCCCCTCGCCTGAGAATTATCAAATGGTTAGGATAGAGCAAATTTGTATTATAATACAAGATTAAGGAACCATGAATGCAACGAAGACAACAATGGTAAGGAACCTTTGTAGTTTCAGCCATCCTTAAAATTCACAACATCAACAGAACTGCCATAAAAGCAACTAAATTGAACAATAATATGAGACAATCTATACATTAAACACCCAAATTGATTGCAGTCATTTTAGACCTTGGGCTCAAGTTAGGTGTTTTTCTGATTCACAGAGCAACCAAAACCTATGCAGATTCAAGAGTAACATCCCGTGAATTCGGTGGACCGAGCAATGAATTTTATCGTCATTTTTCTTAGGGTTTAGAATTTTAGATTGGATCCGAGAAAGTATGAAGTCTCTGATTCAAACTAGGGTCAGAGAACAAAGAATGGCTCACAAGATTCGTCAATACCTAGTGGTTCTGTCTCTTGATAAAGTCAAGGTCGAGCAAAGACCTTGTAGTTCCAGTCTCCTGAGCACAAGTAATCTAGATCCTGAGCTTCGGATCGAAACCTCTCAAGATCTTGAGCATCACCTGCAAAATCAGAACAATTCACCAAAGTAAATCCCTTTTGCATCATACTGGAACATAGTCCAAGGATTTGAAGATGATTTTTTACCTGTGGTTGTTAGTTGATGTATTATACAACTTCAGAAACTCCAATAATAAAAAAAAGATTTGAGAGCCTGTAAGCAAACAACAATAAAAACTCACAATTCGGATCTATAAACTAAGCTAGAAAATCTGGACATAAAAACAACAAGAAAACATAAAAAGATGAAAACTAACCTTGTTGAACACGCTTATGCTAGAATATGACATAAATCTTCCAACCAACGTACAAACTATACATGTTGCACAACTACCAGCTAAAGCATTCAATCCTAGCATCTTACACAGTATCATATGTTCGAAATTAAAGCAAGGAATAAAGTTGTATTAGCGCATCAGAGAATTTCCTAACGACAAATCGAGCATCCTCCATAAAGTTTATTCTGGCATCACTTGCACCAATTAACTTACTGACCTTTGTGAACCCATGAAACCAATACGTACAAGATTATGATCTGATTTCTTGAAATGCAAGAGAACAGTGACAAGACTTGAAATGATAATATAATTATAAACAGATGATGCCCTCTATCTCATAGCCATAAAAAGAGTTTCCATAACAAGTCTATCATCACCAATCTCCTGAAGAGAGAGATGGTGGAGGTAGCGACTCAAGACTCATAACGAAAGCTCAGTGAAAAGCGAAACTTTACAAGAAAATAAGTTTTCCGCCATTGGGAAGAAATGCCATAGCTATATCAGAAAACTTCACATAAAATTTCAAAGATCTAAATATCAATTTCTAGTAAACAAATTTAAAACCTAGAAGTACAAGCAACTCAATAACGAAAACAAGCTAGGTTGAAAAAAAGCAAATTTGTATCCTGAACCCCAACATCTCATAGATTTTGAGATATAATAGAAACCCTATTGAACAATTGTTAAGCATAAAAAATCCAATTAAAAAATAAATCCATACCCATTATTCCAAAACTATAATTCTTTTGTATTCAACAATTAATTTGAAACAAGACCAAATTTCAACCCTTGAATTATCATGACAGTTGAAATCTCGGTTCATCATTAACAAACCCCAACTGTGAAAAAAATTAAAACTCCGTTAGTAACAATAAATAGTAATTGAATCTCGAATAATCCATAAAACCGACTTCGAAGTGATACCAATTAGATGCACAACTTTATCCATCTCTTCAATACCCCTGTTCCAATAATCCACAACCAACAATCAGATTTCTCAAGTTAAATTAAAACATTAAGATCCAACGAAACGCGAAAGAGATGTAAAGAGGCAAGGGATAGAAACTCATCATAAATGGGAGAATCAAGAGGAAAATAAGAGGAAAGATTAAGATTTCAGCAGATTTGCATGTCGAAACCCGAAAAATAAATCAAATAAAGAATCAAGAACAAAATTTAGATCTTGAATAGAAGAAAGGAGCAAACTCTAAATATTACTACCTTGTTTTCGTGCCTAGACAGAGTAAGATAGAGAGAGTGATTCACTGATTTTTGAGATAAAGAAGGGATTCAGGGATGGTGAGTGAAAGTGGCCGCCGTGATTAGGGTTAGAGAGGAAACGAGAAAGAGAGAGGAAAAGATAATGGAAAATGAAGTGGAAAAGTAAATCTGGGGGGGTTTTGTTTGGGATTTCATCAGGATTGAGAAAGTGTGTGAGAAACATGTGTGGTTCTTTTTATTCTAAAACGAACTTGTGCATTCGAGGTTTTTGTTTATTTTATCGATTCATTCGAGGTATATTTTGGTTCACGTTACTAGAATTTGACCTCCGGATACATTACGATCAACTTGATATGAAACAAAAGTACAAAACCGGTTCGATGATTTATTCCCCGGATATAGAGTTTACGTATAGATACTCCGACAATTTATAGACAGGACGAGGCATATTTGGTTCACATTGCTAAATATTGACCTCGGTATGCATTCGATCAATCGGATACTAAATAAACAAAACATTTCTTCATAAATAATCATGTTGGTGTAACTAATGTTGTTTGTTTCTTTTGAAAAATAAGGTGATGCATTTAGATCACTTAGCTACTCTGGCGATAAACTCTCCAAGTACAATCTTTATACCAAAGAAGAATCTTTTTGAATGCTAATGTCTATACAGGTTTAGTAAATCATCAAACTCGGTAATTGCCATATCGTGGTGGCTGAAATTCACTAACCCACCAACAAACTAATGGGTTGATATAACTGTCAACCAACAAACTCACTTGGTGGATAAACATAGTGGCTTGAAATTTTCACCTTCCACTATACTTTGTAGTTGACAAAGCCTTGTGGCTAAAAGCTACTGACAACGCCAACAATTTGATGGTTGGTTAAGGTATCTACTAACATATGTTTTAGTGAGCAAGAAGAGTCACAAAAATATATACCTTCTAATGTACAATTTAGTTGTCCAATCATGGTGGTTAGTGGATAATAGCAACAAATATGATATTTCGGTTGTTAAGCCATTGTTGCTAAAGAGTTCCTCATGTTGTCGTTGCTGGGAAACTGGTGGTTAGAGGTTTCTGCTAACCAGAATTGTTTTTGGTTACAACAAATTGTTGCTGAAGAGCTCCGTCAACTGTAGTTGGTAAGAAAACAGTCGTTAAAGCTAAGTTTTCTTGTAGTGGGTGCTGTTGCCCGTAAGCAAGCTAAGTATCTTGAAAATTGTAGTGCTCAAGGTTATAATTTTCGTACACTTTCCTTTACTACACTAGGTTAGTTAGGCCATGAAACCATTGATTTTCTGAAGAGGCTGCGTAATTTTATGGCTAGTCATGATGCTAACGTTCGTGTTGGGAGTTTTCTTTTTCATAGGGTTGGTGTGGTTATTCAAAAAGGGGTTGGTGCTCAGCTTGTAGCGAGACTTCCAACCAATTTCTTGAAGGAACCTGATTTTGATTGATAATGTAAACCTAAATTCTCCCTTGTATGCCACAAATTATGAGAAAAGTTCACTTCGTACATAGGGGAAGAAATAATCAAAGATGTTTTCTGTATTAAAATATAACAAAATTAATTTCCTGTAAAAGGTTATTTTTGTAATCTATTCCTACTTAACAATAGATATGAGAACATTCTCTATATATGGATTTTTAATGGTGGGTTTCATGTATAAAAAAAGAAGAAGAAATTGGCTATATCAAGAGTTCCCCGTATCCAAAGCTTACCTCGGACGCGTGCATGTATAGAAATGGTTAAGGCAGTATGTAAGAAGTTTGAGGGCCTTGAGGCCGAACCTTTCTTCCTAGCATCTATGGAATGGTATATACTTCATGATAATTTGATAAAGGAGCTAATGGCTCACAAGAAAGTTAATCATAGGAATTTTGTTGCAGAAGAATAACTAATTTGAAGCACTCGCTCTTGCATTTACATAGGGTCAGTAGTTGTTGGATTTAAAAAAAATTCAGTCTTCACCTAGTATTTCTACCTTTACCTCCCACAACTTGAACAATTGCCTCAGAAAGACAAGAAACGCCCTTAAAGATCTTATGAGAGAGATCCAGTAGCGCCTTAAATAATCAGAGTTAGCTCTCAAGAGAACACACGATACTAGTTGCTTTACCGATTCTTCAAGGAACTGTTGCAGTTCCATCCTCGTCCAGACCGCAATGGACACAACTAGCATCTCTCCTTCCTACAATATAAGAACTCATTTTTATATCGCATCGGAAACGGTCAAACAACCCCGATCCAGGATAATTGGATTCCGAACTGCTCGAACATCGACCCGGAACAATGCTACCCAATCCAAACAGCGACTGATATCATCAATCCTATTTTTCACAATTGGATGCATGATAAAATAAACAACCTACCAGCTATTGCAGGCCAGAGAATCATAAGCATCCATCTCCTGCAAGACATCCCCCAAGATAGAATGACCTGGCCACATTTAAATACCGGAAAACACACTCATGCCCACGGGTACAAATGTCAAACCCAAGAAATTGGTCAAACTAATCAGATTCCATCCCCCAGTTACCAAATTTTTGTGGACCTTACCATGTCCACCAAAAATTCAGCTTTTTTTATGGAAAGCAATCAATAAAGGTCTGTCGACCTTCTTTATCCTACACCACATCCTTCTGACCAACTCCAACTATGTCCCCGATGCAATTCCGAACCAGAATCAGCGGCTCACTTTCTAATCCACTATCTAATGGCAGCTGTATCTTGGAACACCCTACTCTCTAACTCTCAACCATTACAAATTCAAACCAGAATTATACAACTGTGATAATTCCTCAAACAACCATCTCACAACTCCTACAAGAACCAGCTTCAACTTCAGTTATGACCTCGTTTTGTTTTCTTTTCCGGACCTTATGGCTAGCCAGGAATGAACTAATTTACCTTCAGAAACAAACAACATCAGATGAAATTTTATCTTGGGCCTTGAAGTAACAACATGAATATTCCTGGGCAATTGAAGCTCTACTTCCTGTTTTACCAGGGGAATCTCCAGCTTGCAACCAATCAGGAGGAACAAAAAAGATGACAACAATCTCAACCGAATGTGTCCTCTCCTCCTATGATAAAGATCAACACGGTTGGGGTTGCCAGGGGACACCCAGGATTTACTAGTGAGTTTCATTTGCGAATATTTGGAGGCAATAACAAGAATTGCTTTGGAGGAACCACTAGGAATAACGAATGCATTAATTGCGTGAAACTTGGGCTTTACTTCCGGCAACTAAAACAACCACGGAAAGGCAATGGCCAAAATTTTTATTTGAAACAGACTCAAAATTAAAACCTTTTTTTGGTTCATTATATCTCCTATTGCTCGCCTTTGGTATCTCTCTAATATAATCGGTGAAATAAAGCGAGAAAATGAGTCGATTCATAGCGGCTATCCAACACAACTATAGGAAAGGAAATTAGGGTTATTTTTTTGTTCCACAATACTTGAAGGTTTTCATATTTTTCCACAAAACTTCCAATAACACCCTAACATTTTGTCTTGGAAGTATAATTTTATTTTTAAATGCACTAATATAGTAATTGATATTTGAAGACTTTTCTCAAGGATATAGATTGAAAATATTCATCTCTCTCCATTTTTTAATCTGCGTGAAAACTATAAAAACGTCATCTAAAATGGAACGGAGGGAGTATAAGCTAGATGTATATGGATGGGTTAAACACAAATTTTGAAAAAGAAAAAAAAAATCATGTTACCAAACGATGTGATGTATTTAAAAGGTTATGACTCCGGATAGGAATATATTTTCATGGATTGTGGCCGCTAGAAAAAGAGTTATAGTTCAAAATACAGCAGCATTAAATATCTTGCCTTAGTGACACTTTCATTTTTTTTTTGATGAACAGATATTTTATTGAAATTAACCACTGTTAAGATCTTTTGCTAGAAGATCACAAGTGGCGTGTTCAAAATCAACAAGAGTTTCAAATTGTGCAAACAGATTGCCTAACATTTTTGGCCACAAAGATCTGCTACACTATTGCTTTCTACCAACATAATTAAACTCACAAAAAGAAAATTGGAGGTCAAATGTTTGATCTCTTTAATTAAGTTTTTCTGTTTTTCCCATTGGATGAGTAAAACATTCCCATTAATGGAATCAATAACTAGCTTTGCAAACAGCTTCAATTTGAATGGATAAATGCTTCCATGCCTTTGCCCAGGACAAAGCTTCCCTTATTGCCATACACTCCACCTCTTCGAATTTAAAGCTCCATTTCCACCGCTCCCTTTTGAGTCCAAGGCAGGTGCACTGTGTGATCACGCAAGACAATGCCGGTTCCAAAACTTATTAGTATCGGGGTCAAAAGAGCCATCTACATTATATTTCATAATACCTAGTGCTGGTGGTTTCCATTTGGAGACAATATCTACGAGTAGTAAGAGATGCGGATAATGTAGGGTTCATGCAATGCATATGAGAAGATAGGTGATAGTTTATTTTATGAATTGAAGTGTGAGGGTTAAGAGATACCCCCTGAAAGACGACATCACATCTATCTTTCCATAAGATCCAAGTACCAATCATAAGAGTGAATAACCATCTTGAATTTTCTGTAGACTCAGTCGAAGAAAACCAACTGATCACCCATTCTCACATAATTGCAATTCTCCCCGATAAAGATCTATATTTATATTAATACCTCTCCAAACTGCTCTAGCGTGCCTGCAGTCAAAAATTATGTGCTCCCTATCTTCGAGATCATGCCCACATAAGTCACATTGAGTATCAACTTCAGGATTATATAGAGCTCTCCTCTTCTTAGTAGCATTAATGCCCCTTATGCATTTCCAAATAAATAGTTTAATTAGTGAGCAACTTGACTTGACCAAAGTGCTTTCCAGTTCTCGTTCTCGATTGTAATTCCATCCACTTGAACTTCACTCGCTTCTATAAGTCAAATCTTATATGTGCTTTGACGGAAAATTTTCCATCCTTAGAAGGCATCCATATCATAACATCCTCCTTTGAACAGTCCATAAAAATACACTGAATTTTGAAACGGTAGACATCAAATAGAATGTTCAGAAGAGGCACATTCCATTGATTAGTGTCAGGTAGATATAATTCCGCATCTTGTTCATAGAATCTGAAATGATCACTATTAGGAATAGGAGGGTGATTCATTCCACGTATCCATCTATCCCTCCAGATATTAGTACCTTTCCCGTTGTTGATCTCCATGAAGTAATGCAGCGACTATTTCCATGCCTTTGGTGATGCCATTCCAAAGTGACACTTTCATTTACAAAGTGTAATTATGGACAAATTTTAATAATGATAAAGTTAAGGAATTTCGATTTCATTTCTAATTTATTCTATTTTATTGACTTGTATAACCAAAACCATACATCTGAAACCAGAATGTGTTCTCCGTATTTAGGCCTAAATGACATCTCGATTCGCTTTCGCATAGGACCCAATGATTTCATTTAAACTCATTTAAACAACATATTATAATGAAACCTATTATAGGGGCTCCAAACATTTGGTTTTGAGGGCTCGCAAGATGACAAAATCGGGTTATGAAATAGTAATCAACAAAACCCCATATCTAACTATTTTTTGTAATGGCTAAAATACCCTCCATGAATTATAAAATTAAATTTATTATGTTTTCTTTCTCTTTTCATTCATAAATCATGATGAAGATGATGATCATATACAAAAACTTAATCTATTGTCTTCTCATTATCTTTTCATTCATAAATCATGATGAAGATAATGATCATAAAAAAAAACTATTATTTTCTTTCTCTCTTCTTCTTGTCCGTCGTGATGAAGATGACGATCATAAAAAGAAAAAACTAAGAAAACCCATCACTTATTTTTGCAAAAAAACAGTTTCAGTACTGTCTACGGTTGGGAAAATTCATATTTCCCAACCGTAGACAGTTCTGGTTGGAAAAATTCATACTTCCCAACGTAGACTGACTGTCTACTTTGGGAAGTATGAATTTTTCCCCACCGTAGGCTATCTACGGTTGTGAAAATTCATACTTCCCAACCGTAGATAGTTCTGAAACTGTTTTTTCAAAAACCCAATTCGATCGATTCCGCTTATCCATGCATTGAAACCAATTAAATAAGATGGGTTTTTAATTTTTACCTTATTGAAGTCATTACGGGTGGATTAAATGGTGTTAATCGATAATGAATTGACGATTAATCGAAGAAATAAGCGATGAAGGTGATGGGAAGAAGAAAATGGAAGAATTAAAGGAGAGGAATGAAAACAAATTAGTTTTAGGTTTTTAATATTTAATAGGTTAAGGGTATTTTAGTATTTTTCTTATGAATTAGGTCCCCTTATCTTCATTGTAGGATATTTGAATCCTTAGGAGCCCTCAAAACTCTTTTCTTAGAGCCCCTGTAATAGGTTTCATTATAATATGACCAGCCGAAGTTACTCTTCTTCGCTTGGTGGCCTCAGCCTCTTCTTGTAATCGAGGATAGACTGCTGCTGCTTTTTGTTGAGCTTCAATTCAAACTGCATTTGCATCATTTCTCTAAAATTCTTATGTGGAACCACCTCCACGATATCTTCAGCAGATTGGAGCATCATTTCGAGGCAAACATACAGTACCCGATGGCGGGCTTCCAGTTCAGTTATAAGATGACAAACCAAAACAAGGTAGCAATACCATGCGAATACACATGAGGCCCCACCTAAAAGATGTAAAACAAAGACAGAAACTTCTGCAAATTATAAAATCTAACCTGACTACAATATTGCTAAAACGAGTCTGACTTCACAATCGGAACAGACAAGTGCTAACAGAAAATGAAACAAACAAAGTCCTTAAAACACTATGAGTCTATGACAATCTAAAACAAAGGTTGCAATACCAAGTAAATACACATGAGGCTTGAGCATAATCAGCACAACCCATGTAAAAGATGTGCAAGTAAAATAAAGACGGATGGGATGCATTCTATTGTAACGGGTTCCAGATTAGCATGGGATGTTGCACATGCATGGAAGCAAAGGAGGCCATCTTGATGGTTACCTTGATCAATTTCCACCAACATCTTCACAAGACCAATTTTGAAGCATTTGAAACATATTTTTGTCATTGGAATTTGCAACAACGGTTTCCTATTAATAGACCATCCATAAACGAAATCCAAATGACAATTACTCTTTCATCAAAATTACATGACAAAAGGTGAATAATGCATTTAATTCCGGTGAACTTGAAGACAACAAATCCCACAGGATCTCTTGTTTTTTCTGGTCTTATGGCCAGTTCCATATATACGACAGTGATGAAAAAGGTTGAAGGAGTCAACCTTTTGAGGTTGAGAGTATGATATCAACTTAGAGTTGGTGCAGTATGATTGGTGCTCCATGTTGAGGTTGAGAGTCTTGACAGTGTGCAGAGGTTGATTTAAAATGCTTTAGAGTCATCTAACTCTCTCAATACCATCAAATACACAACCTCCAAAGTGTCTTCAAATTCACTAGATTTCCCGAGTGTTACAACAAAGATATCCTGATCAAACCTGAATTGAAGCATTAAATTCAAAATTTCTCAAGCATGTTTCACATATCCGTCCTTGCAAAGGCCAATAACCAAAGTGCTGGCGGTATTATTTACCAGGCCAAAAGCCCTCCTCACCCATTTGTTGTACGTATATAACTAAGAGCTTCCTCTACTTCATTCTGAACCCATGCATCAGAACATCAATGGTTACGTTACTAAACTAGCAGTAGATCTTCTCCATTTTATCTTCCATAAAACCTTCATAGAAATGGCAGGCTAAATATGTTGAGCTCTACACAAAGCCTTGATCAAGATACTGAAAGTCTAAACATCAGGTTTAATACCTCTATTTTTCATGTCCGAATAAACAGACTCAACACGATTTAGTTTATTCCCGTCAACAAATACATTCAACAAGAAGTTGTGTGCAAGTATACCTGGTTTCACCCATATTCTTCTTTCATTAATGTAAGCAGACCAACCAAAATACACTTCGTGCATCTCCTCTATCATAGAAATGAAATGGTTAATTTGATGAGCTTTACACAAAGCCCTGATCAAGATTTTGAAAGCTAAACATCAGCTCAACAACAAGAATTATATGTGCAAGTATCTCGTTTCAACTCATAGTTTTTTTTTTATTCGCATAAGCACGCCAACCATATCATCAACTGATCAAAATAATTCAATTTCACAGAATTTCCAGTGAAGATAAGAAAATTACATTGCTTAACCTCACACCCAGAACTCTTCATGTAAGGAAGTACACCCTTCATCAAATCAAAATACATAAAAACACCGAAAATAAGTGAAGATAATGTAGGAAATGGGTCCGAACTCCACAGGGATGCTTAAGAAACTATCATGGTAAGGTCATCATGGCGACACCCATGGATAACATTTAGGATTCGAAACTAAAGAAGTCACCCAAACAATCAAGAAGTCATCGAATAAAGTTTGGATTCACCATTTATTACTTCAACCACAACCACAACCACAACCAGCACATGAAAAAAATGAGTTTTCAAAAAATTTGCCAAAACCAACAGAAATATCAAGAAGAATCAAACATATTCAAAATCCAAACACATTTCATGAACATCAAGAGCTATTTCACCTGCCTTCATGGCTGCATGCAGCTTATGACAATAAGTATTTCTATCTTTGCCTCTTACAGTTGTTGACCGGGTGATGCATCAACAGGAAACCATCATTTCACTTGTTATAGACTGACTTCTAAGCTTATAAATTTGGTTATGGTATGTATCCAAGAGATACATACAAATAAATATCAAGAGCAGAAAGTATTCATCCACACCCATTCAATTGGTAAATTTCAGTACTTAGTAATAAATCATCATACATATTTTACTTAGATTATGAGTGTCTGTGAATCCTGAATTAACTGTGTATCAAGAAATTGAAAACCTTAAAGCTATAATAAAAGGATGAGGCTCACTCAAATGTGATGAAGAATGGGCTCATCTTTAAGAGAGTTAAAAGCAACGATCGCCGCATCCGAAGATTTGTAGTAAACTGACAATCTTTGCCTCTCTCGCAAAAACCTACACCATAAAGTAATAATCGGATCGGATCCAACAGAAAAGCTAATTAAGATTTATGATCTAATGACTTTTATCCAAAACATCATACATAGTATGCAACTTTGAATGACTGATCTCATGATAAATCTAACCTTGTTGCTGCAGAGAAACAAAGACATTGAGATCTCAAAGAACTCAATGCTACTAGAGAAATTCAATTGACCTTGCCACATCCACTTTTTACACCAAAATTCATAAATTCCCCCTTAATCTTTCAGCTGGATCATACTCATTGTTGACCAACAAAACAAAATTATCTTGGAGCTGCTGTTGTTTTCCATGGTTTGTTCCAGTAACCTCATATCTTCCGACTGTGGTTGTTTCCCACGATTTCGGTTTGATATTCGTTTTCTACTTGGAATAATGTGATCACATCGTCATTTCCTCATATTTTCCTGGAAAAAATGATCATTATGATTAGATCAATACAAAATATCCTTAAATCTAATTACTACGATAGAACATACAAGTCATTTGGAAATAATGAAAATCATAATTTACCACATAATCTCTTTCATGACGAAGAAATATTGTGTTATTTTGAGAGGATAAATCATTTGGAAAATGGGTCATTTGTCCAAATATTTTAAAACCTGGTTCTAATGGTCGAGAAAAATTAATATGGGTGAAATGGATACCAAAAAAATAGCAAGAATGAAACTGGATTCATCCTGGCTTAAACTTTAAAAAGAGTGAGGATAAAACTGGATGCATCCTGATGTAAATTAAAAATAAAAAAAAAAATATTTGAAAAATGGGTAGGATGAAACTCATTTCTCGCTATATTTACATTTTCATCCATTTAAACAAAAGATCAAATTTTACATGTCTTTTTCACCTGAATTATTAATTTTGGTCTTTTTAACCAATTTTGTGTAAATCATTTGTCTGCGATAAATTGTTGTCATTGTTAAGGATCCCGAAATCGGCAGTCATGACTCTTGGTTGTGATTACGATAATCAAAGTGATAGATCCGCCGTTTTGTTGATTTTGAACGAAAGAGACGATGAAGAGAAATGGGAAGAACTTTCCTACTTTTATGACACACAGATCTGCCCGATCTTTATTAGGGTTAATTGTGATCGTTGATATTTTTAATCTTTTGATGGGTTTATGGAAATGATTTGGGAAGAGAGTTTGGGAAGAGAGTTTGGTTAATTGAAAGTGAGGCTTTGATTGATTATGAAATTGGAAATGTTGTAAGGGAAATTTAGTGTAGCTCTTTGGCTCACTATGTTTTTACAAGGAGGACTCTTTGGCTCTCACTCTAACTCTCACTCTTACTACTTGGTTACTCACTTGAGTTTTGGATGCTCTAAAATGAACCCATCCACTGCCTATTTATAGACTCCATCACCGACTAATGACAACTTTCCAGAGAAAGAATTCTCTAGAAATTATTCACCGACCACTCTAGCATTTCTACTCTAGTTTAATCCAGACTATTCTTTACACACTCAATACACTCTCAATTTGACCGACATCAAGAAAATTCTAGAGAACAAATTCTTTAGATAACACGTGATGAAAATAAGGCCTAGAAGACTCTAGAGCCCGAATACTCTAGACTTTACTGGGCTTTGCTTAGTGTTGATGATATGTCTTCTTTGACCGTCCAAGTATATCTAGATTATTCTAGATTAAATCACAAATTAACTATTAATTTTAACAATACCATTCTTAACAGAAATTTCAAGTTAAAAAAATCGGAAAACCAATTTCAGGATTGCTAAATCTGTATATAGAAAATCAACCCACACCATTTAATCTACTGAATTATAAAAATCTATAATCATACCAAAAAATCTACCGAAACGTAATTTGTTAGGAGCGTATTATTTTACAAGCTTCTTAGGTCAGTTTACTACAAATATTTTCCATGAATTACATTTGCTTCTTAGGTCAAGGAGCGTATTATTTTACAAGCTTCACAGGAAAAGAAAGATATAATTTTTGGCAAGAAAATTCATCATGGTAGTAGTACTTACGGGTAGAAATTATCTGGACAATACTCTTTTATAATTTAATTATCACCGGAAATTCACCTGGTCCGTTCACCAGAATCCAGCAATTAATTGGAAATTCAGAGGTTCACTAAGTGTACTGAAAACATACCTAAAACCAATCAGTTTTAAGTATCACCGGCTATACATTCAGAAACATGTAAACCATGAAATACGAAGAGAGCGGTATATTGGAGACTTTACAAATTTGCATAGGAATTACAAGAGAATACAACGAGGAAGGAATCATAAAAAAAGTGGACAATGCTGGCCTGCAAGAGTGACAAAAATTTGCAAATTTGATTTTACAAATTTGCGTACGAATTACAAGGGAATACGATGACGCAGAAATCATAAAATACACAGCCCCTTCTAAATGCTGGACAATGCCAGCCTGCAATGGTGACATAGATTGTTCTGATCAACTTGACTAAAATATGAGACAACTCCTAATCTCAACATACCAGGAAGCTCTGAAATCTTCGAGGAAACAATTCTCAACAGAAACGTTGAATGCATTAGAGTTGACATACTGACCAACAGTATTTAAACCCGGCTGTAAATCAGCATATTAAACTCATATTAGAAGGTGAAATACCACATTGATCAGTGAGAACTGGTTAAACAGCAAAACATTAAAATGACTAATCGATATGTGCAGTTGAGAACCTTGATGTACAAAAATAAAGAATGAAAAACATGAGCATTGATGAATTACATGTCGAACAGACAGTAAGAAAGACTTACCTATGTTAATCTGGATTCAGAACCATATTGTGGTATTTAGAAAACGGTAGTTCCCACCGATTAAAGTTTTTCTGCAAAAGACTTGATGGTTCAAGCCTTGAAGGTAGATGTCATCCCCAGCTGATCCAAGTACCTAATCAAACCAATAAAATGAGTTTGATACTAAGAGCGTAACTTTTGTCACTTGAGAGCAGCATAGAGATTATTATTACGAATAAATAGACGACAAAGGGTTTCAATTCACACCAGAAGCTATAAACGGATGTATGAGAGAGACGGTTGCAGAACTATGTACAGAACTTCTTGATGGAAATGTAAAAAACAGACGACAAAGGATTTCAATTTTCTTAGAAGTCAGTCAATCGAAATTCTGAAACAAAGGTTAAGAAGAGTCTCTCCAGATTTTCTGTTCATACGAAATACTCAGCATGTGAACCCAAACTATAATCTATCAATCAATAACCTAAAACACATAGGCACCAGGTCACAAAACCAAAAGGGATTCTTCAGCGCAATCTAGTCTGCTCTAGAATACATCCCTGGGTATAAAACATGCATATTTCGACTCTTGATCAAGTTTTAGCGGATCAACAATGCGGCTTTACATATTGTCACTAAGCCTTAATCACTACCAATGATCCCATCTGGCTCAGGTATGGAAGAATTCCTTGAGCATAATGTTGGAAATTAGCAACATAAATCTTAATTTTACTATATGTGGACCAAAATACAATCATAGGTCTCAACGGAGCATTTTGCACAAACTTCTCAAATCTAAGGACTGGAAACAGTGACTGTAAACTTTAAACTGTAGTTATGAGAAACAACTATTGTATTCTGGATGACTTATGTAGTCCACAATTCAATCATATTATCTTATTATCCAAGTTTAAGAGAAAAAAATAAATTCAGCAGCAATAAAGTTGAAAAAACAATGTCTAGGTAATCGTACATTAGCAGGATAAAGACACCAGAAAGCAAGACCATAACAATGACAAAATCTTTAGAAGTCTCTCTCATACATTGCAATCTTCTAATCCAATTATATGTAACAGGATATCATATAACACCCCCTGCTCTAAGTTTCAGATTATCAAGAACTTCCTGGTGCACATGGTGAACATTGAATGCAAACTAGTTACATTACATACATGGACTCGGTGTAATAAGTAAGTCAAACAATACTCTGATCAACTTCCCAAATAATGTCGTGAACATCTAATAATTTAGACAAAAATAAATAAAAATAAGAAAAAGAAAGCTTTAAGCTTACTAAACACATTGCATTATGTCGTCAGCATTGCAAGCACTGTCTTTAAGCTTTTCCAACTAAACATTGATCTCATAATGTCACTTGCTTTATCTCTGCATTGCAATTTTGGGAAGAATCATTTGTGTGGTATTTTAAAGCTACATTCATATGTTCATGGAACAATTTCAAGAAGATATAAATAGTTTTCATGATATAACTGCAAAGTGAAAAAGAAAGCACAAGCAGGGAAGCAATCACAAAATACTACACAACTTGAATGCAACATTGTTTGAATACAGCTCTCTTGAATAGAGTAAAATTTGGTTACAACAATTTGGACTGTTCTCTAGCTGAATTTTTTAGACACCCGTTACTAGAACATCTTACACGTTCGCATATACACAAACAAATATAAACTTTTAAATAACCCGTATTGTAACAATTCAGTACTTTAGTCAGACACATTCCCTTAAATTATATTTTTGGAAAGTCAGCCTAACACAAAGGACAACCTTAAAGGACATGTTATGTATCCTGTTTTTTTCTGAACTTAGATGTCGGAAGACAAATACCTGAACTTAGATGTTGAAACCAAAGGGACAGTTTTTCATGCTTGTTTCTAAACCTATATGTTAAAGAAAAAAACATCCATTTTGACCACCAGTTATCTTCCATCAAAGACAAAAAAATTCTATCTCTCATGGCCTTGTTGGAAATATTCATATCTCTACTGTTACATATAAATGCTATTGCTAGTTGCTCTTCTTATACCTTTCAAAAAATTAGGCACCCTAGGTAACTTTCCATGGATGAATACAAGATATTACAAGTTTGCTCATTTAGGTAATACACAGAATCCATCAATCTAATGGAAATTAAGTAAACCAATCAGATATGTACTAAAGGTGTAAGTATACTAAATGGTTTTAAGTACCTCATCGTTGTATTACTTATCATGAGAGAATCTAGACAAGGTGTAAGAATCCGGCAATCTAATGGGCATCATTACTAATCAATATAGGAATGCATGTAACAGATA
This sequence comes from Papaver armeniacum, assembly GCA_023531295.1. NCBI lineage: Eukaryota > Viridiplantae > Streptophyta > Magnoliopsida > Ranunculales > Papaveraceae > Papaver > Papaver armeniacum. The sequence goes on along the minus strand of JAJJWW010007745.1, from coordinate 481,695 downwards.
TAGCCTAGCAATACAGAACGAGCACATTACTCTTGGCAGAAGTCTTATAAACTTGTTAACAATGAGAAAATCATGAGAAATCTATGTTTCTTCGCTGTCTTCTAATTCAAATTTATGTAGCAGGAAGGAATACAGCATCCCTCGGCTCTATGTTTCAGATTACCAAGAACTTCCTAGTGTACATGGTGTCAGACTTGATGTGATAAATAAGTCCAACAGTACTCATTGAAAAAAAATCCTCACTAGCAATTTGTTACTGAGGATCAAATCAGAAGCAACAGAAATATAGACAACAATAATCAATGAGAACGAGAAAAATAAAACTTACCGATGAGGGGAGACGTCACTATAGCAATCAGAAAACTATACCGTTGCAGAACCTTGAGTTAATATCTGCAAATCTTTCACCCAGCTTTTAACAAAACTGCAGGTTGAGGCAAAATCACATATACTTCATGTCTTCAAACAGTGTCTATTGGTGTAGATACAAGAGGGTTTGCAGGAGAATTCCATTACGGTCGTCAGCATTGCAATCAACTAAATCTTGACCTCATAAGAGAAATCCATTATGTCATCAGTATCACGAGCAGTGTCATTAAGCTTTTTCAACAAAAATTGATCTCATTGTGTCAGTTGCTTTCTCCGCATCGAAATTGAAGGATGAATCATATGTAATATAAGGTACTTTTAAGGTATTGCGTTTCTGCAGTAAATAAAGTCAGGATAAGATATATATTCATAGAACAATTTCAAGAAGATAAGATAGTTTTCATGATACAATTGAACAAAAACAGTGTGCTAACAGCCGGAAACCAGAGCAAACAAATTTAATTGGAATCCAGTCGCAACCAAAATACTACACAACAACTCAGACACAACATTAGAGTATATTTGGGTTGCAACAATCTGGATTAACTGATGTTAAAAAAAAAATACTTGAAACCCAAAGCTCAAATAACTTAATCAGATATTGCTAAGTTCCCTATAATCTTGAAGTTGGCATCTAATTAGATCATCATTTTGAACAGTTCAACTATATACTTATGGCCATCAGAAAAGACCATACCTAACAAGTACACTACACATCTAATCAAAGATCCGTTAATTGTATGGGAAAACGGTACCAAATCAGTAACACATAACACTAAGATTCGGAAAGCACAGGGATCTTATGAATTAGCTACAGAATTCAATAAATTATTTGAGCCAACCCTGCCAAACCATAGAAAATCAAAATGAAATTCAATAAATTCTCGGATACTATGAATTAGCTACAGAATTTACAACCAAATGAAATGTACCTTGAAACCAACCCTGTACTTCCCTCTACATCGTCCTGTTGGAACTTCTTGTTTCCAAGAGACAGCATGACTAAATAGTGACTCTCCATTCTGTAATTAAAACCCATATTCGAAAATATTCCTAATTAGTCCCAAAAAAACAACCCCTAAATCATCATTTGCAGCAAAACAAAACAAAAAAGTAAAATTGAACATACTTGGTTGCTTTGGCATCCTTGTAGTTATCGACAATTTCAGCAATAGCACCAAAAATCCACCCAGAAACAAATTATTAAACAGAATACATAATAAAAAAATTAATGAATTTAAGCATATCGTAAGATGAAATTTGATTCTTACTCGATCACTTCAATCTCTTTTTTTATTGAGCTTGATATCAGTAGATCAACTTCTGCTCAACGATCTCTAGATATCAGTACAGATCAACTCCATCCAGCTCTAGACTTTCTTATGCCGATGGAAGCATCAATGTATAATTCATTGTACGCCACATGCTTTAGCGGTTTCTAAGTAGGATTTCATTTCGAAATTTATTAAGTAATAAAAATTAGTCATTAAATTTTTAAAATTGAAACAGATTTAAGGATACTTACTCTTATTCATCATCATATCATGAAAACCCAATTTCCGATTCCGCTCATACCCATTAACACCCAAATCACAACCATTTTTCCTTAGTCCTTCCATGGTATGTGAGACACAAAACCCATATTCCATTTATAACCCAATGATTGATTTTGTGGTGGTGGTAGTGTGATAATGAAGAAGATGGGAGACAGCGGAGGAGGATTACAGAGATGCGCCGCCGTAACTAGTTCCAGTGTTTGGTGTGGTTTTTGATATAAGGGAATAATAAAATGTGATTCTTACTGAACCCTAAAGCCTTGTAACAACAGTAAATGGCCCGTGAGACGCGGCACAACATCAGCCCACAAGTAGTTTTGGTGACCCGACACCCCTCATGCGTCCGACAAGCTGGCTCTACACTACAAGAGTTGTCCGTCTAGTATTTTGTAAAAAAGTTGATTTTAGATCTTCCAAACTTTGGACAGTAATTCAGAAAATACAATCTAGTGACGCAATAATGTATCCGGAAATCCTGATATTCCACCCAGGGCCGGCCCTGAGCCGAAGCACCCGAAGCATGACTTCGGGCAGCAACAATTGTGGGGTATCAAACTTTCTTTTCTTCTACGGCTTTCAATACAAAAGTTAACAATAAACTTGGTACAATTTGTAATATTAATCCACACCAAGGGCAGCCAAAGAAAAAAAGATCTCATATAGAGGGATTTATGGCAAGACATTGCTGTGATCGGCCCATTGAGTTAAATCCTAAATTCTTAGAATGGTAAGTGCTTTATAAGTTGACGTATTCACACAATTATGAAAGGAATCAAAGATATGCAGTTTAAACTTCACAAAATTGGTCAAAAAGACCAAAATCAACAATTTCGGTGAAAAAGACACTTAAGTTTTGATACTGTTTAAATAGCCAAAAATTAAAAAGATACTGTTTAAATGGACAAAAATTTAAAAATAGGCAGTATGTAACCAGTTTCATCCTGTCCATTTTCAAATATTTTTTTCTTATTTTTATTTTACACAGGATGCATCCAGTTTCATCCTTGCTATTTTTTAGTATAAGCCAGATGAATCTAGTTCATCCTTTCATTATTTTTTTTTGGCTATTTCACCCGTACTTTTTTTACTTGTCCATTTGAACCGTGTTTTAAATTTTTTCGGACAAATGACCCATTTTCTCTTTAAACTTTAACCACTTCCACTTTCTTTCTAAAGCCCCCTCGCTTCTCTGTTTTTTTCTTTTTTTTTTTTTAACCTATGGGAGAACGCAAGGGGAAAATAAAGAATTAGGGTCTTTAAAACTATACAAGGTAATTCCTAAAATTTTTTTAACTAATTATTAATTTAGTAATCATCCTATTTTATCTAATCAATTTGCTTTTCTGTTTTATCAAAATTAAAATTTAGGGCATAAATTAAATCATTGATTATAATGATATTTTTTTAGGGAATTCATAATTTTACATGTTATTATATTTAGATTTTAATAAACTATATTTGTTTTATGTAATGATTTTGTTGATTTGTAGGTATGCTTGCAGTTTTAAAAACAAAGCAATCGTCCGGATCTCAAAATAAAAAAAGAAAGCCAAAAATGAGTTAGTAAAATCTCTTTCCGGGTTTTTAAATAAATATTTGTTAAAACCTAATGAGTCTATAGTCTATAAGATTTGGATGAATTGGCTATGATAGCCATTGAAAGAAAAATAGCTAAATTAGTTGATTATAAGCCTATTTTCAGAGACTTTGCTTTAGAAAATGTCCAACGAGGAGTTTTTACACCTAATCAATAAATTTAATATATCGTTCTAATTCATTTTTTTATTATATTATGCATATAATCCTAATTTGATAAAATAAGCAGCCGCTTAGTAGCCTAATTTACAAAGTTAAGAAAATTATTAAAAAAAAAATTCTATATGTGTAGCCTTGTATGAGGGCATCATTTTGTATAATGACTTCGGGGCATGAACGCCTCAGGGCCGCCCCTGATTCCACCTTGTTCGAAACTTGGTAAAAGTTAATGTATTGATCCATCCATGCGTACTATCTGTAATCTGTCACTCAAGATTTTGATTTCAAAAATTCTAGTAACACAGGACATAAGAGAAGTGTTGGTATAACTTACCAAGAATTATAGATGAATACAGAAGATAAACCCTTATAAATGCTGGGCAGTGCTTGAGTGCAAGAGTGACAAAGTTTCCACATCAACTCGACTAAAATTACTAGACAACTCTTGATAATCCCAACAACTTAGGAAGCATTGAAATCTTCAAGGAAATAGTTCATCTTCCACCTGAACCAAACATACTCTGAATATGTTAAGAGGTGGTAAATGAACCATACTATGTGTCTTTTGTGAACCATCAGACCCTTTGGAGATGCCTTTTCATCTCCAACAAACATCCATCGCCTCTATTCGGCGTAGGACTCTCCCCATGTAGAATACTGTATATTGTCCTTAGTAGCCAGGAGCGGGAACGGGAATGAGAACGCGAATCGTAAAATTTTCAAAAAATAAAATTCGGGGAACGAGTTGGGAACGTAAATTACAATTTTTTAGAAATCTTAGTTATATTACTAATTTTCCAATTTTGTAACCAAGAAATAAGACACAAACCTTAAATATTTAGAAAATGTTAATTATGTGCGAGAATATATCTCATTCATCGACTTTTTTTGCCTCTTGTGTTTGTTACGAGCACTCTGAACTCGAATTTTTGCTTGTGTTTCCTGCTCGAACATGGAGGTGAGGTAGAGGTGTTGGTGTGGGGGAGCACGTGTTTCCACAAAATTAGTTGTACAACTGATTTTCCTACGGTATCTAAGAGTTTTTTTTTTTTTTTTTTGGTCTCTTAGAGCAACCGCAGTGAGCGACTAAACCTATTTATTTGGTAAAAGAACCAGACGTAGCGGGACGGACCATCGACCAAAGACCAGACTAAACCCAAATCTCAGACTATATTTGGTCGAGGACCAAAGACTAAACCCAAATTATAGTCGAGCGAACGTATAGTGTACGCCCCACACCAGGCGAACGTATAGCCTCCGCCCCATTATTTTTTTTATTTTATTTTTTTTTAATTTTGTGTGGGGCGAGGTTTATACCTCCGCCCCATTATTTATATATATATATTTTTTTTTTTTGAAATCTCCCCCATCGGGCGAACGTATAGTCCCCGCCCCATACCAAGCGAACGTATAGTATCCGCTCGACCAAATTTAGTCTTCTACCCGTAAGCGTCACACACACCAGACTAAACTAAAATTTGGTCGTTTTTTTTATCTTTGGTCTTTGGTTATACTCGCACCCAGAGCCCATCTTGTGCGTATTAGGGCCCGGTGCGAACGTAATCGCAGGGCCTATTTACGTTCAATTTTTTCCCCCCTATAATTTCGAGTAGCAATGAGAAAATGAAACTAAGCCGATTGATATATATATATATACCAGGGAATTACCCGTGTCGTTTCACAGTGACGTAAATATGGAATGTTTAAGGTTGCTTTGCACGGCATCGCGGTATCCAGAACTTCATCCAAATTGATGAGCTTTGTATCTTTTTTGCACGCATTTCCCTTTGCAAAGGAAACAAACAAATTGTCAATGCATGTAAGTAATTTTAATGTGTACAATGAATAATTCACATAGAAATGTACATAAACAACAACCAAAAAAACTCAGCAGGCAATTGCATATAAGAATCACCATTCAAAACAGGCATAAACAATGACAACGCATAAAAAGAAGTTAAGTTTAAAATTTGATGTCAAAATTTGAGACTCAAAACTGCATATACGAAACGATAACACCAAATAAGACCTAAACATATTCAGATAGAACGATGAAAATGATTGAAAAGAAAAACAGACACTCGCAAAGTTGGAAAGCCCCATCATAACATATCCGAGATACTCCATCTAGTTGCAAAAGTGATTGGTATTGTAAAAAGCAAGAATAATCAGTTTCATATGTACTGTACAGTACTAATGAGAATAATCAGTTTCATAGAAGAGAGAAACCATAAATATGTCACTAATGGGCTTAATATTTTTGCTTGAAAAAAGGCCTTGGCCTGAGATGGGCCTGGTGCATCGCACCTCCTGCACCCCCTCAGGCCCGGCTTTGCACACATGATGGGATCGCGTTTCTCCCATGTTAGGAGCGCGCTCCCATCACGAATCTCAATCAGGAACGCAAAATCGTGATTTTCAAGGAGATTCGTGATGGGTATGGACGTTCCTGGCTACTAAGATATTGTCCGACAATACATCGGGTGAGAAACCAAAATAAATAGCTTTCTCTTGGTTTGAACAAGAGGCCTTCAATGTGACAAGACTGACAAAACAATTTTGTAACAAACATAGCACTCAGAACAAAAGAAATTTGGATTTAACGTATACATAAAAGAATTATCAACGTGTCTAAAGAATTTCTAATCAACGATCCTGCTAAATTCCTCCACTAAATTCTTCCGCTGGTGTGCCGACCTTATAGCTCTAAAGAGATAAGCATCTGCTGCAGCTGCATCACTAACTCCGGATTCCTCAAAGGCACATGTGACCAAATCACAAGTAGTCTGAATTACTTTACAAAACTCTAGATGCAAAGATTTTTAAAGGCATAACTAACTACGCACACAAAACAGGCTTGAACAACAATTGTTTGCCGATTTAAGGCGAAACTTATTTAAAACAAACTTGTAATAATATTCATCAGACAATAGACATTACAGTGCTTAGGAGTAATTTCAAAATGCAATCTGTGGTCACAACCACATACAAGAGAAACTCAAAAAAAACTTAAAGAGATAAAAAGAAAAAACTTTTTGTGGTTATTTTAAGTCCCCAAAAAGAAAACACCCATAAAAATCTGATTAGAGAGAGCTCATTGATACAGCGGAGTAGATCTTGAAGTTTTACTTCTCTCCGAAGAATATCTAAAGCTTTGGAAGTCCCTTCAAGAATGCAGCAGAGCAGTTGCCACTACCTTCTTATACACCACAAAAATCCTTCAAAAATCCTTGCATTCGGTTCCTTCCAAATGCACCACCATATCACTGACATGATAATTGTATAACAAATAGCATTCTTAACAAAATAAATTTCTAGTTTAAAAATCCAAAAACCAATTTTATGACTACCACATTCGGATACAATAAATCAAAAGGTACTTTCCATACAACTCATTTCCGTTCCAACTTGTGTCTTCTTATCAAGTGTCAGAATTATATCAAATTTATCGGCTTCAACATAGAAACATAAAAAATAAAAAACCCATCTTGATGGTTGCCTTGATCAATTTCCACCAACATCTTGACTAGATCAACTTTCAATCATTTGGAACAAATTTTGTCATTGAAATGTAAACGTGCGATACTGGAGCGGAGTAGTGTTGAAAGTGAGTTGTATTTGTTGATGTAAAACTGAATTGAGGCAGTTACGTAGAACTATACTGGTAATAGTTGTTGGAAAAGATGAGCTATATTTGAAGTCACTCACCGAATCTGCCTACCGTTGTTGTAAGCTTAAACTTGAATTTGCAAACTCGTCGTGTTCCGAATTAACTTGGGTAGTAGCAGCTGTTGGTATTAAGCTGCTATCAATTTCGGACTAAGCTGCGGTAGTTGCGAGCGAAAGGGTGTGATCCTTCAATAGTTGAGATGGTAACAGACTTTGTGTGTTGTTGGACCTCCAATGGTCTTGGTTGTGCTACTGGATATGACATCGATCTTTATATGTTGTCAATAGTTATATTAATCAGGATAGGAGCAGCGATGTAGACTAGATCACAATAGTTGCTGCGGAAATGGATTGCAATGATTGCGGTAAATTGGACTGCGACAGCCACAAAAAACTGTCATCTGCAGTAATGAGCACAACTGGGTTGCAACAGCTTCGGACAAAGTTGGACATCAGCGGCTTCGATCAGCTTTACTGCATGAACTACGAACATAGCTGGACTGCAGCAGCTGCGATCAGCTGGACTGCATGAGCTACGGACAGAGATGGATTGCAATAGCTACGATCATTGGATCAAAGAAATGGCGATCACCGAATCAGGCAGGAGAAGTGTCCACGCCAGACCGCAGCAGCTACGATCAGCTGGACTGCAGGAGCGACGAACATAAATGGACTGTAGTAGCTTAGATCTGCTAAATCTGCACAATGATGAAATGAGATGCTCTGTAGTAGCTTGCGATCACTGGATCATGAGATCTCGCGAACAAAGTCGACTACAAGCCTTCGGATCAAATTTGAAATGCTGGCAGTTGAAGAGCAAGACTGCACTGCAGCGACATGCGTCGCCACCGACTCGCAAGTTGCGAACATACATGGAATGCAAAGCAACTTCGATCGGTTGAAATTCAAAGAATGATTTAAGCAAGATCAAGACTGCGATGCAGGCCCATGGCGTCACCGACTGCAGAGTTGCGAACATATCTGGACCGCAGCAGCTTTCGATCATCTCGAAATGCGGCGAAACGAGCAAGCTCTGCGACCGCAAAGAATCGCGGTCACTGGATCTGCAGAGTTGCGAATCACTAGTGGAAAACGGAAGTAAAACAACTGCTAGGACAAGAAGTAATATCACTAAAAACGACTGTGTCCATCAGTTGGAATCTAGAAGTGGTTTTTTTCCAAAACAACTGTTTTTGGCAAAGGTTGATTTCTTTAAAACAACCACTGTTTTTCACAGTTACGATAAACGTACTGACAGACACAGTAGTTTTTATTGATCATATTTCATAAAAAAAAAAATAATTGATTCAGCTGAATCCAAAGCTGATTCAACTGAATCAAAAACTAAAAGCTACAAACTATAATCAAAGATGATAGATATGTTGTTTTTAAGGCTTGGGTTTGCTTTGTTTTTCTACAATTCCCTGTAGAGAGGACGGAGGAAAATAGAATGGACACAAAACTTTTCTATTTATAAGGCTCTCTAGATTAGGTTAGTTATGATCATAGATTGAATTCCACTAGTATTTTATTAACGGACGATATGTACTCAATGTCTGCCCTTAAATGGGTGTTTCTGTAAATCGTGCCTACAAATTTACTCATCTGAAGTTACCCATGGTTGTGTAAATGGTAAAAAAAAAGAACCGACATACAATAACTAGATCCGAGTTAATCTATATATAGAACTAGTAGCACATGAAAGATGTGATAGGACCTCGTTCACAAGAAAAATCCATGGATAATTCTCACCAAATTCATATAAAAGAAATCAATGCTCACCATTTTATCCCTTGAATTAGAGAAATATACAATACTCACAGAAAATCTATAGCCATCATTTTGTTCCGAGCAATGATGGTACTTTCAATACCACCTATTTGTTGCCTCTCGGCTGCTTAATTTCCACCAACATCTTAATTAAACTTAATTTTTTTTTAAGCATTCGATGCATATTTTTACTCATTCAAATGTGCAACAACGGTTTGGTATTTATAGACCATCGAAAAATAAAATCCAAATGACAGTTACCTTTTCATCAAAATTACATGAAAAAAATGAATAATGCAGTTAATTTCGGTGAACTTGAAGACATGAAATCCCACAGGATCTCTTGTGTTTTTCTGGTCTTATAACCAGTTCCAATTACGACAGTGATGAAAAAGGTTGAAGTAGTCAACCTTTTGAGTTTGAGGGTATGATATCCCAGAAACTTAGAGTTGGTGTAGTATGATTGGTGCTCCATGCTGAGGTTGAAGAGTCGTAACAGTGTAGATGTTGAAGGAGAATGCTTTAGAGTCATGTTACTCTCTCAATACCATCAAATACACAACCTCCAAAGCGTCTTCAAATTCACTAGATTTCCCGAGTGTTGGAACAGACATATCCTGATCAAACCTGAATTGAAGCATTAAATTCAAAATTTCTCAAGCATGTTTCACATATCCGTCCTTGCAAAGGCCAATAACCAAAATTTCTCAAACATGTTTTTCAAGTATTATTTACCAGGCCAAAGCCCTCATCACCCATTTGTTGTATATAACTAAGAGCTTCCTCTACTTCACTCTGAACCCATGCATCAGACCATTAATGGTTGCATTAGTAAACTGGCAGTAGATCTTCGCCATTTTATCTTCCATAAAACCTTCATAGAAATGGGAGGCTAAATATGCTTATCTCTACACAAAGCCTTGATCAAGATACTGAAAGTCTAAACATCAGGTTTAATAGCTCTATTATTCATGTCAGAATAAACAGACTCAACACGATTTAGTTTATTCCCGTCAACAAACACATTCAACAAGAAGTTGTCTGCAGGTTTCCCTGATTTCACCCATATACTTCTTTCATTAATGTAAGCAGACCAACCAAACTACACTTCGTGCATCTCCTCTATCATAGAAATGGAATGGTTAGTTTGATGAGATTTACACAAAGCCCTGATCAAGATTTTGAAAGCTAAACATCAGGTTAAATACCTATATTATCCATGTCCGAATGAACAAACTATATGTGCAAGTATCTCGTTTAAACCCATAGTTCTTTTTTTATTCGCGTAAGCACACCAACCATATCATCAACTGATCAAAATAATTCAATTTCATAGAACTTTCAATGAAGATAAGAAAATTACATTGCTTAATCTCACACCCAGAACTCTTCATGTAATGAAGTACACCCATCATCGAATTAAAAGACACAAAAGCACCAAACATGAACAAAATGGTGGGGTAAAAGTGAAGATAAATGTAGGAAATGGGTCCAAACTCCACAGGGATGCATAAGAAGCTATCATGGTAAGGTCATCGGGGTGACACCCGTGGATAACATTTGAGACCGAAAACTAAAGAAGTCATTGAAACGATCAAGGAAAAAGTTTGTATTCACCATTTACTTCGACCACAACCACATGAAAAAATGAATCTTTTAACAAATTTCACCAAACCAACAATAAAATCAGGAAGAATCAAACATATTCGAAATCCAAACACAATTCCTGAACGATTAAGAGCTAATTAGCATTTGTGAAGTATGCAAAAGACATGTGTAGGGAATTGGCACCCGAACACGGCAGAACACATGACCACAAAGGGTAATTGGTGATTTGAATTAAATAGGGAGAAAAACTTAGACACACACAAGATAAACTAGTACACAACCACAACATAAGATATACGTGGTTTACCTTTATAGGTTACATCCACGCTCAACACCACCAGAAAAATTTTTATTACCAACAAAGACCATTACATGCTTTCTTCGTAACCCAAGACAAGACCCAAATAGTTAACAAGACATACCAGCAAACTCTATGGAAGAAACCATTTAAGTCAATTCTCTAAACCATTCTTCAGATGTTAATATCCCCTGGAGCATACTTTGACCTTTAGATTCAAGACCTTAACTCTTAGTGATGTAGTTGAGAAATGATGGGTTAACTTTATTCAGATGCAACAGATTTCAGCTCATATTTCGTGCATTATGCATCAAAAGTCCGCGCTAAATTTCTACTTTACGTACTCGACAACACATTTCTCATGTGCAGTCACAAAGGCCTCATTAACATTGCACAAGCAATCTTTCATTTCTTGATTGATTTGTTGATCCATACAAATAAACCTAAGCATATTTGTAACAGATTATATAAAGTCTCTATGCCGCTAACTGTGGATTTTGTTTGGCGAGGAATATATGAAGAAAAGAAGATAAAAGAAATTTCAAAAAGCAAAATTAATTCTTGAGAAAAATAGCTATGATATTTGAGAAGATTAGAATCAAGCATGAGAGAATTAAAACTTCCACCAACCTGAAGATAACCTTATCCGAAACATGTTGGGATACCATCTCAATTGAACTAATTTTTTTTCTTGTTTTCTTTTATCGTACAGCAGTAATCTTAATAATTAGCTGGCTGGATTCGCATGAATGATAGGTTTGCGACTTTCTGTCAAGGTGCTCACTTATTATTGTGCATTTGGAAGTCACGAAATTTGAAAATAATATTTGATAGCAAGACCTTACTGATACAGGCAATACTCTATAATTCACACAATAAGTTGTTTACTGATTATTACCATCAGGAAGAACAACAACAAACGGAACCTGCGCCTACATAAGTACCAGGTTCTCAATGGCTAGGAAGATGGTTAGATGACTTTAGAGTTAGAGGGTATGCATATAAAGGGGTGCAGTTAGTGTTTCTACGGGTATGTAAACGAATGCCAGAAAGAGTAGAGAGCTTAATTTAATATATGTAACACAATAACACACATCTTATTGTTCTTCATCAGAGGTTCCTGCTGCAGATTTAAGTCTTTTTGCCTCTTTTTTCGGACAAGAGGAAATCTCGTTGTTATCAGGCGACTCTTCTTTAAATATCCTTACGTTGCTTTCTCCTAATGCTTTCAACGAAACAAAGCTGTTTATGTATGATATTGGTTCCACGCAACTGAGTTCCACATAATCGTCCTCCATCTTGTCTTCGTTAAATTCCCAAATTTCAGTAGGAATCCTTTGTTCACTAGTTCTTCTTGTTCTTGGAATTATTTCTACCTTGTTAAGACAAATGACGCTTCCAGATTGCGCTAGTAAAACGTCACCCCTACTCGTATAAGCAAATAACAGTTTGGGCGCCCACTGCCCGTAACACCAGGTTGATATACTCCAAGACTTATATTCATATATCACTTCCTTGTAATTATTTAAAAACCACAAGTCCAACCTCCACGAGCCTGGCATGGTATGGTCAGAAACAAAACACAACCTTCCTCTCATTATCCGAAGTCTAGGCGAAGAGTGATAACTGAACGGACTTGTTGGAATAGGGAGAACGTCGAAATCCTCCCTTGCCAAATCAAAGGCCAGGATCCCCAGGATCTCACACGTTTCCCCGTGGAGCCAATGAATAGCGCCGTTAAATAAAACCCCCGACGCTGTTCCCAATCTGTACGCCGAGAGCATAAATTATAGCTAGTTTCACCTACATATCGCCAACCCTTTCCACTCCCAAGTGTATATATCTCAACCTGTCCTTCGGATGGTGTATATGGGTCACCATAATAGGATATTCTAACAACCTTGTACTCGTTAGTTAGAGGGTGATAACCAAATCCCTGTGCAGTGCGAACTCCTTTATCTTGTTCCGTATTGGGGATTGACAACCCTGGAAGATTTACTATTTCTCTGGTAATGGGGTTACATATGTATAAAGGTTCCCTAGGTTGGTTTTCATGGTAGGTGTAGATGTACTCTTGGGTTTTGACTGACAAACAAATCAACCCGTTACAGGAACCAACAATTCCACACATGTCTTGCTCAAAATTGAAGTTAATCTTCATCTTCTTTGTGCTGAATGTAGGATCACCACTCTCATCACCGTCCTCATGGTACTCGGTATAATTGATCCTTAGTAGCCAGGAACGTCCAAACCCATCACGAATCTCACTGAGAAACGCGGTTTTGCGCTCCTCACTGAGATACGTGATAGGAGCGCGTTCCTTACACGAGAGAAACTCGCTCCCATTCAATGAGAAACGTTTCCATCCTGTCACAAAGGAAAATGGACAAAAAGAAAAAGGAAAACAGGAAAAAGAAAGGGAGAAGAAAGGGGAAGAAGAAAGGGAGAAGAAGAAGAAAAGAAAGGAGAGAAAAAAGAAAAGAAAGTAGAGAAGAAGAAAGGGAAGAGAAGCAGGCAGACGTGTGGCTGTAAAAATGGAGAAGAAAAAATGCAGTTTGCGTTAAAACCCTAGGGTTGCAACTTGCAATTAGACACGTCTTGTTACTCTGGGCTAACTCGAAGCCCAAGCCCAATGTTTTCGCCGACACTATTTTCTCGTATACACTTCCGCCTGCCCTATATATATCTACACTTCCGGTATTGCACCTCGAAGATCAATGAATACGATAAATGTACGAAACTAGATTCAGAATGCTCCAAGAAAAGAAAAAATTAAGTGAATGAACGAGATATTATAATTATAGGAAAAAAAGTAGTAGAATTGATATTTCTATAAAACCTAATATGCGTTCCTGACACGCTCCTCGTATCTCATTTTTTTAGAATTTCACGAATCCCGCTTCCGTCCTCGCTCTCGCTCCCGATATCGTTCCCGATCCTGGCTACTAAGAATTGATCTCTTGAGTACTTCCGTCAAAGAAAACAAAACTCAACGGTACAGAATCAGAAGCATCAGCATGATCAAGTTCAAGAGGGTGATGCGGCGGCTGTGATAATCCACGACCATGCTGTTGCAACAGCTGTTGATTAGCGAAGTAAGTAGTATTAGCATGATCCCGTATGAGATTTCTCAAAGCTCTACATACGAGTTTACAGTCCAATACCGATTCAACACGTAACCTAGAAAGTATACTCAATGTGATTTCTTGAGGGAGACCGTGTAGAGTACCGTAATTCATCTCCGCTGCCTCTCCTCTACTGAATCTCATTAGGGTATGTTATATATTCGGATATATGCAGTTATTAAAATAAAACCCTAGAAAAAATTGGTGGACCTGGTGGTGCTAGTGTAGTTGTGTGCCGCCACAAACATATATACAACCAATGTCAACATGTTTTTACTGGACCGGGGCATTGATTTGGCAAAGGCCACTGGAACGGATCAGCTATTAATAGGACTAGGTCTCTGGTTTACTTGTTCAACAGGTTCACACATTCTAAAGGAATGACCGAGTTACATTCGAATGACCGAGTTAACTAATCGTATCGGCTACTATTTATTTTTTTGATCGGTGTATCGGCTACTATTTGATGCCTATATTTCTGTTGGGGTTACTCTAAAACTGTCATGATGTAGTGGTTAAAACTCTTACGGATTGCTAGGAAAGATGATTATACATTGTCAGAGATATTTGGCTGTCTTGAGATTTAGGACTAGAAATTGTGGGTACAACTTACACAATCATTTCTTATCAGAATGTCTCTACGAACAAAAAGAACTAAAACCATACTATCGACTCTGTGTTTTCCACGTTCTCGGTGAGCTTTTTGCTTTCTTCCGTAAGGGCTTACCTTTGAATTTGTTATCCCAGACTATCTTTGTTGTGAGCAGGTGGCTCGAAAAATGGACATTGGCTGAAATTTGTTCAAGTTCTACAGGGCCAAGTCCACCCAGCTGAGTGCTCTTCTTGAACAGGCACGCTACGTTAAGAGCATGACGTGGTGATTATTCAGCTCAATGCTCTTCGGCAACAACCTGATCAGAGTAGCACGGTCCCATCCCCGAAGGTATCCCAGTTGGCATCTGATCTGAAGGAATCTCAGAAAGCTTTTGAGGCCTTCCCGGTTGCTTTCAACAAGGCTAATGAAGCGCTCGTAGATCTTCCACCGTACGTCATAGGTTTGTACTTTTACCCTTGCTTCCAATGTTCAGGCCGAAATTTTCTTTCCAAGAGTGATTTCTAAGTTAATTTTCAGGTAAACCCATATTGAATCAACCACTAGTAAGAAAACAAAAATAACTAGCTTTGACAATTTGATAAAGGATCTATTGGCTCACAAGAAGGTTAATCATAGAAATATTGATGCCAACAACTAACTTGATGCACTGGCTCTTGCATTTATGTAGGGTATTGGTAAATCCTTATCAAAGAGGATTTCTAAGGGTCTTTTTTGTTATTTGTGAGGCAACAATTTAAACTGGGGGAACTAAAGATAGAAATACTAGAAGCTGTATGAAAGGGTATGAAAGCCAGTGAGATTGAGGAAGTGATTGCAATGTTTATTATTTCTCCTGTAATCAGCCTTAAGCTGTTTGTGTAGAGTTTTAAAAAAAAAAAAAAATTACGAGAAATTTGTCATCAAAAATCTTAGTATAGCAGCGCAATAGATTTAGATCTTCTTGAAGTTTTATTTCTCTAGAAAAGATATCTGAAGCTTTTGAAGTATCCATAGAAATCATCAGAAATCATCCCAGGAAATTGTTTCCCTAATCTCAGGGCTGGATCATACCCATTAGTGAGCACCAAAATAGACAAGAAGAGCTTAACTAGCCCAAATGTTATGGGAGAGAAATTATTTCTCCCTATTCTTCCATCACATGAACCTACGTTATAAAATCATCAATAAGATTAGATCAGTATGAAATATACATAGCTGCCCTATGCCTAACCGTAATCGCTGACCGGCATATCTATTTATTCTCTTACTTTTCTCTCATCACAACCAACATGCAATTCCAGTGACGCAGTTCGTCCTAGAGCACCCAACTTTTCCGATACATCAGTGAAAAAGCAAATGCATTCTCCCTGTTTGCAGAACCCATGAATCAGAACATTAATAGTTATCTTAGCAAACTGGCAGCCAACCTTCGCCATTTTATCTTCAATAAAACCTTACATGAGGGTTGTAAAAGTTGTCTCATCTAGAACCAAACCATATTTCGGCATCTCGGGTCCATCATAGAACTAAAGTTCTCTCTTTAGTGGTCATGTAACTGACAGCTTAGCTTGTATGCTCAACTTTGTTTATGACTTGCATGTCACTGAATGAATTATTTGTGAAGTTATTGAAGTCTAGCGCGTGTTTTTGCCTATAAATTGACTCATTCAGAATATTTTATTGGGACACAAATTATAGTATCAAACTATACTCACAAAAGCTTAGTACAGGATAAAGATGAAATTTAGAAGTTGAGATGGTGGAGGATATTGATTCAAAACACATATAATAACACGATAGAATTTAATCTAATGAAGTGGTAGGCGTAAACAATATGTAATAGAACTTGGTCCACAAGAAAATCCATGAATCTAGGAGTATCTTATTGTGAATTGTGTTGGTATACTCCAGTTCTTACATCCGTATGCATTCAGTGCATTCGAATAAAGGGAAGTATTTGATTGTTTAAATACACATAGTCAAAAATCTGCGCACCAATTTTCGTGAAGAATTCGTTGTTAATTATCTTGACTCCATAGCTTATACACTTAGCATCATGTGTATGCGAGATGTAGTTGGCTAGCTGTTTTCAATTTGTATTTACAGGAAGGGAAACAAAAAGTAGAACTTGACCGTGAAATCTGACCGACAGATGTGTACATTGCCCCACCCGGCCACATACAATGAAATTGGGGTGAGTTTGATAATAAATTAACTTGACAACCGTCGGCAATTTTCAGCTGTATGGTCGATTAATTGGGATTCCAATGATCTTCTTTCCACAACCTGCAGTAATTCGTGTATTGATCGATGATTGTAACGGACTAGAGAATTTCCCTCCAAATGGGTTGGGTTTTAACCCATCAGCGAGACAAACCCTCGGGTGCGTCACTCAAAACAAAAGTAATTATACAAATCTAATAGCAGGGTAAAAATATAGGAAACGCAGCAACTACATAGTAGATGTGGTAGACAACACAACTCATTCTCAAAATTTAAGCATACAATGAGTAGATTCGGAACTGTGTAAGAAGTCTTAAGAAGATCCAAATTCCAATAAAAATATTTGGGCTTATCAAAACTTCAGAACTTCATTCATTACAAGTTTTAAATGACAATCTCATTCTTGCTAGACACTATTTTCCATGGGGAACTAAAACGTTCAGTACAAACAAATCAGACTAAGGAAGAGACATAGAAAAAAAAATACTAACAAAAATGTTAATACAGGGAGGGAGAGTATACATTTCCATAAACAAAAAAATCCAGAATCACCAGCTTGTACTAAAACTCCTAAATGTGACATCTGAGACCCTTGTAGGGTGAAGGTTTAGCCAAGTACATTAAGAATTGAGAAACATGTGTAAACTCAAGAGAATAATTTACATAAGAAGATCTGATAATTTAGTGGATGAAATGATTGAATCTAACGTAACAAATTTAATAACGACTTTAGCCATAAGACAAGCCATTTACGGCACCTACACTGCTCTTTTCTCAGTTCGAAAAACGGTTAAAGATACCAGTAAGAAGGTCTGACATACATTGCAATATATACAGTGAAATGAAATAGGTCCGCAGCAGTTAAAATATAGCTAAACATATATGAAGGGGAGCCATTACTTAATAACCCATCGTTGGGAGTCCATGCGATAATTATTTATACACATAAGACAGTTTTTAAAGCACTAATATTTACACAACAAAGGAGTTTCAAACTAGTCAGCACATGCCCAAGGTAAGACCCATCCAAAAACACTACGCCACCTAATGATTCATTTTTGCTAACAGCGTGATCAAGGTCTTAAACCAGATCCCAGATATGCACAAACCACAAAATGTAACAAAATAATCATGGGATCAAATCAACATACTACCCCAGAACCGTCCTCGTGATATACATATTAAACAACACAAAATACTAACTTCTGTGTTTTCAGGGCCTGCCGTAAGCTCTGCCCAGCTTCCTGCTGCAAGCTCCTATCATACTCTGCGAGAGGAAAACAGGAAAAAGGAGTGAGCAATGCCCAGTAGGAGTTGATGGCGAAAGAAAAAGTGCTTGCGGAAACATAAATAATACACCAAGGCTCAAGAACATTTGTAAAAGAAAATGCAGACTTTGCGCAATTAAGAATTTAAATCAACAAGAAGTAACTCTACAATTTCATTCATGGCTTGTTGCCAAATTCAGCTACCTTTTATGGCCAATTGCCAAACTCTTCTAATATTGATGGCCAATTGCCAAACCGTAATAATTTCTATGGCCAATTGCCAAGCTCTTCTAATTTTAATGGCCAATTTCCAAACCGTAATAATTTCCATGGCCAATTGTCCAGCTCTAATAATTTCCATGTCCAGTTGCCATGTCCTACTTCTTGTTATCAAGTTATTCATAACACGAAAGCATTCAGAATACTATAAATAAACCCATAAAATCCTTTCAAGACACATAAACAAATTATTGATTTACCATACACCGACATATGATGCATTGACATAAATGTAAAGCATGAACAGAAATATGCTTAAGAGTTTAAATGATAAGGTTGTCCAGAATATTAATTAGTTACAAAACTAATGAATGCGTAACTCATGAGCAAGTCTAGTTGCACTGCATGTTTAAACTACTTAACCCAGTGGGTCACTCTTACAAACGAATATGAGGCTGGCTTAGAAAACTCGAAATGAAAACTCGAAGCACAAAATTGGTCAAAAAGACCAAAATCAACAATTCTTGGGTGAAAAAGACACTTAGGTTATGATACTGTTTAAATAGCCAAAAATTAAAAAGATACTGTTTAAATGGACAAAAATTTAAAACTAGGCGAGGATGTAACCAGTTTCATCCTGTCCATTTTCAAATATTTTTTCTTATTTTTATTTTACATGGATGCATCCAGTTTCATCCTTGCTATTTTTTAAGTATAAGCCAGGATGAATCCAGTTTCATCCTTGCTATTTTTTTTTTGGCTATTTCACCCGTACTTTTTTTTACTCGTCCATTTGAACCGTGTTTTAAATTTTTTTGGACATATGACCCATTTTCTCAACTCGAAGTACGAAGGAATTCAAAATTTGAGTGACTGTCAACAGTTTTAATCTTTACAAACCATTATAAATTCAACTTTATAAACATTTCTATATGCTATGAGAAAAACACTCAGGTTCACATGAAAATATAACTCTCCACTCACTGGTTTGTAAAAGTCACAATTTTTTTTTAATGGATAGTAAAATCAAATAAGCCAAATTGATCAACGCAATTAGACCCATAATTCTTAAAACAAGAGAAAGCCCCTTTTATGTAAGCACAGAGCACCAAAGCAGTAAGCAAAATCAACGAAATTGAGAGAGGAAGAACCCCTACCTCTGCAAAAGGAAAACACCACTGGAAACAGAGAATGGGTTGAACTCTTAATTTAAATTCGAAGTCCCCAAAATTTTCCCTTTTTCTACAGGTTGATTTGAAGTAAGAAATGTTGATAGAAATGAGGGGAGAAGGCTATCGTTCCAAAGCCAAACACCATCCAGACCTGTCTCTCTTAAACCCGGTTGGAAAAGAAAAATAAAAGACTGGAATGTCCCTAGTTGTTCATGTCTGACGCGTGCCTTTCATGCTCAAAGTATCCGGTGTCTTCTTAGAGCATCTCCAACATTAGGTCAAAAAAATCCTATGTGGATGTCATTGCTAGACCCCCATTTATTTAGATTTTATCCCGGGATCTTAATAAGACCCTTTATACTAAAACTCATATCCAGTAGTGTTTGCACCCAGAAATATTTCCGGGTACAAAACACGATGATTCTGGTGTTGTTGATGAAAACCAACCAAAAATTTCAATTTTGATATTCTACAAAAAATGGTTCGATCCGGTAGCAAGAGAGATTCAACTGGTAACATGAGAAGATCCAAATCAGAGGGAAAAGGTAAGGAAAAAGTTGGAATGAGTAAACCCGAGAATGCAATCCCTAAGAATGTTGAGAAGAACCATCCACCGGCGAAAAGAAGACTGTAAGTGATTTTTAAACTCAAACCCCTTATTCTGATGTGTTGTATGATTGTTATATTAGGTTAGAAATCAAAAATTATGATTTATGTGTTTTTAGTCGGCATGGTTGATAATTTAAAACCACACCGACTATTGATATTTTGTAAGAGCCGGCATGGTCTCAGGTTGAATAACCTGCGGACTTTTCATAACAGCTATGGCGACTATTAGACAATAACCAGGGCCGACGGGGTATAATAACAAACCTTGCCGACTTTTTTTTTTTGGCGATTAAGCTTGGGTTTTAAAAGGGATCCCAAAACCACTACAGAGAACTAATACATACGGAAACAAATACAAAAAAAATTATGCAATATGTCTCACGTATGCTTTTCCTGTTCTATCTTCGAAAATGATTTTCTTCAGGTCTTCGGCGAAGGAACTAGAAATGATCTCAAAAAACTCTACAGTAGGATGTAGATTTGTACCATGCCGACTTACAGCTAGTAGGCATTGTCTTAGACTTGTACCATGCCGACTTTAGATCACAGAAACTTGATTTTCATTAGTTTATTGTCGACATGTTTCTTGGATAAGACCATGCCGAATATGTATTTGTCGGCTTGGTATATGATTACAACCCCTTTGACCATGATTTAGCCGGTAGTGTTTAGATTATCGACCCTGCCGACTGTATTACCAGAACCATGTTTCAATGTGTAGAATTTTCATATCTCTTATTTGTGTATTGTTTAGGTTCCCAGAGGAAAATATAGAAGATATCCCTTGTATTGTTAGCAATGCAGCAAAGCTATAGGAATTTATTGAAAGGATTTATCCTGGTTTAGAAGATCCTAAATATGAAACTGAAAAGAATTGACCTGTAAGAAAGTTACTTATGATGGGTAAGGAAGATCCTGAAGAATTTCTAAGGTTTATGGATAGTACTAGCAATCCCCTCAACTATGAAGAATTCACATCATCAGAGGAGGAAGAAGAGGAGGTTGATCCAAGAACTTTTTTCAGGGCATGTGACTTTTCTGGAGTGAACCCCTATTATAATGATGCCGGTAACTACATAGGTCCAGATAAGGGAAAAGCAAAAGCTGATGCTGGTGAAAAAGCTAGTGATGGTGAAAAAGCTAGTGATGTGGAGGAAGATAACAACAATAAGAAGGATCCATGAAATTCTTAAATTTTATTATGTTTCACTTGGTTTAGAAACTTAGATTGTGGTTTGAACTCTACATTATGTTTTAAATTTTAAATTATGGTTTTAGACTTGTTAAACTTATGTTAATTTTAAGTTGCAGTTGCTTTAGAACTTATTCTTTTTTGTGCAGTTTTAGACAATATCAGAGTTTTACTAAGTTGGCATGGTTTGTAAGCTCGACCATGCCGACCCTCCCTTGCTATATGCTATAGTGCTGTCATGGATATGTAGTCGGCATGGTTTGAAATATCGACCTTGCCGACTTGAATGTTAGTTGTATAAAAATATTACTTTGTAGGTACGAAGTACAAGCCATTGAATGATCAACGGCTATAAATTTCAAAATTAAGACATTAGTTGTGTTGTTATTATAAAAGCATTCTCAACTTCATCTTCAACCTTTCATAAAGAATGGAAGTTTCAAGTGCAACACAACCAAATATTTGTAGTCTTTGTACACTAAGTGATCATTTTGCGAACGATTGTCCCTTTGAAGGAAGCAAATGCACTATTGAAGGTTGTAACAGATTCTTATTTCTCATGAAAGATACAATAGGAGATGTATATCAGCCGTATGCTTCAAAATGCACTTGCTGTGGGTTTTTCTATTGGATAGATGAGCGCCTAGCTCCGTATGAAGATGAAGTTGCTAAAATCAACCTTATACCATGCACAAATCCATGTTGCGACGGTAAGATGAAGCTAATTACCTCTCCTAAGAAATTGTGTACCGGAAAAATATACTATCTATTCCCAAATGTGTTAGGGTTAAGTTTTTAACATTTGTATGCTTTAATTAACATTTGTATGCTCTAATTAAGTTTTTAAGCTTTGTATGCTCTAATTAAGTTTCAAAAGTTTTTTAAGTTTTTAAGAATCATTGTATTCGATTTTAGTCGGCATTATAATAAATTCAAAGCGTGCCGGCTGCTTGACAGTCGGCACTTAACAGTTTATTTACCCTGCCGATGTATGTATAGTCGACAGGGTTCTCCTCCTACCTCAATGTGTGAGGAACATCCAGGAACAACTTTTTTTTTCTGTTTTTATCCACATGGTTGTCCTCATAAACCATGTCGACCACTAAAAAGCCGGCAGCCTGATGAAATCCAGACCCTTCCGACACTGGGACAGTCGGCACTGTATGAGGGAAACAACCAGGCCTTTTTTTCCTGTGCTGTCATGCATTGAAGCCGACAACCTGGCGAATTTATAACATGCGAGACCCCGGGACGGCTCGGAAGGGTCATTCATTTATAGTACTCCAAAGTACATTACACAAAACACGAATGCGATTACAAAAGTACTCCAAAAAGATTCTTTATTCCCTAATCATGATCACTCATCACTCAAATCTATTGGAGGGACTTCATTCAAATCTATTGCACCTCCTTTAGTCAAGTCTATAGGACATTCCCTAGACTCATCTAAAGCATTCCAATGCTGCATGTTATCCTCATAAAGTTTCATCCATTCCCTGTTGTTGTTGAATATGAACTTTTCCCAAAAACTAAACCTACAAAGATGAGGTAATGGACATTTCTTGTTGAGTTGTAGACCAATAAAATGATTATTATCCACCAAATCCATAACAATTCTTCTATGCTTGAGCTGTGCAAATGCTACACTTAGTCCTTTACCAAAAAAATGTACCACGCATGACCACGTATCCGCGAATAGATGGCCACACTCCGGCATTCTCAACCAATGCTGCCATTTGACCGGTGCATTTCCCTCCCGGCCTTTAACACTAGTTAGCAAATCTTTAAAAGTTGCTTATTTTTCCTCCATGGAACCTTCTAGTATCATTGAGATAAAACTCATTGTATTTTTCAAGTCGAGTGGCCATCTTCTTTCTTATGTATTGACATTGAGTGAGATTCTCCTCAACCGCTCCACCTAGGTGTCCCAATTGTTGGGAGGCAATGTGAAACCCACAATTTCCATCCTTTGGGACGCCGTTGATACCAATAACGAACTCTTGAATAATTTGAGGGAGTTTTACGCGATACTCTTCCAATATCGGTTTTACTACCTTCCTCGGATGACCTTTTTTCTTCACAACATCACCTTGACTTGCTTGACTCTCAAGAAGTGGAATTTCATTTGGATTCAAGTTTGAAACGGTTGGTGTAGTTGTTTCTTTGCTCGGCCGACCCTTTTTTTATACAACACTTGCTTGACTCTCAAGAGGTGGAGTGCTATTTGGATTCAAGTTTGAAACCGTTGGTGTAGTTGTTTTTTTCCTCGAATGACCTCTTTTCTTTTTAGCCGACTCTTCTTTGTATTGCGCCTCGGTATACTCATGTCCTGATGGATCGCATTTTGTACTCAAATACTCTTTAATTTGTTCCCTTTCTTCCGCTTGTCTTTGTGGTAGGTGGTCTACCACAAGGATCTTGTTTCGCCGGTTCTTCAAGTTCTTCCATAAAAGGATAAACAATCGGCATCAACTTGTGCTTCATAGTTTGTTTGTCCAACCTATTCAACTTGGGGTACTTGCCGAGGATTATTCTCCCAAGTTCCATGTCGCCAAACTCTTCGTCGGGATCTTCTCTTGGAGCCGGTTTTAAAGATAGTTGCTTCCAATAAGGATCACTATCTTCAATCGGAATGGGAGTTTTATACCTACCAAGCATATGACGACATGGAAGTCCGATAGCCTTCATTATCCTACTCTTACAAGGCGTGTCCGGCTTGTCATACTTTTGATACAACTTGAGATGTTTCATCATAAAACGTATTGCCCAATGCGAGATGTTGCAATGTATACCAACAAGAAACCAATTATCCTCCTTAAACTCCTTCAACTTCCGGAAGCTACTTTCTTGGAATTGTTTTTTTTATTTTTTTGATATCATTATTAGTGTACTCATGTTGCACCGTCACAATCCCATTTTGACTCGTGAAAAGTAAACCTTTTAGTCTACCATGAGCTTGCTCTACCATACTTGTGGATTCAGGTTTGAAATGTTTATAGTCGTAAGTAAAAGCATACAAAAACCTCTCTTTGTGTGGCCTCAACTATTTGGGGTAATTAGTCCCCCAATCATCCTCGAACTCCTTCAAGTTGATCTCATATCTTGCCACACTCATCGACCAAACCAACTTATCCCAAGCTTTCATGAATAACCCAAAATTGATCTCGCCTTCTTTCCATTCTTCATCTTCTTTCTTCTTCTTCTCTTCCTCTCTCTTCTCTTTAGTTAGTTTACTAATACGTTCATCTTTCTCCTTTTCACGTTTAGTGCCTTTCTTTGCGTTTAGATTTTGGATATGATTCCTACAATTCTTTATAAGATTGCATTGTATATGACAAGTGCAAAAAAAAAATTATGCATTGGGAAAAACTATCCTCACGGCATTCAATATTGCTTGCTCATTGTCGGTCACTATAACCCCCGGAGTCTCGTCTTCGCGGTAGAGAAGCTTCAAAGTTTCCAATGCCTAAATATAGCTAGCATCCTTCTCACGATCCATAAAACACCATGCCACCGTGAACGATTGCTTATCCGAGGTTTGTCCAAAAATGTCAACAAAGGCATGTTGTACCTATTCGTGTTATAAGTACAATCCATGAACAAAACTTGGTAAAAGCACCACGCCAATTGAATCATATCGGGATACGCAAGAAAAATACGATCCACCTTCCCCTCCGATGACTCATGGTGTCTCACCGTGTAGTTGTATTTGTGTGCGAACCATTGTTATTCTTCCATTACCTTTCTTTCATCCCATTCAATTCTTTTGATGGTTGCCTTGGCTGCATAAATTGTAGACAATGAAGAAAGGTTATGCAAGTCGTCCCTCTTGAACTTACTAAGGAGCTTGCTTGGTTTAATTCCCCAACTTGTTCGAACTCGTGCGGTTTCAACTTGGGAACTTGGCAGTGCCCAACAAGACTTTCCGGATCTTTATGGTTATGCCAACCAACATCAACTCTATTCATTCTCCACATGTTATCGGTTTCTTTGTTCCTCCAAAAAATAATCTTGAATGGGCATTCATACTTCTTTGACTTCTTCTTGTACACCCTAGTCGTCTTCTTATCATATACATAACCCTTTCTCTTGTGACTTGCGTTCGGCGACCCACTACACTCACATACCATTTCAAACCACGTATCTCTTTGTTGGGTGTTTTTCACTAGAACGCACATCTTCTATTTTGCTTTCTCAACAATCCAATTGTCCGCGACATCTTTTTCCATACATTCCAAATCATTAGCATAATGTGCGGAAGTATCAGGACCCCTAACACTATGAGGTTGAGGCTGATCCGTCATCGATACCAATGCAATCTACAAAACAACAAAAGTTAGTTGATATGTACTACCTAAGTCGGCAGGGTCGATAAATAAAACAACGTCAAGCAAAGAACCGCCGGCTTGGTCAAAGAATGAAAGAGTGTCGACCATATAACAATCGGCATGGTCGACGTATCCAGAACAATGCCAACTTAAGCATGTTTCAAATTCGTTTTCTGTGCTGCCAAAAATCTTGTAGTCGGCAGGGTTTATATATAAAACAACACCGGCTAAATAACTGCCGGCTTGGTCAGAAAATAAAAGTCTTGACCAAACTGTAGTCGGCATGGTCTACGTACCACTACAATGTCGGCTTAAACATGTTTCAAATCACGACTTTTGTGTTGAAAAAAAAAACTTGTAGTCGGCAAGGTTCAAATTTTCGACCTTGTCGACTAGAATACGGCTCATGAAAAGTCGGAGCATTGGGTAATATATACCACACCGACTTTTACAGTCGGCATGATCGACAATCGTCAACCTTGCAGACTCTGGGCAGCAAAAGTGAAAAAAAAAAAACCAAAATCGATCATTTGCATGGAAAAATCATAATCTTCACCACGTAAGTTGTCTACCTGATTACTTGCATCTCCATTCTCTTCTTCTTGGTCATTGGATTCTACGTTTGGCTCAAGACATTCATCACTTCCATACCCATCTTGAGTTTGAGGAAAATAAAAGTGAGGATCATGCATATAATCCATTTGATCATGATCTCAGTAGATCATCATACAAGTACTCATCTCAGGAGGAAAGTTAGAAGACTCCCCCACTTCAAAATCGGGATTTGAATCACTCATATCACAAATTTCTCAACCCCCCCCTCAAAAAAAAAAAAAAAAAAACTCCTCTACTACTTCATACTCTTTCCTACTGTCAATTATTTCCAAATCCACTCATATAAATCAACTAACTAATCTAACTAATTTAACTAATCTAATCATTTCAATTAAATTAGTGTTAGTCATTACAGAGGCAATTTTGCCCTTTAAAAAATACAAGGTTAAAGGATGGCTTCTTTTACTTTAAAATGACCTAGATTTTGTCTTATAAGTATACCCGAATCAAGCCAGGCATTTAAAGAGTTGAATACCAATCTATTTATTAGAAGTAGGACAAGTTACTCTCCGATTGGGTGAAGTTTTTTGAATTTCCAGAATTTGTTGTTGTCGTCATCCTTTTTTGGGCCTCATGTCCAATTTGTTGCATAATGCAACATTGCAATAATTGAAAAGTATGATTCCATTCCATGTGGACACCATTTTCTCCCAAAATTTGTTCTCTGTGGTAATCCAACAGTTCTCTTGAAACAGCTCCATCATTGGGATGGTAAAAGCTACAAATGTGTCCCAACATTTTGTCATGGTCGGGACAAATCTCCGAGAATATTCCTAATGCAAATGGTCAGACGTGGAGTTGAATTGTACAAAATTTGTTATTCTTATGGTCTTGTGAGCCTCATTCAATTTGTTATAAACTTATCATCATATTTTTGAGGCCTAAAGCTTTCAATTTCAAACCAAATTTTAGCTTCATTCTGGGTGAAAGCCCGTCTAATTATATTAGGACAATTTTTTTTTACATTTTGTCTTATTAATAGTTAATTTTATATCATTTGATACTCATTTTTATATTCGTTACGTAGGTTTTTAAAATATTTTTCAATGATATAAAATTGACGAATATCCGTGGTATACTTTGAGATATAAATCATTTCTAAATTATACTACTAGATCAACTAATACTGGGACAGAGGGAGTAAAATTTATAAATATCCGTGGTATAATTTGAGAAATAAATTATTTTTAAATTGTGCTACTAGGTCAACTAATAGTGGGATGGAGGGAGTAGTATTTATATTGCTGACGCACAATTGCTTGCTCCATGATGCATCCCTTCAACTCTCCCTGTATGTTGTGCAACAGCATCACAAGGGTATCATTACAACATTAATTCCGTCTGTGCATCTTCAAATCTTTAAATAATTCTATGAACATGATCAACTCATGTTATCAGCTTTTACATATTTAAGCCATAGAAAACAATCAGATTAATGTACCATATCAAACAAGAATTTATGATGAGATGCTAAGATTGATAGTACAAAGATTGTTTAGCCATGGAGGGGAGAGAGATAACTTTTCCGTTTTTTCTTAAAAGATATACTCGAAGTCGAAGACTAAGTATAGTATTAGTTAACAAAATTTCTAGGCACACAAGATTCTTTTCCTTTTTTAAACTATATTCGGTGTTGAAATATATTACCATTAATTTAAGAGATAATCTATACACGGTTACTAAAATTGGGAGGATTTAAAGAAGGGTGAAGGGTAAATTTGGTATTATAAGATCAGAGTATTTATTTATTAAAAACTGTCAAAATACTGTTGACACATGTCGATTTCCTACTTGTCCCCCACGCCCCATCCAAATTTGCCCCCATCAAAAATTTTCTCCTGGGTGAAACTCTTTGAATTTCCCGGATTTGTTATGGTCAAACTTTCCCGGCCTCATGTTCAATTTGTCGCATAATGTAAACGATGATTCTACTTTGACACCATTTTGCCCCTTGATCGATCCAATGGTTTTCTTGAAACACCTGATCATTAGGATGGTAAAGTCACGCTATGATAATTATTTCCATAATGCAAATGGCCAGACGTGAAGTAGAATAGTAAGGAATTTGTTATCCTCATGTACTTTTTTTTTGAACCTCATGCTCAATTTGTTATCTTTATGTTTTCTGGGCCTCATGTTCCTATTCCTGTTGTTGAACTCTGAGTAGTCGAAACTGACGTCCAAAGTATGAGATAGTGTGAAAATAAAACTACGAATAGATCGGTCCTTGAACTTAAAACTCCATATAATAGGATCTATTTTTGTGCCATCTCATCTCAATGGTCTCATCTTCTAATTGAAAAATTTCCATCTCAATTGTAACAAATTCGTAATTCAAAGAAAAATAGGTTAAACCTCCCTCACTCTCAGATCCTAAATTAGTATTTCTTTTTTTGATGTGCCGTCAACTTCTTTTGTGGTACACTCAATTGCCAGAGTAAAACCAAATGAAGTTTTTGATGTGCGAATTTCATATAATGCGCGAATGACTTAAAGGTCAGGTGAAGGGGACTCTGAATTTCCATGAAGACCTAAAGAGGTCAGGTGAAGGGACTTTTTACTGTCCTAATGACTTAAATGTAGGGTTCGAGATTTGGGACTATTTTAGGGAGATTTAATTGGAGATTTTGATGGGTCAGACTTCTCTTGGCAAGACAGGTTTGATATGGTGGTTAGAATCGATCAAGCTGGGCCAGATAATCGCTATTCTTGGGTTTTCCGTTAGTGTTATATATGGAAGACACATGGAGTAAAAGAAGATACATTCTGTCAGATATGGTTTTATAAAAGCTTAAATAAATCACGGAACCCGTGCGGAGAAAAAAGGAGAAGAAAAAATCTCGTGACTTCCGGTGAAAGAGAGAAGATATTCTTGGATTTTTAGTGTCGTTCGACTCATAGAAGAGGTACAGAGAGTTAGGGGTATCTGTAGAGACACCATACACACTGCAGAGAATAGAAGAAGAATTCTGAAGCAGCATGAAGAAGAAAATGAGTTGCAGACGACGCTCACAAAATGTCGTTCTCAAGAACACGAAAAAACTGACACCTGATAACTATCATAGAAACTGTTTCTTTCGGCCATACTTGCGAAAATATTTCGACGATTGAATCTATCCTCAAGCAACTATCTTTGTAACAATGATTCTGTAACGCCAATTAAGCATTGTAAATTCTCTGTTTTACAATTTTTCTCTCTCTTTCTTCATTGTAAACACCTTTTGAGCCGTGGAAAAATATTTTGTGAGTGCTTTTGACTTGAAAAGCTAAACCCTAACACTGGGTGATGGAAGAAGCCATTTTTCATGCTTGTGGTAATTATATTTAGTTCTTTTATGACTTTTTGCACTAATTTAATTTGAATTATGAGTTTTTCTAATTATTTATGATCTTGTTTGATGGAGTATGCTTAGTCTTAGGTACTTTTGATATGCCATATTTATAAATTACATCTAATGTTTTTAAAAATCTACCTTGGCAAAGAATCATAGTAAATATTTTTGTTATATGAGCTATAATTATCTAGGATTAATAGTTGAACGACATGAATAAGAAAATTGGTGGAATCTCCTGTCCCAATTTCTCTCCAAATTAATTCACCTTGTATATATTTTTTGGTTAAATTTAAAATTAGGTCTGAATCGGAATCTCAACAAATCCGAGAACCGAACACTTTTCTTATCACTTTCTGCAACACATTAAATATTGTTGATCAGTAGAGAAAAAAATAATCAGGAGCCATAAAAATAATCACATTTCAACAGTTTTTGCAACAATTATCATAGGCGATACAACCATAATTCCGTACACTATACCTTTCTAAATCTTAGAGAACCCGGGTTGGTTGCCATCCCTTTTAAACCATAAATATCTTAAGCTATCCGAACACTATGCACTCTTTTGTAATTAGGTTCCATGTGAGCATCGGACATAGTCTACTGCACAGGAACCATTTTCATGACTACCTGGTAGACTTCGTATGGAAAAGTACCTTAATTTCCACCAACATCTTAACTAGACCATTTATTTGAAACATATGGTTGTTATTGCAATGTGCAAAAACCGGTTCCTATTAATAAACTATTGAAAAGTAAAATCCAAATGACAATTAGTTTGCCATCAAAATTACGTGTTTTAAAAAAGTTTCTGATCATTTATTACACCTTCTTTGTAAATGAAGTTTAAGTGTTTTTTATGATTTATTTCCGCCAAGAGGCTGTTATTCTAGTCATTCCGTGGAAATCTTTTAGCAAATCTTATCTTTGTTTATTTATGAACTAGTATGACCGTTGCCACGGTGGAAACGCCGACCGAAGAAGAATCTGAAGATGGGGTTTGTCTACGATTGGGGTTTGTCTACGATTACTTTCGTCTTGTTTCAGAAAAAGTGATACTTTCTCCGTTTGAAAAAGTGATATTTTTGCCTCGTTTCAGAAAAAGTGATACTTTTTCTGAAACGGAACGAAAGTTCCATTTTTTCCGAAACGAAGCGAAAGTATCACTTTTCCCGAAACGGGACGAAAATATCATTTTTCCTGAAACGGGATGTGAAAGTATTATTTTTTCTAAAACGGAAAATTAGTCGATCCATAAACCAAAATATGGTTGCATGATGTGTTATGCATCCTTTGTGGTGGTTTGCATAATAGCTATGCATTCAATTTTCGAGAATTGTGCCTAAAATAAAAGTATCATTTTTCTTGAAACGGAGAGAGTACATCGTTTTATTAATTGCAACGGAAAATTAGTTGATGCATAAACCAAAATTTTGCTACATAAAGTATTATGTATCTTTTGTGGTAGTTTGCATAATGGATATACATTTAATTTTCTAAAATTGTGCCTAAAATGATAAATACCTCCAATTTTTCGTAAAACTCTAATTTGATATTGTTGTTTGTACTTGTTGCGTAGAGTTTTTTATAACCTTTCCAACGAGATAAATTTTTTAAAATTCCAAGGCACGGATTTTTAGATATGTTATGTTAAAGTTTGCTTTTCAATTATACCCCTGAAAAGATATGATACAAAAAGAGTTATAGTAATTGGACTAAAAGGGAGGGACATTTTTGGTTTTCGGCCCTAACCATTCTCAATCTTTTTGTGGTAATTGATCACTTAGATTTACAAAAAAGTGGCCATATAAAGGTCCTCCCTCGCTTCGCTCGGTCGGCCCAACTACCGTTGCCACGGTGGGAGGGCCGACCGAAGAAGAATCTGAAAATGGGGTTTGTCTGCGACTAGTTTCATCTTTTTTCATAAAAGCTGATACTTTCACCCCGTTTCGGATAAAGTGATACTTTCTCCCAGTTTCGGAAAAAGTGATACTTTCTCCCCGTTTCGGAAAAAGTGATACTTTCGCCGCTTCGTAAAAATATCACTTTTTCAAACGGCTTAAAGTATCATTTTTCCGAAACGGAGCGAAAGTATCACTTTTCCCGAAACGGAGCGAAAATATCACTTTTCTTGAAACAATATGTGAAAGTATCACTTTTTCTGAAACGGAAAATTAGTCGATCCATAAACCAAAATATGGTTGCATGATATGTTATGCATCCTTTGTGATGATTTGCATAATGGTTATGCATTCAATTTTCGAGAATTGTGCCTAAAATAAAGTATCATTTTTCCCGAAACGGAGGGAGTACATCTTTTTATTAGTTGCAACAGAAAATTAGTTGATGCATAAACCAAAATTTTGGTATGTAAAGTATTATGTATCCTGTGTGGTGGTTTGCATAATGGATATACATTTAATTTTCTAAAATTGTGCCTAAAATGATAAATACCTTCGAATTTTCGTAAAAACTCTAAGTTTGATATTGTTGTATGTACTCGTTGCGTAGAGTTTTTTATAACCTTTCCAACGAGATAAAATTTGTAAAATTCTAAGGCACGGATTTTTAGATATGTTATATTAAAGTTTTCTTTCCAATTATGCCCCTGAAAAGATATGATACACAAGGAGTTATAGTAATTGGACTAAAATGGAGGGACATTTTTGGTTTTTCGGCCCTAACCATTTACAATCTTTTTGTGTCAATTGATCACTTAGATTTTACAAAAAAATGACCATATAAAGGTCCTCCCTCGCTTCGCTCGGTCGGCCCAACTAAGATTTAACCGCCCACGGGAGGGCCGACCAAGAAGAATATGAAGATGGAGTTTTTCCACGACTACTTTCGTCCCGTTTCGTAAAAGGTAATACTTTCACCTCGTTTCGTAAAAAGTGACATTTTCGCCTCGTTTCGAAAAAAGTGATACTTTCTCCCGTTTCGGAAAAAGTGATACTTTCACCCCGTTTCTAAAAAGTGATTCTTTCGCCCCGTTTTGAAAAAGTGATACTTTCTCCCCGTTTTGAAAAAGTGATACTTTCGCCCCATTTCAGAACGAAAGTACACTTTTCCCGAAACAGGATGTGATAGTATCATTTTTCCTGAAACGGGATGTGAAAGTATTATTTTTTCTAAAACGGAAAATTAGTCGATCCATAAACCAAAATATGGTTGCATGATGTGTTATGCATCCTTTGTGGTGGTTTGCATAATGGCTATGCATTCAATTTTCGAGAATTGTGCATAAAATGATACTATCATTTTTCTTGAAACGGATGGAGTACATTGTTTTATTAGTTGCAATGGAAAATTAGTTGATGCATAAACCAATATTTTGCTACATAAAGTATTATGTATCCTTTGTGATGGTTTGCATAATGGATATACATTTAATTTTCTAAAATTGTGCCTAAAATGATATATATCTCCGAATTTTTCGTAAAAACTCCAAATTTGATATTGTTGTTTGTACTTGTTGCGTAGTGTTTTTTATAACCTTTCCAACGAGATAAAATTTGTAAAATTCCAAGGCGCGGATTTTTAGCTATGTTATATTAAAGTTTGCTTTCCAATTATACCCCTGAAAAGATAGGATACACAAAGAGTTATAGTAATTAAACTAAAAGGGAGGGACATTTTTGATTTTTCGGCCCTAACCATTTCCATTCTTTTTGTGGTAATTGATCACTTTTATCTAGACCCTTTTATAGAGCCTGAACCCGAACCACAACTAGATGCAGTTTTCTTAAACAAAAAAATAGATAAGGGTGTGTTGGATATCTTCCCTGTCTGCATAGCGTCTCCACTTCTTGTGGTTAGCACTTTTGATCCGGATGACCCACGCTTATTCCTACTGTTGCTATATGATTCTTCGAGGTGACTAATCCTTTCCAATGTCCTGGGTCAAGACTTTAAACTTAGCACTTCTTGGGAGGTAACCCAATATTCATGCGACATGGTAATATCTTTCCTTATCTCTTTTGCTTCAAATGGTAACAGTTTCTCCTTGTTCATGTTTTTAATTTCATCTTTAGAACATTGAGGACAATGTTAGATTTAAGTTTGGGGGTATGGGAGAAACCTTTTAGTTGCAGTATTAATAAATAAAGTTTGGTTGCCAATTATACCCCTGAAAAGATAGGATACATAAGCTGTTATAGTAATTGGACTAAAAGGGAGGGACAATTTTGGTTTTTCAGCCCTAACCATTTTCAATCTTTTTGTGGTAATTGATCACTTAGATTTTACAAAAAAGTGGCCATATAAAGGTTCTCCCTCGCTTCGCTCGGTCGGCCCAATTAAACAACCATGTGAAGTTTATTGGATTTCCAGATTTTGTTGTTATCGTCATGCTTTTGTGGGCCTCATGTCCCATGTGGAGACCATTTTCTCCCAAAATTTGCTCTGGGCCTCCATTATTGGGATGGTAAAAGCTAAAAATGTGTCCCAACATTTTGTTTTGGTCGGGACGAATCACGGAGAGTATTCACGGCATGCTAAACATTTTCGTAATGCAAATGGCCAGACGTGGAGTGGAATCGTAGAATTAGTTATCCTTATGTTTTTTAGAGCATGATGTTCAATTTGTTATCATCACTGTAGTCGATATTGGCCGAGATCTTGTGGGAAATTCCATTTTCGACACTCAAGGGAGTGAATTAATGTTTAATTTTGCTGAGACGGAAATTAGCCGAAATGAATCTATGTTGTAAAAGGCGCCGGCGAGGCGCCAAGCTCATCGCCAGGCCTAGCGATTAAGAGTTCTCCGGGCGCCCTAGGCACCCCAAAAAATAAAAAAAATTGGTCATGTCGGCTCGTCTTGGCGCCCCTTTTTGTTAGGCACTGGTCCAGAGCTTAGTGGGCCTTTGGCGCTTAAGCGCCGAGGGCGCTCGCCTTTTACAACATAGGCCGGAATTGTACAAAATTAACCGGAAATTTAGTTGAATTTTGGTTGACTCGGCCAGAGTTGACCGAAATTGGCAGGAAATCTGGATTAAAGTTTTTGAAATTTGTAAGGATCTTGGATGTGTTGCTATTTTAAATGAAGACTTCCTTGTTTTTAAAAAAATTGGTGATATTTTATTATATACATTCACAACTGTGTAAAAAATGTTTGTTATGCATACTATTGGTATAAAAATCGAAACTTCGGTTTGGATACTTACTAATAGAGTTTATATTATCAGGTTACCTTATTTACCGTTAGGAGATTATTCTCATTTACTTTGGTTGTAAACACAAAAGATATTGTCAAGGTTTTATATATATTCTTTCCAAGGAGAACATTTCTCCTCAAGGAAGTTATCATCAAATCCAAGATGGTATCAGCCCTCCTACGATCCTATTTTCTCTAAACCATTAAAATCAATGGCGACGGAACAACTGAAGCTCACGGACATTGCTGAGGCATATAGTTCTATGCATCTACAGCAACCCGATGATGCTTTCTACATGGATACCGGTGCTACCTCGCATCTCACTGCTGATTCAGGTACTTTACATAACGTTTCCAACTCTAGTACTATAAGGTCTATTTTAGTTGGCAATGGCAATAGCATTCCAGTTAGTGCTAGTGGTACTAAGCTCATAAATCTCCCTTCTCGCACCCTACAACTCAAAAATACTCTTGTTGTTCCCGATATTATCAAGAACTTAGTTTCGTTCGTAAGTTCACCACCGATAATCGTGTGTCTCATGGAGTTTGATCCGTCTGGTTTTTCGTGAAAGATCCGACTTCGAGGAGGATTATCCTTCTATTTGCAATAGTTCCGGGATCTTTACCCTATTACCAACTCTGTCATGCCACCACAAAAATCGTCCCAGTCTTCCCCCATTTCTCTTGTCTGTCTTTTCGCGGATATTTGGCATATCCGCCTTGGTCACCCCGGCAAGGTCATTTTTAGATGTTCTTCGTACCAATAATTCTATTCATTGTAATAAGAATCAACATTCTAAACTTTGTCATTCATGTCAAGTTAGTAAACATGTTCGATTACCTTTTTATGAATCAAATTCCAATACTTTTGCTCCATTTGATATCATTCACAAGTGATTTATGGACCTCTCCATTACATGTTGATACCGGTTTTCGTTATTATCTTATCTTACCGGATGATTTCACCAACTATATTTGGGTTTATCCTTTAAAATTTAAATCCCAAGTCTATGACAAGTTTTTGGAATTTCGTTCTCTTGTTCAAACCCAATTTGAGCGTCAAATAAAAAGTTTTCAATGCGACATGGGACGTGAATTTGACAACTCTTCTTTTCACAATTTTGCTCGTACTAATGGTCTAGTTTTTCGCTTCTCCCCCCCAAACTTCCTCTCAAAATGGCAAGGCCGAACGCATGATCCGCCGTGTCAATGATATCACCCGCACCCTTATGTCTCACGCCTGTTCCACCAAAATTTTGGGTTTATTCTCTCCTTATGGCTGTTTATCTTCATAATATTCTCCCCCACAAAATCCTAAATTTTTCTTCTCCCCGTGTCTATTCTCTATCAACGCCAACCAACGTATGACCATCTTCGTACTTTTGGTTGTCTTTGCTATCCAAATCTCTCTTCCACAACTCCTCACAAACTTGCCCCCCTCCACTAAATGTGTTTTTCTTGGTTTTCCTCCCAACCACCGTGGATACCGCTGCCTTGACCTTTCCACCAACAAAATAATCATTTCCCGTCATGTAACTTTTGACGAGAATGTATTTCCTTTCACTAATCCTCCAACACCCGTGTATGAAAATGATTCCTCAACTGGTTCTCCCCTTCATTCACACCACATTTCATACGGTTCTACTCACACTACTCCTACTGTCAATAATCCCTCACCCACTGCAAATACCTACACCCCACCTCACAGGCGCCTTAACGCCTTTCCCACCGCTCCCACTCCCAATCTTCTACACAACAATCTTCCACGTCCTAATTCCACCGCCTCAAAAACTGTCCCACTCCACTCCCCGTCCAAAGAATCATCCACGTCCTGCTTCCCCACTCCACAATATCCTTCCCACTCCTTTTCCTTTCCCCACTACTGACGATTCAACTTCGTCTTCTTTCTCCACTCTTCCACAAACCGTACTGCCACCTCCTACTTCTACTGCAAATCCAAATCCCACTCCTTCTCCTCACTCCAATCCACAACAGACCATACCTCCACCTCCTTCTTCTACTACGAGATCCAACTACCACTCCCAATACACCCTCAGCCCACAAGACCTTCGGCTACTACCATTCCTACAAACTCCCACCCGACCTATCACTCGTGCCTCTCGTGGCATTTTCCGCCCTATAAATCGTCTTAATCTTCATGTCCAAACCTTACGTCATATCTCTCCTATTCCTCGTTCTCACTTGTATGCTCTTAGGGACATAAACTGGAATGCTGCCATGAAAGATGAGTACAATGCTATGATGAAAACTAATACTTGGGAACTTGTACCACGACCACGTGATGCTCATGTTATTCGTTCCATGTGGCTGTTTCGTCATAAATATAATGCTGATGGATCCTTATAATGACACAAGGCTCGTCTTGTTGCCAATGGAAAATCTCAACAAGTTGGAGTTGACTGTTTTGAAACGTTTAGTCCGGTTGTTAAACCTGCTACTATTCGTACTGTTCTCACTATTGCTACATCACGATCTTGGCCCATACATCAACTAGATGTCAAGAATGCTTTTCTTCATGGTGATCTAACCGAGATAGTCTATATGCATCACCCTCCAGGATTTGTTGACTCTCGCTCACCCCGATTACGTATGTAGATTACGTAGATCTCTATGGCCTCAAGCAGTGCTCCCGTGGCATGGTTTCGTAGGTTTGCCAAGTTTATCACCTGGTTGTGGTTTCCGTGGTAGTGTATGTGATCCCTCACTCTTTGTTTATCAATCGGGATCCGAAACGGCATACTTACTTTTATATGTTGATGACATTATTTTGACCGCCTCTACGATGCTCTCCTGTGCCGCTTCATTGATTTGATGAAGAGAGAGTTTGCTATGTCTGACCTTGGCCCACTACATCATTTTCTGGGTATCACTGTTACTCGTTCATCCTCAGGATTATTTTTGTCTCAATCATTATATGCACAGGATATCATCGCTCGTGCCTCCATGACAAAATGTAATCCAAAGGTGGCTACTCCAAATCGACACCGATTCAAGCTCAGTGCAACCTCCGTCCAAAGACTTTCGGATCCCACTCTATACGAGAAGCCTTGCAGTGCTCTTCAAGACCTCACCTTTACTCGGCGGATATTGCATACGCGGTTCAGCGGATATGTCTATTTATGCATGACCCCCGTGAGCCTTACCTCGCATGCCCTCAAGCGAATCCTTCGCTATCTTCGAGGCACCATCAACCACGGATTGTTTCTCTCGGTCTCCTCTATCTCGGCTTAACAAAGATACTCGATCTTGATCAGGCGGGTTGTCCCGATTCTCGACGATCGACATCCGGTTTTTGTGTCTTTCTTGGTGACAATCTCATTTCCTGGTCCTCCAAGCGTCAAGCAACATCTCTCGATCCAAAGGTCAAGTCGAATACTGGGGAGTAGCAAATGCAAACTTGAAACAACATGGCTTCGCAACCTTCTTCTAGAGCTCCATCTACCTCTACGTCGTGCTACTATTGTCTACTTTGTGACAATGTAAGTGCAATATATATGTCCTGAGATCCTGCAAGTGCAACATCAACGTACCAAACATGTGGAGATTGATATACATTTTGTTCGTGAACGAGTTCGTATTGGTGCCATTCAAGTCTTACACGTCCCCTCCGAGAACCAAAAGATGTCGACATCTTCACCAAGGGACTTCCTCGACAATTATTTGTTCGATTTCGTTCTAGTCTCAGCGTTTGTTCCTCTCTCGCTCGTACTAAGGGGTGTAATAGAGTTTATATTATCGGGTTACCTTATTTACCGTTAGGAGATTATTCTCATTTACCGTTAGAAGATTATTCTCATTTACTTTGGTTGTAAACACAAAAGATATTGTCAAGGTTTTATATATATTCTTTCCAAGGAGAACATTTCTCCTCAAGGAAGTTATCATCAAATCCAAGACTTACTCCGACATTCCACCGACAATCTCATGTTCAATTTGTCGCATAATGTAAACAATGATTCTACTTTAATATCATTTTCTCCCTGGGTGAGAATCCAATGGTTTTCTTGAAACACCTCATCATTGGGATGGTAAAGTCACGGTATACTAATCATCTCCATAATGCAAAAATGGCCAAACGTGAAATAGAATAGTAGGGAATTTGTTATCCTCATGTTCCATTTGTTATCTTTATGTTTTCTGGGCCTAATGTTCCTGTACCTCTCGTGAACTCGGAGTAGTCAAAACTGAAGTCCAAAATATGAGATAGTGTGAGAATAAAACTATGAATAGATCGGTCCTTGAACTTAAAACTCCAGATAATAGGATCTATTTTTGTGCCATCTCATCTCAATGATCTCATCTAATTGAAAATTTTCCATCTCAATTGTAACAGATTCGTAATTAGTATTTCTTTTTTTGATGTGCTGTCAACTTCTTCTGTGGTACACTCAATTGCCAGAGTAAAACCAAATGAAGTTGTTGTGGTTTAATGGTAACTAATCCCACCTGTCCGGTTTTTGCCTACCATGAGTTAGACGCGGACATGGTCCCAGAATAGACGTCTCATAAACTATTGGTTCCTCCCGACTTCAACGGGAGTCACTCATTATTCAAGAAATGATATAGGTGAGGGAGAGGAGGGGTCATAGCCAACCTTGTCCACATCCTTTTATTCTGATATTTTCATACTTAAATAGCCTTGATATTTTGTGGTAGTAGTAGTCTTCATTATATTTTATGTAGAGACAGATAATGACATGAAGATAACGTGTATATGCCCAGTGCACCTGAACAAGGCCGACATAATACCATACACAGTCTGATTGTTCTTGCTGTTTCAGAGCATACAAAACACATTTATTTATTTTATTTCATTTTAAAGAATGATAAATCAAGAGAATTATTAGAGACTTGGATCAAAAATTAAGTTTTTTTATATATGTTTCCTGCACTTACAAGCAAGTTTTTGTGTTTTTGAGAAATTTGAGAAAATGTTTCGATTTCAAGGGAAACTTGAGGTTTTATTCAACAACAGATGGTTAGTATTTGTTGCAGCAATGTGGATTCAATCAGTTGCAGGAACTGGTTATTTGTTCGGAAGTATATCACCTGTAATTAAGAGTTCATTGAATTATAATCAGAAACAGATTGCGAGACTGGGTGTAGCTAAAGATCTTGGTGATAATATTGGATTTTTATCTGGATATTTATGTGAAGTTTTGCCAATTTGGGGAGCTTTATTTCTTGGTGCTATTCAGAATCTTGTTGGGTATGGATGGGTTTGGCTTGTTGTTACACACAGGGTTCCGGCTTTGCCTTTGTGGGGCGTAAGTGATCAATCAAACCCTTGTTTCCTTTATGAATTTGTGTTTCTTGTTTGATACTAGATTAAGTTGTGTATGATATGAGTGCCTATGTCTTTGTTGCCCGTCTAATTCATCGCCTTCTTGAGCTCTAAGATTATGCTAAGTTTAAAATTTCATCCGTTTTGTTTTTTTCATTCAGATGTGCATTCTTATACTTGTGGGAACAAATGGAGAAACCTACTTCAACACTGCATCATTAGTTTCGTGCGTGCAGAATTTCCCGAGAAGTCGAGGTCCAGTAGTGGGGATACTTAAGGGGTTTGCAGGTTTGGCTGGTGCTATTATGACTCAGATATATGCGCTGATTTATGACCCTGATCATGCAGGGATCATTTTTATGGTTGCAGTTGGACCAGCGATGGTTGTTATTGCGCTTATGTTTATTGTTAGACCTGTTGGAGGTCACAAACAAATAGGACCTTCTGATGACTCAAGCTTTACATTTATCTACAGTGTGTGCCTTGTTTTGGCTGCCTACTTGATGGGAGTCATGCTAGTTGAAGATCTATTTGATCCTAGCCACTACGTTATCGTCGTTTTCACAGTTATTTTGTTTATTCTCTTAGTGATTCCAATCGTAATTCCAATGTCTTTGACTTTTTTCTCGAGTCGGAGATCTCTTGCTCAAGAACCTCTTCTACCTGAAACTCCAAAACAAGAATCAACCAGTTCTAGCCAGGATTTGAATAATGAAGTTAATTTCAGTGAACTTGATGACGAAAAGTCCTCTGAAGAAGAAAACATTGATGTGAATGAAAGGAAAAAACGAATCGCACAGTTGAAAGCTAAAATATATAAAGCAGCTGCGGCAGGAGCTGTGAGAATCAAGAGGCGAAAGGGTCCACGTCGAGGAGAGGATTTCACATTGACACAGGCACTGATAAAGGCAGATTTTTGGCTCATCTTTACTTGTTTTCTTTTGGGGTCGGGCTCTGGCTTAACAGTGATTGATAATCTTGGTCAAATGAGCCAATCTTTAGGTTATGATAACCCACATATATTCGTATCCATGATCAGCATTTGGAATTTCCTCGGCCGCATTAGTGGAGGCTACTTCTCCGAGATTGTTGTGAAGTATAGCCTATTTCCTTTTAATCATCTATGTATGTCCATAGCCTAAGTCTGGTTTTGTTTTCTTTTCTCATGCTTGATCTATCTCGATATATTACTATTGTCAGGGATTATGCTTATCCAAGGCCAGTGAGCATGGCTGTGGCGCAAGTATTGATGGCAATTGGGCACTTCTTCTTTGCAATGGGTTGGCCTGGGGCTATGCACATTGGTACTTTGCTGATTGGACTTGGGTATGGTGCTCATTGGGCAATCGTGCCAGCTGCTGCATCAGAGCTTTTTGGGTTGAAGAAATTTGGGGCATTGTACAATTTTCTCCTACTTGCAAATCCAGCAGGATCGCTAGTTTTTTCTGGTCTTATAGCTAGTTCCATATACGACAGTGAAGCTAAGAAACAAGCGGGATTGCAGTGGAAGTTGTCACACATTTCCAGAGGCATGTTCCAGAGGATAACTGATGTTATTTTGACTGGCAATGAACCACTTAAATGTGAAGGCTCTATCTGCTTCTTCCTTAGTTCCATGATACTATCTGGACTCTGCATTGTTGCAGCTGTGTTGAGCATGATTCTTGTTCACAGGACCAAAGTTGTATACGCCGGTTTATATGGAAAGTTGCAATCATGAGTTGAGACACTGGCGACTAGGTGAAGGTTAAGATTATTTCTGTATACTACAGGATAATAAACGCCATGTTTGATGTTGGGCAGGTCACATGGACCACTACATTTTGAGAATAAAGAAAGTAACTTTTCTTGAGTAAAGAAAGTAACATTTCGATGTTGAAGATTGTAATAAAATAGAACATAAAACTAGTACACATAATATCTCTGTAACTTAGAAGAGTTTGTGTAGCATGACTTGAGTTCCATGTTGAGGTTGAAGAGTCATACAGTGTACAGACCTTGAGCATAAGACGCCGAGAGTGTTATATATATGATAGAATTTGGGAAACAGTCTCTCAATACCATCAAATTCAGAACCTCAAAAGCGTCTTCCATATCACCAGACTTCCAAAGTGTGGAAACAAAGGTATCCTGATCAGACCAGATTTGAGGCGTTAAATCCAAAAAAAATTAAGAATGCTTCACATATCCGGCCTTGCAAAGGCCAATAACCAAAGTGCTGAAGGTATATTTACCTGGCCGAAAACCCGACA
Source organism: Papaver armeniacum (assembly GCA_023531295.1). Classification (NCBI taxonomy): domain Eukaryota; kingdom Viridiplantae; phylum Streptophyta; class Magnoliopsida; order Ranunculales; family Papaveraceae; genus Papaver; species Papaver armeniacum. The sequence goes on along the minus strand of JAJJWW010007745.1, from coordinate 439,277 downwards.
AGTAATTTGCTATTTCTTTGCGGGTATAACACCATGTTCATCGATTATGTATTGAGAGTTAATTTTTTTTAAACTCTGTAATTTTCTACTCTTATTTATAAATTGCTTTCTTTTGTTCAGACTCCAGAGTGCTATACAGACTCTTGACACACCATGTTCAAACGCGAGTCGTCTCAACAAAAAAAAAAAAAAAAGTTGACGGCAAAGATCGTCTCAACAATTATGTTAGCTTTGATTCGTAACCGAACTTTGATGCACCTCTAGCATAACTTCTAGAGATACCAAGGACCAACCCTCCTCGGTGTGTGCAAGAAAATAATAGCCATTGATTATGCTACAAATGGTTGATTGAACAACTTGCAGTTACACACAATGAAGTGCCTTAGTCCTGCATCTGGATACAAGCAGTGCCTCCAAAAGTACAGTTTTTTACGTGGACTGCAGCTCAAAACTCAATACCTACAAATGATAATCTCATAAGAAGAGGGTGCCAGATACAAAATCTCACATGCTCTTTATGCAATCAACTTCCAAAAACAGTGGATAATCTATTTCTACATTGTTCATACTCCCGTACTATCTGGAACTACTTCCTTGGAGGATATAATGTCAGATGGGTGCAAGCAGGAACTCTGACAATGCAATTGCAGGCTTGGAAATTCAGGAGAAGACAAAATAGAGGGCGCAAAATCTGGCCATTGATATTGAACCTTTTAATATATTTTGCTCTTTGTCGTCAAAAATAAAAAAAAATCTGGCCATTGATTATCTTGTTTGGGCTATATGGGATGAGAGAAACAGACGAGTAATGGCTTACAAAAGGCCCAAATCAGAAAGAGAGACAATGAGAGAAGTTAAACATCTGTTATATGATTGTGGGGAAAGAAAAATCATTTTAAGTTTATCTTATTTCGTGAACTAATCACACACTGTAAAGTCATTATTGACTCTCGTTAGTCTGTAATTTTAAACAACGATGTTAGACACACTGTGAATTCTCCACCGAAAATTCACCGACACTCACAGCCCCGGGAACCCACCAACAGAAAAAGGGGTGGGTTTTTGTTTTTCTGTGGGCCCCACCAAATTTTGTGTCTCGTGGGGATATCTCAAGAGCTCTGCTTCATTCTCGTCAAATGTAGGAACTTGCTCCGATGTTAAGCCTCACTCATGATTCACGCATCATTACACTTGGTAGAGAACCCTATCTAAGATCCTTGATTTTTTGACAGGGAATCTAGACTTATTGAATTTTAAAATGGGGGCTTTTGCCTTATTACATTTTTTTTTTCAAAGTCCAAAAAAAAAAAAAGGTTACGAATGTGGTTAAACCAGCTCACCAATTCCGCTGATTTCGGTCCTCATTTTGGGCCCTAAGCGGTTTCCTAACGGCCCCAACCCAGTGGTCGAGGAAGGAAAAAAAAGATCTCAACGCCTGCAGGAATCGGTAAAACGAAAATGATCTCGATAGATTTTTTAGTTACATATTTTTATTTTTTTTCCTTACTTTTCCACACCTAGGTCTATCGTTGGAATACTAAGTCTTCAATGCCAGAAACTTGCGGAGCACTCGTTCAATCATCTTAATCTAGAATTCTAGAAGTTTTAGTTTAAAAAGGGAAAAGACTTGGGGAGTTTAAAAATAGCAAAGATTATTGATTAGGGTTTGAGTTTAAAGAGTTTTGAAAGTCCAGGGTCAGAGTTTCATACTTGTTAGTGTTTTGATTGTTAGTATCATCATCGTCGTTTGTTACCTCGATTAATTGTATTACTAAGAATGGCATCCTTGATACATAATCGTTATGCTTCTACTCAATTCGATTGGATCATCAACGACTTCGCGAAGGTGAACTCTGAAGAAGGACTATGCTCTGATGTTTTCTCTCTTGGTGGTTTCGAATGGTATGTCATGTCTACTCCTAATTGCATTGATTATTATTTTGTTTGTTTTTTTTTCTTTAAAATTTATTCTGGTTTAAAACCCATAACCCTGAATTTTCAATGTTTTATAGGCAAGTACAGATCTATCCAAAGGGGTATGGAGATGTATTTGAGTACTTGTCAATATACTTAATCCCTGTGGACTGGAACAATTATCCAACTGCAGAGTTCAGCGCTTCCGTTCTTAATCTATACGATCCTAATGAAAGCGAGACAGAAGGTATATTTTCTATAAACTAACTTAAACACCGTTGTTAATCTAACGGTGCAACATTACACGTATAATATATTTTTTTTTTTACTACTGTATGTAGGATTGAAACACAAATTCGACAAAGACGGTAACTACGGTTGGGGTTCGTCGACTTTTATGCCTCTAAGTGACCTCCACGACCCTGATGAAGGATACATTGTGCATGGTACATGTATTATTAGAGTTGAGGTTTCATGTAGAATAATAGATGAATTTGTTAGCGAATTCGAGAAAGAGAGATGCGAGAAAGAGAGAAACGCAGAAAGTATTATGCAAACAGGTGAGTTTCCAGGCGCCGGACAAACTTTTGGCAAAGGACAAGATAAAATCAAAGTTATTTTTGGCAATGACAAGCAGGAATTTGAAGATATTGGAGGCTTCCATGTTCTGAAAGAGCAAGCGCCGCTATATAAGCAGATATGGTTGAAATATGGTCATATTCCTTCTACCAATGTTATGCCGATTGCCTCATATCAGGCCCTAGTTTTGGTGGTTAAAGACTTGATGAGTTCTATTGCAGATATGAACAAGTGCCATTATGTAGATTTATCATCTGAAATGATTGAGAGATGGGAGGATATGATAACAATGGCGGAGAAACTTGAATTTAGCATTGGATGGCTGCGAGAAAGATTTGAACATGTGAAAAAAGGGATGTGCGGGATGCAGAATGTCAAGACTGAACTTCTGGAGCATGGTGAGGGTTTACGCTCAACAAAATCAAGGATAAGGGTACTCAAGAATGTGTTGACAAAGGCAGAGGTTAAGCTGATTGCCGAGAAGGATGACTTGCGAGAGAAAATATCTGGGTTACTCTCTGAATCAGATACGGAAACCTATCTGAATATAGGTGAAGATACCCTGCTTGATGGATTGCTGGATGATGGATTATATTAGCTAGACAGTCGAACTCTTTTTATTCAGTATTTTCAAAATCCTTTTCCTTTAGTTTAGCCAATGTGATTCACACTAGGTGACAGTAGTTCATTATGCATATTTTTATCTTAGCTTTTTTCGGTCTTATTGCAAGAAGTTAATCCAGATATATTCATGCCTCTTATTAGGATTTTTCACTCGCTAATTAAATTGCAAATTCTGGTCATGGTTGTGCTTGGTGTGAAGATCATCTTCAATATTTTATTTCATGTCAACTTTAGGAAAATAAGATGTCATATCAGGTTCATTCTCACAGCCATTATAGGCATGAGTTTTGAGGAAACAAGCTATAGATGGGTCTTAGATAATTGTTTCAGCACAACCCCAATGTCATGCATGAACATTTAGTTGTGCTTAAAACCGAGGTTTGATAAATTTTTGATGTTGGTATGTGGGTGTCATGCGGAAATACTTTTGCAAAAAATTGAACTTTAGGAAATTGCTACCTGGAGGAAATTCCAACCGTAGAATCCACATCTTAATAACATACTACAGGAATTGGAAAGCCTTTAAAGTTTTGTCACCTCTTGCTTCAAAGAGGCACTTTATGTCGGTGATTGTACAGAGTTACAGAAAAATAAAATTGGCAGGACAAACTAATTGAAGAAGATATTAGATAGGCTAGGGGTGAGGTGAGATTGTATATGTCGTCCTTCACATGATCTTTAGTATATTACTCCTTTATTAAAATTCTCTCGTTATAGATCAAACTGATCAAATCACATAGGAATACAAATTTGGTTTCGTATAGCACTTGTTTGTAAAAGCCAGCTCTTACACTCCTGGCATAAGAATATTGCAGCAATAACTTGGTAAATCTTCTTTACGGGGCGCCATTAGTTGAAATACGTCAATCCGGTGACTTATTGCAGATTGCGGAGCTTCAGGACGGTCAAGGTTGTACCCAATCGAAGCAGTTACCCGAACACATTTCGAGTAATTGCAGCAAACCTGACCAGCCGACACCTTTTCTTACAAAACAAAAAAATATTCCAGTAACTGTCCATGTGTAGTCAATGAAACCATATTTAACTAAGGGTGCAACAATTTTGGTCGAAAATCAGTGACGGATGTGGGGGTGGCTTAGGTAGGCTACAGCACCTCCCAAAGTTTGGAAAAGCCTGCTTAGGCAAGCCTAATTGTCCAAAAATTATTGATTAGCCCAGGATAAAATTTCTATGTAGCCCATTAGTACGACATATTCACATGATTTCTTATGATTTTGATTAATTATTTTAAAGTTTTTAATTTTATGTTAGGTTAGTACTTAGAAATTAGAGTCAACAATGGAACTTACCCCCAAGGCCCCACTCCACCACAACCTGATCAATTTAGGTCATGTTGTTTCCAAATATTTACCCAAATTTGGCCATGTATAAACTAAAAATTAGCCCAATATCAAAATATATGTTAACATGATGTTTTCTTCCCATCTCATTTTTTTCTTTTTGCAAACAATAACAAAAAATTGATGTTTAAATGTTCCGATGCTCATGATCTGATTTGAAAACCATACAAATATATAGAAATACAGTAACATTTAAAAATTTGTGTGCTTCTTCCTACGCAATTTCATATAATAATACTAATTTTAATATACACGTTGTTAGCGCAATTTAAAATGTTATTAAGTAGCATGCAGCGTATTTCTCATTGTAAATAATTTTCAGGTATTTAGACTAGTACAATCAGGGTGTAGGAAAAAAAAAAATAGCCCACCCAGGCACAAAATCCTGGGTCGCTGTCTAAAATCCAACAATTTTTGGCTAAAAGCCAAGCCAATCAACCACATAAAGTAAATTTGGTCTAAAATCCAGACCATTGGATATCTATTAATCTACAGTCTTTAAAATAACATAGAGATTTAAGTACAAATCTTAAGTAACAGGATCCCACTAACCAATTATTTGTCCTCAAAAGGTACAAAAGGCATTTCATGCTCCAAGTATCTTATCGTGGATCCACTCGCAAAAGGTAAGAATTAACTAGTGTCTACTTTTATACAATCTCATATATTTATATCGCGTTTGAAGATTTGAAACAATGTGTCGAAGAGCAGCGGCGGAATCAAAATTCACATGTTGGAGGGGCCATAAACGTTAGCTTGTAAAAATAAAATCATGGAGTATACGTATAGTTGTATTGCATTTTGAAAGCCACCCACAAATAACACGTGGCTCCGCCACTGTCGAAGGGGATAACTGAAAATTTCCTACTTTTGTTGTTTCAATTTGGAAAATTAACAGAAATGCCCTCACATTGGACCCGAAATACAAATGCGTCCCGTTTTTTTCCGAAATTAAAACACTGTCCCTTTGTTCTTTGTCCATCCATTTAGGGGTTAAGTCAATATTTTGAAGTTGAAAAGTCAAATCTCGAGAAATGGGATAAAAAAAATTAGAGGTGTTATTACGTAATACGTACCCACCCTTCAAATTACCCGGTTTGTCTTTTCTTCTTCTATTTTTCCTTTTGTCGACCATCTTTCTCACTCTATTTTTCTATCTCTCGCAACTCCCTGCCTCTTGTTCTAACCATTCTTCTTTCTCGGAACTAACACTTGAGACAATGCCGACGGACATCAACATTTGGAAGGAGTAAGAGAAGAATGGTATTCAGTGAAGAGAGTGATTTTACCATAAAAAAAATTTTATGGCGGGTTTGGATGTGGAATTTTAAAGGCGGAATTTATGGGTCCAGGGGATTTGATAGAATTACGTTTCCTTTGATATTTGGTTGCCCGAATCCTTGAAATCACGTTTCTTACGGGATTCGAGTTTTCAAAGAAATCCTCCATACGAGTCCGACCCCTCCCTAAGATTTCTTTGGGAAACTTATCAAGGATTTATGGACCCACTTTTTTTTAACTCTAAATCCTATATATATGCAATTTTAAGATTTGAGGGTAATGCCAAACGATACAAAAGAATTTAATACAAGAAAACTCTATAAATCCCAAGAATTTTAATTGAGTTACCGAACATAGAGGTGTAAATTGGGATGTGCCAAAGACGAGCACGAATGCACCCAAAGACGCTAAAATTTGAGCACATCCTGGCCTTCAAAGACGTGACTTAGCCCAAGACGACACAACACGTTAGTTAAAAAGGACGTCTTTGGGTTTGACTAATTGGCACAAGAAGCACAAAGACAAAGACGCGGCACGGATAAGCATGTGGCCCACCAAAGACAACACGTTAAGAGAGCACGTCATAACATGTACAAATACACCATATAACAAGGCATAATACATCACATATTTTCTATATTTCACAAAAGAGTCACTATTCTAGCTAGTTTTTAACATGTTATGTTGGATTATTTATAACAACACATATAATACCATAATATTTGGAAAATATATTTGAATATCGTTGTTATAATGTCGTCACCTATATTTAACTAGAACATTAATTTACATGAATAATCCAATTTTATATTTGATGGGCTATTTCTTTTTATTGAATAAACTTGTTAATTTTACTTGAAATAATTTCAAATGATATGTTGTCTAAATAAATTCTTGTGATAATGTCCGACTTAATGTATATATTAAGTGATTTCAAATTGTTTATAAGACGTGTGCCCGGCAAGACGGCACAAAGACAACACGTTTATTCGTGCGGTTATGCCCGTGGGCATGTTGTGCCTAGCTTTTGACTAGTAAAGCACAAAGACGACACAAAGACGTTTAAATCGTTGGCACAAAGACAAAGACGACACATGACACGTGAAGCACGCGACTTCAGGTGCGGCCAGTGCTTGGGCCGGCACGTTTTACACTTCTAACCGAACACACAAGGAATTTACATGAATTTGTCATCCCATGAAACGGTGAATTCTGCAAAACAAACTCACCATTAGTCTTTTTTCATGAACTCAAAATTTATGATCAGGGTATTGTAGAATAATCAGGGTTTCAGTGATGATATTACTGATCGGAACCATAAGCTCTTCTAGAAAAAGATTTAACTGATTTGAAACCCATTAACGATCTGTTGCTTGCTGTTAGAGTTCTAGCAGGTTTTTCTCCCGGACTTCTGATAGAAATCAATACGGGTTTTAAATTAGAATTTGAAGCGGTGATTTTTGGAAATTCAGAGACACTGCTGCTGTTAGAAATTTTTAGGTTTTATTTGATGGTTTCAATTTGTTTTAATGATAATGAAAATTATGAAATTCATGAAGGAAAGAAGAAAAAACTGAAGCATGGAACGTTTGATAACCGTTGTCACTGCAGTAAATAGAATTAACGATAACTGTTGTTGCAGAGATTGATTGTTTTCGAAGATGAACACGAGGATTGCTTGGTGATAGCATTTCCTGTTACTTTGTGATCTTTTATTCGTGTCAAAATAAATGAGTAATGACGTTTCAAAGTGTTATTTAAATTGTTTGATATTGATTTTGAACCAAAGTTAATGGAGATTTAGATGAAGAACAGACTTAAGAGGAGAAAAAGAAGACCGAGAATTCATGAGATTCCATGTACCGAGGAGTTAGATCACATCAAGGGTAAATAGGGTATTTTAGCATCTGCAAAAGCCAGTAACACGTAGCATTTCTTTTTCATTGTTTTAACAAAAAAAACGGGATGGAAAAATTTGTAACGGGACATGTTTGAAATCTTGAAAAAGAACGGGGGCAGTATTGTAAGGTGCACTCTAAAACGGGGGCATGTCAGTAAAAAGCCCTTTCAATTTTACAGCACCCGAATATTTCCTCGTAAGACAAAAATGTTAGAGAGTACTTCTATATTTTCAGTAATGAATCTCTGAGCTGGAACATAGAAACACAAAATGCCATCGTAAGTGCGCAAACAAAAAATCAGGAAAAGGTTCAAATATTGGCACCACTTTAGTCTTATATATTTTGATATTCGCTGCATTAAACCCAAATCCCCATGTGGTTGCAATCTCTTTGTTACCTCCAATATTAGGCTCCAAGAACGCTATACATTCCCTCATGCTTGGTTCCACAAAAGCACCAAGCACGTTGTAGGAAGCCATTTTCACTACGACCTGATACAAAGGTACACATATTATGAAAAGTACATTGATCAATTTCCACCAACATCTTAAATAGACCATCTATTTGAATCATATTTTTTTTCATTCCAATGTGCAACAACGGTTTCCTATTTATAAACCATAATAAAATCCAAATGACAATTAGTTCGTCATCAAAATTACATTTTTTAAGAATTTTTGTGATCATTAACCTACACCTTATCTCGTGAATGAAATTTTAAGTGTTTTCTATTACCGTGAACAGGTTGTTATGGTAGCCGGCTTGTGGGCAAAAAATTAGCGAATTTTGCAAATTGTACAAGCAGTTCCGGCTTTGATCACATAGAAGAACACAAACTGTTTTGGGGCCTAAAGCTTTGGGTTCCAAACGAAATCTTATTTTTATCACAAAATTGGTCATTAACCCAATAACGACAATTCCTGGATGAAAAAGACATGTAAAATTTAATACTATTTAAATAGACAAGAATGTAAAATAGTCAGGATGTAAACAATTCATTCTACCCATTCTTCAAATATATATATTTTTATTTAATTTACATCAGGATGCATCCATTTCGCCTCGCTATTTTTTTAAGTTTAAGCCAGGATAATCCAGATTCATTCTTTCTATTTTCTAGGTATCCATTTCACCCATACTAACAGGGCGTTAGTCAAATAAGATTTTGAATGACTTCCGGGGAGTTCGCAAATCTACTGTTAGTCCATAGAGATTTTTGGACAGTCTCTTAATATCTCTTGTTATTGGTTAGAGACTTTTTTTCAAGTCATTTAAATTCTCTGAGACTCCTTGTTATTGGATTAGGATTTCATAAGAGTTACTCAAACGCTCATGTATTCGACGGAGAATTGAAAGTCATTGAGTTGTCGTTTTCAGAGATTTGGAGAAACTTTTTCTAAAAAATAGGCATAGTAGAAATCTCTCCCCAAGAGGTGATATTTCTAGAGACTTGGAAATTTGGAGATTTTTTGGTTTGGGAATGAACCATTTTTTTCTCTCATTGGGCCTTAATACACTTAATGGCCACTTGGAAAGGGGTAATCAAGACAAAATGTGGAATAATGTGATTTTTTAAATTGGAGAATATATATTTTTTAAAATCATTTATGTGAGTCTTTGTGATATATATATATATCGATTTTAAAATATATATTTTAGAAGTTATAATTTTTTTCTCCGCATAGAAAATAAAATGTGGGACGACCATAATAAAGTAAATGAAAATTTAGGCATAGGACAAGAGTGAGATTTAGTTTGACAATTGACACATATTTCATTAAGTGGTCATGGTACTTTTATTATTTATTATTGCTGTAACGTGAATAATAAAAAATCGGTAATGTATGGAATTAATCAGGGGATATTATACAATTTTGTCTCTACAAATCACACAGAAATCTATTTGTTTTTTTCCCCCTCCAAATCTCATTTTTTGTCTCTACAAGTCACAAAGACTCTCTAAAATTCTCTCAGTGTATCACTAGAAATCTCTAGACTTCCAGAGAATCTCTAGAAGTCACTCAAATTAAAAGTCTATGAAATTCCATAGAAATCTTGTTTGACCACCCCTTGTAATTTTTACTCGTCCATTAGAACCATGTGTCAAAAAAATATTTGGACAATTACCCAATTTCTCTATTTTTATTTATGAACTAAACAACCAGGGGACTGAAAGAATTGAATGCCCATCTGGTTATCAGGATTAAGGACGAGCTACATTCCAACTGGATGAAATTCTTTGAATTTCCGGAATTTATTATTGTCATGCTTTTCCCGCAAACAACGATTCTACTTTTCACAACATTCTCTCTCAAAATTTGTTCTGGGTGGGATCAAATGGTTCTCATCTCATGAAACACCTCAATCGTTGGGATGGTAAAGTATAAAAGTGCGTGTTCCATCATTTTTTGTTGGTCGGGATAAATCTTGAAGAAAAATCTCAGTATACTGATCATTTTCGTTGCAAATGGCCAAACGTGGAGTAGATTTGTTATCCTCATGTTATTTTGAGCCTGATGTTCAATTTGTTGCATAATGCTAATGCATAGCCGAATACCTGCTGCCATCTCATTTCTTCGTATTTTCTTTTCATTTTCAAAGACAAAAAGGTGAAACCTCTCACTATCGGTCGACATCTTATTACAGTGAAATTTCAGATGGGAAAATGGGGAATATGCCCCAAAATCGACTGTCATCTTGGGGATATGCCCCAGGATTCCAGTTTTTGGGAATATGCCCCAAAGTAACGGTTTCCGTCAAAGAACCGTTAAATAGACTATTTATCGTAAATGTATCTTAACTTTTTCTCTAATTTTTTCAAGATTTTTTCGTCTAAATATGTTCTTAAACCTTGTAAAGGTGTTAATATATCGTATATCTGTCTTTTAATTCGCATATGTGATCCCAAGTGTGAGCTAATATTAACTACTTAACGGTTTTGGATGGAATTTTGGACGTCTGGGGCATATTCCCCAAAATTAGAATCTTGGGCCATATCCCCAAGATGACAGTCGATTTTGGGGTATATCCCCAATATTCCCATTTCAGATCCCAAGTTACTGTTATGTTGTTTCACTATGTGCTGTCAACTTCGTCAGTGGTTCCCATTAACTTGGTGAATTAATATCTTTTCCGGCACGCTAGCGGTTCTTCTGTTATGTAAGATTAAATGCAAAAGCATTATCATTTGGGTCATACACACCCGTTCTTTTCTTCACATTTATGTAATTAGTACGTACGTACGCTCAACTGCAAGAGTAAAACCACCATTTTTTTTTTTTTTTTTTGATTAACTATATGCATCCCAAATGAAGTTGTTGTAGTATAGTTGTAATTATTCACTCTTGTCCGGTTTTTTCCTAACAAGCATCAACGCGAACATGGCCCCAGAATAGGAGTTTTTGTACTGCATAGGACCAGTGTTCTGAAAACCGGCCCGGCCCGGCTGGTCGGACCAGTGAACCGGCGGCCCAGTCAATTTTCCGGTCCGTATCAGCACTGACCCACTAATTTTGCCAAAAACGGCTCTAATTTTTGAAAACCGTCTGACCCGGCCGGTCCAATCGGTAAACCGTGCAACTCAGTGCGATTCTGCACTGGTTTGACCCACTACGATTACAGCAAAACTAAAAATCTAAAATTCATCAAAAGATTTTGTTTGAATGTTCGTAGAGAGAAAACTATAATTGAAAATTCAATGAAATCAAACAGATCAAAACACACAAAATCACTGAAAGATTGTAGACATATATCAATATTCCAACAAAAGAAATGTTTGTAGCAAATAAATCTTCTTGCTGTAACTTTTTGTTATATAAAACAATTCTTGAATCTCTTGAACTATGGTTATAATTGAGAGATATGGTGTTATACGAGAGGAGCAGAGGGTTAGTGAGAGGTGGGTGGGATGTGATAGCACTGATAGAGGAAGAAGACGGCTGCTTTAGAGATTAGGGTTGTTGGTCGAAATGTAAATAACAAAAATAGGAAAGGCAAATGTGGCCTGATAACTTCGTTTTTATTGTGACTCCACGTGCCAGTTGTGACTCCACGTGCAAATGTATAAAACAGTTACATTAAAATACTTAATTCTTGGATATTTACATTAATCTAAATAATTTATCATTATATTAAATAAATATATATATGACCCGGTAAATCCGGGTTGAATCAGTGGTTAGACCATTTGACCCTGACCCGGTGACTTTTCCGGTTTAACGACCGGGCCGGTTTTCAGAACATTGCATAGGACCGGAGGCATCAGATTTTTATCGCATCATTCATGAAGAGTAAGAAATATCTTCATGCATATAAAAATTCGACTATCGATTTCTCTCAACTAGTCAACTTCAATGGAAGTCACTCATCTATTAAGAAATTATATAGGTGAGAGGGAGGGGTCGTAGACAACCTTGTCCACATCAAAGCATATAAAACACATAAATCTAAATCGTTTCAATTTAAGGAATAATTAGCTAGAAACTTCAATCGATCAAAACTTAAGTTTTTGTGTTTTTGAGATATTGGAGAAAATGAATAGAGTTCAAGGGAAACTTGAGGTTTTATTTTGTTGGGAAATTGGCACCCCGAGCGCAGCGGAAATCAGGATCACAAAAGGCAATTGATGATTTGAACCGAATATGGGAGAAATAATAAGAAAGGGACAGAAGAAAATGAAGAACACAACCACAACACAAGATATACGTGGTTCACCTTTACAGGCTACATCCACGACCAACACCACCAGAACACTTGTATTAAATCAAAGACCATTACATGCTCTTTCGCAACACAAGACAATACCAAAGAGTTAACAAGACATACCCGGGAACACCATTGAAAAAACCATAGAAATCAGTTCTCTAACCATTCCTCAAACCAGCCTCGTGTCTTCTCTTTTACACCATCTTCATAGGTGCTAGTAACAGAGGAGAAACATGGAAACACTAAAAACTTAGTTTAGGGCAAATCCCTAAACCCCGACCCCTAGAACACGAAAATCATCTCTCTACAAGTTTTTCTCTCACACCGATAGTAGCACACGATCCTCCCTACCAAAGAGACCAAAATCCTAAGTACAAAGATTTACCACTCTTCTAGGTTGGATTATCTACAAACCTACAATTCTAGTCCTATATATAGAGACACAAACTTGGCCCTCTATTTCTTTTCTGTGATACTGTATAAAGCTATACAAGGAACTCCAAAAAGAAATATACAAGTCGAGTACAACGGTCAATATTGTGTTGTCTTGTAATGGATTCCATCTTTTCAGATACCTTGATAAACATAGGTTTAAGTGACATCTGCGCATTCATTCCTGAATCTAGTTTTCTATATTCAACGATTTTAAAAAGAGGTCCAAGTATTGCCTCTAGTCTGAGATCCTTCGACAATTCGTTCTCATTCCTATGTTTCTCCTTTAACTTGTTCAGGTTTTGCTCTCCTTCCGGGGATTTCTGCTGGAGTATTTTACAGCATTACACGCCTCCCTATACCGAGCACATAAGAGCAATTCCTATGGCAATGTCCAAACACAAAAATTTGTTCATCCAGGTGGATGACCAAACTGGGTTTTCCACGATGGGAAAGCACTGAGTGTTAGACCAATAAGCGCGGACTATATGAAAACGCTGGCGCTCAAGGGTAGAACTCTGGCGTCCGGGTCCCAAACGCTGGCGACATACTAACAAACTCGGCGTCACTATCTATATCGCCAGAGTTTTTGCTGCTGATGCCAACGGATAGTTTTTTAACTTTTGAATTTCATTTTTTCCCTCTATAAATTGCCACCATCTTCGAACAATTCACTCACACCAAAATTCACTTGAATTTTCTCTTCTAAAAATGGCTGAAAAGTCGATCACACTTTTTTGCGATGAAAAACTTGAAGCTGCTATTTCTAAGGTATGCGGGAGTTTTAAAATGATTGAATATTGTAAAAGGGAAGTGCAAGTTTAGAAGTTGCTCCAAGAAAATGTTTCGCTAAAAGGCAAAGAAGAGCTCCAGGTTTGAAAGTTAATTAACAACAAAAAATTCAAAAACAAAGGTGAAACTGTCAAAGAGCGCGTTGAATGGAAAATACGTCTAATGAAGATAAACAGGAGGCCAAAACTTGTACTTGATTTTTATTGAAGTTTTTATTATTCTCTAATAAGTTTATATCTTGTAAAAGAATTGGCAGTAATATCAATGAATGAAAATGTTTATATTTTAAAATAAATTTCCATTTCAGATTAAGTGAAATTTATTACAATTTATTAAACTTGCAAATAACATCAAATTACATTTTAATAAACCACAACAAAAACATCAAACTGCATCAAATCCAACGACATTCTCTCTGTAAAGTTCATAGCATTCAAAATGCCTAAACTCTCTCCCGCTTTCTTCGGTAAACTTGGTCCGAGCAATTGTTTTCAGTTCTTCGTGGGATAATCCAGAATTGTTACGATGAACCATCCACAATATTTCCGTATAATGTTTGACTTCATTACTGATGAATAAAATTCTTAGTTCTAGGCTCTTACTGTTTCTTATTGCTTCGTTTCGCGATGCTACAAAATGTCCCAATACTCTTTCCCCGAAATTGTCATGGTTCATTAGTCTCACCATAAGATGTAACTAACATCGAACAAGAGCAACATATTCTTCCATTGTAAATTCCGGCAGCGGCATTCGAGTGCAGTAACGATGTGCTTGAGATGGACCATCTTTTAGAATTCTGAAACACGCTTCGTAGCGAAAGAATTTACCATGAGATTCCTCCCAATTATCAAGAGCTGTTTGGATCACTTCATCTTCAGTTACACCGCTGAACTTTTCTCGAACAATTTCTATTACCCAAGCAAGAAATGGCTGGACTGCAAGCCTAATAGAATGAAAACGAGCACGCAATCGACGAGCATCTCGGTTTCCCGTCAATGAGATGAACATCGAAAAAGGTTCTCCCAAAAAGAACTGTCATGAGAAATAAGAACACCAAGTGATTACCCTATGAAAGAAATATGCTTTGCATAGAGTTATATCCTCTTCATCGGTAAACTTGGGACCATGATTTCTAATGACATTTCGCAAAGAAGGAGAGATATAACAAAAAAGAAGAAGAAGAAGAAGAAGAAAAGATGTGATTTTGGAGATGGAAGGAATGGAATTTATAGGACGAGAGAGAAAAATTTGCCGTTGGAAATGGAAATTTAGCCGTTGGCGTTTGTATTAATATCGCGGGCAACATTCCTTTGAGCGCCCATTTGAATCACCAACGCCTATTATCTATTATAAATACATCATCAGTAGATTTTATTTTAAACCACTATTTACTCTCTAATCATCCACCATGTTTTTCTACAGGCAAAGCGAGGAAAATATTATGTGTCGAAGCAAAAGAGGTTTTCCCATTATGTTTCATGGATAACCACAGTCTTATGCAATGTCCTTTGATGTATTCAAAGTGTCCGCGGAAAGGTTGTCCATGCATCAGAATGGTAATTGAATCACAACCTAAAAGCTCGTATTTGCAATGTCAACATCCCAATTGTCCGGAGGAACCACATATGCTAGAAGATCCTATGAAGATTAAAAAAAGAAGAAGAAAAAAGATTGCAACACTCGCAAAAACTTCAAACTTAAAGCCAAATTGAAGAAGGAGTTATTACACTGCAAGCATTGTGGATATGGAGATCACGAATACAAACATTGTCCACAGAGAATCAGTTCATGCTCAAAGCCCGGTTGCAGGACTTTTATGCATTTACGGACTTCTTCTGAAGAAGACACATAGGGAAGGCATTTCGGGAATGTCCCAGGTGTTCTTTGGTAGAGTGGGCTAATTGAAGTTGTAGGACAAATCGATTCACTATGGTATTATGTTCTTTAATTTGTTGTTTATTCTGTGTTATTACGATTATCTAAAACCATCCATATCAAGTAATTTAAATTTTTCTTCGATTAAACATTGCACCATCAATTTCATAAATAAAAACATACTGCATTGAACAACAACACCATACATGAGAAGTAAAAGAAATACATCAGATTAAAACAACTACTACATAGGCGGCGTCAGTTCTCGGCGGGTGGTGGAATTCCTAGGGGGTGTAGGGATCGTATTTGTTGAGCACCCTAAGAAAGTTGAAACAAGCATGGAATTCGAACTCACGATCACAGTGAGATGCTGGTCACATTGCTAGAGTTTGGGGTTCCACTTCATGTTCGGCTTCACCATTGAGCTTATTTATGTGATTCTCAGTATTAGTTGAGAGATGAACTCCGAACATTCATACTAATTACACTAAAATGATGCTGCAATCGGTGAGAATCACGCCCATGGATGTTTCCAGTTTCAGCGGTGAACATTTCAATAACTTTCTGCCAGAACGTCGATTGTGATACTTCCCTACCGCTAGCAACATCAGCGGCAACATCTTCTGTTTGAAAACGTAGGCTCTGCAAATAGCTAAATCCTCTTGTCGAGTTAATTTAACAAAACGAACTCTGAGAATCATTTTTATTAATGATTTGAGAGAGAAGAATGTGTAGAATGTGTGAATTTAGAGTTGAAATGAGGATAATTTCAAAAAATGTAGTCGTTGGATCACCAGATTTTTCAGCCGTTCATATGGAGCCGTTGGCGCCATTGAGTCAGACGCTGGCGTTTTCGTTAATGTCTCTCACAGCGCTCAAGAAAACCGCGCTATTATTGAAATCGCGGGTGTCGCATGCCTATCGCCAGCGTTTGTAGAAATGATGCGCGTCCTTACAACAGACGCGCGTCTGATGTTCCAACTCGATGTTCAAATGAACAGATCTTTTCATTTTAACATCCATTTTCTTGGTTTGTTCATTCCATAATGGGAGCAAAATGAACAAACTCTTAGTTTGTTCATCCCATAGGAATTGCTCTAATTCTGGTATTGATGGTGATGATGATGATGATGCCATATTTTTCTTGAGAATAAGAATATCTATCGAATGGATGACTTCTAATACGAATTAATTCGGGTGTCAACAATCTCTTTCTCTCTCTCTCTCCGATTTCTAGGTTATAGAAAGTGCAGGGTTAAACTGATATGGGGCTAGCAAGGACCTGGGTCCAGATTTAGCCTAAAAAAATAATAATAGTAATAATAAAAAATGACATGGGCATGGCAAACCGGCAGTGTTGCCCCACATTGTCCTGGATTCGGCGCCCATGTTCCCAACTGCCCCGATACCTAGGCCACGTATAGGGGTGTTAATGGTTACTGGTTAACCGAGAAACCGAACCAAACCAAACCGATTAGAGGGAAACTGAACCGAACCATTAACTAATGGTTGGTTTTGGTTTAGAAAAGATGAAAACCGAGATTAATGGTTTGGTTTTGGTATGATAGAGAAACCGAACCAATAACCAATGGTTAACCGAATATTGATAAAAAAAAAATCATTGATTAAATTTTCATTAGAGATGTCACTTTGTCATTAGTTAAATCTTCTTTTGATCTCTAGATTTAGAGTAAGCTTTAACTACTCTTGATATTCTTTTTATTTATTTTTTTCTCGTAAATTTTTGTAAACCAATACTATTTTTTTCTGTAAATTAGTGTATTTTTTTTTTTGGTTTGACATAATTATTGGATAACCAAAAACCACTGGGAAAAACCGAAACCGACTGGAACCATTTGGAAACCTAACCAATGGTTAATGGATTGGTTTGGTTTCAATTTTTAGAAACCGATAGTATTGGTTTCGGTTTCGGTTTGGCTTGAAACCGAACCAAAACCGATCATGAACACCCCTAGCCACGTATGGTGAAGTCCACGAAACTTGGGGAGCACTCATGATCCAAATTTAGAAGAAAAAAAATTGTGTATATTATAAGAAAGGAATTCTTGGTTAGGATAGTGATTGAGTTTTTGGAGTTTCGAAATAGATTTGGAAAAAGTCTTGTTAGGGTTTTGTTAAATTTTAATATCAGCACACATATCTTGTTTCAGCCAATTTACTAAGAATGGCATCCTTAATACATAATCGTTATGTTTCTACACAATTCGATTGGATCATAAATGACTTTTCAAAGGTGAGCTCTGAAGCAGGACTTTCTTCTGAGGTTTTCTCTGTTGGTGATTATGAATGGTACGCCTCCTATTGATCGCATTACTTTTGATTGTTTTATTCATATATTCTGCTTTTGATTAAATCCCTGAACTCTTAACCCTGAATATTCAATGTTTACAGGCAAGTACAGATATATCCAAAGGGGTACGGAGAAGTATATGAACACTTATCGGTATACTTAATCCCAGTGGATTCGAACACTCCTTCAGTTGCAGAGTTCCGCGCTAGTATACTTAATCTACTCCATCATAACGAAAGCTTCAAGAAAGACAGTAATTATGGTTGGGGTTCGCCAATATTAGAACAGAAAGTCGTCGAAGACAATATAGTTGGCTGGGGTTACCCAAAACTCATACGTCTTAAGAAACTCCATAACCCTGATAAAGGATATATAGTGAATGATACATGCGTTCTTAGAGTTGAGGGAACAAGAGTTCGGTGATTGTTTCAGCACAATCCCCATGTCATGTATGAACATTTAGTTATGCTCAGAACCGAGTTTCGATAAATTTTTGATGCTGGTATCTGAGTGCCACGTGGAAATATTTTTGCACAAAATTGAACTTGAGGAGTTGCTATCGATGCGCGCAGTTTAATAGTACGGTAAAATCCATTCCTGCTTTGGCATTGTAAAGGTCTTGCAGAATGTGCTTTGATGACAACTGATGACCTTCCCAAAAAAAAAACATAATTTGCTCTCTTTCTTTGATGTTCAAAGTCTTGCAGAATGTGCTCACTAATGCAATTCCAAGACCCAACTCTCACTTTAGATTTTGCAGTCATCTTTTTATGCTGAACTCTTGCAGAATGTGCATATAAATGCAATTCCATGATCCAACTCCTCCTCTTCAGCCAAGAGTAGTCTGCACCCTCTCTAGTTTCCTTACAAAATTTTAAAAAGCCTATAAGTACCTTTAATTCATGCTGAAAGAAGTATCACTAATTCCAACAGTTTGTTATCGCTGAGTCCTTTTTCCCCTCTTCTTACCTGGTGAAAATTGGCATGAAAAAGGAATGTATTATGTTGTGATCTCCGGTCTTTTCATTTGCTCAATATATGTTAGGCTCGTGAATATCACTAATGGGGTGTTTGTTCAATTAGTTTATGTTGTTATTTCATAACCAATTACGAGTCGTAAAGTTAGATTGAAAAATAAAAGTACAAAATAACCAGTTTGAAAAAGTTACTTTCGACTTATGGAAACAAAAAATTTAGAAGTTAGTCTAGGAACACAATTTACGAGATTGACATTTGCTTCTACATATGATATCTGAAATTGTTTATCATTCTTGAAGTTCACCAACCATATTCGATTCGAACTGGAAGATAAAGAATTCTTCAAAGTTGAACTCCCACATGAAAGACATGAATCTAAAGAATTCTCTAGTACTATTTGTAGATGGTATGGCATTTCGTATCTGAACCACTAATTAGTTTGGTTGTTAGTATTCTTCCTTATTTCTTCTCACGTAAAGATTTGTCCAAAGGTATATGGGGTGCATGATCACCCCAACATTGTTCCTTGTAACCGAATTGTGGAACAACTCCATCTTTGTGAAAGCTGATTTTCAATTTCGGTGGTTACTAGTCAACCATTCCCAGTCAGTCTGTGAGATATGATATTAATATCATATTGGCAAAATTTTGCATGCATTGAAAATTTTTTTGTTCGTTAAATCATCCTTTGTTTACTGTTACAAAAGCTTTTGGACTTCGCGGAAGAAAAAAACACTATTTCACGGCAAATTTGGGTCGGTGTAGACCATATTTATTCTAATTAACATTAACAGGTCTAATTGATCAATAACCTAATGGATTTCTGGTAAATGATACTAGTGCCGTTGATTACAGCTGAGGTTAGTTGTGAGATGTTGTTCCACCCATATCTGTAATGGCTCATGAACTCCAGGGAGTGGAGCTTGGCCTGAAATTGGCTATCCGGGAAAATAAATTGCGTGTGCACATTCCTATATATTGATTCTAAAGTGGTTTTCTATTTGCTTACTTCTCCGAATCCAGATCCCATGGAACATATTACAAATATGGAGAAGAGTAAAGGTGTTGCAGAAGAGATTTCTCTCGTGGAAGGTTTCTCATTGTTATAGGGAGACCAACAACGTACACTTTCTACATTACCTACATGGCTTCATCTGACTGATCGCTTTTATCAAGCCCCACATTACATGCCATTTAGTAGTAAAGTAGGTAAATGGCTTCAAAAATGATACCTTTGCACCAATTAAGCTCCCCATAACTAGAAGATTCACCTTCTTCACCAATTTCACCCAGCGTCATTATTAATTGGAAAATTTGGAAGTAACTCGTGTTTTCAGCAATATTTTAGTTCGGTGTAAGACACCCATTATGGGTGAAAACTAATAAATTATGGGTATCGAGACGGCTATGTTGTGTTAGGCGCCAGGCGAGGCGAGGCGCCAAGCCCGTCGCCTAGCGCCCAGGCGCTTAGGCGCGCCTAAGGCGCCCTAGGCGAACATAAGCAAAAATCTTATTAAAACTGAATTTGATCAGCTCCCCTTGTCTGTGCGATAGATTTTTGTTTTTTGTTTTTCTTTTTGAAGCAAAAAGTAATAGTGCTGGCTATGAACATAAGGCAGAGAACATTGTTGAGCATAAGGAGTGTAATTCATGATAACATTATATCAAACATAACCTGATATTTGCTAGAACATAAGGAAGAAAACATTGTTGAGCCATGTGAATTTACAACGTCACTAGAAGCTAACTAACTTGTTAAGAATCAAGATCAAATGTGTCCATCTGCTACTCATGCTTGCACCTAACTTAACTAAGGAGTGTAATTCTAATTGCAGAGATAACTCTATCTCCTAAATATAAACTAAGTATATCAAACCCTATATCAATCACGTTATTCTCTCAAATCTCGCTTTTTATTTCCATATTTTCGTCATTGATTGTTGGTGTTGATTGATCTTTGATCTTTCCATAATGTAATTTCTATTATTATATCAAGTAATAAAACCCATAAATGCTGATTTAACTATCAAAGGCCAAAATTAGGAAAATAATAATCAATCACGTCAATCACGTCGATCTTTTTCTTACCATCTTTTTAATTATACAATGTTAAAAAAGGAAACAGAGTACTGCTGTTTATTTAGTTTCCACAGATAATAACTAATCACTTTAATCACGTTAAAGAAGTTACCATATATTCTCCTCCTGTAATAATTATACAATGTTAAAAAAATGGAAACAGAGTACTGCGGTTTATTTAGTTTCCACAGATAATAACTAATCCCTTTATTCACGTTAATGAAATTTCCATGTATATATTCTCGTCCTTGCCTCTGTGATTTCGATTTAAAAGGAAACAGAGGAAAAAAATAGGAAACATAGGAAAATTTGGAGCCTTTGGCGCTTAGGCTAGCGCCTAAAAATTCTGCGAGGCGCCTAAAGCGCTATAGTCGCTCGCCTAAGGCGCTAATGTAGGAAGTAGTATAAAACTTGGTTCCTCGGGCGCTGGCCCTGCGCCTAGTGGGCCTTTGGCTCCTAGGCGCTCCGGGCGCTCGCCTTTCACAACATAGCGAGACGGATCATCGATTAGACGGAAAGCAAATCAAACACAAATGAAGAAAGAAGACAACGAATTAAGTGGTTCGGCACTAACGCCTACATCCACTGACAGAACCCCGTAAGGTGAATTGGATTGATCTCCAGGTTTACTGGGATATCTTTACATTTACATAATGATCCTATGTATAGAGATGGTAGGATCAATAAACCCTACAAGATAACAACTGAACTATCTTATCTTGACTAGGTATCCTAAGCTAATAGCTGGAACAATTTAGCTATTAACTAGCTTATTACGACTTATTCTTCTGACTATGAATTGGCCTTCACTTCACATGCAAGATAAGACACCGTCACTTGATTTCTTCTTCCGTGTCACAACTATGTCTTGTACTGCACTTCTACTATATTCCAACAAAAACTTCATTTTTTGTCAATCTCATCCAGTGATATTACTGGTTAAATTTCTAGGTTGTCACCAATACAATGGTAAAAATTGGAAGTTCGCTAATCTCTGTTTTGTTACGAGAATGATAAAAACCTAATTCTATATGAATTTTTTGTGTTTCCTTTTCAGTTGTTTTGGTAGAATTTTTAAAATTAAGTTTCTTATAAGTAAAATGACATATATTATAATGCATTTGACATATACTATTATTATTATTATTATTATTATGTAATTGACATATACAGTATTAATTTTATTAGTTAGTTTCGGATGCAAAATAAATAAATAGTTGGGGTAGAAAAACGTGCATGGAAAAATGAGCTAACCAAAGTAAGTAGGAGGGTGTAAAGAGAAAAATCATCTCAATATGTGGCAATCAATGAAATTAACGATAAATTTCTGGGGAGTTTTTTTAAAATATACATAAATGGAAATTATTGTATGAGTAGGGGTGTACATCGGGCCGGGCAGGCCAGCCCAAGCCAGATTATAGCACGTGCCGGGCGGACGGGCTTGTAGTCCTTACTACCCATTAAGTTTAACAGTCCGGGCCGGCAATAACAAAAATTTAATGCCCATGGCCCGTCCATACCCGTGAAACAATACAAAGCCAAGCCAGCCTGGCGGGCGCTGCCTCGGGACCAAGAGATAATTCAAAATTTTAAAGTATATATGTTTGTTTTTTTTGGCTTGATGAATGATGATATATCTCAGAATCGTTCAAATGATAGTTCAAGCAATTCATATTCATTGTTTGTGAAATGTAATTCAGAATTTTCTCTAACCCCAATAAATTGTCCACATATGAAATTTAAGTTCTTAAGAAATCCATCACACTAGTAGTTAACTTTATTCGAGGCTATTGGCGGTCGAAGCGGTAGGGTAACTAAACAAAGCACGGCGAAGCTAACACTGGACTCCAATATTTGAACAAAAACCCGGGCCCGCCCACTTATAATTATCGGGCAAGCCGGGCTAGCCCATGACAGGCTGTCGGGCGCCGATGGGCTCCTTCGGACCCGGACGGTACATGGCAGGCCGCAGGCTTCCGTGCATTCTGTACACCCCTATGTATGAGTCAGTGAACATGTGGGGATAGGTGCCCCTACGTGCTCCGTCCAACTGGTCAACGGCCCAACACCAAGGCCACGTACATGCGACCAAACTTGGGAAGCACTCGTTCCATGATCCAAATTTAGAATTTGAGTTCAATAAGGAAAAGAGATTATTGATTAGGATAGTAAGCAGAGTATTTGGGTTCTGAAACAGCTAGGTTTGGAAAGTAGAGGTTCTTACTAGTTAGGATTTTGATTTTAATGGTTATAAATACCAACACAGCTTTGTTGGTTAGATCATTGTTTGTTTGTTATACTAAGAATGGCATCCATGATATGTGGTGGTCGTCGTTACCGTTACGCTTCTACCAAATTCGATTGGATCATCAAAAACTTTTCAGAGGTGAACTCTGAAGAAGGACTCTATTCAGATGTCTTCTCCGTTGGTAGTTTCGAATGGTATGTCAGTCATTTCTACTACAAATTGCATTGTTGTTTATTTAGTTTGTGTTGTTGATTAAAAACCCTGAACCTCTAACGCTGAATATTCAATGTTTACAGGCGACTAAAGATTTATCCTAAGGGATACGGAAAAGTGTATAAGTACTTATCAGTATTCTTAATCCCTGTGGACTCGAACAAATTTCCGGTTGCAAGGTTCAGTGTTAGTGTTCATAGTCTAATGGATCATAGTGAAAGCGCACGAAAAGGTATATTTTATCTATACATCTTAAACCTGTACTGCAAAGATAATCTACGTATTTAGTGTACACGTTATATGACATTATTTTTTGGACTATGTAGTAACGAAACACAAAGGATTCAACAAACACAATCTTAGCCGCCGCGGTTGGAAAAGATTCATGCCTCTAAGTGAACTCCACGATCCAGTTAACGGATACATCTTGCATGATACATGTATTCTTAAAATCAGGATTTCGTGCAGGACACCAGCTGATGATGTTAGCGAAGACGTGAAGGAAAGCAACCCAGAAATGGTTATGCAATCAGTAGAGTACTCGGGCGCTGGAAGACCTTTTGACAGAGGACAAAATAACAACAATGTTGGTTTTGGCGAAGACAAGGAGGAATTTGAAGATATTGGAGGCTTCCATATTTTGAAAACGCAAGCGCCCTTATATAGGCAGATATGGTTGAAATATGGCCATGTTCCTTCAACCAATGTTATGCTGACTGCCTCGTATCCGGCCCTAGTTATGATGGTTAAAGACTTGATCTGTTCTATCACTGATATGCAGAAGTGCCACTACGTAGATTTATCATCTGAAATGATTGAGAGATGGGAAGGTACGATAACAATGGCTGAGAAATTTGAGTTTAATATTGAATGGCTGCGAGAACGATTTGAACATGTTAAAAAAAGGATGTGTGGGATGCAGAATGTTAAGATGGAACTGTTGGTGCATGGTCAGCATTTACACGCAACAAATTCAAAGATGAGGGAACTCGGGGATGTGATGCCAAACGTAGAGGTACAGATAATGGTTCCCGAGAAGCATAACGTGGGAGAGAAAATGTCTGCGCTACTATCCAAATTACATATTGAAACGTCTCTAGAAACAGGTGAAGATACCCTGCTTGATGGATTGTTGGATGGAGTAGATTAGCTATACACTGTAGAACTATTTGTATTATTCTTTTAATACAAAAGAATATTATTTAGTCAAGTCACATTAATAGTAGTTTTTTTCTTTCTCTTGTTTTTATGTTTTTTTGTCTCTCCGGAGGTTTTAGACTTATGTTTAGTTGCAATGAAATGAATGATCTTAGAACTTTAGGAAACATCTTATGTTTGAACTAATATTCTGTTATAATTGCAAAAGGAAACTAGTTTTAAGCCTTGGGGTGTCTGAATGTCCTGAAGCTCATGGCCTACCATGTACCGCCCGGATCCGAAGGAGCCCATGGGCGCCCGACAGCCTGTCATGGGCTAGCCCGGCCTGCCCGATAATTATAAGTGGGCGGACCCGGGTTTTTTATCAAATATTTGAGTCCAAACATTAGCCTTGCCCGGTAGTTCATTTAGTTACTCGCTCGCCCGATTGCCAATAGCCTCGAATAAAGTTTTCTACTAGTGTGATGGATTTCTCAAGAACTTAAATTTCATATGTGGACAATTTATTGGGGTTAGACAAAATTCTGAATTACATTTCACAGTAATGAATATGAATTGCTTGAACTATTATTTGAACGGGTTACAAATATATCATCATCATTCATCAAGCCAAAAAAAACAAACATATATACTTTAAAGTTTTGAATTATCTCTTGGGCCCGAGGCCTGCCCAGCCTGGCCTGTATTGTTTCACAGGTATGGACGGGCCATGGGCATTAAAGTTTTGTTATTGCCCGGCCCGGCCTGGCCTGTTAAACTTAATGGGTAGTAAGGACTACAAGCCCGTTCGGCCCGGCCTGTGCTATAATCGGGCTTGGGCTGGCCTGCCCGCCCGATGTACACCCCAATTAAGCCATAAGATGTGAAAGCTACCAAACTTGGGATAGTGACCAAGTTAAACCGAGCCTGTTTATGGAAAATCTGGTTATATTAGGTTATTGAGTTTTAGTTGGAATTGTGCTTTTGTTGGGAAGTTTATGTTATTATTGGAATTGTTTTAAGCCATAAGTTCGGTGGAACTAGTTTATAAAGACTCTTAAGTTCATCACAAACTCTGAATTCTCAAGTTCTCAAGTTATATTTCTTCCTGCAAGTTCTTTGTTTCTTTTGATTTTAGTTAATACAAGAAGGTCTCGTTCTTTGTTTTATTAAGAATGGCATCCACAATAAGTAGTCTTCGTAGTAATGCTTCAACCAAATTCGATTGGGCCATCACTGACTTTTCAAAGATAAATTCTGATCAAGGACTTTGCTCCCATGTTTTCTCTGTTGGTGGATTCGAGTGGTATGTCATGGATACTCGCATTGATATTTTTTATTTTGTTTTGTTTTTTTTCCTGAAATTTATTCTGGTATTGAGTAAAACCCTAAACTCTTAACCCTGAATTTTGATTTTCAATGTTTTACAGGCAAGTACAGATTTATCCGAAGGGGGTTAAAGGAGTGTTTGAATACTTGTCATTATACTTAATCCCTATGGACCCTAACAAACTTCCGACTGCAAAGTTCACTGTTAGCATTCATAATCAACTCGATCATAGGAACAGAAAAAAAGAAGGTATATTATATAGACATCTGAAGTGAAACCGCTTCAGCCAGTATATTAATCTGTTTTGTGTACACGTTATGACTTTTTTGTTTTTGTTTTGGTCTATGTAGTATTCAAACACAAATTCACCAAAAACAGTATCGATGGCCATGGTTGGGCAGAATTCATGCCTATAAGTGAACTCATGAACCCTGAAAAAGGATACGTCTTGAATGATAGATGTATTCTTAAAATTAAGGTTTTGTGTGAGACAACAGATGATGATGTTAGCGAAACCATGGACGAGAGCAACCCAGAAACGGTTATGCAATCTGTAGAAGGAGAAAATAACAGCGAAGTTGGTTTTGTCGATGTCAAGGAGGAATTTGAAGTTATTGAAAGCTTTGATATGTTGAAAATATCTGATTGCATGAAGGATGACGTGCCAGAGAAAAGATATTGAAGGATGATACCTTGATGGATGGATTGCTGGATGATGGTGCATTGGAGCATTAGCTAGATAGAAGAACTCTTTTTAATAGTATTTTCAGTTTCGTTTAGTCAAGCCAGTTTTATTATATTAATAGCAGTAGTAGCTAGTTTTTTTTTTTCTTTCCTTATTTATGTTTAGTTGGAGTGAAGTGAATGAATGCTTTAGAAATTTGTTATTAATGTTCTTCGTTTTTTTCTTTTGAATTTCTAAAGAAACCTATTATATGGGCTCCAAACATTTGGTTTTGAGGGCTCACAAGATGACAAAATCGGGTTATGAAATAGTAATCAACAAAACCCCATATCTAACTATTTTTTGTAATGACTAAAATACCCTCCATGAATTATAAAATTAAATTTATATCGCCAGAGTTTTTGCTGCTGACGCCAACTGATAGTTTTTAAATTTTCGAATTTCACTTTTTCCCTCTATAAATTGCCACCATCTTCGAACAATTCACTCACACCAAAATTCACTTGAATTTTCTCTTCTAAAAATGGCTGAAAAAGCGATCACACTTTTTTGCGATGCAAAACTTGAAGCTGTTGTTTCTAAGATATGTGGGAGTTTTAAAAAGATTGAAAATTGTAAAAGGAAAGTGCAAGTTTTAGAAGTTTCTCCAAGAAAATGTTCCGCTAAAAGGCAAAGAAGAGCTCCAGTTTTGAAAGTTAACAACAAAAAATTCAAAAACAAAGGTGAAACTGTCAATGAGCGCGTTGAATGGAAAATACGTCAAATGAAGATAAACAAGAGGACAAAACTTGTACTTGATTTTTATTGAAATTTTTATTATTGTCTAATAAGTTTATATCTTGTAAAAGAATTGGCATTAACATCAATGAATGAAAATATTTATATTTTAAAATAGATTTCCATTTCAGATTAAGTGAAATTTATTACAGTTTATTAAACTTGCAAATAACATCAAACTACATTTTAATAAACCACAACAAAAACATCAAACTACATCAAATCCAATGACATTCTCTCTGTAAAGTTGATAGCATTCAAAATGCCTAAACTCTCTCCCGCTTTCTTCGGTAAACTTGGTCTGAGAGATTGTTTTCAGTTCTTCGTTAGATAATCCAGAATTGCTACGATGAACCATCCACAATATTTCCGTATAATGTTTGACTTCTTTAATGATGAATGCAATTCTTAGTTCTAGGATCTTACTGTTTCTTATTGCGTCGTTCCGTGATGCTACAAAATGTCCCAATACTCTTTCCTAGAAATTGTCAGGGTTCATTGGTCTCACCATACGATGTAACCAACATCGAACAAGAGCAAAATCTTCTTCCATTGTAAATTCCGGCAGCAGCATTCGAGTGCAGTAACGATGTGCTTGAGATGGACCATCTTTTAGAATTCTGAAACACGCTTCGTAGAGAAAAGGTTTACCATGAGCTTCCTCCCAATTATCAAGAGATGTTTGGATCACTTCATCTTCAGTTACACCGCTGAACTTTTCTCGATCAATTTCTATTACCAAAGCAAGAAATTGTTGGACTGCAAGCCTAATAGATTGAAAACGAGCACGCAATCAAAGATCATCTCGGTTTCCTGGGTTTCCCGTCAATGAGCCGAACATTGAAAAAATATTCTCCCAAACAGAATCTGTCATGAGAAATAAGAACACCAGTGATTACCCTATGAAAGAAATATGCTTTACATAGAGTTATATCCTCTTCATCGGTAAACTTGGGACCACGATTTCTAACAGATATTTCTGCAAAGAAGGAGAGATATAACAAAAAAGAAGAAAAAGAAGAAGAAGAAGATGTGATTTTGGAGATGGAAGGAATGGAATTTATAGGACGAGAGAGAAAAATTTGCCATTGGAAATGGAAATTTATCCGTTGGCGTATGTATTAATGTTGCGGGAGATATTCCTTTGAGCGCCCGTTTGAATCACCAACGCCTATTTTCTATTATAAATACATCATCAGTATATTTTATTTTAAACCACCATTTACTCTCTCATCATCCACCATGTTTTCTAAAGGCAAAGCGAGGAAAATATTATGTGTCGAAAAGAGGTTTTCCCATTATGTTTCATGGATAACCACAGTCTTATGCAATGTCCTTGGATGTATTCAAAGTGTCCGCGGGAAGGTTGTCCACGCATCAGAATGGTGATTGAATCAAAACCGGAAAAGGTCAGGTATTTGTAATGTCAAGATCCCAATTGTCCAGAGGAACCACATATGCTAGATGATGCTTTGAAGGTTAAAAAAGAAGAAGAAGAAAAGTTTGCAACACTCTGCAAAAACTTCAAACTTAAAGCCAAATTGAAGAAAGAGTTATTACACTGCAAGAATTGTGGATATGGAGATCACGAATACAAACATTGTCCACAGAGAATCAGTTCATGCTCAAATCCCGGTTGCAGGACTTTTATGCATTTACGGACTTCTTCTGAAGACATATATGGAAGGCATTTCTGGGAATGTCTCAGGTGTTATTTGGTGGAGTGGGCTGATTGAAGTTGTAGGACAAATCGATTCACTATGGTATTATGTTATTTAATTTTTTGTTTATTCTGTGTTATTACGATTATCTAAAACCATTAATATCAAGTAATTTAAATTTTTCTTCGATTAAACATTGCACCATTAATTTCATAAATAAAAACATACTGCATTGAACAACAACACAATACATGGGACATAAAAGAAATACATCAGATTAAAACAACTACTACATAAAGGCGCGTCGATTCTCGGCGGGTGGTGGAATTCTAGAGGTGTATGGATCATATTTGTTGAGCACCCTAAGAATGTTGAAACAAGCATGGAATTCGAACTCACGACAACGGTGAGATGCTGGCCACATTGCTAGAGTTTCGGGTTCCACTTCATGTTCGGCTTCACCATTGAGCTTATTTATGTGATTTTGCATTAGTTGAGAGATGAACTCCGATACACTCATACTAATTACACTAAAACGATGCTGCAATTGGTGAGAATCACGCCCATGGATGTTTCCAGTTTCAGCGGTGAACATTTCAAAAACTTTATGCCAGAATGTCGATTGTGATACTTCCCTACCGGTAGCAACATCAGCGGCAACATCTTGTGTTTGAAAAACGTAGGCTCTGCAAATAGCTAAATACTCTTGTCGAGTGAATTTAACAAAACAAACTCTGGGAATCATTTTTGTAAATGATTTGAGAGAGAAGAATGTGTAGAATGTGTGAATTTAGAGTTGAAATGAGGAGTATTTATAGAATTCAAAAAATGTAGCCGTTGGATCACCAGATTTTCAGCCGTTCAGATGGAGTTGTTGGCGCCATTGAGTCAGATGCTGGCGTTTTCGTTAATGTCTCTGGCGCTTTGAAGAAAACCGCGCGTTATTATTGAAATCGCGGGTGTCAGCATGCCTATCACCAGCGTTTGTAGAAATGACGCGCGTCCTTACAACAGACGCGCGTCTGATGTTCCAACTCGATGTTCAAATGAACAGATCTGTTCATTTTAATATCCATTTTCTTGGTTTGTTCATTCCATAATGGGAGCAAAATGAACAAACTCTGAGTTTCTTCTTCCCATAGGAATTGCTCTAATTTAGGTAGTGATGGTGATGATGATGATGATGCCATATTTTTCTTCAGAATAAGAATATCTATCGAATGGATGCCTTTTAATACGAATTAATTCGCGTGTCAACAATCTTTCTCTCTCTCTGTCTCCGATTTCTAGGTTATAGAAAGTGCAGGGTTAAACTGATATGGGGCTAGCAAGGACCTAGGTCCAGATTTAGCCTAAAAAAAAATTGACTTGGGCATGGCAAACTGGCAGTATTGCCCCACATTGTACTGGATTCGGCGCCCATGTTCCCAACCGCCCCGATACCTAGGCCACGTATGGTGAAGTCCACGGAACTTGAACTTGGGGAGCACTCATGATCCAAGTTTAGAAAAAAAAAATTTGTGTATATTATAAGAAAAAGAATTCTTGGTTAGGATAGTGATTAGAGTTTTTGGAGTTTCGAAATAGATTTGGAAAAAGTCTTGTTAGGGTATTGTTAAATTTTAATATCTTGTTTCATGCCATTGGCACATGCCAACACGCTCGCTGGTAGCTTTTCCTATCAGGACGTAACCCAAGTTTGCCACGCATGCCATTGGCACATGCCAACATGGATCGCTGGTAGATTTTCTTACCAGGACATAACCCTAATGGCCACGCGTGCCATTGCCACATGCCAAACACGCACGCTGGTAGCCTAACTTTCAAACCGTGCAACCTACCATCAAGGAATTCCGCACACGCCATTGGCACTTGCCATACACGCCACTAGCAGCTCTGGCATTGCCACTTACACTCAACGTACAACCTACCAGCAAAGCATTCCGCACATGCCACACACGCCACTAGCAGCTCCGACATTGCCACTTGCACTCAAGGTGCAACCCGCAACAAAGGCATTCCGCACATGCCAGTGGCACATGCCACACGCGCCTCTAGCAGCGCCACTTGCACTCAATGTGCAACCAACGCCGAGACATCAACACAAACCGGGGATGCTTTCTAGGGTTTTGGTTTGGCGGTCACAAAGATGCGGCGTACACTACGCTCACATTAAGAAAGCGTGAATAGGAATAAAGCGGTCAAATAAATGAGGAAATAATGGTGAAAACGTTTTCACCCATAAACACCTTGCGGTTACCACCTCCTCCCATTATTTCACCCTTTACTCTCTTCCTTCATGAGGCCAGAGTGCGTTTGACCTCAACTTGTATAAATAGGTCTTACCTATTTCCACCCAGCACAACAAGTCTCGGTCAGGAGAAAAATACAACACTCTCGGAAAAGGCAACTTTGCAAGCTCTCCAAAAGCTTTCATCTCTTGCAAGCTTCCGAAGCTTTCACTTTCGATACAAGTCGAGAGACTACTCTCCTGCACTATTCTCGGTCTCAACACCTTTCTTTGCTTCCCTCCCAAATCAACCCTTCTCCTATACTTTGTGACCGGTTAAGTCCGGAACGGCCATTTCTTGGTTTAGGCCGGACTTGTACAAATTGATCTCTCGAATCTAGAAAGTGCTCACGTGCAGCACATTTGTTTAGGGTTTAAACCAGTTTCTCACTCACCTACTGAATTTACCGAAATCGGCGAAAACGATTTTTACCCGTAAACAGTAGTATATGTTTGATATGTAGTACGTTATATATTGATACTATCAAAAAAAAAAATTATGTATTGATACTACATATGTTACTACTAGTACTATACTAGTATATTAGTACTACTGGTATAGTAAACGGAAAATGGGTCATTTGTCCAAAAAAATTTAAAACACGGTTTAAATGGACGAGTAAAAAATTTTATGGGTGAAATGGACAAAAAAAAATAGCAAGGATGAAACTGGATTCATCCTGGCTTAAACTTAAAAAATAGCAAGGATGAAACTGGATGCATCCTGTGTAAAATAAAAATAAGAAAAAATATTTGAAAATGGACAGATGAAACTGGTTACATCCTGCCTATTTTTAAATTTTTGTCCATTTAAACAGTATCTAAATCTGACTGTCCTTTTCACCCAGAAAATGTTGATTTTGGTCTTTTTAACCAATTTTGTGTATAGTAAAGTAGTTACCTAATTTACTAGTAACAATAAGATATTTTTGTTATTACTCGTATAGTACATATTAATATGTAGTATCACCGTATTGATATTACTAGTATGTAATAACATATTACTAGTAACATTTACATGTGTTGATACTAACTAGTACGACCGTTGCCACGGTGGGAGGGCCGACCGAAGAAGAATATGAAGATGGAGTTTGTCCACGACTACTTTCGTCCGTTTAAAAGGTAATACTTTCACCTCGTTTCGAAAAAGTGACATTTTCGCCTCGTTTAGGAAAAAGTGATACTTTCTCCCGTTTCGAAAAAAGCGATACTTTCACCCCGTTTCGGAAAAAGTGATACTTTCTCCCCGTTTCGGAAAAAGTGATTCTTTCGCCCCGTTTCGAAAAAAGTGATACTTTCTCCCCGTTTTGAAAAAGTGATACTTTTTCTGAAATGAAGCGAAAGTACCATTTTTTCTGAAACGGAAAAAATTATCACTTTTCCCGAAACAGAACGAAAGTATAACTTTTCCCGAAACAGAGCGAAAGTATCACTTTTCCCAAAACGGGATGTGATAGTATCATTTTTCCCGAAACGGGATGTGAAAGTATTATTTTTTCTAAAACGGAAAATTAGTCGATCCATAAACCAAAATATGGTTGCATGATGGTTATGCATCCTTTGTGGTGGTTTGCATAATGGCTATGCATTCAATTTTCGAGAATTGTGCCTAAAATGATAGTATCATTTTTCTTGAAACGGATGGAGTACATCGTTTTATTAGTTGCAATGGAAAATTAGTTGATGCATAAACCAATATTTTGCTACATAAAGTATTATGTATCCTTTGTGATGGTTTGCATAATGGATATACATTTAATTTTCTAAATTTGTGCCTAAAATGATATATATCTCCGATTTTTTCGTAAAAACTCTAAATTTGATATTGTTGTTTGTACTTGTTGCGTAGAGTTTTTTATAACCTTTCTAACGAGATAAAATTTGTAAAATTCCAAGGCACGGATTTTTAGATATGTTATATTAAAGTTTGGTTGCCAATTATACCCCTGAAAAGATAGGATAGATAAGGAGTTATAGTAATTGGACTAAAAGGGAGGGACATTTTTGGTTTTCTACTAACCATTTCCAATCTTTTTGTGGTAATTGATCACTTAGATTTTACAAAAAAGTGGCCATATAAAGGACCTCCCTCGCTTCGCTCGGTCGGCCCAATTAGACCTAGAAGGGTATTTTAGGCATTTAGAAAATACACTTTATAATCTCCACGAAATTTTTGGACTAGAGAGTAAATAATATAGTCCAAAAACATGAAAATATTTTTGGACTAGGGAGTAAATATTTTTCATGGGTGGACTAGCCATTAACTAGGTCATGAAAAAGTGGACTAAACAGTAATTCCTACATAACAAGGACCTGGGTCCAGATTTAGCCTTAAAAAAAAAAAATGACATGGGCATGGCAAACTGGCAGTGTTGCCCCACATTGTCCTGGCGCCCATGTTCCCAACCGCCCCGATACCTAGGCCACGTATGGTGAATTCCACGGAACTTGGGGAGCACTCATGATCCAAATTTAGAAAAAAAAAATTTGTGTATATTATAAGAAAAGAATTCTTGGTTAGGATAGTGATTAGAGTTTTTGGAGTTTCGAAATAGATTTGGAAAAAGTCTTGTTAGGGTTTTGTTAAATTTTAATATCAGCACACATATCTTGTTTCAGTTGTTTTACTAAGAATGGCATCCTTAATACATAATCGTTACGTTTCTACACAATTCGATTGGATCATCGATGACTTTTCAAAGGTGAACTCTGAAGAAGGACTTTCTTCTGAGGTTTTCCCTCTTGGTGATTTTAAATGGTATGCCTCCTATTAATCGCATTGCTTTTGATTGTTTTATTTATATATTCTGCTTTTGATTAAATCCCTGAACTCTTAACCCTGAATATTCGATGTTTACAGGCAATTACAGATTTATCCAAAGGGGTATGGAGAAGTATATGAACACTTATCGGTATACTTAATCCCTGTGGATTCGAACCCTCCTCCAGTTGCAGATTTCCGCGCTAGTATACTTAATCTACTCCATCATAACGAAAGCTTCAAGAAAGACAGTAATTATGGTTGGGGTTCGCCAATATTAGAACAGAAAGTCGTCGAAGACAATATAGTTGGCTGGGGTTACCCAAAACTCATACGTCTTAAGAAACTCCATAACCCTGATAAAGGATATATAGTGAATGATACATGCGTTCTTAGAGTTGAGGTTTGGTGTAGGTCCTGTAGGAGAATAGACGATGATGTTCTTAGAGAATGCGTGAGAGAAAAGTTTACCATGCAATTAGGAGAGTATCCAGGAGCAGGAAAACCTTTTGGTGAAGGAAAAATGGCAGCAAAGCTGGTTTTGACGAGGACAATCAAGAATATGAGGACATTGGAGGCTTCCATGTTTTGAAAACGCAGGCGTCATTATATAAGAAGATATGGCTGAAATATGGTCATATTCCTTCGACCAATGTTATGCCAATGGCGTCGTATCCCACCCTAGTTATAGTGGTTAAAGACTTGATGAGTTGTATCACCGAAATGTATAAATGCGTTTATGTAGAATTATCATCTGAAATGATTGAGAGATGGGAAGATAAGATAACGATGGCAGAGAAACTTGACTTTAACATTGGATGGCTGCGAGAACGATTTGAACATGTAAAAACAGGTATGGGAGAGATGCAGAATTTTAAGACGGAACTGCAAGAGCATGCTCAGGAATTACGCTTAAAAAAATCAAACATGAGGATTCTCAGGAATGTGATGACAAACATTCAGGTTCAGCTGATTGGAGAGAAGGGTAGCGTGCGAGAGAAAATATCTGGGTTACTCTCTGAGTCAGTTATCGTGTCCTATCTAAAAATAGGCGAAGATACCCTGCTTGACGGATTGGTGGATGGAGTTTATTATAGTTAGACAGTTAACTCTTTTTATTTAGTGTTTTCAGAGAATTCTCTAGTAAACCAATGTGATTGACATTAGTGGTGACAGTACGTAGTAGTTAGTTCATTAGTTAGCTTTTTCGGTTTTAATGCGATTAGTAAACTCAGATAACATTATGCCTCAACTTCGGCTTTTCTTGCGAAATTTCAAGTTCTAATCATGGTTGAGGGAACCAGAGTTCGGTGATTGTTTCAGCACAACCCCCATGCCATTGATAAATTTTTGATAAATTTATTTCAGAACCGAGTTTTGATAAATTTTTGATGTTGGTATCTGAGTGCCACGTGGAAATATTTTTGCACAAAATTGAACTTGAGGAGTTGCTATCGATGCGCGCAGTTTAATAGTATGGTAAAATCCATTCCTGCTTTGGCATTGTAAAAGTCTTGCAGAATGTGCTTTGATGACAACTGATGACCTTCCCAAAAATGACATAATTTTTGCTCTCTTTCTTCGATGTTCAAAGTCTTGCAGAATGTGCTCACTAATGCAATTCCAAGACCCAACTCTCACTTTAGATTTTGCAGTCATCTTTTTATGCTGAACTCTTGCAGAATGTGCATATAAATGCAATTCCTTGATCCAACTCCTCCTCTTCAGCCAAGAGTAGTCTGCACCCTCTCTAGTTTCCTTACAAAATTTTAAAAAGCCTATAAGTACCTTTAATTCATGCTGAAATGCTGAATGGCATTTCGTATCTTAACCACTAATTAGTTTGGTTGTTAGTATTCTTCCTTATTTCTTCTCACGTAAAGATTTGTCCAAAGGTATATGGGGTGCATCATCACCCAACATTGTTCCTTGTAACCGAATTGTGGAACAACTCCATCTTTCTGAAAGCTGAGTTTCAATTTCGGTGGTTACTAGTCAACCATTCCCAGTCAGTCTGTGAGATATGATATTAATATCATGTTGGCAAATTTTTGCATGCATTGGAATTTTTTTGTTCGTTAAATCATCCTTTGTTTACTGTTACAAAGCTTTTGGACTTCGCGGAAGAAAAAAACACTATTTCACGGCAAATTTGGGTCGGTGTAGACCATATTTATTCTAATTAACATTAACAGGTCCAATTGATCAATAACCTAATGGATTTCTGGTAAATGATACTAGTGCCGTTGATTACAGATGAGGTTAGTTGTGAGATGTTGTTCCACCCATATCTGTAATGGCTCATGAACTCCAGGGAGTGGAGCTTGGCCTGAAATTGGCTATCCGGGCAAATAAATTGCGTGTGCACATTCCTATATATTGTTTCTAAAGTGGTTTTCTATTTGCTTACTTCTCCGACTCCAGACCCTATGGAATAGATTCACCTTCTTCACCAATTTCACCCAGCGTCATTATTAATTGGAAAATTTGGAAGTAACTCGTGTTTTCACCAATATTTTAGTTCGCTGTAAGACACCCATTTTTTGGAATAATAAAATCTAATTTTATATGAATTTTTTGTGTTTCCTTTTCGGTTGTTTTGGTAGAATTATTAAAACGAAAATGCTATTTGAACAGCCATCTAACAGCTGAATGACAGCTGATTTCATGGTGGCAGGTGATTTGGCGGAAAGAGAAGGTTTTTTATTGCCATGTCATTAGAACAATTCATCAAAGGAAAATTAGACAGAAAATAAAATAAAAAAAGTGTTAATCATCTTCGATCTTCTCTGATCATGCTTCAAAGGAAAAGAAAAATCTTCTCTTGATCATTTTCTTTCCCAGATCATAAAACTTTCTACTCCATTTTATATCCACAAAATCTCAAGCTTGTTAAAAACTATGAATCAAACTGATTTATACCGTCTTCCTCTTTCTTGTGTGGTGGTGATTTTCTGCCTCAAACATATCGAACTTCAAATGGAAATTAGGGCAAACTTTTGCTAACTCTTAATCTGTTCAAAAATCTTTCAATTGCGGTTGATAAACGTTTAATTAGATGGATCCACACTGACTTGATTTGTTGTATTGAGACTCTATTGCATAAGTTAGGATGTTATTATTCTTTACTTGGAAGAGCAAATGGTTTGAATAGCATTTGGTTGGTTGAGTTAAGAAATCAGAAAGGTTAACAGGAGAGGATGGTTAATCATAAAAAAAGAAATAGCTTTAATAATGGCTGAACTTGAATTTCATGAAAAGCTTAATTTTCTTAGTACCTCTATGAGAAATATCTGATGTACAGGCGGTGATCCGATGGTTTCTTCACAAAACAAAAGATACAGGTTGATATAAATAAATTAGGTATTTGTTTACTTTTTTTTTTAAATGACGTGGATATGAGCCCAATCCACCACATCGGATGCCACGTAGATTCAGCTGTTATTCAGCTGTCACCCCGCTGTTCACCTAGCACGATTGTTATTAAAATTAAGTTTCTTATAACTAAAATGACATATATTATAACGGAAATGCTATTCCCCTCACCGATTACCGCTCTATTTACAGCTCGAGCTGACGTGGAGAGATGAGATGTGAAAATGCCAAAACTACGTGGCTCTTTATCTTTATAGTGGATTCCTTTTCTTTTTTCTGTTCATCTTCTCGATTAGTCTTTTTTTTTTCTTCCCATAATAAATCATGAAGATCTCAAACATTAAGCTAAATCGGTCTTAATGTTAACATAGGGAACTCTGGAAAAACTCTATTCGATGGCTAATGGTTACTCAAACAAGATCACAACAATGGATAAAAACAAACCCAAATACTAGAAATTAGAACCAATAACTACCAAAAAAATCCTCTAAGAAATGTTTACACCAGAGAACAGAGATGGTGAAATTCCAAAATTATAGTGAATTTATATTTCTATTTTTGAGTCTAAGAGGAATCTTATCCTTCGGTGAATAGTGTGACAGCCCCTTCCCACCACCACCACCACCACCATCATTCTTTCCTCGTCTTCTTCCTTCTTGTTTCAATTCCATTTTACTGTAAAAATTAATTCTACTGGAATGGGCTGCACCTAAATTTTAAAGCATACTTTTCCTTTAATTTGAGTGATGATGAGTTATTACCACTCTATGTCATCATTTTTTAACCTCCATTAACGGTGGTAGCAAGAAATAGCAGAGTTTTTTTTTTTTGGTCAAGATTTTATGTTTCTGAGAAATGGGTTCATGTCATTTCTTTGATACTTTCCATCTCTGTATTGATTATCTAGTTATCTCATCTAGGTAATAACCTTTTTTAATTTCTTTTTGTTTTCTTACTGTTACTGAAATTGAACATGATTTCTATCCATGGATCTCTTTAAATCTCGAATTTGTATGAGTACTACTTTCATGTGTTTCATACTCCCTCCGTCCCTATTATATAGGCGGAATATTGGATTTTTCTAGTCCCACTAAATAGGCGGAATTCTAATTCCAAGAAGACTTTTGACATATATGCCCTTATTTATGTTGTATGGGAAACAAGAAAAAACATGAAAATTTATGAAAACCAAAGAATTTCTTAAATGAAGAGATTTCACCTTCTCCGCCTATATATTAGGGACGGAGGGAGTATTATTTTTGGCATTGCTTCTTCATTTTGAATTTGCAGGTTCTTCACAAATTTCAGCACAAAAGTTTTTTGTTTGAGATTTTCAGATCCGGAGGAAGACAGAGGAAAAAAAGTTACAGAGTACAGTCGACAAAGGACACGCTTTCTCTCTCCCACGTTTTCATCAGTTTAAGTAACACGTCAGCTTGAGCTGCGAGTAGAGTGGTAATTAGTGAGGGAATAGCATTTCCGATATTATAATGTATTTGACATATACCACTATTATTATAATGTAATTGACATATATTAATTTTATTAGTTAGTTTCGAATGCAAAATAAATAAATAGTTGGGGTAGAAAAACGTGCATGGAAAAATGAGCTAACCAAAGTAAGTAGGAGGGTGTAAAGAGAAAAATCATCTCAATATGTGGCAATCAATGAAATTAACGATAAATTTCAGGGGAGTTTTCTTAAAATATACATAAATGTATGTATGTGGAAATTATTGTACGAGTGCAACTGGTCAATGGCCCAACACCAAGGCCACGTACATGCGACCAAACTTGGGAAGCACTCGTTCCATGATCCAAATTTAGAATTTGAGTTCAATAAGGAAAAGAGATTATTGATTAGGATAGTAAGCAAAGCTTTTGGGTTCTGAAACAGCTAGGTTTGGGAAGTAGAGGTTCTTACTTGTTAGGATTTTGATTTTAATGGTTATAAATACCAACACAGCTTTGTTGGTTAGATCATTGTTTGTTTGTTTTACTAAGAATGGCATCCATGATATGTGGTGGTCGTCGTTACCGTTACGCTTCTACCAAATTCGATTGGATCATCAAAAACTTTACAGAGGTGAACTCTGAAGAAGGACTCTATTCAGATGTCTTCTCCGTTGGTAGTTTCGAATGGTATGTCAGTCATTTCTACTACAAATTGCATTGTTGTTTATGTTGATTAAAAACCCTGAACCTCTAACGCTGAATATTCAATGTTTACAGGCGACTAAAGATTTATCCTAAGGGATACGGAAAAGTGTATAAGTACTTATCAGTATTCTTAATCCCTGTGGACTCGAACAAATTTCCGGTTGCAAGGTTCAGTGTTAGTGTTCATAGTCTAATGGATCATAGTGAAAGCGCACGAAAAGGTATATTTTATCTAGACATCTTAAACCTGTACTGCAAAGATAATCTACGTATTTAGTGCACACGTTATATGACATTATTTTTTGGACTATGTAGTAACGAAACACAAAGGATTCAACAAACACAATCATAACCGCCGCGGTTGGAAAAGATTCATGCCTCTAAGTGAACTCCACGATCCAGTTAACGGATACATCTTGCATGATACATGTATTCTTAAAATCAGGATTTCGTGCAGGACACCAGCTGATGATGTTAGCGAAGACGTGAATGAGAGCAACCCAGAAATGGTTATGCAATCAGTAGAATATCCAGGCGCTGGACAATCTTTTTACGGAGAAAAAAATGTCAGAAGTGTTGGTTTTTAAGAAGACAAGGAGGAATTTACAGATATTGAGGCTTCCATGTTTTGAAAACGCAAGCGCCTTTATATAGGCAGATATGGTTGAAATATGGCCATGTTCCTTCAACCAATGTTATGCTGACTGCCTCGTATCCGGCCCTAGTTATGATCGTTAAAGACTTGATCTGTTCTATCAATGATATGCAGAAGTGCCATTACGTAGATTTATCATCTGAAATGATTGAGAGATGGGAAGGTACGATAACAATGGCTGAGAAATTTGAGTTTAATATTGAATGGCTGCGAGAACGATTTGAACATGTTAAAAAAGGATGTGTGGGATGCAGAATGTTAAGATGGAACTGCTGGTGCATGGTCAGCATTTACAGGCAACAAATTCAAAGATGAGGAACTCGGGGATGTGATGCCAAACGTAGAGGTACAGATACTGGTTCCCGAGAAGGATAACGTGGGAGAGAAAATGTCTGCGCTACTATCCAAATTACATACTGAAACGTCTCTAGAAACAGGTGAAGATACCCTGCTTGATGGATTGTTGGATGGAGTAGATTAGCTATACACTGTAGAACTATTTGTATTATTCTTTTGAATATTGTTTAGTCAAGTCACATTAATAACTAGTTTTTTTTTCTTGTTTTTTTTGTTTTTTTGTCTCTCCGGAGGTTTTAGTCTTATGTTTATTTGCAATAGTTAGAAAGAGTATTTTGGTGAATGACTTCTACAGTTCAATTTGTAGAGTCGAGAAGATATTTATATCTGTTGAAAGAGATAAAAGTTGGTTGCTATTCAATAGCTAACAGATGCTACATTGATGCTAACAAGAAGAACACAATAATAGCATAAACACTCTCCCTTTAAACTCGGTCTTGTTGATTGTGTTTACTGATATTGTAGCGTGTCTTTAGCTTCGAGTTGTTAGCTCTAACACCTCCCTCAAGTTGTACTTTACAGTTGACGGATGTGCAACTTGCTACGAATAACTGGATATCTTGGCGCCGGCAGACTCTTTGTAAAAATATCCGCTAGCTGATGTTTGGAACTAATGAACTTGACAACAAGCCTTTTATCCGCCACCCTCTCTCGGACAAAGTGATAATCGATCTCAATGTGTTTGGTCCGTGCGTGAAAGACTGGATTAGCTGTCAAATAAGTTGCTCCAAGGTTGTCACACCACAATATTGGTGTAGAATGTGAAATACACAGTTCCTTGAGAAGTGACTCTATCCATATCAGCTCATAGGTTGCAATTGCAATACCACGGTATTCATCCTCGCACTTGATTTTAGAAGCAGATCTTAATTTTTCGCACTCCAGAAATCAAGTTACCACCAAAATATATGCAATAGCCACTAGTAGAGCGCCTGTAATCTAAGCTACCAGCCCAATATGCATCGAGTATGCTTGGAGAGAGCAATCCTTGTTGCGTTTAAGATGCAAACCATAAGTAATAGTATTTTTAAGATAATGAAGGATCCTCTTAACTAATTCCCAGTGTTCGTCATAAGGATCATGCATGTATTGACTCACCTTGTTGATTGCCACTGAAATATATGGCCTTGTTAGATGCAAATACTGAAGCGCCCCAACCACACTGCGGTACAGAGTTGGATCTGCAAATTTGGTGGTGCCAATCTTCTTAATCTTTGCAGCTGGAGCTAGGGGTGTACACACAGGTTTGACACCATCTAGCTTTGTTCGCTTGAGAAGATCCGCAATGTATTTTCGTTGCGTCAACCAGTTCATTAGGTTGTCTTAGCACCTCCACTCCCAAAAAGAAACTTAAATCACCCATGTCCTTCAGAGCAAAAGTTGTACCCAAGTCTGATATTAACTTTTGTATCTTATCAGGATGAGAGCCGGTAACAATTATGTCATCAACGTAGATAAGAACATAAGTGATCGAATCCGCAGTATGCAAAATGAATAAGGAGGCATCGAGAGATAGATCCGATGAACCCTAAGTCTTTGTAAGTAGGAACTTAGTTTGAAAACCAAGCCCATGGCTACTGTTTGACCCATAAAGAGACTTATGTAGTTTGGAGACATGGTCTGGATAACTGGATCCACATAACTAGGTGGTTGGCACATGTACACATCTTCTTCTAACCGACCATGGAGGAAAGCATTTTCTACGTCAAACATTTTTAGCGCCACCGATTCATAAGCTTCTTCATGGAAAGTACAAGCTTCGAATGGTACAAGTCTTAATTACGGGGCTAAACGTCTCACCATATTCCAAACCCTCTTGCTGATTGTAGCCCTTAGCTACAAGACGAGCCTTGCGCTTGTCTATACTCCCATCACGGTTCTGCTTCACACGATAAACCCACTTTGACCCAACAACATTCATACCCTTTTCATATTTCACCAGGGAATATGTGTCATTGCGGATTAAGGCGTTGATTTGAACATCCATTGCTGCTTTCCACTTGGGGTTTTTGGATGCTATCTTTGAAACATGTAGGCTCCATAAAGTCGTCATCTTGGAGCGGATGTTTTGATCTTTATCACGACATAGATTCTTAACGAGTTTGACAATCCCATCTTTAGATCGTGTCACCATTGAGTGGGTTCTTTATCTCTTTGCGAGCACGGTTGGTGCGACTTGCTTTCTTTGAATGCTGGTGTTGTTTGCTGCTGAATAGACATTACAGGAGAGGCGTTTGAGGATGCGGAAACATCTGATGCAGTCAGCTGTTGCTGGGCCTGTGTATCTCTTGAGGTTGACATAGCTGGTGAAGATTGTGTGACGCTGTTGCTATGATCTGGTGAAGCTGAACCAGCTTCAATTTGCACAGGTAAATGCTGAGAAGTATTTGGCAAGGCAGGTAGAACATCACTTCTAAAAAAATGATGAGCAAAACACTAGTGCTGGAAGGAGTTTTACCATGATTGAGCCGAGGATCGTTAGTATGAGAGACCGAAATGGGAATGTACTTTCTTCAAAACGAACATGTCGTGATATGTAGTTCCTACCATTTGTCGATGAAGGCACACGTACCCTTTGTGTGCATTGCATTAGCCTATGAAGATACATGGTAGAGATCTGGGATCTAGTTTTATTGCATTATCTTGCCTAAGACACGGATAGGCTAGACACCCAAACAC
The DNA here is from genome assembly GCA_023531295.1 of Papaver armeniacum. Lineage (NCBI taxonomy): Eukaryota > Viridiplantae > Streptophyta > Magnoliopsida > Ranunculales > Papaveraceae > Papaver > Papaver armeniacum. The sequence continues at coordinate 396,118 of JAJJWW010007745.1, read as the reverse complement.
GCGAAGAAATTTGTAGTCTGGTTTCAGGTTAAATAGGAGCTCTAAAGGTGTAGAACTCTCAGACACAGACTTAGGTAGTCTATTTATAAGATAGCAAGCAGTAGTGAATGCATCTGCCCAAAAACTTTTGGGCATATGCGCATGAAATAGCAAAGCTAGACATGATTACTGTAACATGACAATTCTACATTACATTCTAAACCATTTTGTGGAGATGTATGTGGACATGAAAAACGATGTTGAATTCCATGCGTATTGAGATAAGAAGTAAATTTTTTGAATTCTAAAGCATTGTCCATTGGACAACCTTGATTTTATTGTCATCAAGTTTTCTACTTGTTTATGGAAGTTGACAAAGGTTTGCAGCGCATCAGATCGTAACACAAGAGGAAACACCCATGTAAAATGTGAAAAGACATCCATTAAGAGTAAATAATAACGATGACCAGACCTTGATATATTGGGAGAGACCCAAATATCTGACACAACCAAACTCAGTGGTTTATCATAGACAGTGGTACTTGAGGTAAACGGCGATTTCTTGCTCTTACTAAGATGGAAAGAGTGACAAAAATCAAACCTCTTATTGGAAACAGAAATAGAATGTTTAAGACAAATTTGAGACACTGTTTTTAACATGGTATGCCCTAGTCTTTGGTGCCACAATGGGAAAGAAGATGATACATGTGCTTGCGGTTTCACTGAGTTTCCCAGCTTGTCTAGTCCTTCAAACAAGTACAACCCATTCCTATTCAGTCCTCGTATGGTGATCCCCGTATGCTTTTCCTTCACAAAAAAATGAGAATTGTGAAACTCAAAGAACACATTGTTGTCTTTACAGAATTGATAAACAGACAACAAGTTTGTTTTAATATCAGGCACATGATATATGTTGTTTAACAAAAAGGACCTTGAGTTATGAGTGAAAACCCCATTACCAACATGAGCAATTTTAAGAGTATTACCATTGCCAACATGCACTTCTTCAGTACCGTTGTATTCATGAGGTATGGTAAGGTTGCTCAAATCTGACGTTAGATGGTGAGTCGCACCAGTATCTGTCACCCAATCATTCCCTCCTGCACCATTTGGAAGATCAATATAAGCGTGGGAGGTTTAGGCTGTTTGGTAGATGGTTTGTAACTGAAACCAGCCACGTCACCCAAGTGACCTTTCTTCTTGCAGATCGATATTTTTTCAACCTTTGGAGTTGCTTTTTCTGAGAGTCGATATTGTCGCTGGGCCTGATTGTTTGGCTGTTGTAAAGGCCCCCGATGTTGTTGGCTTGAGTTTCTTGGTGCACCTCTCTTTGCCAGGATGCATTCGAAACAGCAACATTGGCAATCGGTTGTTGTATTTCTTCAAGCTGACGTGCTATTCTCATGTCAAAGTTGAGAAGATGCGAGTAGAACAGATCCATGCTCATATCTTCCATTGTGCTCAAGGTGGAGACGATTGAGTCATACGCCTGGTTCAATCCATTGCTAATGGATTGCTTTTTCTCATCATCAGTGACTGTATAGCCTGATGCTGCAAGTTGAGCAAACAAATCCTTAGCCTCATTTAAAAAGACTCGGAGAGTTTTATTACCTTTGCTCATGTTGTGAAGCTGCTTCTTCAGATTCATCTGGTGAAACTTCGTCTTTGGAGCATATTCTGCTTCCAGCGTATCCCACACTTCTTTAGCAGTATTAAGATCTCTTACCACACCTAGGCATTCTTGAGTAAGGGTGGAGTTCATCCAACCAACTAAAAGTGAGTCTTGTTCTTCATATGCTGCAAAATCGGGGGTTCTGACATCGGATTGTTGGGTAGTGTTCTGGAAGGGATGGTTTTGGTACCATCTATGAAGCCAGTCAATCCATGGCCTTTGAGAATGGGTTTGAACTGTGTCTTCCACAGTGGATAATTCGTTTCTGTTAATTTGAGAGTTACCAGATGATGAATCTGGACATTACGGAGTTGATTGGTTGTAGACATCTCTGGGATTTGTGTTTTTTTTTTTGTGTTTAGGTATTGGAAGCGTAGTTTGGATCAAGGATGATACCAAGTTAGAAAGAGTATTTTGGTGAATGACTTCCACAGTTCAATCTGTAGAGTCGAGAAGATATTTATATCTGTTGAAAGAGATACAAGTTGGTTTCTATTCAATAGCTAACAGATGCTACATTGACGCTAACAAGAAGAACACAATAATAGCATAAAGACTCTCCCTTTAAACTCGGTCTTGTTGATTGTGTTTACTGATATTGTAGCGTGTCTTTAGCTTCTGAGTTGTTAGCTCTAACAGCAATGAAATGAATGATCTTAGAACTTTAGGAAACATCTTATGTTTGAACTAATATTCGAGTGCAAATCTGTTCACACTCCTCTAACGAGTGTATATTTCACATATTCTTCTGATTGGTTGATTATTTAACGGATGACCCCATTACCTTTCATGTTTAGAATCACGACCCTCGTTACATAACTCCCTAAATTAAATCAAGGGTAGAAATTAAAATGTGAAATATACACTTGTTAAGGAGTGTGCACGAATTCGCACTCCTAATATTCTGTTATAATTGCAAAAGGAAACCAGTTTAAGGGGTGCAGATCCCCTGTCCCCTTCTTGTATATACCCTCGTGTCCTCCAATTATATGCTGACATGTGGCACCAATATATTCCCCTTATTTAGACTTAATCTTTATGTAAAGATGGAATCCCCAAAAATCCGATCTTTCCTTTTATCTCATAAATTACTTTCTTTTTTCTACTGTCCATGTCTGATTATCGTGAGACGTTGATTAATTAAATATTTCTTTGATTGAAAAATTAAGTTGATTGATAAGCATTTGCAGTAGATAAATAAAACACACATTTAAGAAAAACTCTGTATTTAATTTCTAGTCTTCTCATCCCAATTTATCACATAGAACAGGCTATAGGTGTTCGTCACTTCTGATGTGATTCTACCATTCTGATGTGATTCTACCATTCTACAGATGATAGTCATAGGTTTGATGAGTATGTGGCTCTTGTTCTGGTTTCCATTTGCAAAACAAGAACGGAAAAGTAATTGATCGTAAAATAAATTTGAATAAGCACAATGGATTCCATGATGCAATTGCTTTGGCTGCATTTTGCATCTGTTTTAGTATAAAGTCTTTAAGCTATTAGATAAAAATGGAGATGTAGTTTTTGGTTCCGAAGGTAAAAATGGTAACGATATATATGTTTTTATTTTCTTAGTTATAATTAACTGTAAATGAGATAATTAAAATATGGAAGAAAGGAGAGGTCACATGTCATAATCTAATTGGGGGGACACGAGGGCACTGGGGAGAAGGGGACATAGGATCTGCACAAACTTAAGCCATAAGTTCAGTGACGTAGATGTGAAAGCTACCATACTTGGGATAGTGACCAAGTTAAACCGAGCCTGTTTATGGAAAATCTGGTTATATTAGGTTATTGAGTTTTAGTTGGAATTTTGCTTTTGTTGGGAAGTTTATGTTATTATTGGAATTGTTTTAAGCCATAAGTTCGGTGGAACTAGTTTATAAAGAAGACTCTTAAGTTCATCAGAATCTCTGAATTCTCAAGTTCTCAAGTTATATTTCTTCCTGCAAGTTCTTTGTTTCTTTTGATTTCAGTTAATACAAGAAGGTCTCGTTCTTTGTTTTATTAAGAATGGCATCCACAATAAGTAGTCTTCGTAGTAATGCTTCAACCAAATTCGATTGGGCCATCACTGACTTTTCAAAGATTAATTCTGATCAAGGACTTTGCTCCCATGTTTTCTCTGTTGGTGGATTCGAGTGGTATGTCATGGATACTCGCATTGATATTTTTTATTTTGTTTTGTTTTTTTTCTGAAATTTATTCTGAGTAAAACCCTAAACTCTTAACCCTGAATTTTGATTTTCAATGTTTTACAGGCAAGTACAGATTTATCCGAAGGGGGTTAAAGGAGTGTTTGAATACTTGTCATTATACTTAATCCCTATGGACCCTAACAAACTTCCGACTGCAAAGTTCACTGTTAGAATTCATAATCAACTCGATCATAGGAACAGAAAAAAAGAAGGTATATTATATAGACATCTGAAGTGAAACCGCTTCAGCCAGTATATTAATCTGTTTTGTGTACACGTTATGACTTTTTTGTTTTTGTTTTGGTCTATGTAGTATTCAAACACAAATTCACCAAAAACAGTATCGATGGCCATGGTTGGGCAGAATTCATACTATAAGTGAACTCATGAACCCTGAAAAAGGATACGTCTTGAATGATAGATGTATTCTTAAAATTAAGGTTTTGTGTGAGACAACAGATGATGATGTTAGCGAAACCATGGACGAGAGCAACCCAGAAACGGTTATGCAATCTGTAGAAGGAGAAAATAACAGCGAAGTTGGTTTTGTCGATGTCAAGGAGGAATTTGAAGTTATTGAAAGCTTTGATATGTTGAAAATATCTGATTGCATGAAGGATGACGTGCCAGAGAAAAGATATTGAAGGATGATACCTTGATGGATGGATTGCTGGATGATGGTGCATTGGAGCATTAGCTAGATAGAAGAACTCTTTTTAATAGTATTTTCAGTTTCGTTTAGTCAAGCCAGTTTTATTATATTAATAGCAGTAGTAGCTAGTTTTTTTTTCTTTCCTTATTTATGTTTAGTTGGAGTGAAGTGAATGAATGCTTTAGAAATTTGTTATTAATGTTCTTCGTTTTTTCTTTTGAATTTCTAAAGAAACCTATTATATGGGCTCCAAACATTTGGTTTTGAGGGCTCACAAGATGACAAAATCGGGTTATGAAATAGTAATCAACAAAACCCCATATCTAACTATTTTTTGTAATGACTAAAATACCCTCCATGAATTATAAAATTAAATTTATATCGCTGGAGTTTTTTTGCTGGCCTTAACCGATAGTTTTTAAATTTTAATTTCACTTTTTCCCTCTATAAATTGCCACCATCTTCGAACAATTCACTCACACCAAAATTCACTTGAATTTTCTCTTCTAAAAATGGCTGAAAAAGCGATCACACTTTTTTGCGATGCAAAACTTGAAGCTGTTGTTTCTAAGATACGTGGGAGTTTTAAAAAGATTGAAAATTGTAAAAGGAAAGTGCAAGTTTTAGAAGTTGTTCCAAGAAAGGGCAAAAAAAGGGCAAAAAAAGGGCAAAAAAAGCTCCGATTTTGAAAGTTAACAAAAAAAAAAATTCAAAAACAAAGGTGAAAGCGTCAATGAGCGCGTTGAATGGAAAATACGTCAAATGAAGATAAACAAGAGGACAAAACTTGTACTTGATTTTTATTGAAATTTTTATTATTGTCTAATAAGTTTATATCTTGTAAAAGAATTGGCATTAACATCAATGAATGAAAATATTTATATTTTAAAATAGATTTCCATTTGATTAAGTGAAATTTATTACGATTTATTAAACTTGCAAATAACATCAAACTACATTTTAATAAACCACAACAAAAACATCAAACTACATCAAATCCAATGACATTCTCTCTGTAAAGTTGATAGCATTCAAAATGCCTAAACTCTCTCCCGCTTTCTTCGGTAAACTTGGGTCGAGAGATTGTTTTTCGATTCTTCGTTAGATAATCCCGAGGTGCTACGATGAACCATCCACAATATTTCCGTATAATGTTTGACTTCTTTAATGATGAATGCAATTCTTAGTTCTAGGATCTTCTTGTTTCTTATTGCGTCGTTCCGTGATGCTACAAAATGTCCCAATACTCTTTCTAGAAATTGTCGGGGTTCATTGGTCTCACCATACGATGTAACCAACATCGAACAAGAGCAAAATCTTCTTCCATTGTAAATTCGGACATTGAGTGCGATAACGATGTGCTTGAGATGGACCATCTTTTAGAATTAAGAAACACGCTTCGTAGAAAAGGTTTACCATGAGCTTCCTCCCAATTATCAAAGAGATGTTTGGATCACTTCATCTTGATTACACCGCTGAACTTTTCTCGATCAATTTCTATTACCAAAGCAAGAAATTGTTGGACTGCAAGCCTAATAGATTGAAAACGAGACACGCAATCAAAGATCATCTCGGTTTCTGGGTTTCCCAGTCAATGAGACGAACATTGAAAAAATATTCTCCCAAAGCAGAACTGTCATGAGAAATAAGAACACCAGTGATTACCCTATGAAAGAAATATGCTTTACATAGAGTTATATCCTCTTCATCGGTAAACTTGGGACCACGATTTCTAACAGATATTTCTGCAAAGAAGGAGAGATATAACAAAAAAGAAGAAAAAGAAGAAGAAGATGTGATTTTGGAGATGGAAGGAATGGAATTTATAGGGACGGAGAGAAAAATTTGCCATTGGAAATGGAAATTTATCCGTTGGCGTATGTATTAATGTTGCGGGAGATATTCCTTTGAGCGCCCGTTTGAATCACCAACGCCTATTTTCTATTATAAATACATCATCGGTATATTTTATTTTAAACCACCATTTACTCTCTCATCATCCACCATGTTTTCTAAAGGCAAAGCGAGAAAAATATTATGTGTCGAAAAGAGGTTTCCCATTATGTTTCATGGATAACCACGGTCTTATGCAATGTCCTTGGATGTATTCAAAGTGTCCGCGGGAAGGTTGTCCACGCATCGAATGGTGATTGAATCAAAACCGGAAAAGGTCGGGTATTTGTAATGTCAAGATCCCAATTGTCGGAGGAACCACATATGCTAGATGATGCTTTGAAGGTTAAAAAAAGAAGAAGAAAAAGTTTGCAACACTCTGCAAAAAACTTCAAACTTAAAGCCAAATTGAAGAAAGAGTTATTACTTGCAAGAATTGTGGATATGGAGATCACGAATACAAACATTGTCCCACAGAGAATCAGTTCATGCTCAAATCCCGGTTGCAGGACTTTTATGCATTTACGGACTTCTTCTGAAGACATATATGGAAGGCATTTCTGGGAATGTCTCAGGTGTTATTTGGTGGAGTGGGCTGATTGAAGTTGTAGGACAAATCGATTCACTATGGTATTATGTTATTTAATTTGTTGTTTATTCTGTGTTATTACGATTATCTAAAACCATTAATATCAAGTAATTTAAATTTTTCTTCGATTAAACATTGCACCATTAATTTCATAAATAAAAACATACTGCATTGAACAACAACACAATACATGGGACATAAAAGAAATACATCAGATTAAAACAACTACTACATAGGCGGCGTCAGTTCTCGGCGGGTGGTGGAATTCCTAGAGGTGTATGGATCATATTTGTTGAGCACCCTAAGAATGTTGAAACAAGCATGGAATTCGAACTCACGACAACGGTGAGATGCTGGCCACATTGCTAGAGTTTCGGGTTCCACTTCATGTTCGGCTTCACCATTGAGCTTATTTATGTGATTTTGCATTAGTTGAGAGATGAACTCCGATACACTCATACTAATTACACTAAACGATCTTTTGCAATTGGTGAGAATCACGCCCATGGATGTTTCGGTTTCAGCGGTGAACATTTCAAAAACTTTATGCGGAATGTCGATTGTGATACTTCCCTACCCGGTAGCAACATCGGTGGCAACATCTTGTGTTTGAAAAACGTAGGCTCTGCAAATAGCTAAATACTCTTGTCGAGTGAATTTAACAAAACAAACTCTGGGAATCATTTTTGTAAATGATTTGAGAGAGAAGAATGTGTAGAATGTGTGAATTTAGAGTTGAAATGAGGAGTATTTATAGAATTCAAAAAATGTAGCCGTTGGATCACCAGATTTTCAGCCGTTCAGATGGAGTTGTTGGCGCCATTGAGTCAGATGCTGGCGTTTTCGTTAATGTCTCTGGCGCTTTGAAGAAAACCATGGCGTTATTATTGAAATCGCGGGCGTCGACATGCCTATCACCGACGTTTGTAGAAATGACGCGTCCTTACAACGAGGCCAGCGCGTCGATGTTCCAACTCGATGTTCAAATGAACGAGATCTGTTCATTTTAATATCCATTTTCTTGGTTTGTTCATTCTATAATGGGAGCAAAATGAACAAACTCTGAGTTTCTTCATCCCATAGGAATTGCTCTAATTTAGGTAGTGATGGTGATGATGATGATGATGCCATATTTTTCTTCAGAATAAGAATATCTATCGAATGGATGCCTTTTAATACGAATTAATTCGCGTGTCAACAATCTTTCTCTCTCTCTGTCTCCGATTTCTAGGTTATAGAAAGTGCAGGGTTAAACTGATATGGGGCTAGCAAGGACCTAGGTCCAGATTTAGCCTAAAAAAAAATTGACTTGGGCATGGCAAACTGGCAGTATTGCCCCACATTGTACTGGATTCGGCGCCCATGTTCCCAACCGCCCCGATACCTAGGCCCGTATGGTGAAGTCCACGGAACTTGAACTTGGGAGCACTCATGATCCAAGTTTAGAAAAAAAATTGTGTATATTATAAGAAAAAGAATTCTTGGTTAGGATAGTGATTAGAGTTTTTGGAGTTTCGAAATAGATTTGGAAAAAGTCTTGTTAGGGTATTGTTAAATTTTAATATCTTGTTTCATGCCATTGGCACATGCCAACACGCTCGTGGGTAGCTTTTCCTATCGGGACGTAACCCAAGTTTGCCACGCATGCCATTGGCACATGCCAACATGGATCAGTGTTAGATTTTCTTACCAGGACATAACCCTAATGGCCCACGCGTGCCATTGCCACATGCCAAACACGCATACTGCAGCCTAACTTTCAAACCGTGCAACCTACCATCAAGGCATTCGCCTGCCATTGGCACTTGCCATACACGCCACTAGCAGCTACGGCATTGCCACTTACACTCAACGTACAACCTACCAGCAAAGCATTCCGCACATGCCACACACGCCACTAGCAGCTCAAACATTGCCACTTGCACTCAAGGTGCAACCCCCAACAAAGGCATTAAAGCACATGCCGGTGGCACATGCCACGCGCCTCTAGCGGCGCCACTTGCACTCAATGTGCAACCAACGCTCGAACATCAACACAAAGCGGGATGCTTTCTAGGGTTTTGGTTTGGCAGTCCAAGACATGCGGCGTACACTACGCTCACATTAAGAAGCGTGAATAGGAATAAAGCGGTCAAATAAATGAGGAAATAATGGTGAAAACGTTTTCACCCATAAACACCTTCTAGGTTACCACCTCCTCCCATTATTTCACCCTTTACTCTCTTCCTTCATGAGGCCAGGGTACGTTTCGACCTCAACTTGTATAAATAGGTCTTACCTATTTCCACCCGGACAACAAGTCTCGGTCGGGAGAAAAATACAACACTCTCGAAAAGGCAACTTTGCAAGCTCTCCAAAAAGCTTTCATCTCTTGCAAGCTTAGAAGCTTTCACTTTACGATACAAGTCGAGAGACTACTCTCCCAGAATTATTAAGTCTCAACACCTTTCTTTGCTTCCCTCCCAAATCAACCCTTCTCACATGCTTTGTGGACCTGAAGCAAATCTGGAGCGGCCATTTCTTGGTTTAGGCCGGACTTGTACAAATTGATCTCTCGAATCTAGAAAGTGCTCACGTGCAGCACATTTGTTTAGGGTTTAAACCAGTTTCTCACTCATCAATTTCTAGAAATCGGCGAAACGATTTTGCAATAACGATAGTATATGTTTGATATGTAGTACGTTATATATTGATACTATCAAAAAAAAAATTATGTATTGATACTACATATGTTACTACTAGTACTAGTTACTACTAGTACTATACTAGTATATTAGTACTACTGGTATAGTAAACGGAAAATGGGTCATTTGTCCAAAAAAATTTAAAACACGGTTTAAATGGACGAGTAAAAAATTTTATGGGTGAAATGGACACAAAAAAAATAGCAAGGATGGATGAATCCAGTTTCATCCTGGCTTAAACTTAAAAAATAGCAAGGATGAAACTGGATGCATCCTGTGTAAAATAAAAATAAGAAAAAATATTTGAAAATGGACAGGATGAAACGGTTACATCCCTTTATTTTTAAATTTTTGTCCATTTAAACGGTATCACAATCAATCATCCTTTTCACCCGAGGAAAATGTTGATTTTGGTCTTTTTAACCAATTTTGTGTATAGTAAAGTAGTTACCTAATTTACTAGTAACAATAAGATATTTTGTTATTACTCGTATAGTACGTATTAATATGTAGTATCACCGTATTATATTACTAGTATGTAATAACATATTACTAGTAACATTTACATGTGTTGATACTAACTAGTACGACCGTTGCCACGGTGGGAGGGCCGGCAGAAAGAAGAATATGAAGATGGAGTTTGTCCACGACTACTTTCGTCCGTTCGAAAAGGTAATACTTTCACCTCGTTTTGAAAAGTGACATTTCGCCTCGTTTGAGAAAAGTGATACTTTCTCCCCGTTTGAAAAAAGCGATACTTTCACCCAGTTTAGGAAAAAGTGATACTTTCTCCCGTTTCGGAAAAAGTGATTCTTTTCCCGTTTCGAAAAAAGTGATACTTTCTCCCGTTTTGAAAAAGTGATACTTTTTACAAATGAAGCGAAAGTACCATTTTTTCTTCAAACGGAAAAATTATCACTTTTCCTAAACAACGGAAAGTATACTTTTCCCTAAATGACGGAAAGTATCACTTTTCCCAAAGCGGGATGTGATAGTATCATTTTTCTGAAACGGGATGTGAAAGTATTATTTTTCTAAACGGAAAATTAGTCGATCCATAAACCAAAATATGGTTGCATGATGGTTATGCATCCTTTGTGATGGTTTGCATAATGGATATACATTTAATTTTCTAAATTTGTGCCTAAAATGATAGTATCATTTTTCTTGAAACGGATGGAGTACATCGTTTTATTAGTTGCAATGGAAAATTAGTTGATGCATAAACCAATATTTTGCTACATAAGTATTATGTATCCTTTGTGATGGTTTGCATAATGGATATACATTTAATTTTCTAAATTTGTGCCTAAAATGATATATATCTCTCCTATTTTTTATTAAAAACTCTAAATTTGATATTGTTGTTTGTACTTGTTACGTAGAGTTTATTATAACCTTTCTAACGAGATAAAATTTGTAAAATTCCAAGGCACGGATTTTTTAGATATGTTATATTAAAGTTTGGTTGCCAATTATACCCCTAAAAGATAGGATAGATAAGGAGTTATAGTAATTGGACTAAAGGGAGGGACATTTTTGGTTTTTCGGCCTAACCATTTCCAATCTTTTTTGTGGTAATTGATCACTTAGATTTTACAAAAAAAGTGGCCATATAAAGGACCTCACTCGCTCGCTTCTCGGCCCAATTAGACCTAGAAAGGTATTTTAGGCATTTAGAAAATACACTTTATAATCTCCCGCGAAATTTTTGGACTAGAGAGTAAATAATATAGTCCAAAAACATGAAAATATTTTTGGATTAGGGAGTAAATGTTTTTCATGGGTGGACTAGCCGTTAACTAGGTCATGAAAAAGTGGACTAACAAATTCCTACATAACAAGGACCTGGGTCCAGATTTAGCCTTAAAAAAATGACATGGGCATGGCAAACTGGCAGTGTTGCCCCACATTGTCCTGGCGCCCATGTTCCCAACCGCCCCCGATACCTAGGCCACGTATGGTGAATTCCACGGAACTTGGGGAGCACTCATGATCCAAATTTTAGAAAAAAAAATTTGTGTATATTATAAGAAAAAGAATTCTTGGTTAGGGATAGTGATTAGAGTTTTTGGAGTTTCGAAATAGATTTGGAAAAAGTCTTGTTAGGGTTTTGTTAAATTTTAATATCAGCACACATATCTTGTTTCAGTTGTTTTACTAAGAATGGCATCCTTAATACATAATCGTTACGTTTCTACACAATTCGATTGGATCATCGATGACTTTTCAAAAGGTGAACTCTGAAGAAGGACTTTCTTCTGAGGTTTTCCCTCTTGGTGATTTTAAATGGTATGCCTCCTATTAATCGCATTGCTTTTGATTGTTTTATTTATATATTCTGCTTTTGATTAAATCCCTGAACTCTTAACCCTGAATATTCGATGTTTACAGGCAAGTACAGATTTATCCAAAGGGGTATGGAGAAGTATATGAACACTTATCGGTATACTTAATCCCTGTGGATTCGAACCCTCCTCCAGTTGCAGATTTCCGCGCTAGTATACTTAATCTACTCCATCGTAACGAAAGCTTCAAGAAAGACAGTAATTATGGTTGGGGTTCGCCAATATTAGAACAGAAAGTCGTCGAAGACAATATAGTTGGCTGGGGTTACCCAAAACTCATACGTCTTAAGAAACTCCATAACCCTGATAAAGGATATATAGTGAATGATACATGCGTTCTTAGAGTTGAGGTTTCGTGTAGGTCCTGTAGGAGAATAGACGATGATGTTCTTAGAGAATGCGTGAAAGAAAAGTTTACCATGCAATTAGGAGAGTATCCAGGAGCAGGAAAACCTTTTGGTGAAGGAAAAAATGGCAGCAAAGCTGGTTTTGACGAGGAAAAGCAAGAATATGAGGACATTGGAGGCTTTCATGTTTTGAAAACGCAGGCGTCATTATATACGAAGATATGGCTGAAATATGGTCATATACCTTCGACCAATGTTATGCCAATGGGGTCGTATCCCACCCTTGTTATAGTGGTTAAAGACTTGATGAGTTGTATCACCGAAATGTATAAATGCGTTTATGTAGAATTATCATCTGAAATGATTGAGAGATGGGAAGATAAGATAACGATGGCAGAGAAACTTGACTTTAACATTGGATGGCTGCGAGAACGATTTGAACATGTAAAAACAGGTATGGGAGAGATGCAGAATTTTAAGACGGAACTGCAAGAGCATGCTCAGGAGTTACGCTTAAAAAAATCAAACATGCGGATTCTCAGGAATGTGATGAGAAACATTCAGGTTCAGCTGATTGCAGAGAAGGGTAGCGTGCGAGAGAAAATATCTGGGTTACTCTCTGAATCAGTTATCGTGTCCTATCTAAAAATAGGCGAAGATACCCTGCTTGACGGATTGGTGGATGGAGTTTATTATAGTTAGACAGTTAACTCTTTTATTTAGTGTTTTCAAAGAATTCTCTAGTACAACAATGTGATTGACATTAGTGGTGACAGTAGTAGTTAATTCATTAGTTAGCTTTTTCGGTTTTAATGCAATTAGTAAACTCAGATAACATTATGCCTCAACTTCGGCTTTTCTTGCGAAATTTCAAGTTCTAATCATGGTTGAGGGAACAAGAGTTCGGTGATTGTTTCAGCACAACCCCCATGTCATGTATGAACATTTAGTTATGCTCAGAACCGAGTTTTGATAAATTTTTGATGTTGGTATCTGAGTGCCACGTGGAAATATTTTTGAACAAAATTGAACTTGAGGAGTTGCTATCGATGCGCGCAGTTTAATAGTACGGTAAAATCCATTCCTTCTTTGGCATTGTAAAAGTCTTGCAGAATGTGCTTTGATGACAACTGATGACCTTCCCAAAAATGACATAATTTGCTCTCCTTCTTTGATGTTCAAAGTCGTTCAAAGTCTTGCAGAATGTGCTCACTAATGCAATTCCAAGACCCAACTCTCACTTTAGATTTTGCAGTCGTCTTTTTATGCTGAACTCTTGCAGAATGTGCATATAAATGCAATTCCATGATCCAACTCTTGCAGTCGTCTGCACCCTCTCTAGTTTCCTTACAAAAATTTAAAAAGCCTATAAGTACCTTTAATTCATGCTGAAAGAAGTATCACTAATTCCAACACTTTGTTATTGCTGAGTCCTTTTTCCCCTCTTCTTACCTGGTGAAAATTGGCATGAAAAAGGAATGTATTATGTTGTGATCTCCGGTCTTTTCATTTGCTCAATATATGTTAGGCTCGTGAATATCACTAATGGGGTGTTTGTTCAATTAGTTTATGTTGTTATTTCATAACCAATTACAAGTCGTAAAGTTAGATTGAAAAATAAAGACTTTTGTTAAAGGGAGAGCAAAATAGGATCCGAGGAGTGCAAAAATCGTAGTCGACTCACTAACTAGGGTCAACTCAATAAATTTTTCTAACTTGGTCTAAAATATCCTATTAATCACACAAATCATTGGCACATGCTAAACAAAACTTCTTTTGCTTATCGTCTTCTTCTTCTGAGAAAAGATTCCCAACTTAATCGATTGTAGTTTGTTTTTTATGCCGCTTGAAGAACTTTTTGAGGGTTTATAACAAAATGGTACGCTTAATTTGGAGCAAGCTTGTATTGACATTATCTGAGCAAAATGACGTTTTATTTCTTCCCTGATTATACTTCTTTCATGTATTGTTAGGTTTGTGGACAAATGTTAATTGGACATGTGGGAACTGCCTCAAGATCTTTTATATTATGGGAATGTTCAATTGGCAAGTGATAACATCTATGATGTCTCTGGATTGAGAGCTTTGATTTTAGAATAACATATTATAAAGAATCCTTTATCATTTAAAATTGGAATCTGAAGCTTAATCTGCAACAAGCTCGCATGGTGCATAGTTAAGTCTCTAATCAAAATTTTGTGAATTAATTTAACATAAAATAACATAATCTCATTTTCCCTTCTCTGTGTCTGTTACTCTATTTGGTTAGTACGATGTACGAACGGGATTTCTTTTTTTAGGGTTCATGACTCGTTATGGAAGAAGAAGACAATGAATGCAGTTTTAGTTTTTTTTGACATGTGTGAGAAAACGTGTGTGGCTAGTAAGGATAATTTTGACCAAGTTAGAAAAAAACGTAGGGTTAAACCTAGTTAGCGAGCTGACTATGATTTTTGCACTCCTCGGATCACATTTTGCTCTCCCTCTAACAAAAATCAAAATAAAAGTACAAAATAACCAGTTTGAAAAAGTTACTTTCGACTTATGGAAACAAAAAATTTAGAACTAACAAAATAACCAGTTCGCTAATCTCTGTTTTGTTACGAGAATAATAAAAACCTAATTCTATATGAATTTTTTGTGTTTCCTTTTCAGTTGTTTTGGTAGATTTTTAAAAAAAAAAAAAAATTGTGCCTTTTCAGTTGTTTTGGTAGAATTTTTAAAATTAAGTTTCTTATAAGTAAAATGACATATATTATAATGTATTTGACATATACTATTATTATTATTATGTAATTTCTTGTAAATAGGGAAGGAGACAGAAAATAGGGAGAAGAAGAGAGAGAATTTCTTATTAATGTGTATAATAGACTAACATTGGAGCCTCTATTTATAGGGCTAGACACAAGGCATTCCAGTAATAAACGGGATTTGCCCTAGATATTCTTAACATAATTACACGTTTATAACACTCCCCCTGATGACATTGTGTCTAAGCTAATTACAAACGGACCAGGAAAACTCAAAAGAGAAAAACCTGAAATTGCATAAGCATGTAAAGACTCGAAACATTGCTGGACACACAAATGTTGCCTCGTTAAAACCTTGACAAGGAAAACCCATTGGGACAAAACCTTGACGAAGGAAAAAGAGTACAACTCGATAAAGTCCAGTGAATTCACCTTAATTTGATGATGGCGCTCCCCCTGATGAGTACTTCAGTAAATTATTGGCTTGCAAATCTTTGAGTCGAGACTTCCCAATTTCGGTGAACGAATTTCTTGAATGTAGAAGATATTTGTTCTGATGAAGTCTTCTTTTGTGTTAGTCTTCTAATAGTAGTGTACTCGAATCTTCAAGCTTCTCCAAATTCATTGAGAACTTATGTCTTGGTTTGCTATCTTCGGAGATGATTTGTATATGTAGTTGACGTAGTTTCTTCAACAAGGTGCCAATATGTAGTTACAATACCAAAGGTGAACAAAATTTGTGATCATACCTTATATGGATCAGAATGATATCCAAATTCATAGGAGAAGTTTATGTTGATGTGGTCTAACAAAATGATCTAGTTAATGGTGGGAATCCACCAAATAACCGAAATCGATACAACTCCCCCTTGGATGACCACCATGTTGAATTAAATTGCCTCGCTAAAACCTCGCCAGTAAAACCCAATGGGAAAAAGGAAAAAGAGCACAAATATCAACATTTTGAAATAAAATCAAACGTCAACGAGATGTTGCCTCGTTAAAACCTTTTCAGGAAAACCACCTGGGATAAAACCTGAAATAAAGGGAAAAAAGTACAACTTTTGACGTAAATATGGATGCTAACCCAACTATATGAGTTTTATAAAAGAAAAACATCAAAATAATAACTCTAGTCTATTTCAAAAACGAGTTTAAGCTAGCATAATTCCAACTGCAGTTTTGAGAAAGGAATATATATATATAATTCATGCTGCTAAAGCGTGGATTTTGTATTTTTAAGGACTCCTTAAGAGACCCATAATGTTGATAGCATCAACTAATTAATCCGGATTTTTGGTTTTGTACCAAATTTCTAAAACACATGAAGGATTGTTAACTTGACATAATCAAGTCAAGTGGCTACCAGAATATAATTTGAATCCTACAAGGATTACAAATTTGAATATGTTCTCCGACCACATACGAGTCCTTCAAGGACTACCACGCTAAATGTGTCTTATAAGAAGAACAATTATTGAACCAATCCTAGGGTCAAAAAGAAAACCCTCAAATCGTTTTCACAACGAACGTATTTCTCGTATAACGCATTACGATTACGCCAACCTGTGAGTAATAGGCTTGGCAATTTTAAGGTGTTAAGTCTTGGATCCAAAATTACGTTAATCGAGAAATTATAATAATCCAATCTAATATGGATTACATGCCAACCAATCACATATGTCGATATCCCTCTACAAAAGTCGGGTTCACAACCACCATCATTTAATATTTCAAAAGCTAATATAAACGAATATTCGACAATTTATAGCTTACTATATCCAACATAATTTCCAAATGTATGCATACTTTGAAAAAATTCAAAATTTACTGGTACCAGTGCCCACGGGCGTTATAATCTCCTATTATTCAAATGAGGAGATATGAATTTTGAGAATGTGAATCGCATTATCATAGATTGTTGGAGCATATTTGTAGCCTATATAAAAATGCTACTGCTTGCTAGATGTGATTGGATTTGCCTTTTCAAACGGCATAAGCTTATTCGAAAGCTAAATGAGATTTTTCATGCCTCTTTAATGGCAGCCTTATTCGATTTGATCATGATGGGAGAGAAGTGATATAACCTTTAAGTTAATTAATGCTAATCTCTAATAGCATAGAGTCTCCCCCTGATTTTGGCGGAAATTGTTATCTCATATACGAAAACAAGTTTCGTAGAGTATTATCCGATTAAATCAAGGACATATACTCATAATAATTTCTGGATTTTAACAATACCAGATGGACTGTAGATAATGACTTTAAAAGTCATAAAAAAAATTGTCCAAAAATTGTAGTTTATACAATTTAAACATCAACCACGGATTTTATTGGCTACAACCAAAAACATATAAAATTTGTAAATAAATCTCCAAATAATTGCGTGAATTCAGAGGCAAACGAGTGAAAGATTTGGATTCAGATTATTGACAAGTTATTTTCCAAAAGAAACTAAAATTTTAAGATCAATTTAGTCACTACAAGGGCTAATGATATATAGGCTAACAAGACGGGTGCGCACCCATTGACCTTTTGTGTCCTAGAATATTCCATCTACAAGTGGAATAAACCCGAATTTTTGAGATTATTACCAAGGAAAAATAAAATAAAAATTGCTCGATATCCCTCAGGAATGCGGCAATTCCTTGTTTCATCAGTGTTTGCAATTCTGAATACCAGAATAACGATTTTTTGTCCATTTAGGATCGATAGAAAAAACCAAATCTAGTTGGTTTATACGTTTCTTTTTTTAAAACATTAAAGAAGGCTTCTCTTAAATATAGCCCACGCTTTTAATAACCATAACCCATTTGACTTTGGTCAATTTATGTTTACTAAAATTCAAAGTTTGACCTTTTTTATTGTTAACCATAGCCCACAAACTAGGCTAGTAAATCAGTGATTAAGTAAAAGAGTGAGTTGAAAAATCAGTGATCCAAAATCAATAATAACCGTTTATGAAAAAACGTTTTAGGTTTTTTTTTGGTTTTAGGTTTTTTTTTTTTTCGTATGAGAGTTTATAAACATGAGGAAAAAAATATTTTTTAATCTTAGAACCCAAGTTGTTACTAGATAAGTTCGTAAAATTATTATTTAATATTTGTTATTAAGATGGAAGAAAATTCACCAAGTTCTCTGTCCACCCCATCTGAAACCCTAGAAAACTCAATTGGGAACTTACTGGAAGATCATGTTGGTACCAACAATTCTACTCATACCTTGATTTCTTATAATGAGGTAATACTAAAAATCTTTTATCTTTGTTATGCCTTATTTAATTACATATTGTATTTAATTATTGATTGTACTTTCCTTTTTTATTATGATTATATCTTGATTTACGTAATTAAATCATGCATATACTATACAGAATGAAATTGATGTACCAAATCATGAACAACAACTAATAATATCGGAGCCAACATCAAGCCAACATCTTGACACGGATTTTGTCGATTTAACAAATGCTTTTACAACCGATCAGGTATGGAATTTTGCATATTCATTTATGCTAAAAATGTAGTTATTTGATAGTTAGCATAATTAATTTTAAATATTTATTGGACATTTATTGTAGTTATTTGAAAGTCGTCAAGACATGATTAATTGGTGTCAATCGAGTCGGAAAGAAGAATCATACAAGCCAGATTATTAGAAAATCACAGAAAAAACCGAATGGCAAAGGGTCTTTCACCATTTTCGCATGCGAAAGGTTCGGGTTGCATGTGGAGAAAATACAAAACAATTCCAAAGTCATTGATCAACACAAGAAAAGAAAAAGAAGAGCCGCGGGATCAAAAAAATGTGGATGTCCTTTTGAATTGAGAGGTACTTGTGTGGATGGAGTTAAATGGATTGTGCGTGTGAAAAATGGAACACATAATCATCTAGTATATGACGACCTTACTGGTCATCCTTACCCAGGGAGGTTGACGCCGAAAGAGACGGATCTTTGTATTGCATTGTCACTAAGTGGAAGTACCCCCGCTCAAATATTAACTCACTTGAAGAAACTAAATTCTGATAATTGTTCGACAGCGACGACTATCTACAATTGTATGGTTAAATTCCGACTTAAACAATTAGCCGGAAGAACAAGAATGCAAAAGCTTTTGGAGTTATGCAATGATCACCGCTATGTAACGTGGAACAAGAGAGAAGGTGGAACAGATGCTGTGGTTCAATTATTTTTTTCTCACCCCGAGGGTTCAACACTTGCCCAATGTTTCCCAAGTTTGGTCATCCTTGACTGTACTTACAAAACAAATCAATGGAGTATGCCGTTGCTACATTTTGTCGGGGTCACATCTACAAATCATACTTTTACTATAGCATATTGTTTCATGCCTGGAGAGAAGACTGAAGACTATGTTTGGGCTTTGAGAAAGCTAAAAGATTTGTATTCCCCTAATTATCTTCCGTCTTTATTTATCAGTGATGATGACCAACAACTTCAAAAGGGCTCGCAGAGTATTTCCAAGCAACAAATATTTTATGTGCATTCCACATCAAGAGAAATGTATGTGCCAACTTTAAAACAGTGCGAACAAGGATACTCCGGAAGACCTTGAGAAGATAAAAGGAGACTGGGACGCTCTTTGGATGTCCGAATCGTATGCCATGTATAAAATCAACCTCGATCAGTGGAAAGATCATGGGGAAAGAAGTACCCAAAATGGATTTCTTATGTTAAGACACAATGGTTGGCTCGTAAAGAGAAATTTGTATGTGCATGGACTAATCAGATCAAACACTTCTGGTAATAGAACGACAAATCGTGTTGAAGGTGAGCATGCTATTCTTAAAAGATTTCTTAAATGTTCTACAGAAATTTTTAAAATGTTGGCAGGATATGGACAATGCTTGGTTAACCAGGGGAATCAAAATCCGTGCATCATTTGAGAAAAGTAAAAATATAGGCTTACATGAACATCATCGTAGTCCATACATCAAGCATTTAGTGTATCATGTTTCCAGAACTGCGTTGGATTTTATTTCAAGGGAAATCAAGAGTTTGAGCAAGAGAGACCCGGGACGTTGTCAACATTTCATTCGCAAAACCCATGGGTTGCCCTGTGCTTGTGAGATATCTAAATATTATCGCATGGGTCAAACACTGCAGCTCGATTGTATTGATGAACACTGGAAAAAAACTCTCATTGGTACCGGTGCATAAGAAGGTGGTGGGAGATGTAGATTGGGACTCAATTGTTGAAAAAATAAAAAGTAGGTATAAAGGATCTACACAAGAGCAGCGTCAAGAAATGTTGGATAATTTGCATGAGATAGCAGACCCAAGATCAACACTAATGCAAGAACCCAAAGGGCGTTTTGCAGCAAAGGGTCGTCCTTGTGAAGGTGCCTCCATGACCAAGACACAAAAATCGAAGGACAAATCATGTACCAGAGATCTGTGCAATTGGGAGAGAATTCTTGGTTCAAAAACTAGAAAATCGAGAAACGTTTCTACAAGAAAAAGAAAGAATTCGGTCTCCAAGGAAAATATGTTATCTTCCCAAGCAAGCAATGTACCTTCGTCAAAAAGACCTCGCAAGTGCAGCAAGGCTCCTTCGTTAAGAAAGCCTCGCAAATATACCAAGAAGGCTAAAAGTATTGATATATTTGGGAAACCTGCCCGAGTATATGAAAATGATGATGAGGAATACTTGGATCACCTAAATTCGGATCTTGCAAAAATGGATCAAAATATATCTCTTCGTATAGTTGAAAGATTGGAAAATGTTGCTCCGGATGGTCATTGTGGATTTCGTGCTTGTGCCTAAATGTATGGACTATGTCCAGTAGATGGTTGGAGAACCGTCAAGAGACGCATGCTGAATGAATTAGAGAAGAATCGCGACTTGCATGTCCCACAAATGGGTGGAGAGGAAAGTTATAAAAGAGTAACTAAAGCTCTTAAATACACTTACAGTATCGCGACGAAGGATTACTGGATGACCTTGCCAGAGATGGGATATATTTTTGCTTCAGCATTCAACTGTATCTTTACAGTTATTTCTGACAAAGGGAACAACTGCTTCTTACCCCTGACTACCGGCCCCCCTAGAGATGTCAAGAATGTATCAATCTTCAATATAGATAATCGACATTTTGTGAAGGCAATCCTCAAACCAGCAGCTCCCATTCCACCGGTGTATCCAGGATGGGAAAATGTATGCAAAGAAGCGGCACTTTTGTGGACTCCTTATTATGAAAGAATGCACCAAGGATGGAATGAACTTGTCCCATTTGCTGGAGTCCAAGATGGTCCTATTGAAACCATAGACCTTAGCTTAGATTTCTGCCTTTCTGATTAGAGTTCTATTATGATTCAAGTATTAAACTTTTTTGTTAAGTTATTTTCAAAGTTTTAGTATTGTTTTGGATATTATAAGGTTAGTTAAGTTTGATCGTTTTTGTATTACGTGTTTTAATCTCGTTTTATTTAAGTTTAGTCTTGTTTTAATCCTTCTCTATGTTCACATATATTTTTTGAAGGTAACTTTTTTTCCACGGAGGCTCTTATGGTCGAGAATTCAATGAATTCTCGTATACAAGACCTACCGTTACTTATTTTCTTCGGGGTAAATATTTCTCACAGAGTGTCTGGTGGTCGAGAATTCATTGAATTCACGACCACCAGACCCAACGAGATTTTTTTTTCCACCGGACTTAGTTAAGAACTCACGGACACTCTGGTGGTCGAGAATTCATTGAATTCACGACCACCAGACCCAACGAGATTGTTTTTTTCACCGGACTTAGTTAAGAACTCACGGATACTCTGGTAGTCGTGAATTCAATAAATTCATGACCACCAGACCCAACGAGATTTTTTTTTTCACCGGACTTAGTTAAGAACTCACGGACACTCTGGTAGTCGTGAATTCAATAAATTCACGACCACCAGACCCAACGAGATTTTTTTTTTCACCGGACTTAGTTAAGAACTCACGGACACTATGGTAGTCGTGAATTAAATAAATTCACGACCACCAGACCCAACGAGATGTTTTTTTTCACCTGACTTTGTTAAGAACTCATGGAGCCTCTGATTTTGTTATGAAAATTCTCAACTGCCTACCCCATGAGAGTACTTTTGTGGTGTGGATTTAACTAGCTTTGTAACCTCTCGTAGGTGACATGTAGTCCTCTATATAAAAGCACAATGGCTCGTGGTTGTGATTTCAATGTGTTCACTGCTACTGTGAGCCTCCATGAAATAAAATTTCACCTGACAACTACTAGAGCAACACATCCAAGACATAAAATTTCAGTAGAACATTAAAGATTAACATTACATGTGAAAAAACAACTTAACATTAGATATAGCTTCAAAATAAATGTGTACTGTGTTTGAATTCAATCCTTGCGGCAAAAAAGAAAAAAACCTAAACTAGTTACTTCTTGCGTTTTTTCTTATTTTTTTCTTCATTCTTCAACAAATTAATGACAAATATCATCTTCGCGAGAAATATGTGAGATTTGAGGGTTATCATAATTTTTGAGCATCGAGATTAAACGAGCTTTTTTTTTCGAAGGGCTTATCGGCTCATCTTCCGCTCCGGAGGACTCTACAAAATTCAAAATAATTCCCATGTTCGTTTACGCACGGAAAAAAAAAATAAGTAGGGAAGCTCACCTAATAATCAAGGAAATAAATAAGAGATATAAGTAAAACATTTCAATATAACTTACTATAAGTGCAGCTTGGGATTGTTCTCCTTGGATAAAAGCTTTGGCAGGAATCCTAGAAAAAAGGTTAGCAACTCGGGTGTGAGACACTTTCGAAAACCAATCCATGTACCCATCCTTGCAATCCCATGGGTTTTCAACCCTGGATTTTAAAATATGATCGGGTATCAAACTTTTTTCCCATACACCCCAATTATGCTCGTTCAAGTATGGATAATAAGACCGGAAACTTTTAGGTTTCGAAACAGTTTTATTCCTATCAAGGAAAACGCCCCTAGGAATATCTTGGATGGCACCAAATTGCCTCAACACTCTATTTGGATTATGCCACTCAACAATCCTAAAACAACGAATCGCTCCTATGTAGTGACCAACTTGATAAACCGAACCATCTCGAATTACGTTATAGGGATCCCATATTACTTTATCTTCCGAAAGTTCATCAAGTGCTTCACGCAAGTCAGCCAATTCATTTTCAAGGTTTCTTTCCTGTTGAGTTGTTAGTTCTGCCACATACAGAGACGCTCGAGGATGACAATCTTCATATCCACTATTTTTAGTATGCCTCTGAAGAGTCGGGAAGTGATCATACACCCATACCTAGTGTAATTAAAATACATTAAATAGTTGCAACAATAACAATATATTGTAGAAAAAGAAATAAAGCAAAAAATAGATACCTGAAGCACAGTCATACAACCAGCCATGGAATAGATCTCACTTCTTGAACCTTGACCCAATTGATTATACAGCCAAGCCAAGCAAGCTGTGGCCCAAGAGTAAGTATTAACTTTGTCTAAATCTTCTAAACATTGTAAGAAATAAGCATAAACACTTCCACCTGATTTATCACCGCATATGATTGAGCCGATTACATAAAGGAGGTATGCTCTAGCACATTGCTCCTTTCTCTTTTTTGAATCCTTCTCTTTACTCTTAAAATTATCCCTTAACCAATTAAGCTTCAATTTCTTTTCTTGTTGCTTCGGGTTTCCACATAATGCTCCTTCTTTCTTAATTTCGGCCTCATTTTTTCCAAGAGTTCTTTTAATCAAATCAAACATAAATTTCCAAGTCATAGTCTTACCCGAGTATACTGCATAAACTTCTTCTCCTTTAGAAGGTAACCCGGTGATGCGCTCAACATCCTCAATTGTTGGAGTCATTTCACCAAAAGGTAGATGATACGTATTGGTCTCTGGATACCAACGCTCACGAAATGCATTGATAAGAGCGCGATCAATCTTATGATGGCCATACTTGATTAACGGATAGAAGCCGCTGTTTTTCACATACTCTTGAACTTTTGCACATTCTTTATCAATTGGCCACATTGTTTTTACCATGTCCTGGTGTTGATGAAGTTTCAAAGAAGACCTTGGGTTTTTCCTTGGATTCTACCAAATGAAAGAACAAATTATACACAAAAGAGTAACTAACATTTACAACAAAAATATTAAAATAAAAAATGAAAAATTAACATACCGAGTTTTCCCATACTACTCGTGCAATGTGGTCTCCATAATAGCATAGAAGATGTGGATCAATTGGTTGTCCTAGGGATGTCACTTGCTTTAACCACCATTTTTCCTTTATACTCTAGATTACCATCCTTGTTACTAATATCTTCATCATCATTATCATCGTTCTCGTTGTCATGCTCGTGGCTACTTATCTCTTCATCATCCTTATTATCATTCTCGTCATCAACCTCATCACTTTTTTTCTTCATGACTATTCTCGTCGTATTCATCCTTGTCACTCTCTTCCGCTGTATCTTCTTCTATCTCATCCGCAACTTCTTTACTTGGTGGTCGATCACCCCTTCGAACCGAAGATGAGGCCATTTTTGTCATTCTTTTTGTAAGCCTAAAACAGTAAGATGGAAAATTAAATTCTATTTAATGTCTCATATCTACTTAATATCAACAAATTCCCATACCAAAAAATTCCTAACAAACACTTAAAAGTATGGGCAAACAAATACCGAACTAATAAGCAGCCAATCAAACGTAAATAATATTTACAATTATATCTCAGCACTATTGCATGGATCAATACCCTTCTGTGACGTAAATTAGATCCAGAGTGCGAAATTTGGTTAAGCAGTCGACATAAAGTGGTTACTGTCAGGCTACTAATGATTATAAAATATCCTAAAAATACTAATTCATGACATGGATTATGTACATCTACACTTTACCATACTGTTAGGATGCTGTCCATGACTTGGATTAGATTTCAAAACAGGAACTGTAGTTAAAAACAAACTAAATATGGTGGAACTTGCAATTAGAATCCAAAGAGGTTTCTCTAATCAGATTTTGCCTAGAATACCACTTCTAAAATAGTATATAAAATTTACAAGGGCCAATTTATACGAAGGAATTCTGCTGTACGATACAAAACAAAGGTCTGAAATTTCATAGTTTGCAAAACTAGGGTTCGGAATTTGGTACGAGCAGAACAATGATGATACTGCAGCTTCCTGATGAAATCATACTAGAGATACTTACCCGCTTCCGTTTTGAATACGCGATACAGTTGAAGGAAGTATGCAAAACGAATTCTTGATGAAATCATACTAGAGATACTTACCTCATAAACGAATTCTTCTAGTTTGGATTTCAATTTAAAATCTACAAAAATTAGTACAACTAACCTTGAAATATCTTGTGAAGCTTTGATTGTTTCTCGTTTAGAACGTCCCATGATGATTTGGTTGATTAATTTTCAATAAATTTTGAATTTTTTTTTTTAGGTTTATGCTTCAACTGAGTCGTGGTTTTCCTGGGTTAGGAAGAAGAAGTTGTGAATATCATATTTGGAAACGAATTTTAATAACGGACTCAACTGAGTTGGATCGGTTATATACTGACTCAACTCAACTCCTCTCTAACTAGAACCTGATTCATGCTAACTCGGTTTGGGCTATGATATGGGCTATGGTTAATAAGTTGAAAAATATTATGGGCTATGGTTAAAATGGGCTATGGTTAATAAAAGTGTGGGCTATATTTAAGAAAAGCCTTAAAGAAACTATCATCGCTATTCTTTGTAGAGAAATATCCATTCAGTGGTTGATTAATGATGGTTTCTTATAGGGAATAATAGAAACCAATCAATGTTCCTTGCAAGGAATGGAACCATACTGGCCTAAAAACAATTTAGACTGCCAATTTATTTATATCTCATCTCCTAGTATTGAAAGAGGAGAGAAAATCAATAATAATTGGTCTAGACGATATACCATAATCGTTTAAATGATAATGGGAAAAAATGTCGTTTTAGTCATTGCATATGGAATAATCCATTTTATGGTTACGGATAGTTTCTTGTAAACGAATAGAAACAATATATAAAAATCACATGATCTTCCTCCGATGGAAGAAGATACCAAACTTAATTGGCCGTAGGTTTTTCAACCATGCACATGATTAATAACCGTATAGGTATTTCAACTGCGACAACACTAATTTTGGTGATTATAGTTTCTTTTAGAAGGATAGAAACTATAAACCATCTATTGATGGATTTTCTTTTTCTTTCTCCATGAAAAGAATAAGAGAAAATAAAAAAACGGAAAAGATTAAACTTATCCCGTAAATACACATAATGCAGAAAATGTAAATGTATGTAACTCGTGAACAACGAGGCATAAGATGCTAAATAGAAAAAGAGGAAAAAAAATATCAAGAACGAGCTTTTGTATGCCGTGTCATCTCGTAAAGCCATGGTATGTGTATACCACCAACTCTAAGACCAATAAATTTAATCTTTAGAGTTAGAGATGACGAAACTTGTTCTTATCGGTTCTTCACCATAATCTTAGTTTTCGGTCCAAGATTCCATATAGATTAACCAAACAAACCTATAAAAAAATAACCAATAGAAACTATATTAGACTTTTTGTTTTCAACAAATTAAAGAAGAAGAACAAATCAAACAGAGAGAAGGTCAGAGATGTAGATAACCTTTTCTAGTCGTCAGTAGAACGTTTTTCTAGCCGTCGGTAAAGCAAACGTGCGTGATAACGTCTTGTAAATAGGGAAGGAGACAGAAAATAGGGAGAAGAAGAGAGAGAATTTCTTATTAATGTGTATGTATAATAGACTAACATTAGAGCCTCTATTTATAGGGCTAGACACAAGGGCATCCCAGTAATAAACGGGATTTTCCCTAGATATTCTTAACATAATTACACGTTTATAACATAATTGACATATATTAATTTTATTAGTTAGTTGGGGTAGAAAAACGTGCATGGAAAATTGAGCTAACCAAAGTAAGTAGGAGGGTGTAAAGAGAAAAATCATCTCAATATGTGGCAATCAATGAAATTAACGATAAATTTCTGGGGAGTTTTTTTAAAATATACTCCCTCCGTCCCACCATTAGATGACTTACTTAGTTTTAAATTTTGTCCCAACATTAGTTGACATATTTCATTAAGCAAGGAAATCTTCTAAAATTATCCTTTTGAATGATTATCGTAAGTATAAGAAATATGTATAATTTGATATTCATATTTATACTCGTTGCGTAGGTGTTTTAAAATGCTTTTCAATGATACAAAGTTTACGAAAATCCATGGTATAATTTGAGAGATAAATCATTTCTAAATTTTACAAATTATTACCGTAAGGGTATAATCGTAAAAATTATTTAAAAAATCTTATTTTCATTACTTGCCTTAAGAATTGTGCAAACTTGAACTAAATTATCTAATAGTGGGACGGAGGGAGTACATAAGTGTATGTATGTGGAAATTATTGTATGAGTGCAAGTTAACATGTGGGGATAGGTGCCCCTACGTGCTCCGCCCAACTGGTCAATGGCCCAACACCAAGGCCACGTACATGCGACCAAACTTGGGAAGCACTCGTTCCATGATCCAAATTTAGAATTTGAGTTCAATAAGGAAAAGAGATTATTGATTAGGATAGTAAGCAGAGCTTTTGGGTTCTGAAACATGTAGGTTTGGAAAGTAGGGGTTCTTACTTGTTAGGTTATAAATACCAACACAGCTTTGTTGGTTAGATCATTGTTTGTTTGTTTTACTAAGAATGGCATCCATGATATGTGGTGGTCGTCGTTACCGTTACGCTTCTACCAAATTCGATTGGATCATCAAAAACTTTGCAGAGGTGAACTCTGAAGAAGGACTCTATTCAGATGTCTTCTCCGTTGGTAGTTTCGAATGGTATGTCAGTAATATCTACTACAAATTGCATTGTTGTTTATTTAGTTTGTGTTGATTAAAAACCCTGAACCTCTAACGCTGAATATTCAATGTTTACAGGCGACTAAAGATTTATCCTAAGGGATACGGAAAAGTGTATAAGTACTTATCAGTATTCTTAATCCCTGTGGACTCGAACAAATTTCCGGTTGCAAGGTTCAGTGTTAGTGTTCATAGTCTAATGGATCATAGTGAAAGCGCACGAAAAGGTATATTTTATCTAGACAATCTTAAACCTGTACTGCAAAGATAATCTACGTATTTAGTGCACACGTTATATGACATTATTTTTTGGACTATGTAGTAACGAAACACAAAGGATTCAACAAACACAATCTTAACCGCCGCGGTTGGAAAAGATTCATGCCTCTAAGTGAACTCCACGATCCAGTTAACGGATACATCTTGCATGATACATGTATTCTTAAAATTAGGATATCGTGCAGGATAACAGCTGATGATGTTAGCGAAGACGTGAATGAGAGCAACCCAGAAATGGTTATGCAATCAGTAGAATATCCAGGCGCTGGACAATCTTTTTACGGAGGAAAAAATGTCAGAAGTGTTGGTTTTGGCGAAGACAAGGAGGAATTTACAGATATTGGAGGCTTCCATGTTTTGAAAACGCAAGCGCCTTTATATAGGCAGATATGGTTGAAATATGGCCATGTTCCTTCAACCAATGTTATGCTGACTGCCTCGTATCCAGCCCTAGTTATGATGGTTAAAGACTTGATCTGTTCTATCACTGATATGCAGAAGTGCCATTACGTAGATTTATCATCTGAAATGATTGAGAGATGGGAAGGTACGATAACAATGGCTGAGAAATTTGAGTTTAATATTGAATGGCTGCGAGAACGATTTGAACATGTTAAAAAAAGGATGTGTGGGATGCAGAATGTTAAGATGGAACTGTTGGTGCATGGTCAGCATTTACACGCAACAAATTCAAAGATGAGGGAACTCGGGGATGTGATGCCAAACGTAGAGGTACAGATAATGGTTCCCGAGAAGGATAACGTGGGAGAGAAAATGTCTGCGCTACTATCCAAATTACATATTGAAACGTCTCTAGAAACAGGTGAAGATACCCTGCTTGATGGATTGTTGGATGGAGTAGATTAGCTATACACTGTAGAACTATTTGTATTATTCTTTTGAATATTGTTTAGTCAAGTCACATTAATAACTAGTTTCTTTTTTTTTTTTCTTTTCTTGTTTTTTTTGTTTTTCTTTTTTTTTTGTCTCTCCGGAGGTTTTAGTCTTATGTTTAGTTGCAATGAAATGAATGATCTTAGAACTTTAGGAGTTCAATTATGTACACACTCCTCTAAAGAGTGTATATTTGACATGCTCTTCCGATTGGTTGATTAGTATAAACTGTTATGTCCATTACCCTCCATGTTTAGAATCACGACCCTCATTACTTAACACCCTAAATTAAATCGATGGTGGAGATTGAAATGTTACGTGCACACTCTTTAAGGAGTGTGCACAAAATCGGACTCGAACTTTAGGAAACATCTTATGTTTGAACTAATATTCTGTTATAATTGCAAAAGGAAACCAGTTTTAAGGGGTGCGATCCCTGTCCTCTTCTTGCATATACCCTCATGTCCCTCCAATTATATGTCTGACATGTGACACCAATTTATTCCCCTTATTTAGACTTATTCTTTACGTAAAAATGAAATCCCAAAAAATCGGATCTTTCCTTTTATCTCATAAATTACTTTCTTTTTCCTACTGTCCATGTCTGATTATCGTGAGACGTTGATTAATTATATATTTCTTTGATTGAAAAATTAAGTTGATTGATAAGCATTTGCAGTAGATAAATAAAACACACATTTAAAAAAACTCTGTATTTAATTTCTAGTCTTCTCATCCCAATTTATCACATAGAACAGGCTATAGGTGTTCGTCACTTGTGATGTGATTCTACCATTCTGATGTGATTCTACCATTCTACAGATGATAGTCATAGGTTTAATGAGTATGTGGCTCTTGTTCTGGTTTCAATTTGCAAAACAAGAACGGAAAAGTAATTGATCGTAAAATAAATTTGAATAAGCACAGTGGATTCCATGATGCAATTGCTTTAGCTGCATTTGCATCTGTTTTAGTATAAAGTCTTTAAGCTTTAGATAAAAATGGAGATGTAGTTTTTGGTTCCGAATGTAAAAATGGTAACCTTATATATGTTTTTATTTTCTTAGTTATAATTAACTGTAAATGAGATAATTAAAATATGGAAGAAAGGAGAGGCCACATGTCATAATCTAATTGGGGGGACACGAGGGCACTGGGGAGAAGGGGACATAGGATCTGCACAAACTTAAGCCATAAGTTCGGTGACGTAGATGTGAAAGCTACCAAACTTGGGATAGTGTCCAAGTTAAACCGAGCCTGTTTATGGAAAATCTGGTTATATTAGGTTATTGAGTTATAGTTGGAATTGTGCTTTTGTTGGGAAGTTTCTGTTATTATTGGAATTGTTTTAAGCCATAAGTTCGGTGGAACTAGTTTATAAAGACTCTTAAGTTCATCACAAACTCTGAATTCTCAAGTTCTCAAGTTATATTTCTTCCTGCAAGTTCTTTGTTTCTTTTGATTTCAGTTAATACAAGAAGGTCTCGTTCTTTGTTTTATTAAGAATGGCATCCACAATAAGTAGTCTTCGTAGTAATGCTTCAACCAAATTCGATTGGGCCATCACTGACTTTTCAAAGATAAATTCTGATCAAGGACTTTGCTCCCATGTTTTCTCTGTTGGTGGATTCGAGTGGTATGTCATGGATACCCGCATTGATATTTTTTATTTTGTTTTGTTTTTTTCCTGAAATTTAGTCTGGTATTGAGTAAAACCCTAAACTCTTAACCCTGAATTTTGATTTTCAATGTTTTACAGGCAAGTACAGATTTATCCGAAGGGGGTTAAAGGAGTGTTTGAATACTTGTCATTATACTTAATCCCTATGGACCCTGACAAACTTCCGACTGCAAAGTTCACTGTTAGAATTCATAATCAACTCGATCATAGGAACAGAAAAAAAGAAGGTATATTATCTAGACATCAGAAACAGTGAAACCGCTTCAGCCAGTATATTAATCTGTTTTGTGTACACGTTATGACTTTTTTGTTTTTGTTTTGGTCTATGTAGTATTCAGACACAAATTCACCAAAAACAGTATCGACGGCCATGGTTGGGCAGAATTCATGCCTATAAGCGAACTCATGAACCCTGAAAAAGGATACGTCTTGAATGATAGATGTATTCTTAAAATTAAGGTTTTGTGTGAGACAACAGATGATGATGTTAGCGAAACCATGGACGAGAGCAACCCAGAAACGGTTATGCAATCTGTAGAAGGAGAAAATAACAGCGAAGTTGGTTTTGTCGATGTCAAGGAGGAATTTGAAGTTATTGAAAGCTTCGATATGTTGAAAATATCTGATTGCATGAAGGATGACGTGCCAGAGAAAAGATATTGAAGGATGATACCTGATGGATGGATTGCTGGATGATGGTGCATTGGAGCATTAGCTAGATAGTAGAACTCATTAGCTAGATAGAAGAACTCTTTTTAATGGTATTTTCAGTTTCGTTTAGTCAAGCCAGTTTTATTATATTAATAGCAGTAGTAGCTAGTTTTTTTTTTATCTTTTCTTATTTATGTTTAGTTGGAGTGAAGTGAATGAATGCTTTAGAAATTTGTTATTAATGTCCTTCGTTTTTTTCTTTTGAATTTCAAAAACGTGCAGCACTTATGTGGCAAATCACACAGTCCCACAATAAACAGAAATATTTTTACCTTGCTCACGAGAGAAAATTTGAATCTGTTTTAGGTATTCCATTGACTACATGGCCGTGTCCTGTGAGCCATGGTTTAGGAGTAAGGGGGCTAAAATAACTTTTTTTTTATAGATTTCGGTGGACTAAGCTATAGAAATCTAAAACATAGGGGGGACTAAACACTAAAATGTTGAGGATTGAATATAAAACATGTTGAGGATTGAATATAAAACATATGTCAAATTAAAGACTAAATAGTGATTTTAAAATTTTTGGGGGGCTAGAGCCAGGTCTAGCCCACCTTTGGTTCCGCCATTGCCTGTAATCCTTTGAATTGCGCTTTTAATAAGAAGTTTTAGAATCACGAGGTAGATTAACGGAGGGCAACCTAAGTGATCCCTTGGCAATTGAGAAGCATGGTTCTTTAGTGAGAACCTAGCTTCAGTCCGAAGTCACTTTCTTTTCGTTATCACCCTTTTCTTGTAGTTGTTTTTATCTTAACTAGTATAGACGCACGTGCGATGCACTTGCCGTTTTAATCGAAAACAAATTCAAAACTCCTCGTTCAATACTATTTTTTGGCCTAATATTTTTGATAAACTTATTTATTGATTCTTAGAACTTAAACACGTGTTCATCAATTTTATCAAATAATTATAATTCCATCAGCATATCCCATATGACATTTCTGTTTGTTCTTAAGCTTCTTCCACGCATTGCTGAACCTCATGTTGATATATGAAATTCTAGACTTCAGTAAAAAAAAAAAAAGAAACTTTGAGCATTGAGAAAACAAAGATATAGAACAATTCATTAGATGACAACCACTAATACTAATCTAAACCTACAGTGCAGCTAACCAATGATAACTTTTGATCATTCTTTACGCTTATATGCCTTGTGGTTAACTAAAACCTGGTTAACTAACACGGAGGCGTCAAAAATGTCAGATTCTTCTAAGCCTGATTGGACCTTTATTGTAGAAATGGAGATTGACGACTCTTTCTTCACTTTACGAACCATGGACTCCAACTCATTTTACTATTTCAAGCAAACAGCTTATTAATCTTAAGTAATGAAGAAGAGAAGCCTCATCATATGCCGACAACACTTGCTGGGAGATACAGTCCATGCATCCTTTGATTTTCAAACCATGGAATAAATATGCGATCAGTATGGTAATGACCGTAGATACAGTACTTATGTATGTTAGACATACAAAACAACCAAAAATTAGTCTTGGTATGCAAGGGGCTCACCTCTTTAGCCTAGTCTTTGTATGCAAGGGGTTGTTGTAGCTGGTTAGCTCTTTGATGTGGGTCCATTTCACGGCGACATTGTTTTTTCCTTTCATTTTTCATATCCAGCTTCTCTTGAATTCGAGCTTGCTCTGCAATTGTCTATGGGGTTCTGGTACTCTGTTGTGCTCCATTGATATTTATATCAACTCTTGAATTCTAGCTTTCTTGCCGAACATAACTACAAAGACGTATATCCACAATAAAAAATCAAAAAAGAAAACTTTTAATCTTCTACAACCGAAGTTCCGAAATTTATTTGGCCTCTGTAAGCTCCAACCAAAACATGCTTCTTCTTTTAGGAAAACCAACATTTTATAGCAAAGTAAAATTCACAAATACAATGGGTTTATTGAAAGCAAATTTTATCTCATCTTACTAACCATTTTATATGAAATTGAAATCACCGGCTACTGAAATTTCATCTCATAAATTCTGCAAATTTTCATCTCACGAAAATGAGTAGAGCTACAGAGAAAAACAATGGCGGAGGTGTTCTGAAAATGGTTTCTGAGATTGGGAAGCAAAATTCATATTTACCCTAAATCCAGTATAAGAACCTAAGCAATTTTCCCTAAATTCAGTATAAGTACCTGACCAATTTGAATTTTAAACCTAACCGAAGCTGAATTTGACATTGTTCTTCATAATTGAAACAGTGAAACAAAAAAATCTAAAACTAATTTGTACTCCAATTTGTCGTAGTTTGTAAAAGTGAACACAAATCTGCCCTGAACTGACAGATAAATTTCCTTTCTGATACTTACTTGAGAGGTTTCTTCGAGTTAATGGCTTGCATGATCTTCAGCGTTTCTCCATGACTTTCATGGTTTCTCGTCGGTGGAAGAAATAGATGAAGACGATGAGAAAGAAAGAGGAAAAAGTGTCAAAATTAAGTCCAACAGAAGTCGACCTTTGAACCTCCGTTGTCTGTTTAACAAATATACCCTCCAAGATTTCGGAATACTACGCGTCATACCTGGTATTCAGACTTTTAACTTGAGGGTTATTTTTGTAATATCAGGTTGACACCAATTTTTATGACCAACCAAAAAAGGCTTCACCAAAAGGAGGCCTTTTCTTTATTATAGTAAGATTTGGATTATATTTTTAAGTGAAAACTACAGCCACACCCATTTTTACAACTTTTCCCACTCAGAAAACCCACACACGTGAAATATCACACGCTCACCCAATTAGGTCGTGCAAATTATTCACAAACCCGAGTTTTCGAAATTTCTTTTTTCTTTTTTTTTTTTTCCGAGTTTAACCTCACCCATACAAATAGTTAGTTCACGGCTTCGTTCGGTTTTCACAAATTCGTTTTAGAGAGAGATTTCACGCCGAGCGATTGAGAAGGAGAAGGAGATAGAATACAGGCTAGAGCCGAGAGATTCAATTATCGATAGTGAAGAAGAAGGAGATGATCTACAGCGAATATAATTGAAGCTTTATCCTCACTTTCAATTTCTGAGATTCAGTTTCGATAGAGATTGAAAGCTCGTCGGATTTCGATAGAGATTGATAGCTCGAGAGATTCGAAGGAGTGTTTGAAGGATTACTCGGAAATTAGTTTCGGTGTTCGAGCTACATTCCAATCTTGTTTCTGATTTTTTATTAATATGGATTTGATTCTAGGTTTTAGTTTCTGTAAGATTAGGATCTATTATTTTAGGTTTCCGAAGATTAATTTAGGTTTTCGAATCGGTTTTTAGATCTTTTAAGCTTGTTTTTGATTTTTTTTTGATTTTTCTAAGTTCTGAAATTGTTACGATTAATGTAGGTCTTTTCGATTCAATCTGTTTGTTTCGATTTGTTCGGATGTTGATACACCAATTTTTTAGGTGTTGCTTCTCATTCTATTTTGATTTATCAATTGATTTGTTTTTCCACTCATATTTTTGATCTGTTTTTTCTGTTACGTTAATGGAGATGTTATTGATTCATTGGTATGTTGTTCATTTAAATCCGATTATCTTGTTGTTGATTATTTCTTTTAATTTTGAGTAAGAATTCTTTGTGAAGCCATATGCAGGATAGATTTTTGTCTTTTGTGTTTTTGCAGGGTGAAATGCCTGCTGCTAGTTCACTAGCAGTAATTCACTACTTTAGTGAATTCTTAGCACATCCTGTTGATGTCAACACCACTCTGGAGAGTTTGAAGACAGCTGTTTGCCATAAGTGGACTCGTTTAGTACCTCATCATGTGAAATTTTCTTTTAATGATGGAAGCAAGTTTGTGCGAGTTGATTACGATGTTACGCCGTGTTTTGTATCTCGTTGCCAATGTAAAGGTCGGAAGAGCTTTGATTTACTTGTTGAAGTTGGCTTCAATTCTTTGAACAATCAGAGTAGAGCTTCATCAAGTAGGCGTGTAATAGAACCCAACCGAAGAAGCTATGGTGAATTTCCTTGAAGATGGTTCCAGTGCCTATTGACAAGGTTCTTAGGATCGAGGGCTGGGATAAATTACTTGGTGATGTTGATAAAGTATTTTTGGAGGTGTAGCGAGAGAGGTACGTATTGCGGTAAAGAAATATGAGGTAAAAATCGGGCGTATTCTTGTATATACTAAGAATGAACCTAGCGGGTTCTATGCAAAATGCTCTAAAGAAAAATGCCCTTGGGAGTATAAGGTTTGTCTTGTTGATGTTGAAAACACGATGCTTAAGGTTAAGAAGTATGTTAGCGGTCATACCTGGTGTGGGATGTCAAAGGCTTTTCCATAGGCTCGGCGGAAGAAATTTGTTTCTAGTCTTATCAAAGATGAAATTAGAATTGATCCGAGTTTCAAAGCATCTCGATTTGAAAAAGTTTTTAAATCTAGTTACGGGATGAATATGAAATATTACCAAGCTTACAATGGAAGAGAGAAAGTGTATGAGGAAATATTTGGTGATGAGGCCATGTCGTATTCGCATCGGGTATGGTATGTAGATGCCATTCGCAGCACAAATCCCTGGAGTTGGATTGATTTTCAAGTTCAAACGGATGAACCCGAATTGAACGAGGATAGTTCAACTGAATTAGAAGATGAGGCACCTTCAAATAAGTTTGTCCGTCTTTTTATTGCTTTAAGGCATGCATCCATGGTTACCGTTACCTTCGTCCCATGATATATGTCGATGCTACTTTTCTTACAGGGAGATATAGAGGATGCCTCATGGCCGCAACCGCTATCAATCTTGAAAATGGTATTTTTTCGATAATGCATGCTTCTTATATATGTGCATAATGTCTTATGCATATTTTAGTTTAGATGCATAAGACATTATGCATTTTTGTTTTCACTTTTCTCGGTTATGCATCATTTCGTTTAGATGCATAAGACATTATGCATTATTTATCTTAACTGCATGATGTCTTATGCATTATTGTTTTTCACTTTTCTGATCTTATGCATCCTTTTTTATGCAAGTGCATAATGTCTTATGCACTTTTTAGTTTAGATGCATAAGACATTATGCATAAGACATTATGCATCTGTTTTTAGCGCGCATACTTCATGTTTACGCCCGGCTTTGATTTTATATTTTTCTTGTGCGGGGTTCTTTCCACTAGCCATGGCCCTGGTACCTGGTGAAGATAATGATAACTGGAATGGTTCATGAGGAATTTGAGTTATGTTCTTGATCATGATCAAAGGCCAATCACATTTTTATCTGATCGTGCGGAAGATTAAAGAGAGCTATTCCGAGTTTATTTTCTGGAGCCTTCCATAGTTTATCGCTACTATCATCTCAAGATGAACTTACCAATTAATGGCTCGACGAAAGGTATGGTGCTGTTATTGATGCATTTCAAGGCACTAGCTGCGTATGCTCTTAGTCCCGAAGGTTTCCAAACTGCCATCGCTACGATTAGGGGTCTTGGTTGTGGTTGGGTGGCAGACTATATTGAAGATATCCCTTCGGAGAAGTGGTCAAATGCCTTTTTCGGGTTGTAGGTATGGTAGGACATCTTCTACTCTTGCCGAATCCTTCAATAGTTGGATGAAGGTACACAAGAAGCTCCACAAATGCTCTTATGGATCGATAAGGAAGGATGTGATGGGTATGATGTCGAGAGGCGTAATATCGGAAAAAGTTTCATAACCATTCTCACACCGAAGAATGAAGCTAAGATGGAGGCTCTTATTGATGAGGGTTTTAACCCGGCTGGTTATACAAATCCGATACTCATGTTTATGAAGTGGAGGGAGGGTATAGTTCTCATAGTGTTAACCTTGAGGCAAGGACATGTACCCAGTCGGAGGTGGCGCGTCTATGGATTTCCATGTGTGCATGCTTTCGCATCGATAACAATGTCCGGTTCTAATCCGTATGATTTTGTTGAACCTTATTTCACTACTGCATACTTCAATAATGTCTACAGCCATGCAATTCATCCTATTCCGAACTACAACAGGCCTGAAGTTTATGAAGGTAATGATATTATCAATGTACCTGATGTTAGGAGGCCGCCAGGGCGACCACAAGCTAATAGACATTTGAGCCGTTACGAGAAGCCGCCCAGGAGAGCAATGCGCTGTGGTAATTGTTGTGAGATTGGTAATCACAACAAGCAAACTTGTACAAAGCCTACCTGTTACAAGAAGCCTCCAAAGCCGCCGAAGCAGCCTAAGGGAAGTTAAGGGAGAGCAATTATCTTGTTTGTTTCTTCAGACTATTACTTTTATGTTTGAACCTTATTCATTATTCTTTAATTAGTTTTTGTGAACAAGT
This sequence comes from Papaver armeniacum, assembly GCA_023531295.1. Classification (NCBI taxonomy): domain Eukaryota; kingdom Viridiplantae; phylum Streptophyta; class Magnoliopsida; order Ranunculales; family Papaveraceae; genus Papaver; species Papaver armeniacum. Next base: position 358,235 of record JAJJWW010007745.1, on the reverse strand, counting down.
AATTTTTCTTTACTTAGTTTCTTTTTTTGTATTGGTTTTATGAAAAAATACTTGTTTTTTTCAGTGTGTGTTTTTGTATCAGATTATGTTTTCATTTTTTTTTTTATCTTAAATGCATAGTAGATTATGCATTAGTTTTCGATGATGCATAATATCTTATGCATTATGTCTTGAAGATGCATAATCTGTTATGCATTTATTCTTTTAAAGATGTCTGCATAACGAGTCATTCAACTTTGGTTCTTTCATGCATCTGTATCTGCATAACAAGTAATGCGTCTGCATAACAAGTCATGCACATTTGTTTTATTCTGCATAACATGTTATTCAGTTTGTTGTTTGTTGCATAACATGTGCTCTTTTGTTGCATAACATGATATTTAGATGTTTATATGTAACCTGTTGTTCCTTCATTTTCCTTGTAAGATTTATATCATGTTATGTTTATAATCGGGGGTCGAGGGGGCAGCGCCCCCCTCGTTATCATAGTACAGTTAAATGAAATAAGATTGCAAACAAATATATATATATATATATAAATATCGACAAGATAACAAGATATAAGTTGTTCAGACAAGATTCATACCAACGCATTACACATAACTACTGCTTGAAGTTAAGCTTCACACTAACTACTTTACCATTAGTTTTCACTCCCAAGTTAAATTGCTCATCCTACCAATAACACATAAAAGTTGTTAAAACAAAGTTACGTTTCAACCTTTCTATTATGCACATCATCGGGAACATTTACGCACAAACTTCATCACATTGACGCACAAGATCATCCCGCATGTCTTCATTGGCATCTATCCCCCAATCTGTTTCCAATATCCGTCAGCAATTTCAATACCGAGACTTACTCTTTTCTTGTTAGCTTTTTCTATCGCATCTTCCTTTCCCAACTTCAGCCATTTCGCGCCGACTCCAGACTTCATACTCATTTTCATATAGTAGCATACAAATATGAGGCGTCAGGTGATGACCTTGTTCGAGAACAGTCCTGGCAAAAATATCCTTGTATACAAGCGGTTCCCTCTTTATATCCACGATTTCAAGTGATAGATTCGATTTGTCATACCTTTCGATCAAATAAGGCATACAAGCCTTTGCCATTATAAGCGCTTGTTTCTTGCGCTTAACTTTATAGCCTTCAAGATTGTTATAGAAGTTCCACTCACCCTCTGAAAAGTCATACTCTAACAATGTCCAATGTGTACCAAATAGGGTTTTCCTTTGTCATATAGTTCATTGGGATGAACATCTTCAACTTCAATAGGGAGATTCAAGATGAATTCTCCAACATATTTGGAAATCCCATCTTTCTCCTTTGTTTTAACAAAGAACCGCAAAAGAAATATTGTTTAGGAAGAAAAGTTAGTGGATGAAAGGGTGCACAACAATGTGTAGGAAACAATGATGAATAACTTGTTATGCAGGTTCAAAACTAGTTGCATAACATGTTATGCAAAAGTAATAATATGGGCATAAGATAATATGCAATAATGACTTGTTATGTAGCAAAATGAAATTCTTTTTTGACTTACCCAAGCATCCGGCCTCATGAATGCGGACTCCGCATACCTCTGTTGAATACTCACATCATTCTCCTTTCATTTTTCCGCTTCGTGAACAACCTATAACCGTAGTAACATAGTACTTGTTCTTCTAGGTATTCGTTGTTCATTAGTGCCTTATTATATCTCCGTGAATCCGAATATCCCACAAGTACGGGTCTTCTCCTTCTCGATACTCCCATTTCAATTTGCAGGTGACATAATTAGTGAGATTTTTATTCAAGTGACATGGATTGTTTTAGAAGCATAATTTATTATGCATGGGTTTTTTTAAGCATAACTTCTTATGCATTTATTTCATAAGAAGCATAACCCGTAATGCATTGATTTTTTAAACAAGCATAAACGTAGTTTTGATGTACTTACAATGTTGGCATTCTCAAAGTATGTCTTCAGCACTTCCATCAAGGCTGGTTCTATTGTATCCTTGTAATCCCGAAAGCATTCCATTGTTTCCAAAGAGAGGTAATTTTCCGAACGGCCCGCCATCGGACGTACGAGGATTTTCTTGAACTTTATTCTCACCAGGCTTGTCTTTTTGCTTCGTCGTTTCCCCTAGATCACAATCTTTGCGGAGTACACCGGTTGTCCTTTGATTCCATGTTGTCCTTTCCTTGATTCTTCTTACCTTGCTTCCTGGTTGGTTCCCATCCTCTTCCTCGCCATGTTTGCTTTCCCTTAGTGGTGTATTTCTTTCACAAACTTTCTTCTTTTCAAAGACCTGCTTTTGGAACATATTCCTCTTCTAGTTCTTCTTCCTCTGATTCATGAAAACAAGTGTGTTAGATATAACAATTAAGTAAATAGTAGTTGATTAAATAGCAAAACAACAACATAATAAATAGTATATAGTTGATTAAGTAAATAATAAATAGTACATAGTTGATTGTGACATTAAAAAAGAACTTAAGCGGTTCATGGATATTCAAATACATAATCTGTTTTATAATTTACGTACCAATGATAGTGAAATGTTCTCCATCTCTTGACTTTATTTTTTCAAAGCATCGGTGGCCGTCTCCTTATTTGCGCGGCGGTAGTCTCAACAACTGGCATTTGTGACTTTTTTCTCACTTGTTCTTCTGCCATCTCAACAGTGGGTTCTCGCGGCTTTGTTGCGACTGGCTCTTCTGGCATTTCAACAGCTTGTTGTTGTTGTCCTCCAGCACCATCTTCTCCTTGTGAAATATGTAGATTAAATGAGGGCCCTCCAGCACCATCTTCTCCTTCTTTGTTCTTGTCCTCCGGCTACATTACGAAACTACGGAAGATGTTCACCATCTTCTTCTCCAAGACCATCTTCCCGTCCCTTATCATCACCATCTTCTCCTCCGGCACCATCATCACCGACAAGGAATTCTTTTTCCCGTGCTTCAATTCTTTCTTGAGTTGTTGCCCGTTTGGAGTTATCTCGCAATTCCTCCGGCGTGTCTGTTTTCCTTGTCGGTCAGACAGTTAACAAATTTTTCCGGGTCCATGAACTTGTAAGGTGAAGACTGGAGTCCACCGACTTGCCCGTTTGGTCTTGGCTATCAAGTCGATAATTTGTGGCAATGATTCTTGTGTAGGTGGCTCGATTGAGGATACCACTTCAACAAGCTGTCTCATTCCCGGGCAAGTTTTGGCTCGGTGGGACGCTTGGCTCGGTGACGATGCATTGACGCCAGGTCCAGTGATGATTCCACTCGCACCTCCTCTTTCACGCCTGATGCAACGAGCAACTCTTTCACTTTATCGTACAACTGAGAATTGAAGTCTCCTCCATTCTGTCTATATTCCTCCTGATTCTGCTTGATATCTTTTAGTATTTCTTGTACATTCTTCAACCTTGCGCCCAGGACTATCGGAAACTTCTCCTCTTCAATGATCCGCAACGCATCCCGAAATGCATCTTCATACTTGTCCACTGTTCACCTCAAGATCCATTGCGATGAGCTCATATATAGTTTTCCTGTTCTTTGTTCTCTTGGTTCACGTAGTTCCAACTCCATTGACCGTACGCATCTCTAAAGTTCTCATGAAACTGCAACATGAATAATAACACTCATCAGGGAATGCATAACAAATATAACAACATTTCTTATATGCATAACATGCGATGCACATATTTTAAACAATGCATAACTAACCATGCATTAAACATTGGAGCTGCATAACATATTATGCACTCATATTTCACAACTCTGCATAACACTTTGTCATTTTTAAATAATGCATAACTGGTTATGCATTCATAATTGCATATGCATAAGATGTTCTGCAACTATTTAGAAAGGTTCATAATATGTTATGCACTCATATTTAATATAACAACATTTTTTATATGCATAACATAACATGTGATGCATATATGTTAAACAATGCATAACTAACCATGCATTAAACATTGGAGCTGCATAACATCTTATGCACTCATATTTCACAACCCTGCATAACACTTTTGTCATTTTTAAATAATGCATAACTGGTCATGCATTCACAATTGCATATGCATAAGACGTTATGCAGATAATTTATAACGGTTCATAAAAAAATACCATGAAGTCTAATATGCTTCTTGATCATTGCTTTCTTCAATGCTTTGCAAAGTCCCACCTCCCGGCTCTTGGTGCAGTAGCACACCTGTCACCGACCTTGATGTCGGATGCCAACTCGGCTATGTTAGATTTCTCGGTAACCAAAGTCTGCAAAAACAATAACTAATATATAAGATATTTTATATATTTGTTTTATTTAAAGAGAATTAAGTAAACAAAAAAACCCAACTCACAAGAGAATATATAGTGCAACCGGGGCAATTCCCCGATCTGAAGATTCTTTTCTTTCACGGTTTGATGCCGTTCATCGGGTTATCGTGAATCAAATCGGAAATGATACGAGTCCATGGTTTGCAAATTCTTCACCAAACCAACATATTTGACGTCCAAATTGTCTCCATTTGACCCACAAAAGAACAGGACGACTAGCATGTAGAGGCGACGAAATGGGACAACTTCCTCTTCACAACCTTTCTTATCAAGTTTTCCAACACCCGACCTTTGAATATCCTCTACCCACCTTTGTTACCCGTGCTTTGGGATCTGTACTCACTTTACCAGCTGCTGTTTTTAGTGGGAATTGCTTGACCAAGGCAAGTAACTGAGTCAGCTCTAGCTCTTCCTTTGAAGTCAGAATATTTCTTCCTCTATCTCCTTGAACTCTTGGAATCAGGAAAGTAGCAGCAAGCTCACTGAGTCATTGACGGTATACACTTGTTTTAGGACACCTTGAATGAATGCGACTTAAATCATCATGGTTATATGATAAAAGACCTCATCCATCACCGGCTGCTCTTACCATCAAACAATGCCATGTCCTGAGTAGATACCCGTTATAGAATTTCCCAAATGGACACACATTCATCATACTAGCCTGCGTTGGAGTAAAACCACCTCTTTCCTTTATTTTTGTGAACAAGGTACCTACCCTTAGAAATCCACGCTCTATAAGTACCTTTAAGTTGCGACCTTGGTTTTAGGTTTAACCTTGCATAAATAAAAGAGCAAAAAAATTGCATTTTACTAAGTTAGAAACGCTATTTTAGTACTGCATAACCTCCTATGCCTCTTATTCATGCATATGCATAAACTGTTATGCACAATTATTACAATGCATAACCTATAATGCACTACTTTTTAGAATGTATTTTTTGGCAGATTTATTATGTTGCATAACCTATGATGACTGTTATGCACACCAAAGTTGTCTGCCTATTATGCATTTTTTTAAAGAAGCATTGCTGATCCCAAAACTACAAAACTAGCAGGTAAATGATCAACGCACCTGGTTTATAGACAACACATTGCTGATCAGGTTCTTCTTCTTCTTCACCTATGTTGACTTGCCGATCGTTCTTCTTCTTCATATTCTTCTTCACTTTCAGATCTTTCAATTTGCTTCTCCTTCTTCTTCCTTTTTCACGTCTTTTGATTGTTTGGGTTCACATCTGTTTGTTTTCCTTTGCTTATCAACAACTTGGACCCAAATGAGACCAAATCAACATTGAAACAAATCAACCATACTAAAGAAACAATATATCATACAAAAAATCATAAGCAAGTCTTACCGGTTTCCTTTGGTTCAACTTTTTCAAAATCATCTCGAGTCATCATCCAGAAATTTCCTTTTAGTGCGGCTTTCTTTGCTCTCTTTGTTTTCTTTTTTTTAAACGGGCTTAGGTGAACTAGGTGATTCTGATCTTTCAATCTCTGCGACTTCCTTGATGGGGTGGTTGCTTGGGATCTTATTGACACACAAATAAGTAAGTTATTCATATCAGGTTATGGAGTAATTTTGGTAAGCATAACAAGTCATGCATTTGCATAACAAGTCATTCAAACATGGATCACAGACACATGAAGGAATGTAAATGCATACCCGGAGACATTCTTCTTCTTCTTGGCGGCGTGGGCTTTATGTTGGTTCTCGTCTCCTTTTCATTTGTTCACCATCGGTTTCGCCTTTTCTACTTCTAGATTATCATCATTAGAAGGTAAAAATGATGTTAAAAAAACTTAAATAGATTAAAATGAAAAAGTAACACTTAAAAATGGGTGTTATGCACATTTATTTTGATGCTGCATAACCTTTCATGCATAATGCATGACTAGATTTTATGCTGCATAACCTGTCATGCATAATGCAGAACTAGTCATGCATTAAGAACTAATCATGCATAACCTGTTATGCAGATACATAACCTTTTGTTCGCAATCATTCATAAAATACGCATAACTTATTATGCACTCAAATAACTTGTTATGCGGTTTTTTATGCATACCCGGAGACTTCAATCTTTGCACAATATTTTTCTTTGCCTTCTTTTGCATCTTTACTGGTTGGTCACTATCACTTTCTACTTTTTCATCTTAAACATCATCGATTAAAATTGATGTTAAAATACAACAGTGGGTAAGTTATAGAGCAAAAGAAATTAGGGGTAAACATATTTAGGATGAAAATTTCACCAGAAACAAAACTTAAAATTAAAGATACAAAAATGGAAAAAACAAAATCAAAACACAAACAGATGAAGTAATTGCTGAATCTCACCATTTTTTTTTTTTCTTGGCCGAATTTCTCCTTCGTCTTCAACACCAAGAACAAAAGTTAAAATCGAAAAAAAAATCAAATCCTGAATGCAAGCAAAAATACATCGATTAAAGCTAGTTTCAATACTGTTTTCTTCTTGTTTCGACTTCTGCCGCGTTTTACTTGGCGTTTCTTCCATTTTGACGTGTTTCTAGGGTTTTTCGATTTTCTAACCTTTAACTGTCTGTAAGTAGTTTCTAGGGTTTCGATTTTGGAATTGAATTCGCAGCTTTGGTTTTACGCGAATGATGATGGAGAAGAAAAAAAAATGTAGATCGTGAAGGAAGAAGCGATGAATATGAAGAAGAAAGAGTAGTAGTTAGTAACGGGTGGAATTGAAATAAATGGGAGTTATTCTAACCGTACAAAACCGCTGAGGGTATTAGTGACTTTTTTCACGTTTTTAATTTTTTTAAAAAACTTTGGGTGCGACCGTAGGAAAAATTAATCGTGGGCCTGCTAGTGAGAATTTTTTTTTTTTTGGGCCTGCCCCTAATTTCCCCTATTTTTAAAGATTTACTAACTTCCAAATCGAATACTAGTTAGTTTGGATGTGTAAAGATTTGTGCACGAACTTGTGTAAGTCCTAAACTTTCATCACAAGCTGTATGTAATCATGAGCACTGAGTTACGCACCCAACCCAGTTCTGATATTCGGGTGTCCAGTGGAGATACTTCTCCACATCTTAATAACCAAGTGTACCTCATAAAATGTGTAAATGGGTACCAAGGAGAAGAAGTGACCATTTGTTGTGCAATATAGGACCATATCACAGTGTAATATTCAGTACTCCCATGGTTGCACTCGATTTTTATGCTGAAGTCTTGTGAAATGTGCTCATTAATCCCATTCCAAGACCCAACTCTCTCTCTCTCTCTAGAATTCTGACCATCAGATAGTAATAAATCCTCCAAGAGTAATAGTCTTTCATATTTCTCCCAAAAAGCTTAAAAGCTCTCATAAGTGCATGATTCTACATCCCTTGCTGAAACAAGTCCGTGGTAATTCCAACAGTTTCTTCTTTACATTACCAAAGATGGAAACATATATTGCAGAGCTTTCTTCTTCTTCTAAGTTTAACTGGAGGATTGAAAACTTTTCAAATCTGGACGCTCAAAAAGGAACATACTCTGATGTTATCTCTGTTGGTACTTTTAATTGGTATGGCTCCTCATGTTTACTAATAATTCCTTTGGTTTTGATTGCTGTTACCTGTTAGTATATTTTCTAAATGCTTCTGCTTTTTATTACAGGAAAGTACTGATTTTTCCAAAGGGTATGGCCAATGTGTATGAACACTTGTCAATATTCCTTATCCCTTTGGACTGGACCAAATTGCCATATGCAGAGATCAGCTTTGGAATTACTAGTCAAACCGATCCAAAAATGAAAGTCAGAAAAGGTATTATCTGGATATATTACTTTACTGTGATGTTTGTTAGTGATCTATGTGTTTGCATGTAGTTAATTAATTAGCAAGTAATCACGTTTGGCTATTGCAGAATTGAAACACAATTTCACCGAAGACAATATTGTTGGTTGGGGTATTCCATTATTCATACGTCTTAGTGAACTCCATGACAATAATAAAGGATATATAGTGAATGATACTTGTACCATTGAGGTTGTGGTTACTTGTAGGATGAAGGAGGATACCAAAGATGATGAAGATGAGGGTGATTTGATCGAGAAGGACACAAAAGATGATGAATATGAGGGTGATGCGAGCAAGGAGGACACGAAAGATGGTGAAGAAGAGGGTTATGCGAGTGACGAAAACCCAAATCTGCAGGTTGCAAAGACAAAAAGTGAGAAACCTAGTACAGGATTAATAGAGTACCCAGGCGCTGGACAACCTTTTGGTGAAGAACACATGGGTTTTAGTGAGGACAAGCAAGAATTTGAAGATATTGGAGGCTTCCATGTTTTGACAACACAGGCGTCACTATATAGGCAGATATGGTTAAAATATGGTCATATCCCTACAACCAAAGTGATGCCAATTGCTTCATATCCAACCCTAGTTATGGTGATCAAAGACTTGATGTGTTCAAATATTGATATGCAAAAGTGCCACTATGTAGATTTATCATCTGAAATGATTGATAGATGGGAAGATCATATAACAATATTTAATGGCTGAGAAACTTGAGTTTAACATTGGATGGCTGCGAGAAAGATTTGACCATGTGAAAAAAGGTATGGGTAGTAACATGCAGAATTTGAAGGCGGAACTGCTGGAGCATGGTCAGCATTTACGCGCAACAAAATCAAAGATGAGGATTCTCAGGAATGTGATGAGAAAGGTAGAGGCTCAGCTGATTGCTTCGAAGGATGATGTGCGAGAGAAAATGTCTGGACTACTCTCCCGATCAGATATGGAAACCTATCTCGAAATAGGTGAAGATTTGTTGCTTGAAGGAGTGCTTGACGGAGTGTATTAGCTAGACAGTAGAACTATTTTTATGGAGTAGTATCTTCAGCATGGTTTAGTCAAGCTAATGTGCTTCATATTAGTAACAGCAGCTGTTTAGTTATTTATGTTTTGATTGCGTCTATGATTTTCCATTCTTCTTTTCTTGGGATGCTCTTAGAACTATTGAAAACATCTTATGCTTGAATTCTTTTTTTAAATAAGATTTTAGATTTCTAGTGGAGCTTGGTTACAAGACATATGACAGGTATGCTGTCAATCAGTTTACTCATTTAGAACACGGCAAGGAATCTTGAATTTATAAATCTTGGCAGCAACAATCTCACGGGAGAAATTCCAAAACAGGTTGAACAAGTAACTGTCATATCCCTTCTTAGCCATAGTCAGGGGTGCCCTTAGTAATTCTGGGGTTGTCTTTAGTTGAAGTCTTAGTAGAGTATCTGGCACGTGTGAGCCAAGATCACTCTCTCTTTTATTGGTCTGTATTCCCTTGGACGGGTGTGAGATATTTTTTCCAGAAAATTGTTTTTTTTTTTCTTGCCTCTTTGAGGTTCTTATCAATATCACAGTGTAGATCCTGTGATTTGAATCCCTAATTAGAGCTGTTTGTAGTGTAGATCACTACAAGTGGTATCAGATTGGGTTTATCCTTGGCAATTATCATGGCTGATGGTACTAGGTTACGAGAAATTGGACGAATCTCGAGAGAAATATGAGTTTGGAATTGAAGGAAATCCGTGATGAGATGCGGTCGCTTCGCTCCGATAACGCCGAGGTGAAAGCTACTCTTAAGGATCAAGGCGACGCTCTTCATTGATTCTCCAAGAATCGAAAACTTCTCCGGGTAATTCCTCACGATGAAAACCTTAATCATACGTGGGAAGAAGGCGAACCTGTTACTTCCAACAATTCTACGGGTCGTCAACGAAATCCTCAACAACGTCTACTTCTTAATCCTCCTGTGGGTGAAGGTCAGTTTTCTAGTTACAGACCTAAAATCGATTTTCCTCGTTTTGATGGCACGAACCCGAGAGCTTGGGTCCGTAAATGCAAGAAATACTTCTTCCTCCACCAAATGAATGATGAGGAGAAGGTGAATCTAGCAACCCTGTACTTGGAAGGCAAAGCAGATGTGTGGTTCCAGGATTATCAGATTGGCAAAGGTATTTTATATTGGGAGGATTTCATTATTGATGTTTGCACTAGATTTCAAGAAATAGGCCATGATAATGTTATAGGTGAATTCAATAAATTAGATCAAACTCATTCAGTTTTGGACTATCAAGAAAAATTTGAAGAACTCAAAGCTTTGATGTTAGCTAAGAACCCTTCCTTAAACGACGATTACTTCATTCATAGTTTTATCGGTGGTCTAAAGGAGGATATCAAACTAGTGGTAGAAATGTTTTCTCCGACTTCTCTCCAAGACTATTTTTTAGCCGAGAAGGCAAGAATGTATCTTAGAGAAAACATCTAAGACTCCACCCAAATACTTGATGAGTTTTCGTCTGGTAGCAAACCCTTACTTACCCCTATCAAACCTCCTAATCTTAACCCTCTAGTTACTAATCCCATTGTTACTAGTCCAATAACAAGTCCAAAATTACATCAAGAAACTCACATATGCAGAAATGCGTGCCAAGCGAGAAAAAGGCATGTGTTATGACCGCGATGAGCCCTTTTCTAGAGGGACATAAGTGTAACAAACGGCAATTGTATATGATTATCGCGGATGAGGAGGATACTTCACAGCCTGCAGAAACAAGCGACAGGTCCACTCCAACTATCGAAGAATTACAAGAAGACATGGAGATCTCAGTACATGCCTTGGCTGGGTCGATTTCACATACAACCATTAAAATCAAGGGGCTTCGTCAAGCAACAAGAGCTCACCATTTTAATTGACAGGTGGAAGCACTCATAGCTTCTTAGATACCAAAGGCAAGTAAAAATGGATGTCGGATCGGTTCTACACAACCCTTGCAAGTGGCGGTGGCCGATGGCAACAAATTGTTAAGCCAAGCACAATGTTCGGCATTCACTTGGAGTATGCAAGGTCATTCTTTTTCTCATGACTTGCACATTCTGACCTCGGGGGTATGACATGGTACCGGGTGTGGATTGGATGCGAGAACTCAGTCCTATGGTCTTCGACTTCAAGAAATTATTGATCAAGTTTCACATCAGGTCGGAAATTGGTGATAGGCCTACCAGAAGCAGCCACATTATCTCCTATGTCGGGTTCCTTGCTGAAGAGACTACTGCAAAAAGGCACACAAGGTTTGATTGGTCAATTTTTTTCTCTTCAAGCCAACACTTCCCCTGAAATCATAGCACCACCCATTGCTGCAGTTCTGGAGCAATTTCCTACCATTTTTCAGACACCTACAACACTACCTCCCGAAAGAACTCATGACCACCACATCAATCGATTCCCAATGCTACCCCTCAAATCTTCGCCCTTATAGAGTTCCATATGTTCAAAAGGGAGTGATTGAGCAAGCTGGTGAAAGAAATCTTTGGATTAAAATGTCTGACCCATTGACCATAGCCCCTTCGCCTCACCAAGTCATCTTAGTCAAGAAGAAAGACAGTTGGCGATTTGGCGGTTACGTGTCGACTATCGTAAGTGAATGCTATCACTATTAAAGATAAGTACCCCATCCCAGTTATAGAAGAATTATTAGCCGAATTGGCGAGGCGCTACTATATTCACCAAACTTGATCTTCTAGCGGGTTATCATCGATTAGGGTTTACTTAAATGACATAGCTAAAACGCTTTTCGTACTCACCACGGTCATTTCGAATTTGAGTGATGCCCTTTGGTCTTACAAATGGTCCTGCTACTTTTCGGTCCTTAATGAATGATATCTTTAGCCCATACCTTAGCAAGTTCATCTTGGTGTTTTTCGATGATATACTCATTTATAGTCCAGGACATGGCTACTGCACTTGTGAACATTTGCATATCGTTTTGTCTATTTTGCACAAACATTCCTTGTTTGTTAAGCGCAGCAAGTGTTCCTTCGGACAACCACAAATGGAGTATCTAGGCCACATAATTAGCAGCAAAGGGGTAGCAGCTGACCCGGACAAAATCGAATGTATGTTAAATTGGCCCAGACCAACTACACTTAAAACCTTACGAGGTTTTCTGGGTCTGACAGGTTACTATCGCAGATTTATTAAGGGTTACGGTTTCATTTGTAAACCACTTACAGGAGCTCCTCAAAAGGGCAACTTTGCTTGGACGGATCTTTGTAGGAGTTAGCTTTTGCACAACTAAAGAAAGTAGTTACTTCTACACTGTGCTCACTCGCCCATTTCACTAAAGAGTTTGAACTGAAACGATGCTAGTAATCTAGGAGTGGGAGCCGTTTTAATGCGAGTGGCGAGACCAATTGCCTTCTTCACAAGGTATGGGAGTCCAATATCGGGCCTTGTCCACTTATGAAAAGGAGTTCTTTGCAATTGTCTTATCTGTCACCAAATGGAGATCATATTTATTAGGGTCTCATTTTACCATATTTACGGATCATCAAAGCCTCAGATTTTTTACGGATCAACAAGCAGACACGGTTCTTCAACGAGAAATGGATGACTAAATTATTGGGGTATGACTACACTCTTGCTTACAAGAAGGGTTCGGACAACGGGGGTAGCTGATGCTCTTTCTAGAGCTAATTGTTCTTCTCTCTCGAAACAACACCAAAATGGCTTGATGACATTCTCACTAGCTATATAGATGACCCTATAGCAGTTTATTGGATTCCTAAACCGACTATATCTTCCATGCGGGATACTGAGGATATACCCTTACTAATGGCATATTGAAGTTTCAGGACGAATTTACATTGGTAAAGTGGACTGCTAGACAACAAGTTATGGCAGGCCCACTCATCCGCCATTGGAGGTCACTCAGGCATGCAAGCCGCTACCAACGTGCCAAGACTTACTTTCATTGGCAGGGTATGAAGCGTGATTTAATCCAATTTGTCCAACACTGTGATGTCTGCCAACAACATAAGGTGGAGCACAAGTTACCTGCGGGTCTTCTTGACCTTGCCCATTCCCCGATCAAGCACGGAAGCATATCGGCATGGATTTCATCTCCGGGTTGCCTAAATCAAGGTCGCGATGTCATTATGGTAATCGTTGACCGTTTCACTAAATACTCTCATTTCATTGCTTTAAGTCATCCCTACACAAAGACAAACTGTAGCAAAACTTTTCATCGATACAGTCCTTAAGCTGCATGGTACTCCTGCCACCATTGTATCTGATAGAGATGCAGTTTTCCTTAGTGGGTTTTGGCAAGCCTTGTTCCAGGCTGTTGGTACTTCTCTACATATGAGCACGTCATACCATCCGCAAACAGACGGCCAAACGGAGCGTGTCAATGCTTGCCTGGAATCGTATTTACGTTGCATGTGTAGTTACAGGCCAACCAAGTGGGTTTCTTGGCTATCTTTGGCAGAGTGGTGGTTCAACACCTCTTATCACACGAGTTTGAAACTCACACCGTTTCAAGCTCTATACGGCTACTCTCCTCCACAGTTTGGACTCCATCAGACGGGTGGCATTCGTCCACTCTGTGGTCGATGATTATCTACACCAACGGGGAATAATGACAACAGTCCTGCGCCAGAATCTTCTCCACTCTCAACACCGCATTAAACAACAGGCTGATAAGCGCAGAACGGAGAGGGTTTTTGCAGTTGGGGATTGGGTTTACTTACGCCTACAGCCGTATCGTCAAGTGTCTGTCCAACTACGCAAGACTCTCAAGCGGCAAAGAAAATTTTTGGTCCTTACAAGGTTTTAGAGAAAATTGGAGCGGTGGCTATCGCCTTCAACCCTCGCTTCTTCCCGCATCCACCCCATTTTTCACGTTTCCCAGCTTAAGCAAAAGCTTGGACAAGGGTTATTACCACAGACATCATTACCCAACATTGACAAGGAGGGTTTATTTAGGGTGAAGCCTGTCAAGATTCTCAACTCTCGCACCATTTTCAAAGGCCGTCGACCTATTCCACAGGTGGAGATACAATGGTCTCATACAGCGGACGGAGATACCTCCCGGGAGGACGTAGTCGCCATCAAATCCTCTTTTCCCAAGTTCATCCTTGAGGACAAGGATGCTCTGTAGGAGCCGGCATTTGTCATATCCCTTCTTAGCCATAGTCGGGGGTGCCCTTAGTAATTCTCGGGGTTGTCTTTAGTTGAAGTCTTAGTAGAGTATCTGGCACGTGTGAGCCAAGATCACTCTCTCTTTTATTGGTCTGTATTCCCTTGGACGGGTGTGAGATATTTTTTCCAGAAAATTGTTTTTTTTTCTTGCCTCTTTGAGGTTCTTATCAATATCACAGTGTAGATCCTGTGATTTGAATCCCTAATTAGAGCTGTTTGTAGTGTAGATCACTACAGTAACATATCCTTAAAGTTCTTCGTCTAATACATGAAAACAATTTTAATGGTAGTATTGGTATGATTAGCTTCTTCAAACCCTAGAAGTTCTCTACTTGGCCGATAACCATATGTCCAAGGCAGCATATCCACTGAATTTGGTTCACCAAATGTCCTCAAGTATTCTATCTTTAAGATCAAACATGTTTACCTAAAATGGGTCATATGACCATAGGCCCCTAAAGGTTGGTAGTATTGGACTGCTAAAGTATGTGTTTGGGTGAAAAAGACATCAAAAAATTTAGCCTTATATACCCTTAACTTTAAATTTATTCTTCTTCTTATTTATTTTCTTTCTCTAATTTAAAATTAATTGCGAGAAATGTCTTAACTTTCCGAATATATGTCGGATTTTCATAAAATATATATATTTTCATAAAGGGCTCGAAAATCTCTACAAAACAAGCATTGTTGATATGAAATTCGAAGAAAAAAAATTATTATTTAACCCAGTCTGAGTATACATTATGCACCCAGGTGTAACCTGACTAAAATTTATTTCCTATAAAATATGCATTATGCACCCAGGTGCAACTTTACCAAAAGTTATTCAATATAAATATATGCATTACGCACCCTGATGTAACAAGGCCAAAGCATTTTTGATGTAAAAATGAAAAAAAAATATAGGTTATGCACTCGGGTGCAACCAGCAAAAATCTATTTCCAATCAGAATTATACATTATGTACTCAGGTGCATCTTGTGTACTTTGCATATAAATATAGGTTGATCCTAGTAATCACCTAGGATATATGATACAAAACCAAAATTACTAATTCATGATCTCGAGGAGTAAAACCAGCACCATTACAACCAGATTCATGGTTAGAACATCAACCAAAAATATGTAGGAAAGAAGAAAAAATAAGACGAACAACAAAAATTCAAAAAAATACACATTGTGCACTTGTCAAAATATACAATATGCACTCAGGTGCATCTTAAGTATTTAGTGAAAAAAATATACATTTAACCTAGTAATCACCTGATCATTGTGCATCAGTAGAACTCCATGCATGTAATTCATGAACTGTAAACGTGTTAATTATCACACATCTTAAATCATTTTTTTAAGCACTAGTCATGTTGTAATTACAAACCTTGATAACAAATCGCTGTAAGTTTTCAATCTTTATTCTCAAGAATCCAAAAATCAATCTTTATTGTCAATTTTTACCCCGTGATTTTCCCAAACCAAACCCACACTGAATGAAATCTTAACTATCAAAGATCAGATCTTTAACAATTTTTTCTCAAAATCCTCTCTAATAAATGAATCTCTCCAACTCAATTACAAAAAGAGCAACACCTTCTTCATCTCAACTACAATCTCTCATGAGTGCAATCTATTATTGTTAATTACCCATCAAATTTAATAAGTGAAACACATATCTTTAGTATTGACGACTTACATCTGGGAAAGGAGATACGAGAAGAAAGAACGAATTTTGGATTTTTGTCTTGGTATTAATGGAGGAAGAAAGAAGGTTTGAGAGGAAAGACAGAGCTGAGAGCTTAGCTTCCCGCGTGAGGGAAAAAAGGAATCCTTTTAGGTTTATGTGGTCCAGAATCCGAGCAAGTGCCACAAAGCATCAAGGGCATACTTGTCACCGCTTAAAAAATTAATTACAATGTTGGGTGAAATATCCATTCATGGATATTAGAACAGTATAATAATCCGTCTAGTTAAACAGTTCCTAACTTTTACTTGTCTTTTTGACCAAAAAATTCAAATTCAAGGGCTAATTAACCACGAATAATTATTGGTCAATCCGTGAAGAGATTAATGGTCAACAACTACGAATAATTGAATTATCTCAAAACGTATCTCACTGGGATGATTCCATGGCAGATAAGCAAAATCAATAAACATGATTTTACCGGCTGGCTCAGTAGTTATGACCTTAAGTGTATGTATACCGATTGGGAACTCATACGGCAATAGTTCTGTAATTGATCTGTCGTGTAACATTCTGGAGGGGAACAAGAGATTAGTCTATTGAAAGATCTTTCCTTCCTTAATCTGTCGCATAATTGCTTTAATGGTATGATCCCACAGGGCATCGGAAGTCGGAAGCATCGAGCACTTACAAGCCTTGGACAAAGAAAACTTGAGTACATATCTTATTCTCCAAATCAGATACGGAAACCTTACTATGGTGAGTTGGACGAGTTACTCGATTCATCAAGTCCTGTACCACGTGTCGGTTACTTATTTGAGTCAACCCTTTTTCAAAGAATCTCCTCTACGCCTCTTGACTACTTTTCAGACTGCTCTGAAAATCCAGTGTTCAGCCTGCTCTGAAAACTGAAAATCCAGTGTTCGGAGTTTTGAATTTTGAATTTCGTAATTCCCGCCCAGATTATGGCGCCAAAACCTTGATCCAGTTATATTCTTTCTGGTTCAACTATTTCATTCTAACTCAAAACCCAGCAGCACACTAGTTCTGACTGATTTTATCTACCTCTTGTTTCTTATTCTTTTAGTGAAAATGGCATCTAAAATTCTTGATGCTTCTTCAACTTCATCAATTAAATTCAAATGGAAGATTGAAAACTTTTCAAAGCTGAATGCTCACGAAGGACACCGATCTGATGTTTTCTCTGTTGGTCCTTTTAAATGGTATGCCATCTTTTTATATGAAACACTGCTAATTAATTACTTTGGGTTTTCACTACTCTTAACGCTTAATTTATCTTCTGCTTTTGTTGATTGTTTTGTTGATAGGAGGGCTAAGATTTATCCCAAGGGAATGGAAGAAGTTTATGATCACCTGTCGCTTGCACTTATTCCCTTCGAGTGGAGCAAATCGGTGCAAGCCGAATTCAGTTTCGCAGTTACAAGTCAAACTGATCCCAGTAACACGAAGAGGCTTGGTATTAAATATATGTTCTGAATGTTTAGTCTATTTGTGTTGTGTATTATGGTTTTAAATATATATCCTTATAAAAATTTCCGTTTTGTTTATTTTTTCAGAACTAGATCATAATTTCGCCACGACTGAAGGCGTGTGTTGGCCAAAATTCATGCCTCTCCGTGAATTCCATGACCATGCTAAGGGATATCTGGTGAATGATACTTGTGTCATCAGAGTTGAAGTTACATGTAAGGTGTTGGAGAAAGATACAAATGGTGAAGGTGGCGTCTACCACACAGACACTGTTCCAGAACTTAAGCGCGAGAAAATCAAGGAGGAAAGGCAATGATGAGTTGAAGAATACAGAAAAGTTAAGCTGATCGTAGAGAAGAAGCAATTACTTGCTAGAGAATATTTACTTAGATTACTCTTAAAACTATATGGAAATGTAACTAGGAATGGATGAAAAATTTACTCTTGAAAACTTTTTGAAGCTGGCCTTTCAAAGAGGAACTTACTATAATGTTATCTTTGTTGGTACATTTAAATTTTTAATTGGTATGGCTGGTGACGGTAACTAATAACTGGACATGAACGATGATGAGATGTGGGTTATGCGAGCAGAAACTAGATTATGTGGGTTAACCAGGTTGCAAAGACAGCGAAAACTAGTACGCCATTAATAGAGTATCCAAGTTCCAGACAACCCTTTGGTTAAGGGAAAAATTACAACAAGGTTGGTTTCTGTGAAAACACGCATAAATTTGAAAATGTTGGAGGCTTCAGTATTTAGAAGAAACAAGCTCCGCTATAAAAGGATACATGGTTGAAATATTGTCATATTCCTTCGACCGAATATATGCCAATTGCCTCGTCTCCTATCGTTTTTATGGTGGTCACTGGTCAAGGACGTACACGATGATTCAATCACAGATAAGCATATATATGCGGCATTATGTTGATTTATTAACTCAAAGGATTGGTAGATGGGAAGATATGAAAACAATGGCTGAGAAAGTGAGAAATTTTAACTTGATATTGGATGGCTGCAGGAACGATTTGATCATGTGAATAGAGGGATGCATGGGATGCAAAATGTTAGGACTGAACTTCTGGAGCATGGTCAGAATTTACACGGAGCAAAATCAAAGATGAGGGTACTTAGGAATGTGATGACAAAAGTAGAGGTTCAGCTGGTTTCCGAGAAGGATGACGTGCAAGATAAAATGTCCGTGTTACGCTCGCTCAACCGAAAATGATTTTTAGCCAACCTTTTTAGCTAGCTCCCACGGTCAGCTGCCGACGTGTTTGCTAGCTGGACATAATGCCAAAACCAAATTTGACTTGTTGACTGTACTTTAAGAAAAAGATTTTAAGAATCTCTCCCATTATTTCTCTCTCTCCCATTATTTCCGAATTCTCTCTTTTGTACTGCTGGTTCTTCATTTCTTCTTCTCTTCCATTTTTAATGGATTCTCAGAATCTTCATCTCTTAACAAAGTCTGAAAATAACTTAATCCATTAAAAAGTTAACACTTCTTTTAGTTCTTATGTTATTTTATCTGATCGTGGCTTACAACATTGCACTTGTTGAAGTGGATTTGAAGAAAGTAAAGTAAAATTTTAAAAATCAGAATCTGTATTTTTGGTCTACTTAGAGCAACTGCAGTGGTGCGATCATAAACCAAAGACTAAAGAGCAAAAAAAAACCAAATTTTGGGTTTAGTCCGTGTTCAAACACTACGGGGGAAAGAGTATATACCGTGGGGCGCAACTTAAAGTTGCGCCCCACTAATTTTTTTTTTTTTTTTGTCAATGAGGCGTAACTTTGAGTTACGCCCCAATCAGGCGTAACTCTTAGTTGCGCCCCAATTTTTTTTTTTTTGTCTTCTATCGACGGGCGGAGTTATAAATTACGCTTTGTTGGGTAACTTTAAGTTGCGCCCGACTAAAACCAAACTAAAGACTATATTTGGTCCGGTTTTTAGTTTTAGTCTGGTCTTTCATCTTTACTCCTTCTCCACTGCGTCTGGTTTTTGGACCAAAATTTTAGTTTTGGTCTCCCACTGTGGATGCTCTTATTCATTTAATCTGTACGAAATTGGGTTATAAGATTTTATTCAATTTGCTTAGTAATATGAGAGTATACTAATTATTATCCCTAGTTCATGAATGGGGTTTATGGTTTTATTGTGATCTCTGTTTTTTGATTGAATTTTATTTGTTGGTAATATAAGATTATATTTATGATCTCAAGATTAGAAACCAATTTCTATCACTAATATGAATCGTTATGCTACGGTTATGACAGGAATGGAGGGGTTTTCAACTCCTAAAAAATCCCCAAATAATGGAGAGAAGCTAAAAGTTGGGGCTAAGTTCAGCGATCCTGAAGAAATGTGGAAGTGTTACCTAGACCATGGAAGGGAGAAAGGTTTTCCAGCGAAAAAACCGAGCATCAAAGAAAAATAAATTTGGAATTGTTAGGTCAATAACATATTGTTGTGGTTGTGCAGGATTTCCAAATCCTACAAATAAAAACCCATTGAAGACCGGTAAGAGTATGAAGTGTGGTTGTCCAGCTAAGATGATTGCACGCTTAGTTATAATCACTAATGTATGGGAGATCAGCACGTTTGTGCAGGAAAATAATCATTTTGCAAGCCCAAGCCAAAACAGATTTTTCGCTTGTAATCATCATATTACAGCACATCAAAAGCAGCAACTTTGTGTTATGGATGAAGCGTGTATAAAGACAAGTAAGAGTTATATATGGTGCATTGGTGCAAGGTGCTGGTGGTAACCATGAAGAAATGACTTGTTCTCAAAAGGATTGTAGAAATTATATTCAAGAAGTACGGCGTAAAAGACTCAGGAGATGCTCCTGCAGTTATGGAATATTTTGCCAAGATGGTTAAAGAAGATCCTAATTTCTACTTTGATGTTGAAGTGGATGATGAAAAGCGCTTGAAGAATGTATTTTGGGCCCATGGGAGGAGTAGAGCAGCTTATAAGGAATTTGGTGAAGTTGTAACGTTCGACACAACATACTTGACAAACGCTTATGATATGCCATTTGCTCCTTTTGTAGGGTGAATCACCATGGGCAATCAATTTTGTTTAGATGTGGGTTGCTCGCAAGTGAAAAAGAGGAAACCTAGTTGAAGTCGATAAATCAACATTAAATTAACTGATATTTCGGCAGCAAGAGTTAGAATCAGAAATCTCAAAATGAAGATGGGAATCGAACTCAGGACTTCAAGATCCCTTGAACTATCTCGGAGACGTAGGACCAACAGCTTGTTGGTGATATAATTAAATGATATTTAGTATATATTTCCTTTTTAGCACAAACTACACATCCCAACCTATAAAATTCTAAAATTTAATTATTTAATAATGCCGAATTTTGAATACCGAACTCACATTTCTATAACGAATTATACACGTACGTATCCGTACCGAACTACTCTCCGAACAACGAACCGTTGACCGGTTTTTTGACCGAATCCGACCTATCCAAATCCGAATAATTCCCGTACGTATGCCGTCCCGAACTAGTCCCCGTACCCCGAATTGCTAACTAGGATCAGACCCATCAAGCATCCAACACTCGGCACCCCAAATTTCATTACACCTTTCACCTCTTTATCTACCCAAAATTCATACCTATAATCTCAAAAACCAACCACCATTATTTCTTCCAGTCTCTTCTCCCACCCCTGCTGAGACAATATTGCTCCCACCCTCTGCCACCACATCCATCGTACCATCCCCATTAATTGCGAAAAAGACTCCTAATGAGTTATACGTGTACACACTACACCAAATTCCCGGATTAGTAACAGCAATTCGTAACGGCTTTGCAGCCGTTACAAAATTCTTTACAAATGGTCGTTCTTAAAATTTTGTAACCCCAGAGCCACATGAATTTTCCAAAAATTCGTAACACGGGCAAGCCGTTACGAATTTTTTTTTTAGGAGTGTCAGTCACACGCTTGGTGACACTTGGGTCGTAACACTTGGAGTATGTGCGTGTGCCATTCACATGCGTGGTACTATGTTTCCACCCATGATGAGTAATACTAGAGGATACTTCCGCCCATGGGTGTGCCATTCACATGCGTGATTTTTAGGATATAACCCTAGTGAAATGAGATCGAGATTCATTTATAATTTTCTGCCTCTCTTCTCTTCAGTCTCTCTTCTCTTCCTCCGAGCATATGAAACCCTTTGAATCTGTTCAATCATCAAACCCCAATAAGTCTTTTTCAATCTTCAATCATCGAACCATAATGAATCGATGAAACCCTAACAAGCATTTTTTAATCTGTTTTTCGATTTTAGGGCTTCATCTTTTTTTAATTTTCGAGTGAGAGTGGTGGAGCTTTCATTTTCTTTGTAAAATCTCGTCGGGAGAAAGCTAGGGTTTCAAAATTAAATCAATCCTTAGCTTAGATTAGCTCAAGATTTAGAATCGGCCATACATGTTATGAAATGAGTTCGATTTAGGGTTCATCCCTGAACCGGTGAAGAAAACAATTATGGGTTTTTTCTTTGGGTGTTTTCGTGTTAAAGATGAGAATCAAAATCATCATATTATGATTCTTCCAAAAAAGTGAGTAAACCTCCTTTACATCTCCGATTTTATCATTTTTTTTTCTGATTATTTTTTTTGAGATTCTGAGTAACTTTTTTGTTTAATTGCAGAAAAATCCTTTGGTATCTAGAAATCGTATATCGGCGTTACTCTTATCTCATATCTCAAGGTGGTGATTACGATTCTCATACTCTTTTTGCATTTTTTTTTTATTTTGATTCTGTCTTTTTCAATTTGGCTTCTTCTTTATAAATCTTATATAAATTGGAGAGAAATTTCAATGTGTGGCCTAATAGTTTTTCAGACAGGACTGGCATGGGTTGCAGCTGTAATGATGGAGGTGGATTGCAGGGACCATGGAGATGGAATTGGAGGTGAATTAAGATGCTGGGATGAATTACTACCGTATGCACTTGGACTAATCTTTAAGAAACAATCTCTGCATGGTATACTGATTGTGACTGTGATTCTGATTGAGGATTGGAGTCACTTGCAATCACATGACAAAATTAATCTAGTCATTGAAATGCTCATTACAAGAAGCTGTGGTTCCATCCGTAAGCTGGCCGTTACTAGACTTTCGGGCGAGTGCATGTTTTGCTTCATTGCTACTGTGGACACAAAGGTGAAAAATCTCTTACTCAAAAGCTTGACGTAAACAATTTATGATTATCTTTGTATAATGGTCAATTTCTTGTTTTAGCTTACTACTCCCCGTAAAGGCCTCCTTTTTAGCATGCACTTTACAGTAGTTTAGGGAAATATGTGTATTTGCAATTAGTAGAGGAATTGAAGAATTTGTGGGAGCGTGGAGGCCTGCAGGTCTAAAAAGTCATGATTGTCATGTTCTATTGGAACATTTGTCAACGGTAGCAATTTGTGAAAATTTGCCAGATGATGTGTGTGAAACAATGATTAAGTTATGTATTTTTTTCCGAAGTGTTGTGTGATAGGTTCCTTAATATGGCTGATTTTGACAAACTGCAGGACAATATTGCAATCACACTGTGCAAGTTAGAAAGGATATTCCCCCATCTTTTTTTTTTGCCGTGATGATGCACTTGCGCATTCTTATAGCAGAACAAGCAAAGGTTGTTGGTCCAGTGCAGTATGGTTGGATATATTTTATTGAGGGGTAAGAAAAATATCAATGTCTAGCTTTCTTAAAATTCTTCCTTGAACATGGGATTCTGTTGTAACGATTTTTTCACTCATGAGTTAAATGTGCATTGCGTCAGCAAATTGAGTTATTGTCGAAATCAGTTGGTGTCTTTTTGTAGTTGTGAAGTTCTCCCAAGTATATAATATTTGCTCGTAGTATCATGTAACTAAAGGGACGCTTAAAGCTTGATTCTGCAAAATTATGCATATGGTTGTAGCCAATAAATCCCCTTGATTGCGTGGGAAGTATTTCCCAAGCGCGGGGTGAGTCTAGTAGGTCTGCTCTAGGAGCTCACGGATTTGTAAAAAGTATGGATCTAATAAATTGTTGAATTAGTAGTTTAGTTCATCACCATTTTTAAAGAAACTAGGCCGTTTCGGTTCTCACATTTAAGGAGATTCTTTTTCATCAAGTATGACACAACTTAAAGTCCAAATTTCTTGTTACAATGTAAAAGATTTGCTTCTCTACTTCTCGTCAAGTTTTTTCGTTGTTTCTTTTTTAATCCTTAAGTGCGTTCATTTGCAGGGTATCCTAAGTTAATGCTGAATAGATCAAATTGTACAACACTTTTGCAGGTTCTCTCTTGGGGTTTGCTTGCATCCCAGTCAAAGGTGATGTACTTCCAATATTGATGGTATGTATGCTGCTTGGTAACCTTGGAGCATCCATTACATAAGGTATAATGTTTCTGCCAAGGGTATGATGGTGCCGAGATATGACAGGAGAATTGGTAATGGTTGTTGACTGAAATAGCAAGGATGAGATGTTGCTACAGAGTGGTTTTCACAGATCTGGACTTCAGTTTAGTAGAGAGCTGAACCTATTTACGTTGGTGAAAGGGGAGCCATATCCATTGGATATGACAGGAGAATTGGATGACACTGCAGCCTTCAAGAATTTTAAGAAGTAAATTTCTTATTCATTCAGTTATAGGCTTTGCTATTCTTTGCTTTCCAGTCCTAGTAAAATCTTTCCAGCACTAATGAAATTGCTGATGTTATTTCTAAGTAAGTTTTCATGCTTTTGCAGGTGGGGTAATGTTGAGTTTTTGTTGCCTTTTGGTAGGGTTACGACTTATGATTCCTACAGAGAGTTACATTCATACACTTGGCGCATCATTGACTTCATGTGGGTCAATTTGTGTTAATTCACTGTGATGCATAGTGGTTTTTCTTGGTATAGCTATTAACTCTTTGCAGTTTCTCCATTTTCTTGTCGCAGGTATATTTGTCCCCAGGGAGGCTGCAAGGAGATCAATGGTTATCCTGGTGACTGTTTGTAAGTTTCGATACACTAAATTGAAATGTTTTAGATTCATGTTCATTTCGTGTCTCCGACTGTTGGTAATTTGTTAATGTGCTTGTTTGATCCCAAGTTGGTTATAAAAAATGAATTATTCGAGTGAGAGTGTTGGAGGTTATTTGCGTTACAACTTTTGAAGCAAAATGAAGTGTATTGTACAGACAATAGTTCTAGGTTCAAGCTATCATCGCCACAGTTTAAAAGTTTCTTGTCACTTCCTTACGATGAATTTTAGTGTCTTTAGCCTAATTACTACTGTTTCTTATGTGTTCTTTTTTTGTTTGTTGATTCATTCAGGTGAAATGGATGAACAAGGAGCAACAGCAACAACATCAAATTTTTGCACAACAGCAACGACAACAGATTCTAATACCACAGCACAACATCTCCAGTTACAATTGCAACCTCAGCAGTTTCCACTACAGACACATTCATGGAACCAAATCAGTTACCATAAGCAGGTAATGTTTGTATTCATACTAACGCCGTAAGAACTGACTGAATTTTATTCCAAATTTCATGGTTTCCGTTGTCTTTTCGTACTAACGCCGCACTTGAGGCTACCTATAGCAGTTAGAGTATACGAGTGCTATTTACTTGTCATAATAATGCTGCCTTTTGTATTTTGCAGGATTGCCTACATCGAATTTTCTGATGCCCAAGCTTTCAACAAAGCAAGCATGCAAAGGATATAATGAACTAGTTGCGGTTATTTGAATGATGCCCTATTTCATCAGAAAGGGTAGAGAACAAAGGAGCTTCAAGATTTGTAAGTTCCATGTATTCAAGTTTTGTAGGCAGTTAGTAAGTTTATATGAGTTCCCTTAGAAATTTGGAACCTTCCATGTATTCCTTTAGAAATTCGATACTTAACAAAAAAAAAAAAAGTTTGGTACTTAGAGAAATTTCAGTTCTTTTGTGATATGAATGTGAGATGAATTGAATGAATGTGATAAGCATAAATTGAAGATATTGTTGTTGAGTGTGGTTATGAATGTATTGAAAGGTGTATGCAGGGTATTGAACTTAGAATTAAAATTATTTAAGAGCACAAAATGAATCAGGTCGGTCAGCCTTGACCTGGTCAATATTGACCAATTTTGACCTGATCAAGGTTGACTGGCAGTAATTTTTTTGCTGTTACAAAAAAGTTCGTAACGGCTCTAAGCTATTACAACAATGTTGTTACAAAAAAAATCGTAACGGCCCTGAGCTGTTACCACCTGGAAAAATAGTAACGGCTCACACCTGTTAAGAGGGCCGTTACAACCAAAATTCGTAACGGCCCCATTGCCGTTACAAAAAAAATGTAACACCCACTTTTGCAACAGGCAAGAGCCGTTACAACCCGTTTTAGTAACGGCTCAGTTCTGTTACAAATCCCAGAATTTGGTGTAGTGACAAGAGGTCAAATTGCTCTAGCTCTGATGGAATTCTGGGGTCTTGCCCGGCTCCATGTTGGCTAATTTCTTTGGTACCAGATGTATGTAATGCGGGTCAAATTACATCTAACTGGATTACTCAAGAAGTTCAGCGCCTAACTCAATTAGGCTCCCATGTAGGCATAGACTTTGCCTCTTCCCCCCTTGTTTCCAAATCCATATTCCACGCTCTTGTGGCTAGAGATGGACCAATTGATAAATCAAACTCCCCTTTCACTCTTCCTCTAAATTCTTCTCAACCCTCAAAAAATTTTGCCTTATCAATCTTCGACCCATCTAACCTTCATTAAGTTATCTCGGAAACCCCGATTGCTTCCTATGACCCAAATTCACATTCATCGGATTAAAGACCGTATATCGGATATACCCGACCTTTTTGTTTTATCCCCTCCACATTTTTGTGATAATGCCCCACCAATTCGAGATAATATTGGCCCAATTTCATTTCCCCCCTTAATCCCTGATACTTCAACTCCCCTTTCTCCCCCCACCTCCCCTATATCTCCCACTTCTTCTCTCGATAAATTTCAACCAGTTATATCTAAAAAGCTTCAAAGGGAATATCGAAGACTCAACTTAAATGCTGACTCTTCATCTCAAGTAGAATTACCTTTAAGGTCTGCAAGAAAAAAGGGACACAAGAGTTACAAATGAGTACCACAATCATGTCTTGGAATATAAGGGGTCTGTGCTCCTCCTCAAAAAGAGCGGCAGTCAAACAAATTTTACAGTTGCATAAACCTTCAATCGTAGTTCTTCAAGAAACAAAAATGCCTACATGTTCAAATGCTGATATTGCAGAAATTTGTGGGTCGCGCTCGATGGGTTGGACATTCCAGCCATCCGTAGGTGCTTCCGGTGGCATGATAATAATGTGGAATCCTAATATAATCGAAGTCATCTCTTCGCTTGAGGGTGAATACTCACTTTCAGTTGAATGCAAATTTGTGGCTACTGACTTCCACTGGTTCTTCACAGGTGTTTACGGTCCAAACAAGGTGGCTGAAAGAAAGTTTTTGTGGCGTGAACTACACTACATCAGAGGCCTTTGGGAGATTCCTTGGGTTGTCGGGGGCGACTTCAATGTCATTCGGCGAATGGAAGAAAGAAATACTTCAAGAGGTATTACACGTAGCATGAGGAAATTTTCCCAGTTCATCTCTACACATGCGCTTATTGACCCTCCTCTTAAAGGCTCCAAGTTCACTTGGTCGAATGGCCAAGCATCTCCAGTTCTGTCAAGAATCGACAAATTTATCTTCTCAACTGATTTTGAAGCCAAGTTCCCATTTGTATCTCAACTGGCTAAAACCAGGCCGACGTCGGATCACATCCCAATTGTTTTGGACTTAGCTGAACCCTCATGGGGACCATCACGGTTTCGGCTTGAGATTATGTGGTTCAATCATCCATCTTTCTTACAAAATCTTAATGATTGGTGGTCTTCATTCACATTTTCTGGGCCAGCTATTACTATCTTCTGGAACAAGTTGCAAGCATTGAAAGACAAAATCAAAATATGGAATAAGTCTGAATTCGGGCTTTTAGATCCTAAGATTCAAATGTGTTTGCACACTATTGACACACTTGATGGTATTGAGGCTGATTTGGGTACTCTCCCAGCAGAAAAATTCATTGAAAGAGCTCAGGCCAAAGTGGATTTCGAAGAAATAGCAGTACAAAAAGAAATCTCTATGAAGCAAAAGTCACGCAACGAATGGTTAAAATCTGGTGACCGTAACACCCATTTCTTTCACAAAATTACGTCAGATAGAAGAAGAGTGAATAGGATCAACCAACTTTTCATTGATGGAGTACTTGTCACGGAGAAAGAGCAGATTGTTGACCATATAACAAGCTTTTACTCCAACCTTTTCACTGAAGAGTTCCCCCAAAGACCAAAAATTGGAGATGTGCATCTGCCTCTTCTTTCTGAAATTGATGCTATTAATCTGGAATCACCTATCACTGAATATGAAGTCTTAAATACTTTGAAAAGCTTGGGAAATGATAAGGCCCCAGGTCCAGACGGCTTCCCCATAGTCTTCTTCCAAAAGTGTTGGCCATTCATCAAACACGACTTCATGGATATGGTTCTGGAATTCTCAAATACTAGTTATATGGACAGGAGGCATAACTCCACATTCATAAGATTGATCCCTAAGAAGAATCATGTGCAGACTGTCAAGGATTACATGCCCATTAGCCTCCTTACAAGTGCATACAAAATCATCGCGAAGGTCTTATCAACTTGTCTTCAGCCACTAATGACGCAACTAGTTGATGCGAGTCAATCTGGCTTCATTTCAGAAAGACAAATCATCGATGGCATTTTGATCGCAAATGAGTTAGTAGACTCTCGTCTGAAAGATAAAACCCCGGGACTGATTTGCAAGGTGGACCTAGAAAAAGCTTTCGATAGAGTGAGTTGGTCTTTTCTTGAGGATGTACTTGAAAAATGGGATTCAAAGAAAAATGGTTAAGTCGGGCCGAGATTTTGCTATGGGTCCCCATCATTCTCAATTCTTCTAAATGGTTCTCCTTTTGGAAATTTCACGGCTTCTCGCGGCTGCGACAAGGTGACCCACTCTCCCTCTTCTTTTGTTCTCACCATGGAGGGTCTTTCGAGGATGATAGACAAGGCTGCGACGGTGGCCTATTCAATGGATTTTTCGGTGAGACCAGGATCTCCCCCTATTTCTCATTTGCATTATGTGATGACTCGGTGTTCTTCATAAACCCTTCATGGGAGGAATTATACAATCTAATGAGCATACTTAAATGCATTGAAGCAGTTTACGGACTTCGAGTAAACCCTTCGAAAACCAAGTTAATTCAAGTGGGTCAAGTTCCGGACTTAAGCCGGTGGGCTGCAAATATTGGATGCGAATCGAAGCACTTCCTTTCTCATACCTAGGGATGCCTCTTGGGGCTAAATCAAGAGCAAAATCACTGCTGGGACCTGTTGTGGAAAAATTTGACGCCATGTTGCCCTCGTGGAAGAAAGGTTTTCTCACAAGGGTTGGGAGAGTTACCTTGGTAAAATCCGTGCTCTCCAATCTTGTTGTATATTACTTCTCTGTATTCCTTGCTCCTGTTTCAGTAATAAAGGCATTGGAGAAGATCATGCGGAACTTTATATGGGACGGTGGGGAGTTAAGAGGATACACTTAGTCAATTGGGAGGACCTATGCAAGCCTATTAAACTAGGTGGGCTGGGAATAAAAAGTCTAGGAATGATGAACAAAGCTCTACTAGCAAAATGGGGTTGGATATTCGGTGAAGGACCTGATTCTTTATGGCACAACATCATTCGAGACAAGTATGGCGGACCTCAATCCATATGGACTCCCCAAATTCCTTCCACTCCCTACGGTTGCTCCGTATGGAAGCATATCACAGTTCAAGTTCAACTGGTATCATATTTATCTCTTTTATCTGTTGGCAATGGAACAACCATCTCATTCTGGCTTGACAAATGGATATCCAGGGAATGCTTAAAAGATATGTTTCCTGCCGTATATAAAGTTGCTGGTCTTAAACATGGCTCTATCAGGGAACATGTCTCTATAGACGGATCCAACTGGTTGTTCCACCTTAAGAGAGTCCTTAAAGAAGATGAAGTCAGCCAACTTGCATCCATGTTAGTAACCATTGGAGACTCTCCACCAGTTCTATCGATCAACCTCGACTCAAGAATTTGGAAACCTTCAAGTTCGTAGTTTCTCCGTCAAATCTACATATAACTCTCTAATGGAGCTCATCCAAACACCATCAGTACCTAATTTCCCACACAAGAAAATTTGGAATCCTCATGTCCCACCAAAAATCTGCTTCTTCTTTTGGACGGCAACCCTCGACAAAATAACTACTCAAGACTCTCTCCACCGAAGAAATTATAAACTTGCCAGAGGTGTCCATTTTGCTTGTCTGCCTGTGAATCCACCGAGCATTTGCTTTTGAGCTGCCAATTTACTCGCAAGCTGTGGTCTCTCATCTTCCCAACCCATTTACCATGGTCTCCTCCCACATCAGTTCTTCAATTAGCTCAAAATTGGTCATCCACATGCATCACAGGGCCTGCTAAACTAATATGGGACATGGTACCTGCTGCTGTTCTTTGGTCCACATGGAATGAGCGCAATAGAAGAATCTTTGAGGAAAAATCCCAGTCTCATTTTCAGGTCAGCGTCGACGTCAAAGCATCTCTTCTCGCCTGGAGTGCAGCATTCAAAAGAAATTTTAACTTTAGGCTGGACTGGTGCATCTTCTCATGGGATAGCTTGTTCCATTAACTTGGATACATCAAGTTCCCTTGTTGTTTTACTTCCATTATGACTGGAATGTATCCCTTGTTATTTTTGTACTTTTTTTTTTTTTTTTTTTCAGTTTTCAATTTTACTCAGCTCTTATAAGTTTTTGTAATTCATTCTCCTCTCTTCAATAAATTCCCCTTTTCTCGATCAAAAAAAAAAAAAAGTGAAAAAGAGGAAACTTTTGTATGGTTGTTCAATACATGGCTGAAATGTATGAATGGAGTTCCTCCTAATGCAATCATTACAGACCAGGATAAAGCAATGCAAAATGCTATTGAGGTAGTATTTCCTAATGCCCCGACATAGATGCTGCATATGGCATGTAACGAAGAAAATTCTTGAAAAGTTCGGAAAATACACAAAATACAAGAAGATTAGTTATGCTATGCAAAAGGCAGTGTATGATGCACAATATCCTGACGAGTTTGTTAGTCTTTGGGGTAAGATGCTTGAAAAATTTGATTTGTTCGATTGTGAATGGTTAAGTGGATTGTATACAGAAAGGAAGGAACAGATAGATACCGTGTTATCTTAAAGATGTGTTTTGGGCAGGAATGTCGTCAACTCAGAGAAGCGAAAGCATGAATGCTTTCTTTGATGGCTTTGTCCACTCAAAAACCTCTTTGGAACTATTTGTGGAAGAATATGAAATTGCAATGAAAGCTAAGGTGGAAAAGGAACTTGAAGCAGATGGGAAGTGTAAGGACAAATTCTGGTAATAATCTTCATGCCGTGATTTTCGTTAATGTGATGTTTTCATTATACTTATATATCCCTCTGTTGTGTTGATTTAGAATTCTCAAATCCGAAAGTCCGGGAAAAAAACAATGAATTGATGCAAGAAATCTAAGGTGTGTTCAACAGTGCTCTAATGTCATCCTGTTTTACACAATATCACATTTCATACCGTGCTCTAGTGATCTGTTATCAATTTTTGTGATTTTGAAGAAACAATGTCAATCTTGGTGGTGCTTTTTGTTTTTTTGGAGAAAAAACATTGAAGTTGCAAACTATCTTTACGAAGGCAGCATAGTTCTCAAATGTATTGAGGAGATGTTATTGTATAAATATGAACACATTAATCTTTGAATCAAATATCAACTCAATTATCGTCTCACTATATATGGTACTAATTGTTGTAAACCATCTCTCAACTTCGTCGATGAAATTGGAAATACTTCGGTAAAATGAACAAATAGGTTCATCGTTTGAAGTTGTAAACCATCTCTCCATACTTTTGATTATGGATTTTGCCGCAAAACAAATAGGTTTCATCATTTCATCATTTCTATTAAAGTGATAATAGAGAGAAACATTTTTTTATTTAATATCTGATAAAGTCAACAATTCAACGTTTTGTATTTTCCTTTTTGCTTTTTGGTCGAGGTGGCTGCCACATATTGAGCCAGCTACAGGAGCTGTTTGAAAAGGCTGTCCAAATAGCACGGTCGAAGATTCCTGGATGAAATAAATAGCTATAGAGAAGAGAATTAAAATTTTTTTAGTATTTTCAGTATCCTGTAGTAAAGCCGGTGTGATTCACATTAGTAGAGGTGGTAGTTTCTTCTTCTTCTTTCTTATCTTGTTTTTTCTCACTGGAGGTTCAAGTCGTATATTTAGCTGCAATGAAATGAATGCTCTTAGAACTTCCGAAACCATCTTATATGGTTGAAGATTATTTTATTATTGCAAAAAAGAAACCAGTTAACCTTGATCATTTTTCTCAAAAGCGTGCACACTTATTATGTACCTGCAAATACCACGCAAGAAATAGAAAGAATTTCAAGTTTCAAAGGAGAGGAAATTTAAATCAGTTTCAGGCTTTCCATTCTCCACGTTGTGTAATGCAAATTTGAGGTTAATGGTATCAAAAATGATTTGAGGCACCATTGATGAATACTGGAAAAGGAGAGGTTTTAATTTGGTCTCTAGGTTTTATGGTCACATCCTTTGGAAATGACTTGTGGTGTCTTTGACTAGATTACAAACATCCTGAGGTTGTCTTGGACTTGATGTCCACCTTTATGTCTGTTCTGTTAATGAAGGCGTCACACTCCATTAGAGGGGCTTCACTTGGATATTTGGTGACCAAAAAGCTGGTTAAGGGATATATTAATTCCATAGCAATTTGTCAAAATTACCCTTCAATTAAAACTACTAAAAATAGATGAGGAAGAAGCAAACTGATCCTAGTGATGGTAATCAACAACTCAATCAACCTCAACTTCATCCTCAACTCATTCCACCGATTCAATCAATTGAAGAATCATGTTTTCAAACTCCTCAACAACAACTCATGGTGTATGTAAGGTAATAATCAAACAAACCCATCTTTTTGTACCCGTTTTTGTGCTTAAATCGAATGAAATCGAAGTAAAATTAGGATTTTATTTACTTTCTAGCTAGTGTTACGCTGGGTACGGTGATAGATTTTTCAATCGTAATTTAGTTTTTGAAGAACTTTCGCCTAGGTTTAGTTCAATTCAAGCGTAAACTTTGATTTGCATGTCGTTTACGTCTAGGTTTAGTTGATTTCCAGGTGTAATTCCAATTTGACGCCTAGGTTTAGTTGATTTCCAGGCGTAATTTAAATTTTACGCCTAGGTTTAGTTGTTTCCCAGGCATAATTCCAATTTTACGCCTAGGTTCAGTTGATTTCCAGGCGTAATTCCAATTTTACGCCTAGGTTTAGTTGACTTTCCAGGCGTAATTTAGGACGTAGCTAGGTTTAATTAATTAAACTAAAGCCAAACAAGGGTTGTTTAGTCATTACACAATTATTTGAGATAAGGGATTTTTGAAATTACTTACGGGTGACCCGTTTTTGTCCTATTAGGTGACGCCCTCTGATGGAATGTGACGCCCCAATAATAACCTTCATAAAATAATTTTGGTGATTAATTGCAGTGCTGCTTATTTAAAATAATAAATCCAACATAATTTGGAAGTCAAGCATCTCGAAAATACATCTGATAAACCAGCAGTAGAATGTTTAGCTAAGTGGTGAAGTTAGCACGGCACCCAAATTTGTTTTTTTTTTTTTTTTTTTTTTTTTTAATAACAAAGCACGGCACCCAATATTTTTCATGAGAATCAACTAGCTAGAATAGTAGTGTATCAGCATTTATGAGAATAATCCAATCCAATTACTCTAGTGAGTTGGACGAGTTGCTGCATCGATTCAATTAGTCCTTATCTATCTATAGACTCTATACCACGTGCCAGTTACTATCTGAAAAGACAAACTTCAGAACCTCACATCAGTTTTGAATTTTGAATTTCCCGCTCTTTATTCCCGCCCAATTATGGCGCCACCGGTTTATAGATTTTTAAATTCAGCTGAGAGCCTGTGTCTGTTTTTATTTACCTCTCTCTTATTCTACTGCTGAAAATGACATCAAAAATAGGGGATGTTTCTACGTATTCATCTACGAAATTCAATTGGACAATCGAAAACTTTTCAAATTTGAATGCTCATGAAGGTCATCGTTCTGATGTTTTCTCCGTTGGCAGTTTCAAATGGTAAACCATGCTGCTAATTAATTTGGTTTTGATTTTATCTTTGTTCTACTTTGATTTAATCCTTTGAAATCTTCACTAACAGGAGGGTAAACATTTATCCCAAGGGAGTAGGGAAAGTTTATAATCACCTATCACTTGGACTTGTTCCTGTCGAGTGGACTAAATCGGTGCAAGCGGAATTCAGTCTTGCGGTTACTAGTCAAACTGATCCCAGTAACAATAAGAAACGTGGTATTGTATTACCTGTTCTGGATATTTGTGTTCTGTAATGTGATTAGTTAAATCATATTCGTGTGCCTTGTAAAGATTTCCGGTTTTTTTTTTCAGAACTAGAGTATAATTTCACCTCGAATGATGGCCGGGTATATCGAACTTCATGCGTCTTAGTCAGCTCCATGACCCTGCAAAAGGATATCTGGTGAATGATACCTGTGTCATCAGAGTTGAGGTTACTTGTAAGATGGCAGCAAATGATGAGGGTGGTGTATCATCACAACCAACAATTTCACAGCAGCGACCGGGCAAAACATTTTCCGTGGTGTGTACCAGAGGAATGCAGACGCGGTTCCAGAACATAAGCCCTGCAAAATCAAGGAAGAAAGGCAATAACTAATCGCTAGAGAATATATTTTAGATTACTCTTAGAATCAGTTACGGAAATGTATCTACAAATGGATGAAATATTTACTGCTTGACGGATCTTTTTGGAAAGTGAAGCTTTTTGCAATTTTTCTGTTCAGACTAAGCAATTTGACAGCAATTTAGAATGAAATTTGTGTAATTTTTTGATATTACAAAAACTTTCAAAAACTAACATCAATAGAGGACCACTGCAGACATTGATATCGCACAAGGGTGGCTTAGAGCATTTACCGATCACCTTCAGAATTTATTAAACTTGCATCATTTTATCCATGTGCCATTTTCATATTGGTATGTAAATCTAAACTTTGGTTCCATTCCAGTCCTCTACATTCTGAGAAAAGCCTACTCATCCCAGGATCCCAGCCTACACTTGACAGTATCATTTATCCAATTCCCTAAAGAATTGGAAAATGCAGGACCCAACTGTTAATGAGTGAGCCCTCAAGCAACATCTGAGAAAAAAACCTGGCATCAATGAAGTTGCCGGCTCCATTTGAAAATATTTATGTGATCTAGAGGGAGAAGGAGATTACCAGGATAGGATTTCAACCGTCTCTGCAGCTCCTCGATAACTCTAGCCCCTGGAACAACCTCCTTGTTCGCTTATAAGTCCCATTATTCCTTGTTCGAACAACGCCTTCACTGTTTTCTAGTTCATCAATAATAGAGTTGCCTTTTGTTCTGCATTTTGTAGAATTCCACAACTTTTGGGCATTCCATCCAGCAACTTTCGGTGATTTAATCTATAGAAAGAAAATAGTTATCAGACAAGCAAGGAATACAGTATAACTAATAAGAACAATGAGCAAGCGTGAAGCCATGACTATAATGACCATATTTGCAGATACGAAACATAGATCAAAACTCGGAATGTGACATAGTCCACCATATATGCAATCCCAGAGTAGCTCTTGTAACAATGTGAATCTCAGAATAGCATAATCAAAAGAAATACTTCACAACCAAATGTTGTTTAGATCATGGAGCTGTTTGGTCAAACCTTTAATAATTTTGTAATCGGACCCAACACCTCAGTCTGCAATCACAAAGTCGCATTGGTAAAATTCATGAAATTGGTGCTTGTAGGGAATGTCAATTCGATTTCCTTTAGCGTAGTGTCTTTGGATGAAGTGACACCATTGATAGCTACATATCTGCACATGTAAGGGTCAGATAACATACCACAGAGAATCTGATTGCTCAACCGAACAAGAGACCAAAACATTTTCCTTGACTAAGCATATGTGCGACCTTAAAATGCCATGGGATGAATTTATTCCGATTTTATCAATTTTCGATACTACTGCCCAAGTTACATTAAGGCGTAGATTCATACAATAAACGTGTAAGAAATGCAGATTAATGGCAAAAAAATAGTCACCACCAAGAGCACGTTCAAGCCAGCCTGAGCTAATAGCTAGTAGAAATTTAGTTATAAGGTAGGGAAAATACAACGCAAAGGCGACAGAGTTATCACAACAGAAGACTTGTTAGAGGCAGCAAACATATCTCCAGAGCAAGGTCAGGGTCAAATCGATAAATTTATTTTCAGTAATAGCTAAAATATTAAGTAGCTCGTTTTTACAGTTTCATCTTGTTCACCTAGTGACAGTCCTTCTTTTGCTCGTTAATGGTGACGGTTCATGCCAGTTTATCTACGTTTCATGCATGTATATCGTGAGAATCTACGCCGTAATCTAACAAGGGGAATAATATCCTTCTAAACTAATTTACCATAACCTTCAAAGTGGAACAAATGAACAATGTAAAGTGATATTTACTACTTTCTGTTAACTAGCGTAAGCTTGGAAATACCAAAACTTTATTAAGTTTATCAGTAATGGTAAAATTATTACGAAATTTTCCAAAGACTTAAACATCTCTAACAGAAACTTCCGATAAATTGTGCCTTAAGGCTTAAACATCTCTAACAGAATAGAGCCCAACATGAGCATAACCCCAGTTACCTACACCAACGATATTACCAAGAATCTATTTTTCCAGACCCTAAGATCTTGAAGGCAGTGTGTAGATGATAAATTTTATTTTAAATGATATTAATTAGAGATTTCACCACTTAGTTCAGTAATCAAATGTAGCAGAGAATAAAGATGCACACAAACATGGTAGAATTTACAATAATAGTTTTACCTCTAATTTCTAATTCTGGTATGTGGCAAAAAAAATCACTGCAAAGAAAACCAATTTAATAAACTAGAACAAAGTCAACATACAAAAAAAAATGACCAAGCTCATCGGCACATTGTTTATCTGTCAAATTGAAGCTGAAACGTACCTTGTTATCGCTCTAATCTCTCATGGAACTGAAGCATACTCTTAGTAAAAATTTGGGAATTTTCCTTGTTATCGCTCTAATCTGCCAAAATTCATTGAAGCCTCCTGTCCTGAAAATCCACAACCCCAGTGAAGTTTCCTGCAGTATCTCTGGCAATTGCAGCAGAGGCTGAGTTCTCACAATTTGTTGCTCCATCAGTATTTCTTTTCTGAGTGTGTTGAGCAGGTGGAGACCATCTGTTGTAATAGCTCCAGGTATGTAAGCAGCAGGGTTACTGAGTTAAAAAATTCATTACTAAGCATTAATAATATAAAAGTATGACTGTAATAACATCAAAACTTTGCGTTGTCAAAAATTACCTAGTATGAAGCCTTTGAAACACTCCAAAGAATGCATGCACCCACGGTAAAGGTCCTCTGATGTGAACTTTAATTTGAAGCTAGCTCAGAATATAACGAGCGAGATCTGAGTTACCTATATGGCTGAGCCGAAACTTCAGGGGAGATGCAAAAATCATAATTTAGGTTCCTCGGCCGCGAACAATACATGTTCAATGGTTTCAGAATGAGAGCTGCAGATCCTACATTCTCTATCCACAGGTTTCCACCCCATAATAAAAATGAAAAATCAGTACCACTGCGGAGAATGCAGCATATAAACATCATCTCCTTAGGAGCAATTTCGTTAACTCTCCCCAGAAATTTCCAAAGGGGTGGCAAACGTTGAGCACACCTAGTTAGCTAAAACAATTCCACAGGATTTATGGTTAATTAGCTGTTTGGAGTAAGAATATATATCAATATATTACGAGTCTCCTCCTGGGGATACACACATCTCAATATTTATATTGTCTAAAACGATTTGAATATGAATCAAGGTTTTCACAGAAGATTGAACTTAAGCCAGCTCCACAAACATGGTAGGTGACACTCTAATACTTGGAGATAAATTTATACACGAGTTTCGGTTTAGTGCGGAAGATAGAAAACAAACAAGCTTAAGTAGCTTCACAAAAAGGTAGATTTTGCAGCCAAAATTCGAAATAAATTTGGATACAGAGAATGACTTACAGTGTTCTCCAGAAACTCAACATTAATAACATACACTTCTGCGGAGTAGGCATGAGCTAATTTACTTTTCCAGCTATGCCAACTTTTGCGATCAAGTAGATTGGTCCCTTCATCTCTTTTTGATTTTACCCGTACTTGTACTCGTGTTTCCTATGGGTCTTTTCTTATATGCTATCGTAGCTGTCTTCCAACCAGATTCTTCATTTCCTTTCGCTTCTTCAACATCCCCCAAAGTAATATCATCCTCACCACATAAACGATTATCGTTTGCACTGAAAGGTACAAGCCACTCTGCACATGCTTCCTCCGTATCTTCCAAAACAATAGGCTCTGTATATTTTTTCACCAAGCTAGTTCGGTCCAAGTAACGAGTTCTAAGTTTACTGTTGTACATAACAAAGACAAGGTCATTCAACTTTTGATGCTCTAGCTTGTTCCTTTTCTTCGAATGCAACTGATTTCAGGAAAACGAAAGAAGGCAAAAGGTTATCAGTTAGTAAGCTACATATCAATTGTGGTGTAAAAGAAACTTGCTGACAAATTTGACTGCGGGTTTGTGACTTACATTATTAAAGGCACTCCAATTTGTTTCGTACGGAGATGTGGAACAAGTAAGACCGAGCACCTTTCTCGCAAATTCTTGAAGTTCTGGCACTTCAGATCCCCAAGTAACCCACCACTCAGATGGCGAGGTTGTTTCCCTTTTCCTTACGGCTGCTGGGTCACCCATCATGCCTTCAGCTGATCGATAAACCACCAATTGATCAATAATCTTATCTTGCTTCACTTCATCTGGATAAAGCATCTTTATAGCATCCATTAAACCTCTTTTAATATCAGCATTGCCTTCCAAACTCTTTTCATTTTCAGATTGAATAGTAAAGTAAATGCTAGGATTCAGATAATAACCAGCTGCATATAAAGGTTGACGGAGTTGATCCATCCGATGAGTATCAACAATCTTCAACACTCTATTCAAAGTTGCACTGTGCTTTGGCTCACCTAACAGAAGACACAGAATCTTCTTTCGCATCTTGTCCATTGCATGGTAGATATTTCCCATTGAAGGCTCTTCGTCCAAATACATTATCCGAACAACATCCACCAACGGTTTCAACATTCTTAAACAAAATTGCAAATCGCTCCAGAAACTAGACTCCTTTAGTATCCTAGTTACTCTCTTCCCATCATCCTCATTTGCATATTTGCTCTTTGTCCATTCATCTGAATTCATCATTGCCTTTAGACCACAATTTTGGTTGAGAATACTTTCCATCGACAAGAAAGAAGTAGTGAATCTATTGACACTCGGTCTCGTTAAATCTCCTCCGCTAATGAACTTTCTCGTCATTTGTAGCACATCATCGTCATTGTACATAAATACTGTAATTCGTCTGCATTTCATCACAACCTCTGCAACTTTTTTCACCTCAGAGATTTCTTTGCACATTGAGTTCACACAGTGTGCTGCACATGGAGTCCAAACAACCTTCCTTTGTTCCATCAACCACTTTCCAGCACATTTGAAATTTGGCGCATTATCTGTAACCACCTACATACAAAAACACCCAAACCAAACATTACAAGATGAAATTCTGCAAAATTTACTGAATCAGAGTAACTTAAAAGAGTTAAAACTCTTACCTGTACAACATTTTCTGCACCAACTTCTCCGATAACCTCATTGAACATCTCAAGCACACCTTCCGCCGTTTTCACACGTTCAGTAGCATCAATGGACTTCCAAAATACTGTCCCTCTAGGACAATTCACAAGAAAAATGATAATCGTTACCCCGTTCTCTCCATTCCACCAATCACACATAATAGAACACCCAAAAAACTTCCAATGTATCTTTAACCCATCTATCCATTCCCTCACCCCCTTCACCTTCTTCTCCAACATTCCACCCGCCAACTCATCATACGATGGAGGTTTAAGCCCCGCACCAAACTCCCCAACAGCCGCAATCATCTTACCAAAACTCTTACTCCTCACAACATCAAATGAAATCCCATTCTCATAGAAAAAATCAGCAATAACTTCACAAGTACCCTCTCTATTCCCATCAACATTGCCCACAATCTGTTCCTCAAAATCCCTAATTTCAACTTTCTCACCCAATTCACCAGCACCAACACCAGAAATTGTATTTACTAGACAACCTAATCCATCATCTACCTCCCTACTCACCCGCGGCGGCGGTGTATTACTACTACCACCACCACTACCACAACCACCATCATTATAAACTACAATTTGTTTCTTAGATCCCTCAATTTGCCGCAACGGCTGAGGCGTAGGTGTAATAATTTCTTTTTCTTTCTTCTTAGATGATTGTTCATCCATGAATTTCCTAATTCTATCTTGAATTTCTTTAGTAACATTAGGACATAGAGTGACATCTTTGAAACCACCAAGAAGATGTTTCTTATGTCTAAAAATCCCAGCTCTTGTGATCATACCACACAGATCACATTTCACACTGTTTCTATCATTTACTAGGGGTTGGCCATAATCCCAACCTGGATCAGCTGAGGGTCTAACACGAGGCGATGGAGTCGACATTGATTAACTACAATTTGAAAAATCTAAACCAGAATAAATACGAAATTCAGAGAAAATACCTTAATCAAGCATTTTGGAGATGAAGGGGAAAGAGTACCTTGATCTTTGAGGCTACTGAAGAAGAAGGCCTGATGAATTATGTTTTGACTGCGCCCTGGATGAACGAGAGGCATAGGCGTTTGAAGAAGATGAAGAAGTGTGCCGCCTAGGAATTTAGGGCGACAGAAGAGGAAGAGTGCCCTACTAATGGTAAAAATGGCCCTAGATGGATGATTAATTACAAAATACCCTTTGGTTGGGAGATTGGACTATTTGCTCCTCGAGCTTCTTTGGGCCTGGGCGTTGTTCGCTCGCCTTAGAGCAACCACAGTGGGCGACCAAGACCAAAAATTTGGGAAGAGATAGAGACGTATTGGGACGGACTAAAAATCAAATACAGTTATACCAAATTTCCGGACTAAATTTGGTCGGCGACCAAGACCAAACCCAAATTTTAGTCGAGCGTTGATATAGTGTTCGCCCCACACCAAAGGCGTTGATATAGTATTCGCCCACACGGTGGACGTAAAGTCTAGGCCCCACAACAGGCGTGGTTTATACCCCGTCCCATATATATATTTTTTTTTTTTTCAATTTATTGTGGGGCGTGGTTTATACCTCCGCCCCACTCAAAAATTTACAAAGTTTAGATGGGGCGTGGATTATACCAACGCCCCAATGTATTGTTGTTTTTTTTTCATACATTTTCGGCACCAGGCGAACGTATACCCTCCGCCCCACATCAGGCGAACGTATACTTCACGCCCCACACCAGGCGTTGGTATAGTTTACGCTCCACCAAAATTTAGTCTTCCTCCCACCGCGTCACTCAACGGACTAAACCCAAATTTAGTCTTTT
Organism: Papaver armeniacum; assembly: GCA_023531295.1. NCBI lineage: Eukaryota > Viridiplantae > Streptophyta > Magnoliopsida > Ranunculales > Papaveraceae > Papaver > Papaver armeniacum. The sequence continues at coordinate 316,942 of JAJJWW010007745.1, read as the reverse complement.
TTTCCCTCTTTGGTCTTTGGTTATACTCGCAAACTGCAGTTGCTCTTATAGGGGGTGTGCAACGGACGGATGAGAATTAGGGGTCACCCGCATCCAATCCATCGATGTTGCGGATTTGGAAAATCCAACCCTATGCGGCCCAATCACCAGTTGATTTGATATCTGCGGTTCAACGGGTAATATGGGACGGATACAGATTAGGGGTCAAAAAAAATAAAAAAATAAAGATTATAGTCAGAGTTCGCGCATGTCTCTCTGCTAAATATGTTGACTAGTTTTTCACCCGTGCGATGCACGGGTCTGTCTATTGCTTATGAAATATTGGATGCTCTTATTATATACAATATTAAAGAAGTGAGTCTTTCTTAGTTGGGGATTGCTTTGTTAGAAATCCAGGGCTAATAAGAGATCTTGAGTAGTAATATCTCCAAATGGATAATTAAGTGAAGATCCAACAATCATGCACATAACAACGCAATGGTCTGCATTGTGTTCCAATTCGAGAAATTTTGCATATATATGTGACCAAAATTATCTTATTTTTGGTTCGATTAAAGAGTATCTTGTTTAAAAATTATTGTTTTTTCTTTTTTCGGTACCATCATTTCATGCAAAACATGAGGATTTAACAAAAGAATAGAAATAACTTGGTATTGTTAAGCTTAAATACATCCACGAGGAGTAGAATAGGGACTAAAAGTGAGCAACCCTAATTTGTATATACCACAACAAAGATCATTGTTTACATGGAAAGGATATCGAAAAATATAGCTATTAATAATATATACTATTATTACTTGATTCTCACACGCTGCCATAATTTTGTTACTCGATTCTCTCACGTTGCCATAATTAAGATTTATGATAGCAAAGATCTACTCTCATATGGCAATAATTGTGTACCATGTATTGCTCAATTCTTACACGTTTATAAGATCTGGAAAATAATAGGATCTGGAAAATATATTGTTTCTATATTTTTGCTTGGATTTAGCAAAAAGATATTTTTACATGGAAGATACTTTGTTTCGCAGATTCAGCAATTTTTTTTGATATATTGTTTCTATAAATGATTCCCTTTTTGGAAACATAAGATTATGTGTTGGTAAAAGCACATCAAGTTACTAAAGGCGAAGTTTTATGCTTGAACTAATACTTGTCAACTTACTGCTACATCAATACTAAGGGTCACACAAACTAAAAGATCCCACTAAACAATATAATTCAACCAAATCGAAAGGAAAAAATCTTGAGACCTTAAAAAGAAAAGTGAATCCATTATTTAGACATGTAAATATCCCAGCTAAGTAAAATCAACAAAAAAAAGAATACCAACAAAAAAAAATTAGGATTACCAATAAAAATTGATAACACTACCTCAAACACTATTATAGACTCCATGTAATAAACCCTAGACGTGTAATAAACCCTGGACATTTGATTCTTACACATGCGTATACAAAAGATTTGAAAGACACAAAGAGAATTACCAAATGTTCATGCTATCATATTTCATGGAACACTTTTTGAAAATAAGTGTAAAACATAAACGCAGATCTCTTGGCCGATAATACCTGCAAAACCTCAAACAATAAATAAATAAATAAATAAAACGAAAAAAAATGGAGGATTCACATTTACCTTATGCGAGGTCACCGACTCACCAATACCGCAAGGCAAAACTCAAAGAAAAATCCTATGAATACCTAAAAAGCATGATTTTACCATTAAGACGAAAAACATAAATTATGTATACGCATGAGTTTAGAATTAATTAATACCTTGAAGCTTCGACGGAACTAATATCATCCTCTTGTTTCACCTTGATTTAGCACTCAAGCTCGCAATGTCGCAGCCATTAGATTCAATAAATTATACGTTACATGCATAACAAAAAAAAAAAAACAAATAGATCATAAACAAATATTAAATCGCAAAAGCAGAAGAAATAAATAAAAAAAAAAACATCCAAAACCCGTAAGAGAAAAGCTTTTGTTCGAGGGCTTTATATAGAGATTCGCCAATCCTGGAAATTCCATAAAAATGGAAATAGTATCAACTAATATCTAATTCTTATGAAAAACTCTCCATCTTTCGAGTTTTCAAAAATGAAAAGTCTCCTTTTAATATCTATTAAAAAATCGCGTTTTTATTTTTAGATACTTTTATAGATATCTAAGATTTTCTTATTTTTGGTCAATCTTTTTTATGCAATGAGTGATATTAGGAAAAATAATACTATTGAATTTCATTCGTGATTGTATATTGCAGTTTTCGATTGATATTGTTTTTCTTAAAACACTCCACAATTTTGGTATTAACCATTTTTTATTTTTTTGTTATTATTGGACAGGGTTAACAATCAAATATTGCATTGAAAAGGAAGCACTTTTTGATCTACAGGTAAGTATCTACAATTCTATGTATTTTGATTTAAATTTTAATCACTGATTTGAATTTGATGAAGCAATTTTAATTTAACCGGAATTGTAATTTAAATTATAATTATGGTTCGTTTAATTATTTGCCTATGTAATTAGAATTAACTTAACTTTAAGAAGTGTAACTGGACATTGGATATTTTTTTATTATTTTGTGATTGATTTAATTCGTGATGGGTATATCTTGATGTGATTTTATTTCTATGATGGATTTAATTTTATTATATATGTCCATATTTTATCTACTTTGATTTTATTTCTTTTTGATGTGATTTTATTCCCTGTTTTATTATATATATTATGAAGCTCTTCTAGCTTTATCGTATTATTTGTTTTTGGCTAAAGATCGCTTACACTTGGTTTCTATAAGAGGATAATTCGGGTTTAATGTTTTTTTTCCTCCATATTTTGTGTCCATATTTTATCTAATTTTGGTTAAATTTTAAAGATATATTCGTTACACGAAAAAAAATATCTTTCGTGTTTATTTAGAATTAGGGTTTCTAAATAGACGTGGTTATTTAGGGTATGAAAGATATCGTTTTACACGTAGCTTATTTTACCCTAATCTAGAATGTATAGGATGATGGGAAGATTGATTACCCTACGATCAGTTTGTAAATATTCTGAAAAAAACTAATAAATTAAAGGTCAATGCGATGGGAAGACTTCTGAGATGCGCCATTGTTTGGCAATTCAGTCCATAAATAACAGAGAATATCTTCTATTACACGAAAAACTACTTCACAATAACAATTCTTTGTTCTGAAAATGGTATTATAAGAGCAAAACTATAAGAACTATAACATTTACAAATAGGGAAAACATAACAAAGTTGGAATTGTTAGTGATTTCTAAAAATCCCATTTAAAAAAATCTATTCCAAAGAAAAATAAAAGCAAAACTCTTTCCTAAGAAAAAATAAAAGCAAATCTATAATTAAGTACCTAAATCACTTTAACATTCTATTCATGATTCTCATTCCTATAGGTCACTGCTTGAAGAATAATAGGGTCTATAAACCCGGTATTTTCATGAATGTGTTGATGGACAATAATTTTGGTATATCTATCTTGTAAATCATTCTTTCTGATGGTGGTGATTTTTGATGGTTCCTTAGCTGTATTTGAAATGCCAATGTATGTCAGATAGTTATTTTCATCGCAAATTTTGTCTGAATATCTCGCATATTTTCTCTGAATAGATCCAATGTATACCTCCTATCCTTGATTGATTTGAGAACCGCCACATTTCTGAAATAAAGTAAATTCAAATTATACAATTACACACACTGCAAGACACCGTATTCTGCTACACAACTCTACCCTACAGACTCATATGGACAATTGTTTAGTAGTTGATTGATAACCCTAATCTTGTCCAGCGAAGAAACTAATCAAAACTCATATTCAACGATCATCATAAATCCACAAAGACTCTTTTCCTTTTTGTTTTACATACCTCAATAACATATAACAATGTATCATCCGAACAACTAATACTCTTTCAACTCTTTCAACTTGTCGAGTGCACTTCTTACCAATGCAAATATCGTATAATAATCACGAATAAACCCCCCGGAAAAAATCAAAATATTTACGGATCGTTGATAAAATCACCTGTTCTTATGCACCACCAGTTGTTAGACCTCCTACATCATTTGTAGCATGTTGGTCAGCCACCACCTAATATCAGTTTTATTACCATCTCTCCTTCACAGACTACTATCACCAGCTACACGCTACTTGCTCGCTTCTGTCCGTGCCACCAGCGTAGCAAAGTTTTCCTCTATTTGCATTCTACAAAACATCGCCAAATTCTTGAATTGATTTGTAGTAGATTTCAGAAAAATAAACGTACAGTGGAATGAGAAAAACCAAAAAGCTTAAAAATAAACAGAAATCAAGCTATTTCTAATAGATTACATACCCGGTGGCAGCAGCGGGCAAAAAATAAGCAACACCAACTGGAGATGACAAAACCCTAAAAGAAGCAATCGGTTACATTTTTGAATGATACATGCTAAAAAAATAGTAACAAACATCGGATGACAAAAAGAAATTGCTTCAAAAATAAAAATCAGATGACAAAACCCTAAAAGAAAATACGAGAAAAAAAAAGTAAAGCGAGAACCGGCACAAAACAGAAATAGTACCATGTGCGAAAAATATATTAGGAATCCCATTAGAATGACATTTGCATCGCCAAGGTTTTAAAGATACCTACAAATTACCGTGACGTGATTAAACAACAAAATAACATATTGGAAAAGAAAATAACAAAAAACGAAGCCTTCCTAAAAAGTGAGAAGCGGCGTTGAAGATGTTGTTTGGCTTACGCTCTAATAATTTATCTAAAGACACTTCCCATAAATAAAAAGATTTTGTTATCAATATCTAAATATACTGGTACTTTGGATTACATTTGGCAAGTCCAGGCTATAAAAATCAGAGTTTACCTAATTTATGTAATATTTATTTCCATAACTAAATAATAATTTTTGGATAGTTATATCTATTGGTTGGACTATTTTTGTTTTCCAATTTTGAGTATCTTCCAGACGGAGTCCAATTTTGTGCACAATCCTTTAAAGAGTGTGCACGTAACAAAACCACCCTATTGGTTGACATAAGCAAATAGTTAACGGTTTAATAAATTATTATTTTTAACTTGATTTTAATTTTAGAAACGGTAATGGGATATATTGTCTTTACTAATTTCCTAAAATACAGAGTTTTAAAATAGGAAATATTTGATATTTCGTTTATCCTGCTAGCGACTAAGACAAACCTTTCATGATGAACATCATCAATATTCAGAAGTTTAAGTTTCCGTTTTCCCATCCATCAACGTACAAATACATTTTTTTTCCCATTCAAATAGTTGTGAACTATGCATTTATCATTATATGCTAAAGATATTAGGGCGTAATATTTGTTTCCAGTATTGTCTTTACAAAAGTAACAAAACCCACGATTGGTATGATACCAAATGTGTCTACCGCTAATAACATACTGTATTTTTTATCTTTCTTGTATCATCCTCCCTTCCAAGCAAGCGAGAGTTGAGTAATCCTTAATCAATGCTTGGATGATTGTATCTTTTCGTCATACGTTCGTGATAGTTTTTTTCTCTGATAGTATTGGTTTACAATGGGATACATATGAAGTATTGGGGATCGAAAAACTATCCTACCAATAATTTATGTTTGATACCGAGATCATGATTTTAGAAGTTAGGTCAAGTAATTTTTCTAAATCTAGATATCGATTTCCTATTTTCAACAGGCTATATTTTAGGTGATAAAGATCTTCATTACCTTTATAAGATTAAAATTATATTGAAACAAAAATAAAATAAAATTTATATTAAATACATAACGGCTTGTTTTAAACAATTAATAGGGTTATTTTGTTACGTGCACACTCTTTAATATAGTGTACACAAAATTGAACTCTTCTAGACGTCCAAAAATTCTATGCTTATCGGATTCTATCTTACTCAAAAAATGCAACTTGCCTAAATTTCATTTTTCCTGATAAAATTGACGAAGCATCTTTCTTAATTTGTGGGTTGAGAATCCTTTAGCCGTCTGTTTTGTTTTTCTTTTTTTATTCTCTCTACAAATTTTGTGTTCTGGTGATTTTTACTCCTAATGATGTTGTATTATTTTTATTTAACAAACCCTTTTGTAAACCCTCGAAAGAAGATTTCTTAACTCATGTGTGACATCCACAAATCAGGTATTTTCTTTTAATCATCAACATAAATTTTGTATTTTCTTTTAATACAACTGAAAGTGTAATTGCAATTAGTACGTCAAAAACTATAAAATATTCTAATAAGGTTTTTGCTGCATGCATGATGGAATCTTTCTCTGCAATGAGAATGGTTCCCTGTTCAAAGAAAGAGGGGCAAGATATTTTTAATAATCTTGCAGATAATCACAAGGAGATTAACATTGTACAAATTTAATATGAATCTTTTTCTCATGTCTAGCGTTAATTTGTGGACTTGCATTTTGTTTTTGTATTTGCCTGTGGCGTCTCAAGTTTTCGTTGCTCTTGAGATACCCTGTCCTGCGAGTTAGCTTTAGGGGTATTCGCTCTCATTAAATGTAATCGCTTGCAGTGGTGTTTTTGTTTTTGAATCTAGTTATATGTAAAGATAAAAAATAAAGCTACAATTCTTATTTTCAAAAGAAAATGATGGATTTTCTTATGAGTGGAAGGGAAGAACAAAAAGACCACGCACACTGCCTCCCTCCAAAAGTCAATCACGAGTATGCAAATGCGGTACTCTACAAACCAAAAATACATGCCCCTCTACAAACTCAACCAATACTGTAGTTCCATTTTTGTCATAATTAATTAAATTTCCAACAAACATCGATGATACAAAACATTGAACAAACAACTAATTAAGCATATACCAGGGAAAGGAAAAACAACCCGACTAACCGCCATAGACGTAGATGATACGGTTAACATACAAAAACTTAGCACCAGATGGAATCCAACTTAAATTGTACCCTTGATCCTCCCCATGCTGAAAATATCATCAAGAATTGCAGAAAAATAAAGGATGACTTCATATTTTTATTACCGCAAAAGTATTAAAACATAACAAAATAATGGATGAGAAGAATATGCACGTATGTACATATAATTACCAGCCATTATGCTAGATATATCTGTAAACGGGCAAACTAAATTTTTCAACCATAATAGATGAGTCTTTTTCATTGCTAGATTTTTCTATCTTTTTTACATCAATCAAGATCTTTTTAGTTACCTGTTGTTGATGGTGGTTTTTAGACAAGGGGTAAAATCGTAAAACCCCATGACCTAGTGTTACCCGCAACACATTAACTAAGAGCATTTAACTCAGGTGTAAACAATTAATAGGGGTATTTTTTTCAAAATACCAGATTAGGGTTTTCGACACAGAACCCTAATTCCAAAACAAAGCCGCATACTGTGCACCATGGCAACAATGCCAAACCAAGCCGCATACTGTGCACCATGGCAACAATGCCAAACCAAGCCGCACCTGCGCACCATGGCAACAATGCCAAACCAAGCCGCACCAACGCGCACCATGGCAACAATGCCAAACCAAGCCGCACCTCTGCGCACCATGGCAACAATGCCAAACCAAGCCGAGTAATCGCACCATGGCAACAATGCCAAACCAAGCCGCACCACAGCGCACCATGGCAACCATGCCAAATCAAGCCGCATACTGCGCACCATGGCAACAATGCCAAACCAAGTCGCATACTGCGCACCATGGCAACAATGCCAAACCAAGTCGCATCTTCACACCATGGCAACAATGCCAAACCAAGCCGCACCCCTGCGCGACCACAGCAAGAACAATGCCAAACCAAGCCGCGACCTGCGCACCATGGCAACAATGCCGGACCAAGCCGCTATGCCATTGGCACACGCCAAATATAGCGCCCTAGGCTTGCAAGACTTGCAACTAGGTCAACATGGCCGCACATGCCATTGGCACATGCCAACACGTGCCGCAAGCCATATTCCAAGTCGCTATGCCATTGGCACACGCCAAATATAGCGCCCTAGGCTTGCAAGACTTGCAACTAGGTCAACATGGCCGCACATGCCATTGGCACATGCCAACACGTGCCGCAAGCCATATTCCAAGTCGCTATGCCATTGCACACGCCAAATATAGCGCCTAGGCTTGCAAGACTTGCAACTAGGTCAACATGGCCACATGCCATTGGCACATGCCAACACGTCTTTAAAGCCATATTCCAAGTCGCTATGCCATTGGCACACGCCAAATATAGCGCCCTAGGCTTGCAAGACTTGCAACTAGGTCAACATGGCCGCACATGCCATTGGCACATGCCAACACGTGCGCAAGCCATATTCCAAGTCGCTATGCCATTGGCACACGCCAAATATAGCGCCCCTAGGCTTGCAAGACTTGCAACTAGGTCAACATGGCCGCGCATGCCATTGGCACATGCCAACACGTGCCGCAAGCCATATTCCAAGTCGCTATGCCATTGGCACACGCCAAATATAGCGCCCTAGGCTTGCAAGACTTGCAACTAGGTCAACATGGCCGCACATGCCAACACGTGCCGCAAGCCATATTCCAAGTCGCTATGCCATTGGCACACGCCAAATATAGCGCCCTAGGCGTGCAAGACTTGCAACTAGGTCAACATGGCCGCACGTGCCATTGGCACATGCCAACACGTGCCGCAAGCCATATTCCAAGCCGCTATGCCATTGGCACACGCCAAATATACCGCCCTAGGCTTGCAGGATTTGCAACTAGGTCAACATGGCCGTACGTGCCATTGGCACATGCCAAACACACACGCTGGCAGCCTATCTTGCAAACCGTGCAACCTACCACCAAGGCATTCCTCACATGCCATTGGCACATGCCAAACACACACGCTGGTAGCCTAACTTGCAAACCATGCAACCTACCACCAAGGCATTCCGCACATGCCATTGGCACATGCCACACGCGCCATTAGCAGCACCATTTGCACTCAAGGCGCAACCAACGAGATATCAACACAAAAAACTGGGGATGCTTCTTTAGGGTTTTGGTTTGGCGGTCCAAAGATGCGGCGTACACTACGCTCACATTAAGAAAGCGTGAATAGGAATAAAGCGGTCAAATAAAAGAGGAAATAATGGTGAAAAACGTTTTCACCCATTAAACCATGCGGTTACCACCTCCTCCCATTATTTCACCCTTTACTCTCTTCCTTCATGAGGCCAGGTACGTTTCAATCTCGACTTGTATAAATAGGTCTTACCTATTTCCACCGGACAACAAGTCTCGGTCGGAGAAATATACTACACTTACACTCTCGGAGGGCAACTTTGCAAGCTCTCCCAAAAGCTTTCATCTCTTGCAAGCTTCCTAAGCTTTCACTTTACGATACAAGTCGAGATACTACTCTCCTCAACACCTTTCTCTCGCTTCCCTCCCCAAATCAACCCTTCTCCTCCACTTTGTGACCGAAGCAAGTCCGGAACGGCCATTTCTTGGTTTAGGCCGGACTTGTACGAGATTGATCTCTCGAATCTATAAAGTGCTCACGTGCGGCACATTTGTTTAGGGTTTAAACCTAGTTTCTCACTAACCTACCGCATTTACCGAAATCGGCGAAACGATTTTTACCCATAAACAATTACGACCACAACGGGAGGATTGATCTATCGGCTACAATGTCGGTCGTCGATCTCGTTCTTCGACCCGGAGCGTCAAGATGGTAGGCGAAGGCTACTCGATCCGACTCAACCACCAGCAACCTTGTTCTTAGTTGTAAAAACTACACGAGAGAACTGGGACTTGCCAAGATGCTACCAATGATTGGGGACTTGCGACAATGCTATCGACAAAACCACGGGCTTGTTGACAATACTATCAAAGAAACCGCCCTTTTTACATGAAGAGAGGCATGTTCGCAAAAAACTTATGAAGTGAGTAAATTCAGACTGCGCAAGATATACGATTTGTTTTAGGTTCTTAGTAAAACCATTATACTACCGGGTATTGTGCCTATTGCTAGCACGCACATTCATAAAAGCAATATTCCTTTCCCAAAACATAATCGTAGTCATATTATCAAAACCATTTATCCCGAAATAACCCAATATCCTCAAAGCTACCAGCTGTCTACCAAAACCGGTCAAACTTTGAACCAGGCATCCAATATGTCTTTCAAAAAAAAAAAAAAAAGAGAAAAAAGAACCTAAAATGAAAATTTAACGAAGAAACAGTCAAGGAAAATCATCCAACAGAGGTCTGTTCTTCTTGGAGAAAGTCAACTTTGCATCTTCAAGAGCCGCTCTCTTCATAGTCAACATCTTGGAAAGCTTTTCGAGTTCTACCTCTGTCGTGCAATCTCCTCGAGCGGAAAGGCTTTCGATTGTCGCATCTTTTCAACTTTTTGATCTCGGCAAGGCCTTCGACAAACCACGAAGTGTTGAACTCCTTTTCTACGCACACGTCGCGATGGTGTTCCCGAGTTGGCAATAACGTCCTCGTAAACTGTGACCGGTCACCTCACACATATCCTCGATGGAAGATAAAGCCTCTTCTACACGCTTAGCGCAAATCGACTAGTGACTTTCTTGGTTGTGGCCATATGTCCGTACTTCTCCCGGATTACGGTGTACAACGCCTCGTGCTTAGCCTAAGCACCAAAGCCAGCAACCAAAGACATGGCCTGATAAGGAACCAAGTACGGAGGATCAAAAAATGGCGCCTGCACACGGCCTCATAACTCGCAGAGGTTTTTCCTCCATGTCTACGGCAACAATCATCGGAAGAATCATCCACCGTTTGAGCCACATCTCATGCCGTGAATTGGCTAACGCCCATCTCCAAGTCACCACGGTGGTCACCAAAGGCAAGTTTTCGTGTGCCTCTGCCCTTAATCATCCTCCGAATCGATTCCTCCTGCGAACTTGAGTCGGATATTTTCCCAAAAGAGGAAACAAAAGAAGAAAGAAAAGAAGTGCGAAACTCACCGAACCACTTCCGAAACAACCAGCAGTCTTTGCCGGAGGAATCACTCTCACTTGTCGAACCCTCTTCTTTCTCGACTCATCATCGCTACGAGAAGGCTCAATGCTGCTGGAGTTCTTTGAAGAAATTGCGGAGTCTCCCGGCAACGTGCAAGAGCAAAAAGCATTAACACTAAAGCCACCAGAAGGAAACAAGACACATATTCTCGGCCAAAATTCGCGTGTTTTGAGACAAACCAAAGAAGAGGCGACACATACCCGGTTATTGGAAGAATCAAAGACACAAGAGCCGTGGGAGGATCTTGTGAAACCGTCCTGAACCCGCCAAAGACGATTTTTCGTTTCTCCGTTCCTTGGCCAGGGACTTTCCGACTGCTAGGCGGCTTTCGCTTGGGATCTCTCAACATTGGATACTCCTTCGTAACTGGGCTGGGAAGGTTTGCAAACGAACATTTTCCACACGTCGCACCCCGTAACTCATTATAGCCAAAGGTCGTCGGGTTACTCTTCCCATTTGTAAGAAGGGAAGACGGATGCCCGCTCGAGGGCGCGGCATTGAGGGCGGCACGCAACGAATCCTTAGAAGCACCGCCGGTAAGCAAGATGTACCCTTGATCGAAACCCATGTGACGAGCAAAGACGGCCAATATTGTAAGCGGCTATCCGGAAAGACCCACGAAGAAAGACGGCATATAACCGGGCAAGGCTTTGAATAAACGAGTTTTTCACCAACGCTCAAATCGCCATCGAGAAGACAAAGACATGAGCGGAGCGAAGCAGCAAAAGTGTCAATTTGAGTCACCGACTTATGGACCAGCTCCCATGGACGGAAATTGATTTCGTACAACTTATCAAGAAAACTAACCAAGCTCACGCCAACTCTTGGACGCCCTTGTTCACCCATCGAAGAATCGGGAGCCACCCAACTCACGGAAGCGAAGGCAACGGTTTGGAGCATACTTCTCAAAGTTCTCCCATAGCCGACTTGCGAGAAAAGCAACATGCACATATGAATCCACTTTCATGAAACCATTCGAAACTCGCATGTTCGCAACTAGGTGATCCGGATGCACATACGGGGAACCAAGGAACGGCTTGCCAATGGGAAGAACTTCACCCTTTGCCAACTTCACGGCAATCGCTAACAACTCGGGTCTTATTCCTTTCTTGCCGAGTCGTCATCAAAAATGTCTCTAGACAACCGAGAGCCAAAAATGTCACGACATGAATATCACTACTTTTCTCTGCTCGGGCTCCAACTCGTCCGGAAACCATTGAGATATCCACCAACCGTAAGGGCACCTCTCATCCTCTTTCCTGCGGAGTCCTTCGACTTCGCAATGGAGTCTTTCCGAGCGAAATTCCCCAACTTAGCGGCAAGGTCATCCCGCATCTTCACCTCACTTTCGATAATTGGATTTTAAGATTCCAAGTTACCTAAGATTCAAAGAAGAGAGCCACACTCTCCAAGGAGAAAGTTATCTCGCCCATCTACATATGATTGTATGGGTGTCCAACACCATCCGGAGAGGAAAGCAACCAAGCCCGGGATGTCCTTCCTAACTGGAGATTTCTCGAAGTCTTGACGGCATCAATGACCTGCGCTCGAGTCAAGTTGGTATTTATACGCTCCTCACTCACCATGAACTCAACCCATCTGTCAAAAGAATGCAATGGACTTTGACACATCCTGAAGTCAATGTTGGAAGAGGAATATACCCCTTTATGAAGACAGAACCGAATGGTGCTCTCTGGGCGAACATAACATGTCTTCCTGTCATCCTCACCACCGTTTAGCAAAATTGGCACGAAACCCGGGTGATTCTTCCGAGCGTGGGAGAGGGCTCTAGTGAAGAATTCATCATCTGTGTTCGGTTTGGAATTATGAGCATCCTTCGACGAGGTGAAATGTGTTTCAGGTAACATCTTATCGAATTCCTTCATAACAATTTGGTAATAAGATATCTGCACAAAACAAACGGAGAAAGACGAAGTTATCTCCCTGACACATAATCTCACCCAAAAAAAAAAAAAAGAGAAGAAAGGGGAAGGAGGACGTATTTTATTCGGTTTTCAAAACTATATGCACGGTATTTTACTCAAGTTCAAGACTATATACGCAATATTTTCTTCGGTTGAAAACTATATACGTGGCATTTTATACGGCACAAGTGTGTCTACGTATCCTTCTTGAGGTTCAGAAATATATATGGAGCATTTTTCTATTGGTTCAAAATGCGCGTGGTACTTCTTTCAAGAAGCAAAATCCTATATACAATATTTCTGGGTTCGAAGTCATATGAAGCATATACACAAAGTATTCTTCTTGATTCATACAGTTTCTCTACTTGTTCGGAAGTACACATGCGTATTTTCTTCAGGGTTCAAATATTTCTTTCAGAACCGAAAATTCATATATGCAATATTTCCCACGGGTTCAAACAATATATGCAGTATTCCTTTGGTTGCATACGTACGATATTTTCTACAAGAAGCACGCCAAGGAATCATATGCAAGGGTTATGGAAGCGCCTACTCTTAAGGTTTATACCTATAAAAAAAAAAGAGAGAGAGAGAGGGAAGAGTACTCGAAGACATACCCGGAAGTCGGTTTCTCTCGCTGCTAGTATGAAAAGAGGAAAGAATAAAGCGGGATGGGAGAAAGGGGCTCTATATATTTATATATATACATATATAGGCGTGGAAGATTTTGAAATAAGGAAGGATTTCCTTTTCACCAAAATCACGCGTGTAAGAAAAGGGCCCACAAAGGATGCGACTTCCCAATGCCGCCCAAAGTCACGCCTACAAACACGGTTTCCAAGTTGCGCCGGCCCCACCAATTGCACCGACCTGCAAGCACACACGGCTTCTAACTTTGCGCCGGTCCCACCAGCTAGCCCACTCAGTTTCCCAACTCACGCCAACTTCCCAACGTCGCTTCAGCCGCACGGCCCACCAATTGTGCCAAATTTCTCCCGATTTGTGCAAAACTACCAGGCAAGGATTCCAAATCCTATTTATAAAAGGTCGACAAGTTTCCTTCAATTTTCTTTACGGTTTCTTGTTAATGTCATGCATCACCATCCCCTCGTTCCGAGCTAAGCGAGGGACTTAATGTTGATGGTGGTTTTTAGACAAGGGGTAAAATCGTAAAACCCCATGACATAGTGTTACCCGCAACACATTAACTAAGAGCATTTAACTCGGTGTAAACAATTAATAGGGGTATTTTTCAAAATACCGCATTAGGTTTTCGACACGTAACCCTAATTCCAAAACAAAGCCGCATCTCGCGCACCATGGCAACAATGCCAAACCAAGCCGCATCTGCGCACCATGGCAACAATTCCAAACCAAGCCGTACCATGCGCACCATGGCAACAATGCCAAACCAAGCCGCACCCTGCGCACCATGGCAACAATGCCAAACCAAGCCGCACCCTGCGCACCATGGCAACAATGCCAAACCAAGCCGCACCACTGCGCACCATGGCAACAATGCCAAACCAAGCCGCACCCTCGCGCACCATGGCAACAATGCCAAACCAAGCCGCATATCAGCGCACCATGGCAACAATGCCAAACCAAGCCGCATATCACACCATGGCAACAATGCCAAACCAAGCCGCATACTGCGCACCACGGCAACAATGCCAAACCAAGCCGCACCCTGCGCACCAGGGCAACAATGCCAAACCAAGCCGCACCCTGCGCACCATGGCAACAATGCCAGACCAAGCCGCTATGCCATTGGCACACGCCAAATATAGCGCCCTAGGCTTGCAAGACTTGCAACTAGGTCAACATGGCCGCACATGCCATTGGCACATGCCAACACGTGCCGCAAGCCATATTCCAAGTCGCTATTGGCACACGCCAAATATAGCGCCCTAGGCTTGCAAGACTTGCAACTAGGTCAACATGGCCGCATGCCATTGGCACATGCCAACACGTGCCGCAAGCCATATTCCAAGTCGCTATGCCATTGGCACACGCCAAATATAGCGCCCTAGGCTTGCAAGACTTGCAACTAGGTCAACATGGCCGCACATGCCATTGGCACATGCCAACACGTCTTTTGCAAGCCATATTCCAAGTCGCTATGCCATTGGCACACGCCAAATATAGCGCCCTAGGCTTGCAAGACTTGCAACTAGGTCAACATGGCCGCACGTGCCATTGGCACATGCCAACACGTGCCGCAAGCCATATTCCAAGTCGCTATGCCATTGGCACACGCCAAATATAGCGCCCTAGGCTTGCAAGACTTGCAACTAGGTCAACATGGCCGCACATGCCATTGGCACATGCCAACACGTGCCGCAAGCCATATTCCAAGTCGCTATGCCATTGGCACACGCCAAATATAGCGCCCTAGGCGTGCAAGACTTGCAACTAGGTCAACATGGCCGCACGTGCCATTGGCACATGCCAACACGTGCCGCAAGCCATATTCCAAGCCGCTATGCCATTGGCACACGCCAAATATAGCGCCCTAGGCTTGCAAGACTTGCAACTAGGTCAACATGGCCGTACGTGCCATTGGCACATGCCAAACACACACGCTGGTATCCTATCTTGCAAACCGTGCAACCTACCACCAAGGCATTCCGCACATGCCATTGGCACATGCCAAACACACACGCTGGTAGCCTAACTTGCAAACCATGCAACCTACCACCAAGGCATTCCGCACATGCCATTGGCACATGCCACACGCGCCATTAGCGAGACCATTTGCACTCAATGCGCAACCAACGAGATATCAACACAAACTGGGGATGCTTCTTTAGGGTTTTGGTTTGGCGGTCACAAGATGCGGCGTACACTACGCTCACATTAAGAAAGCGTGAATAGGAATAAAGCGGTCAAATAAAAGAGGAAATAATGGTGAAAAACGTTTTCACCCATTAAACCATGCGGTTACCACCTCCTCCCATTATTTCACCCTTTACTCTCTTCCTTCATGAGGCCTGGGTACGTTTCAATCTCGACTTGTATAAATAGGTCTTACCTATTTCCACCAGACAACAAGTCTCGGTCAGGAGAAATATCTACACTTACACTCTCGGAAAGGCAACTTTGCAAGCTCTCCCAAAAGCTTTCATCTCTTGCAAGCTTCCTAAGCTTTCACTTTTCGATACAAGTCGAGATACTACTCTCCTCAACACCTTTCTCTGCTTCCCTCCCAAATCAACCCTTCTCCTCCACTTTGTGACCGAAGCAAATCCGGAACGGCCATTTCTTGGTTTAGGTAGGACTTGTACAGATTGATCTCTCGAATCTATAAAGTGCTCACGTGCAGCACATTTGTTTAGGGTTTAAACCGTTTCTCACTAACCTACCGCATTTACCGAAATCGGCAGAAACGATTTTTACCCATAAACACCTGTAATAACATAAAAAGGGAAACAATCGTTAATAAAATTGATCTAAAAACCTTAATTTCCTGATGATTAAGCAACAGGTGAAGAAGTAACAACCTAAATAAACAATGGCAAGAGTTGCAAAACACGTTTTACGCCCAAACCTTCCGGTTTTTGGTTTGATATCGCAAAACTATTTGCAAGAATTAATAGGGGTATACCTTGATGTTACTTCTTTTGGAACAACTACAACAGATGCATGGTCGAGGATACCTACAAAACAAAACGACAAATGTCACAAAAAATCCTAAATCGCGGGAAAAAGAAAAGAAATAACAACAAAATTTTAAAAAACAATGCCGAAACAAAAGGGTTTGGCAAAAAATGGAGTTTGGGTTTGTTTGACTGCTTTATATAGAGACACCAAACCCAAAAATAAAATGATTTTATTTTTGATATTATATTAATTAATATATAAAATTATCTGGAATTTTCTTTTTATTTTGAACATAATATTAAGCAATATCTACATTTTCCCGATTATATCCATCTATTGTAATATTTTTGGCAACTTCAAGCAAAGAAAATCACAAATTTACCTATTGAAGTATATTTTTTTGCCAATCGTAGTTCAAAGTATCTTTATTAGTGCATTTAATTTAATATTTTTCTGAATAAGCAATATTAAAAAGTATAGTAATAAAATCAAGATATTGGAACAAAAGATATATTATTTTTCGCACTTATGTGCAATTTTCTTTTTGTAGTTTTTATACTATTTTTTGATACTTGCTTGTACTTGTTGCAATATTGTCACAAAGGGAATTAAACTTTGTGCTACTCTAAATCTTTCTTACTAGTCTAGCAAATGAACTGCAATTGTTGTTGTTTGAGTTTTGATCAAGTCAATACTGTTTGTTTCCACTGCTCTCTCCTTCCCCGCTTTGATCGAAAAATTAGTGAAACTTGAACGACGATCGCGTTGTGGCGCACGTTCCGCTTTGTACTCTTGAATGAGCGTTTTTTTTGTTTGTATGCAGCACTTAAATCTTCAGAAGATAAATGGATCACAAATGCCGATGGAATTATGTCCTATTTGGTTTATCACTTCCATACCTTATTCAGAAGAGATAGTAACGAAGATAATCATTATCCACTTGCAAGTTTCAAGCCCTTACAAAGATTGATATCATCAAGAAAATGAAGAATCTAAAGTCTCCAGGTCTCGATGGAATGCCACCTAACATCCTACTCTCCCCTTCAAATTTATGACCACCCATCTTTAACTACACTATACTACTACTACTTTTTGGGAACGTACTCACAGATTTATGACCACCCAACTTTTCATGCATCTTTGCATATTATTTAGATGCAGCTCTAATGAACGTAGTATTTTTTTTTAATTACCCTTGAACACAGCACCATAAGGTTTATAAGGGCCGAGCATTAGTGGTCAGATTAGCATCCAAGATGAGTAACTCACTAGTAGTACAATTTTTTTAAGTACCAGAATATTTAACTAGTAGACGGATTACTTAACCAGTACCAATGTTTATTGCATGTACCCATGCATTTCGTTTATCAAACCAATGCTTCTTTTTTTTAAGGGTTGCTCTTTCTCCTCAGCGAAGTTCCATAACACAACTGGTTCACAACTAGTGCTATGTTCGAATTCATCATTCCACTCTTTGTAATTGCATTCTTTGTTTTCCTGCATCTTTCGTTCATAGCGAAGAGTAATACATTTAGAGGGCATTGTGGTGTGACTATACGGGAGAATCAGAGGATTGATCTTGTGTTTTGCATTTTCGTATTTGCGTTTGTGAATTGTACGAATGTTGGACTCACGATTGCCTATCCGACCACGAACTATACTTTTAATATCCCCCAAAAAGTAAATCCCAATGCGCCGGTTGTTCTTAGATTTTCAGTTTCATCTTCAGGACGCAAGCTACGATGGAAGACCATGATTATGAGAAAGAGAAAGATTAAAAGAAAAGAGTTGGAAACAAATTGCATCAACAAAAGAAGAAGGGTAGGATCAGTGAGTTACTTGAACCTCTCATTCATCACATTTTATCACCTCTTCCTATCAAATCTGTTGTTTCTACAAGTAATTTTTCTACAAAATGGAGGTTTCTACGGATATCCACTCCCATTGTTGACTTGCTCAATTGGCGGTCGTCTTCTGATCAGATTTATCTCAGGGAAGAGACCGTACTATTAATCTATATCCGTGAAGACTGAACATTTACCGTAGCCTTGATAATGTATAGTACCATAAAAAATTGCCCCATATGACCATATTGGGCAGCATTTGCTAGTTTCTTGACACTATGCAGACTTTGCAGTGCGTATAGAAGCTTTTTCACTTGATGTGCGTTGAGTAGGCTATATTTTTCTTTTATTGTCTTTGCAGATTCTGGGAGGTCTGCTCCCTTAGGTCATGCAATTGTATCTTGTGCACTGTATAATATTGTGTTGATATTGGAATACTGTACTCGGGATGTTAAGAATCAGCTCAATATCAAACCTAGCTAATTCGTTATCCTTTTCCTAGCTATGTGGTCAAGTTCTAGTTTAGAACCTATAGTGCTCCAAAATGTCAATATCGAACTGATTGAGGTCTTTATATATTGGTGAAAGAAAGAAAAAACGAAACAGAAAAAATAAAATAAAAATATTGATACTGGAGCACTATTCAAAGGAGACGCATTGCATGCACATCATATTGAGTATATAAGAAAAGTACATAACTAGATCACCGCTGCCACGGTGGGGTGGGCCGACCGAAGAAAATCGAAACACCAATATGCATAATGGTGTTATAGGGCTAAAATTGATATGCATTCAATTTATGGTAGTTTAGATAAATTTCCTCCTTTTTTTATGCATTTTTTGTGATGGTTTGCATCAATTTATCCCATGTGCTATGTTTCCTTTGTGGTGGTTTGCACCAATATCCCCATGTATTATGCATCCTTTGTGGTGCTTTGCATAATGGCTATGCAATATATTTTAAAAGTCACTATCGAATTTTTCGTAAAAACACTAAATTTTATATTGTTGTTTGTACTCGTTGGGTAGATTTTTTTTAAATCCTTTCCAATGATATAAAATTTGTAAAATTCTAAGGCACGGATTTTTAGATATGTTATATTAAAGTTTGGTTTTCAATTATACCCCTGAAAAAAATATGATGTATAAGGAGTCATAATAATTAGACTAAAAGGAGGGATATTTTAGGCTTTTCATGTCCCAAAGACTACCACCAAAATCAATCTTTTTTATGAAATTGCAATTTTGTGTTAGGTTTCATTTGACAAAAAAGTGGCCATAAAAGGGACTCCCTCCCTACGGGCCCTCCGGTCGGTCGGCCCAATAATTTGTTATCGGTTCCATGAGATTTATTCCCATCATCCACAAGAAAACAAAGTTACATATAGGTGCACTGAGGACTAGGGCCGGGGGACTCGATCTGTGGGAAGACCAAGCAGGAAAATAAAGCCCATGATACCCAACGAACCCTCAAAATTCCTATATGTACGGAAACTGTGAGTGGATTCTAATCAGAATAAACGAAACCCTACATCACGAAGGAGAAGAAGATGAACGGGAACAGAAAGAAGAAATCATTAGAACCAATACTGCAGCATCTCCCTGAAGAAATCATCTTTGAGATTATTTCGAGGTTACCACTAAGATGCCGCTTAAAATTCAGGTGCGTTTGCAAATCTTGGAGTATCCAATTTAATAATCATAAGCAACTCCTACTCGCCTGTGGCAGTGCATTTTATACTTTAGATAATAATTCTCTAGCATCACCGTTACTTGATGGTTATGAAGGACGAATTAAAAAGATAGAATCTTCAATTGCTAGCACAGAGCTGGTGACGCGTAGAAGTTTTTCGTTTGTAGGTTCATGTAATGGCTTGATTTGCGTGGATCCTCCGTCTAGGGATTTTCTTTTTTTTTATGGAACCCCTTTACGGATGAATACAAACGTATACCATTCCTACCATCCGAATGTAAATACTATCCTCAAAGGAGTTTTCTAAGCAGAGCGAAGTTGCATGGGTTTGGTTATGACTCGAAGAGTGATGATTACAAGTTCGTATGCATTACAAGCTATCTATTCTTCAACCAATCTAAAGTTGTGATTTATTCGCTTAGATCGAATGCGTGGAAACAAATCCAATATATCCCTTATATCTTTAGTGATCGCCACTCACAAGCGTATGGGGTGTTTTGTAATGGGGCTCTTCACTGGTTCTTGGAGGAGGAGTCCAAATTAGAAAATCAGTCATTTTCTTCCTCAAAAGTCTTGATTTCATTACATATGACAGACGAGATTACCAGAGAAATCCCACAACCAGACGATTCGGATGTCGACAACTATATGCATAGATGTATTGATGAATTGGATGGGTGTTTGTGCATGCTTTACAGTCAGTATGATATCGGTTTTCAAGTATGGGTAATGAAAGATTACGGGAAGAGAGAATCATGGACTAAGATTTACTTCATCCGGAATCCAGAATTCCAGAAGGGCCGACGGCTTTTTAACTTACGAAAGATAGAGTATTTAAAAACTGGCGAGATTTTATTACAAACTCAATTCTTTGGTATAAAGGATTTAGTTTTATATAATCCAAAGAATGGTAGGGCTAAAGTTTTGAAGCTTGAAGGAAATTCAAAGCAATCAAATACAGTATTCGAAACGTATGAGAAGAGCTTAGTACCACTTCACTCAGGTACTTATTTTGGAGACAATGTGCAAGCTTCGAAGCATGAATGAACCTGTTTTTAATTTGTGTTTTGATGAAAAGTTTGATCCATGAATTTTAGTTCTATTTCATTCAATTTCAATTTATTAAAATTTTAGTCCATAAATTTTCTTATTAACCTGTTTTCCTCAATAGTCTATAGAAACATATTATATATCTTGTAAATTCCTCAACGAACTTGGCAACTGATGACTCGTTGGATACTAATATATATATATTTTTTTTGATTGGTAAAGAATGGTGCTAGCGAGTTTGGATGTTAATATATCATATGAACTTTTAGATTTTGCACTGTGAATTAAAATTTGTAAATATTGTGACTCTAAATTTGGTTTATGACCGTGTATCAGTTTACTGATCCGAAATTGACTCTATGGTGCGACTCACAATTTACATTCACCCTCAATACAATATACATGAGCGCCATAAATATGCTTTGTGATCTAAAGCAGAACATTTGTTATGCGAGTATATAACCATCTTCTGTCTTAATAGACCAATGCTAGTTTGAGTTAAGGATTTATCTTGGCACCATAACCCGCGCCTTGAACAAACAGCTGACTATTAATTATAAGAAACAAAATGCATGATTTCTGGCGATACCTAAATGATTGCAGGGACACATGAATCTTCTGGTGGTTATAACTCCTCCATTTCAAGTGTAACATTGCTAAGTAGGTATGCATCTAGCCTTTTAATCTTAGCATCATCTCTTTGCCTGTTATCTCGTGTTAAAGTGGATATTGAAAGACATATAGCACGCATTACTGTACTACGACTTTTTCAGATAATAGCTCCGCTATCCTAATCGGTAACCAGAAGGTTTACCTACGTACTCCTTTAGGTGGGCTATGGGCAAGTTCACAAATTGCACTCTGGCCGTGTCGATAAGTTACATGCTCATTCATTTTATAAACCAAACTGATATACTAGGTAGTACATTTATAAACAATCCCGAAGGCGAAATGTGTAATCATCAATGTCTAGCGAAAATAGAAAAAAGAAGTAGATTACATCCATTTCAATGTGTGGAAAGAGCAGCAGCTGCTAGCAAGTATTGAAGTTTAGTTCACAGAACTATGTTATAGATGGCTGATAGAGCAACTACCAGACCCAACAAATGAAATTCCTTTCTCCTGCATTTGGATCAAGGAAGTTCCTCCAAAGGTGCAATTTTTCATGTGGACTGCAGCTCACAAAGCTATTGCAACAAATGATAATCTACTCAGAAGAGGCTGTCAGATTCAAAATGCCTTATCAAACACAGGAAACAGTTGATCACCTAATGCTTAACTGTCAATTTTCCCATACAATCTGGAGTTACTTCATCAATGGCTATAACATAAGATGGGTTCAAGCAGGCAATCTTCTACAGCAATTACAAGCTTGGAAGTTTAGAAGAGGAAGACATAAAGGGCGAAAGCTATGGCCTCTTACAATATTTGCAATTTGTTGGGCTCTATGGAACGAAAGAAATCGCAGGGTCATGGTCAGGAAAAGACCTCAAGGAGCTAAGGAAGTTATAGTAGAAATCAAAAATTTACTTTTTATTTGGGGAGGCAAAGACATTTTTAGAACTACTTTTTTCGGTGAACTTATCACTCATTAGAAAGTAGTTATAGATAATCGATAAATTTTGTACATTGCTAAAATGGAGGCCTTTGAGCCTTGTTACATTTTCGTTTATACAATCTCAACCTTCTAAGTCAAAAAAAAAAAAAAAAAAAAAAAAAAAAAAAGTTTAGTTCACAGCACAAGACCTTTTGAACCTGGCATTTTTAGGTGCGACCCAAAAGAATTAGGGCGACTATTTTATTCTTAACCCATATACACCGTTAAGGGATATCCAAAAATGCGGAGAATACGTTAATGCCCTTCCATAATCGGAAGATATTTTGTGCCCGATTAGTATAACGAAATCGGAAGCTTAGCAACGATATTATACTACCGATTAATATCGATTTTGTGCCAAACTCATATCTGGCTTCTATAAAAATCGGTAGGAACAAGAACCTCACGAGACTACCGATTGTTAAAGTATAGAAATAAGAAATCTTTAGAATTTTGCAATGGTGAAATTTTGGGCTCCTATATAATCGGACGAATAAAAAAATGTCTAAACTAACGATTTAGGGCTTCCCATAATCGGAATGGTAAAAGTAGCAATTCCTACCGATTATGGTAGATTTCAAATTTCCTGCAATGAAGGATTATAGAAAAAACTAATTTTGGGGAAACCTATAATCGGGAGGTTTGTTAATCTATTTATCTTCCGATTGGCTATATACAAAAGACGAACCAAATGGTTATGGTCGGCTCCATACCTTCGAAACTATGGAATTTGGCAAAGGTTCGATTTAGGCCTTCCCTTAATCGGTAGGTTATAAGTAACCATCTCTACCGATTTGGGGCTACTCAACAATCGGTAGCTAATGAGGTGGTATTACCTCCCGATTAATAATCGTTTGACAGATAAAACCAATGTCAACCTAAATTCATTTCATTTCATTTATTTTCAACTTCAACTCCTCTTCTCCTTTTCCTTCCGATTTCGAGAGAGGAAACTTTCCTCCTCGTTCAACTCCGCGCTATACATCGTTAATCATCGAATCGAATCATCGTCGATTATTCTCTATAAAGATGAAAGAAAATGAACGTAAGAAAGCTAAAACCAAAAACGTTTGTCGCGGTGAGGATCCAAACATTGGATTGCATGCCCGTAATAAAGAGGTTTTAACTCACGAAACCGAAGAACACGAAGAAGATGAAGTCCCTGAAGTAGGTGATACTGATAGCCAAATCCTCAGGCAACTTCAAATGGCCCCGATTAGGTAAGATTCTACCATTAATTTGGTTTATATTGCTTCAATTCGACGAATCCATGTTTTTTTTAGGGTTTTCGGTAATTACCTAGATTCGGTAGGTTAGTTATTGTTTTAAACTTCCGATTATGGTCGAATTCTTCGTTTCACAAGAACATTTGTCATATTCAGGTGGTAAATATTTAGGTTGCCTACCGATTGTAGAACGTTTTTCATTACTGAGGCCTAAATCGATCATAATCAGAAGTTAATTGTGTTTTTTCCTTCCTAATATACTAGGGAAGAACAAGTATTAGAGACGCAATAATCGAGTGATATATTTTGTAATTTTCTTCCGATTGTTTAGACTCAACCAATTTAGTAATTTCTGGACAGAAAGTGATGCATATTCGGTAGAAATTATTTTTGTGAGGCTTCCGATTGTGATGCATTCAAAGGGTAGACTTTTTCTGACTTTCGATTATTCGTATTCGGAAGATTATGTTGAAATTTAGCTTCCGATTATTGTGTGTAGATAAACATATTTGAACACCAAAAATTTTCTTTTGTTTCCGATCATCTTTATTCGGTAGCTTTTGGTGAACTGAAACTTCCGATTGTGCATAATCAGAGGCTAGTGGTTAACTCAACCAACCGAATACGTATATTCGTGAATGTTGGTTTTACATTAACTTCTGATTATATAGTTTACTAACCTGTTTTACTTTCTTTTGTTGTTTAGGGATACGCGAGGTAAAAAAGTCGAAGATGCAATTATCTCAGTTAGTGCAAGGAAGGAAAGGCGTCAGAACCTGACAGCTAGCGCAAGGAGAGCTAGGACTGCTAAAGCCGCTTCAAGTGCTGGAACTCAACAAGCAAGTCAAGAAGGTGTTCAACCAAGTGCCCTTCAATCAGAACCGGTTCAAGAAGGTGTTCAACCAAGTGCTCCACAATCACAAGCATAAATTCAACTAGAAGCACCCGAAGATAGAGTACCATAAGTAGGACAACCTAGTGGTGCGTAAGAAGAAGAAGAAGCCGAAAATAAAAATCCTCCTCAAAAGAAAGAGCAGCACCTTGTCCCACAAAGACTGAAGGTGCGGGATATTCCAGAAGGTGTAATCCTTGGGCTGCCGGAGGATGGAGGAAAATTGTTATTTGGATACAAAGACTCATGGGCCAAAGAAATATATGAAACCGAGGTAATAATCGTATCCATTTTATTTACCTATTATCTTTTTCTTCGTAATTGTTTTAAGGGTTATAGTTTTAGGTTATTCTAAATTTTTTTTTTAAACTTGTCATGTGTTTAATAATATCATTCCGATGCGGTTCTTATAATAAAACCGACCGCCGCACCAACTAAAATGCTGGATTGGCCTCTGAAGGATGAATGTGAAAATTTCAAGACAATTATTGCAAATTCTGGGTTGGCTGATGCTGCGGAAAACTCTATGTTGGAACATGACCGGGTGGCTATATCGGCATTTGTGGAGAGACTTTATCCTGAGACCGACACCTTCCATATGCCGTTTGGGGAGATGAAGATTACCCCAGATGATGTTGTGCAGATTGTTAGACTCCCTGTCCATGGTAAAGGTGTCGGGGCTGAGTTCACAAAGCAGTTGGAATGGACCAAACTTTATGCTCTAACTAAAAAGTGTTTGGGTTGGGATGAAGAAACATCAACAACTGAGTTCAAAAGATGCATGAAGTATAGAACTAGACAGTTCAACATGGGTACTCTGATGGATATGTTCAAGGGCACCAAGGAAAAAGAAGAGAAAGGAACTTTAACCGATGAGAAAGTCAACCACACGGCTACCGCATATCTCCTATGTGTATTGGGATGTGTCATTTTCCCCAATACCAGTGGCAATCGGGTCGACGCCAACCTTTTACAGCTTCTGGATCCTCTCGATAAAGTGCATGAGTACTCTTGGGGAACGGCATGCCATGTGTGGTTGATGGAAGAGTTAAGAAAGCCGTCGAGGCTTGGAATTAGCCAAGTGGCCGGGAACGTGGGTCTACTACAGGTATTTTTTATTTTTCTACCATTGAAGAATCAATTTTCTAATACTTACAAAAATGACAATGTAGACATGGATGTACGACCACTTCCATATCTTGGGATTGGACATTGAAAACCCGACGTGGGCGAAAGGTAACCCTAGAGGAACAAAGTACATCTTCGATGACAACCATTCTAGGACGAAGGACCAGAAATGATCGTTTGAGGGAAATTTTGGACTCACTGAAAGCCCAAGACGTATGCTTTGATCCATACAAGGAAGACTGAGCTGATGGACATATCGCGGGTTGGTCCGATTTTGCTCTTTATTTTGGACCGTTATGGCACTCCACAAGATATGTGATGTACAATGCCTCAAGGGTGATGCGACAACACGGTTTTGTACAAGGTATACCAAAGGAGGAAATCCATGGAAATTTCTCTTTGGATCTGGAACAGTGCAAGTCTGATAAAGTTTCTATCACGATGTTTTACAAGGGTAAACCATCCTGTAAATTCCATTGGGATAGAAGGGCGCATTACTTGATCAACCAAGGAAAGACAGCCAACCAAGGTTTTAAAAATGCTCCCAACTATATGGATTGGTACCGGAATATTTCTCATCTTCGTGTAATCCGTGATCTTAAATCAAAGCCAGCTTCATACAAGTGAATCCTCAAAGAGAAACCTGCGGATTTTGATAGATTGGTAGGTATTTTTTTCTTACTTTAGTTTAATATTATGGGTCAAAATAGAGTAATAACCGTTTGATGGTATGCTATGTTTTAAAACAGATGGGCAGGTTCAAGAGTTTGTCCAAATGGTGCACTAATTGCATAAAGGCCGGAGAGCCTGTGCCACTTGAGAAGATAAAAAAGCACCAAGAGTTGATTGATAACGTTGACAATGAAGATTATGCATCTTAGTTCGGGGAAAAAGGCAAGAAACCTACAAAGAAGGTGACCAAAAGAACTCGGGTGTCATCGAGTACTCTAGTTGATGTCCCAAATGATGAAACCAATGATGATGTTGGTCCAAGTCGTAGAGGTAGTAAAGTCGCAAAGTCAAAGAAAATTGGAACAACTAAACTCTCGATGTTTTGTTAACTTTATGGATAACTTAGTTTATGTCGGATTATGTCGTTTTCAAAGTTTGTGTCGGATTATAAGTTGGTACGTTATGTTTATGGTTTCTGAATGGTTCGTGTTATGAATTATGAATGGTTTTATTGCTATCTTTATGTATTTAACGATGACAATATTTTAGGTAATTATATTCTAGAATGTGATTGGCCGAATAATATAATGTGGGTTTCAAAGATTCTCCTCAATTTATATTGGCTGAAATTATAAATGGTGGGGCCAGAATCAACCGTCCGATTAACCACGTCGCTCGAAAAACTCTGTTTTTATATAAAGAATATGGATGTAATTATTTCAAAAGAAATTGGAATAACTTTGGAATTCGATATTACGGTTGTATCAGTAGATAGATTTATTTACGGCTCGGATAATCATATGGCTGCTTTGGAAGCACCCTCTTCCTGGTAAGTGGAATTGACTGCTTATATTTCTTGATATTTGTTGTTGTGTTCATATAGTGAAGACAACTTTATGGACATACTTAAAAGTCAGAGGGATTGTACCTAGCAATTACAAATTCATATATGAATATCATAACTTCATGAGTCCATGGTTAAGAAAAAGCATAAGAAATACACGGCGTTGTTGAGGAACTTGAAGAATTTCATTGCGAAGTAATATTCATCATGTTGTAGGCTTGATGGTTGTTAGTATTAGATAATGACTTTGTGTTCTACTCCATTGCACTGTTGGAACTCTAAGAACAACTTCTACCGAACAGAAAAGAACATGGATACAAGGAAGAAAAAAGAATCATTGAGCGATTAGCATAAGAGGTTGGAGCGAGTTGGCATCTTTTTATAAAAGATGACACAACAGGTGCGGATGCGGATGAATCGGCGAATTTGAAAGTCCAACCGCAACCAAACCGATAAAAGTACGGATTTGGGAATTTCACCCGTGTCCGGCCCATAGATCTTGCGGATTGGGTTTTACCCGTAATTTTGCGGACAGATACGGGTGAAATCCGCGGCTCCGTACTTTTTGCTCACCCCTAGTTTAGTTGTCTAAAATGATATTTTAGTTGCCAAACAAAAAGGCAATTAATGGTAGTTGCGGAGCTTAAGTTGCCGTATGGGGTGTTTCCAAATGTATTGGCAACTACTAAAAATACCTTGTTGCTATTCACACTTATGGCAACTTGAGTTGTAGTAGCCAGGTACATTATTTGTTAAATGCAATAAATTAGACCCACTAATTTTAATAATTGCCAAGTACTTGCCAAACATTTCAACAACAAAACTTTTATAGTTGTCTAGTGGTTGCTCAATATTACAACAACTCAGTTCATAACTTGTTGCGAATTTATTTAGCAATTAATTTGATAGTACCCAAATATATTGATTCAAAATTGCCATAGCTTAAAACAACTAACTTGTAGTTGGCACATCGTTTCCGAATTATTCAACAATCAAGATTCATAGTTGCCATATGGTTCACGAATCATTCAACAACTAATACCACAATGTAATTGCGGAATGTTTTACCTAGTTGAGCAAACTAGCACTAATTACAAAGTTATATGGCGCTTGCACCAATGAATTTTCGTTCGGTTGCAGTGCAAACTAGCACTAATTACAAAGTTAATTGTCAAACGAATTTGGGTATTCCGTGCCAGGTGTTGGAACTACAAAATTTCATTTACCAATGCAAATTTCTTGATTTCCGATGCCAAATGTTGGGACTGCAACTGTATTCCCATGCCAAACGTTGGGACTACAAAATTACGTTTACCAATGCAAATTTCGTGTATTCCAATGCCAGATGTTGGGTAGGGATGGTCATGGGGCGGGTATGGGGCGGGTATGCCAATCCCGGTCCACTGCCCGTTCGTAAAAAAATACCCATACCCGCCCCGTTACCCACATGAATTGGGGCGGGGCGGGTATGGGGAATACCCGTTTGGGGCGGGTTTTCCATGAGTTACCCGTAACACGGAGTTAATACATAAATTTATTTATAATCAAAACTTAAATATGAAGTAAACAAAAATAATAACATAAGAATAATGCATTCTAAAATTTAAAATTCAGAAATTCATCTTATGGTGAACAAAAGAATCTTTAAATGATTTCTTAGTTTTTCTACTTTGTCCTTTCGATACAAGAACGATCAAAGAATGTGTCTGATCACAACAAAGAAACGAAGTGATGAGTATACAAGAACGATCAAGAATATAATAAATGTAAGAAAGCTCGACTAAGTGGTAGAAGTATAAAATTCGATACAAATTCTTGCATAAAAGTCGAAACCCTTATAATATGGAAGCAACGGGGCGGGTATGGGGGCGGAGACCTTGAATCCCATCCCCATCCCCGTAGCTTAGGTTTCGGGTATTACCCATACCCGACCCCATCCCCATTTGTGCGGGTAAAACCCTACCCAAACGGGGCGGGTACCCACGGGATGGGTTTGGGCGGGACAAATGGCCATCCCTAATGTTGGGACTCCAAACCAGCATTAAACAAAAAACTTAAAATTAGGTAAATGGAACAAACAAAGATAAACAAAAAACTATTTCAGAAAATAATTTTTATTTATAATTAATAATAATATATTTTTCAATTAAGCATTTTATAAAAGAATATGAAAAATAGAGCAATTATCATGATCACAATCTGATGGTACAATTCTTTTAAGAAAAAATAAAATATGATGGTATAATGCTGCTTGCTCAGCTCGAACAAAATTTTCCTTGCTCGGAGATGTCAACTATCATCGACGGATAGCTTCTATTACGCCTGGCGTATTGCAGCATGACCATAATCACCAGTTGAATTTTAATAAACTGCAATGAGATTTCAAAGGGCAGGATAGCCTTTCTAGAACTTGGTGGCCCGTAATGGGATCCTGTAAAGCAATGTCATACAGTTTCCAAATCAATACACTTAGAAAAAGATTAGCATAACCATAGAATTGTACAGAGTGTGAGAGACAAGATTGAGTACAAAATTATCCATCCAACGTGTCTAGAACTTAAGTCACCAAATAGTTTGCCAGGGTATATAGAAGCAAAGACCAAATAAGACGTTAGTGACTAGAGGTAGGAGCAACCAAATTTACATGGCCATACACAAATCGAAACAAAGTTTTCAAAATCCATCTTACTTACCCAGTTCGAATGTGAGTAGGAGATTAAGCAATACAAACAGCAAAAATTTTGATATAAAATAAACCAACCCCCGTCTTATAGCTACATGATACCACAACACGACCAAGCAAGTTAACCTCTACAATATACTTCATAATTATGAATTCATAAACAAAAAAACATCTTGAAAATAGTACGAACAACCGAACAAAGATATATGTGAACCAAAAAACTCATGTACATTGACAGCTAAAATTAGAAACTAGAAACCCCTGAAGTTCTATGCAAAATAAATCATATGTTAAACAATATTAGCAATTTCACTACTTCAAATATGAACCTAAATAAAGAACTTCAAAATTTACCAGCACCACTTCGGAATTAACTTTTTTATCAACTTATAGATCAACGGATTGGACGAGAACAATAAATCTTACTATAATAAAGAAAAGACCCCTTTTTGGTGAAGCCTTCTTTTGGTGAAGCTTTTTCACATGACAATAATACCCCCATTAACTAAGCTTTTAGTTAATATTTGTATATTTACAGGAATGCAATTGTTTTAAAAATAGATCAAAAAAATTAAAATTAAAATATCTTTAAAAATACACATCGGATTTTTGCAAAATTGATATATTTGGAAAGCTCTTTAAATTATCTATGTAATGAGTACAAACAAGGATATTAAATTTTTATTTTAAGATTCTTTTTCTCCATTATTATCAAATTTGGTGTTGTTAAAATAATCCAATTCAAGCATATGCATCGCACATGTGGCCTTACTAGTAATAAATTAAGTTAGCAAGTCTATGAACTAGCGAAGGAATATGGTATTTAAAATGAGAACAGTCTAAAATCAAAATCGATTAAATCTTCAGGTAAGTATTGCATCGGAGCTAAACAATCAACCGTTAGATTAGATTTCCAAAATCTTCGAGTAGAGGGACAAACATCAAAGCCGGAGAATAAAAGAAAAATCAAAATCAAAGTCAAAATAAATTTTGAGTATCAAAAATCTGGGCAACCAATGTTGTTGATGCAAAAGATATTTCGTTTTTCGATTTTTTTTTCTTTTCTTCATCTCGATTTGGAGATAAATGATGTGTTTAGAAAGAAAAATAGGTATATGAGTGAGGGGCGGTAGAGACGAGAGAGAGGCGAGTGAGAGTGGAGGTGGAGACGAAATTAGGTTAGGGTTTGAGGTTTTCGTTATCTTCTTTGATTAAATACTCTCTTTCGATCTCGGGTACCGAAACATATAGATGTACGGTTGTGATTTGTAAGACATGCGGAACCCACGTGCGCATTTCTTAGTTGTAATGTAGCTAGGTTGGACGATTTTTATTTCTGACACCATTTCCATTGGTATAAGGGCTAGCTTAGCCCAAGTGTCCAAAGTAAATCTAATCTAACGTGTCTCATGGTTTCAATAATGAGGGAGGATCCATGCACACTCTTAGATGGACAAGGTCGGACAAGATTTGCGCCATTTTTTTCCGAAAAACCCAAACGATAATGAATTCAAGTCTAATATTTTGATGGTATATTCTTCTTATGAGACTCTACATTCCTACAAAAAATGAGCAGAATTCGAGATATGTAAAACCACCATCTACCCCTTTGAATATCAGCCGTTCAAAATTAATGGTTGAAATTAAGATCGGTAGATGGTCAGGTTTTCTATCTCGAATTGCATTCATATTTGGTAGGAATATAAAGTTTTATAGTAGGAACATATCGTTAAAATATTAGATCTAAATTCATTGTCGTTTGAGTTTGCCCGAAAAAATGGCGCAAATCTTGTCCGACCTTGTCCATCTAAGAGTATCCATGGATCCTCCTTCTTTAATAATAGAACACATTTTAAGACTTACTGAATAGCGTGATACAATTGTTTTTTGGATGTTTTTAAAAATTTTAATAAATTTTTCCAAGGTTATATTGCATAATCGAAAATACCAAACCGACAATAGCTTTTTTGATTCATTTTTGTTCTCTTTTTTTACGCTAGCTTTTCGAGTGAATTTGTTTATAAATCGAATATTGTTGATGTATGAGCATATTAATTTGATCGAATGAATTTTAAAGACGAATAAAATTATACGGATTCAAACTTATGTAAAGCATTTTCGATGGGAGCAAACAAACTATGGAAATAGGGATTACTAAGCATTTTCAATGAGAGCAAACAAACCAGGGACGGGGCTAGCAAGGGGCTAACCCGGGCTATAGCCCGTCCCTATTTTTAGCTTCACAAAATTTTTGTACAGGGAATTTTTAAAAAATTATTAGTTAGCCCACCTCTATTCATAATTAGCCCTTAAAGTTGTAGTATAAGCAATTTTTAGCCCAAGATCTAATTTGAAAAACATACTTTTCTTTGTCATACCCATTTATTTTCCCATTTTTTCTTCTACAAACCATAAATTTCTTTCTCTAATTACTTTTTTTCTTCCACAAACCATAAATTTCTTTCTCTAATTACTTTTCATAATTGAAATTTGCGGATTTTTAGTCTTATTCGTATCTATTTATCTAGTATTTTATATGAAAATTCCAATTAACCACAAAATTGTTTAACAAATTCCAAAAAAAATTTGCCGCGGGCTTCGGCCGCATTAACAACTAATGAATTCTAGCCCTACCCTAGGAAAATTTCTGAGTCCGTCCCTGAAAAAAACTATGGAAATAGGGAATTATGTCTCATACGTAATCATCTTAAGTAACAAATTTCTAAGCATTTGTATCCAATAAAATCTAATGATAACAAATTTTGATTATAGTATGACCCGTAACCGAAGACAAATAATCGATATTGGTTCAGTTTCGGTTAATAGGGCACCCACTGACAACCCTTATTGAGTTAAATGAACTTAATTCACCAAGGAATATGAATTTGGTATGAAATTCCAGATCCGCTACTAGACCTAATAGTATCGCAACCCGGATCATATAAGTTTTTGGCTAATATAACGATTTTACGGTCCTGAATTAAATCTTGTTTGTGGTTGTACCTCGATAGATCCTCAAAATGACCTTAAGGGTCGCCAAATTTCTCGAGAGGATTGGTGGTCTAAGTATCAAATTGAATTCATCTTTCTTGTCTCCGGGTCTGAGTTTTCGTATTAGTTATATGAGTTTATAAAGGGGGAAGCGAATGGGGGTTGGGGATAATGAAAAGTTAGGGTTATATATATCTTAGTTTTAGTTTTCTCTAAGTGAGGCTAATGGAGAAACATATACCAGGATGAGAGGACAAGAAAAAGACAGAAAGAAAGAAAAATATTTAGGTTTTCTCTTTATTTTCGTATTATATGATGTATATTTTAGTGGGGCATCTCAAAGAACTAATCAATGAATTTTAGAATTGTATACTTGTCTTGAACAAATTAAATATCTTTCTCAAAATCAACTTATATATGTAAATTTCATGAGCAACTAGAGAGATTAAACAAATTGTAGTCATATAATCTTGTTTTGCAATCGACTAATAAAAATCTCTAAGTATATCCAATGAAAACAAATGTATTCTTAAGTCGGGTGAATATTTCGACGAATCACAAATATGAATTACACTCGCATTTCATTGGTCCTCTGGTTATCCACCAATGTCACCAAGTTTCCAATGACCACATTCATTTTACTTGTTATCCATCAAGCTTACACAATATCTCTTGACCTTACTCGTTTTTATCGGTATTACGTCCATTTCCTCGACTATCCATCAATTTCACTGAGTTTCCATCGATCTTACTTATCAATTTCACTGACTTCACCTGGGTTTCTGATGCAGAACAAGGATAGTTACACCGATGTTAGAACTTTCAAATAATATCTAATAAGTATTTCGGTTTCTAGTTTCGGTTTCTTATCTTGTGTATCGATAGGTGTGTTAACTAGATAACTACCCACTAGTATTTAATCTTAGCACCCTGGTTTGTAAAAGAGAATTATTGATATTTGTTATTTGAAAAGAAACTAGTTTTCTGTTTCTGTATTTTCAAGTGTTATATTTGTTGTTCTTGTGGATTCAGAACACAAAACACACCTTGTGGATTCAAGGCTATTTCTTATCGCTACCGCTGCGCCAGTTTCATCAATTTCTTTGGTTATTCATCAATCTCATCCAATGTCGCTCGACTTTGCTTAACTTCACTCATATTCCTTCAATTTTTATTACTGAATTTTCATATGTAAATTGAAATCTAGGTGGAATCTCAGTCGTCTGGGTGCGTTTCTCAGCGGAATCTTGTCTCGCTGAGAATAAGAGACTCGTCTCGGCGTGGACCGAAACCTAGATTCTTGGTGAGATCTCGATCGAAATTGACCATAACTGGAGGTTTTGAAATCGACTTATGTAAATTTATAACTATATATACAATGAGATAAAAAGAACTACAAAGAGACCACTAACTAGATAACATATATATCGAAGACATCAATTCACCATAAATATTCAAGAAATACAACATAAATTTGCTAGTTACAACCTCCATCTCATTGGAAGCTCAGAGTTTTTTTTTTTTTTTTTTTTTTGTATCCTACTTTGTTCGGTCTAATTAACTCGACCTCACCGGATGCTTAGAGACTTGAATTCAATCATCTCTAACTCTGTTGAGTCTAACTCAATTCCACCAGATGCTTAGAGATTTGAATGCATTCTTCTCCGACTCTTTTTGGTCTAACTCAATCCCATCAAATTCTTAGAGATTTAATTTGAATTTATTTGTCTCCGACTTCGTTCAGTCTAACTCAATCCCACTGGATGCTTTGAGATTTAAATTTGTTCCTATCAAATTGTGTTCGGTCTAACTCAGTCTCATTGAGAATAAATCGGTTCTAACTCAATCTCATAATAAATCGAGAAAGAGAAAATGAAATTTTCATTCATTACGATAAATTACAAAGCGGACAAAGGCTCTTTTTCTTTCTTTGGTCTAAGACACAAAAGAACAATGATCCTCAAGATTTTTATCCAGCCAATAGAAAGACAAGACTATATGATCCAACGATTATAAATGCATCCTTATGAATTCATATGGATTACCACCTAAAATATCGTCTAGAACCATCTAAATTTGCCGCAATAGATTGTTGTGGCGCGGTATTTCCCTCAAAACTTTCACCAAACTCTCTTTACCTCCACCGAAAAAACCCTAGCCATATAATTCATTCTCTCTCTCTCTATTAGTCTTTCCTCTTCACTCCAACTCGTGAGGCATTACCCAAATTTGTCTCCACAAGAGAAATAGTAAGACTAAATAGTTTGTGGTTCTTTGTTCTTCTTTCACTGTCCATCTATCTCTCTTATACCTCGACAGTGATGAATTATTTTTGAGTTGAAATATAAGGTTTTAAAGTTATGATTCTGTTGTTTTTTCTTCAATTTATATAAAATCAAAGTTAGGGTTTGCACAAAATCTCTGTTTAATTAGAGATGTTGGAGTTAGGGTTTCTACAAATCTCTGTTCAAATTAGAGGTTTCTAGAAATCTCTATTAAAATTAGAGATTTTGGAGTCGGGATTCTTACGAATATCTCTGTAATCTCTTCTTCTTCTTCTTTTTTTTTTTTAAATCTCGGTGTGTTTGTGCGATTACTTTATTGTGAAATTTGGGTGTTTTGCTTTGCTAATCTTGTGGTTTATTGTTATGCTGGTTTATGAAGTGGGTTTTGATTTAATAGGAAATTGAAGTTTTCGATTTGGAATTTTGAATTAGGTCTTTTAATTTTTGTATTGGATTTTGATTTCATATGAGAATTTGCGTTTTTGTGATATGGATTTTAGTCATAGAGATGAAGTAACATTTCTATTTGTGTGATTTATGTTCATACCCGACTTAATCGAAAATTTCTTGCATATTTGGTGACTTTGTCTTGGTATGTCCGAGTCTAAAATAAGTATGTGATCGAAATTTCTTGACATCATGTGAGCGGCAGATGATTATAGCAAGTTGTGGTTTGAGACTTCTTGGTTTTTCTCTTGTTTAATTTGGATTTGATTGGACCTAATTTGTAATTTCATGTTTTTCATCTCTGATGCTTAGCTTTCGATTTTAAATCTTTATGTGCGCATCCTAACGATTTTGATTTGTATTTTTGGGCATAAATTTGAATCATTTTGATTCGTAGGGATTAGGTCCATACTCAAAATAGTATTAAAAAGACTAAGAAGGAGATCAAAGAGATGGCCAAGAAGGTCAATGATTTATGTGGTATGCTCTCTCTTTTTTACCGTTTTTACCTAATAGTTCATGAAATTGATATACTAGTTGGAAAAATTGAGCTTCTTTACCCCGTAGAACTTGTTTGTATATCAATTTATAGATTTGGATGCATACTTGTTTTAGAGTTGTGGA
Source organism: Papaver armeniacum (assembly GCA_023531295.1). Taxonomy (NCBI): domain Eukaryota; kingdom Viridiplantae; phylum Streptophyta; class Magnoliopsida; order Ranunculales; family Papaveraceae; genus Papaver; species Papaver armeniacum. The sequence continues at coordinate 280,402 of JAJJWW010007745.1, read as the reverse complement.
TGATGGTTGAAGAAATGAAGTTCATTTTTTGCTCTTTTTGGGTTTCGAGGACGGGGACTGGGAGTCGACATGGGTTTAGCTTCCCCGAGTCAATGGGATCTTGTTTCGATGAGCAAATGATGCGGGACGAGCAACCACTTCAGTATGTGTCATTGGGTGCATGTGTATATCCAAGTCTTTAGTGAGGTAAGTATGTCATTAATTTTATGATTATCTGTTTCTTTCAAGTTTAAGTGCTTGTTATCTTTTGGTCCTATCAAAGCAATGTATGAAGCATACTTGTAGTGTTAGTGTATGTCACAGATTATATCCATATACTAAGTTGCGGTAATCAATGGTCATAACAAATGTTGAATGGTTCCTAGTTTTCTTATATGATGACTTATTTATTCTTTTCATCAAAGAAATTTTCTTTGCTTTGTCGATCCATACAAGTATCTCAATTTGACAGGCATTGCTACTAGGTTTACTTGTATAACATGCTATCTACAAGATAGAATTGGCTGGACTAAAAGCAATATTAGTCTTGTAGCGAACAACATTTCACTTTGGAAATTTTTAGCACCCCCTGCTTGAAATCTGGTTCGTCCGTTCTGTCCTTGTTTGTGGTCCAAGACCCGACTCAAGGTGCTAATTTTACAGAAAATTTGAGAGTTGTGGATTTGGTTTTTCTTTCGGCTCTTGTTTGCTTGATATTATTTCTATACAATTCTTCTCAAATGCAACAATAGAGACTGCAAAATCATGTTGGTATTCATGGCGTAGGGCTCGATAATTTAGATTTTTCAATGTGTTCTCTTATTCGATATACATTCCTGTGTTAACGATTTTTGGTTCCTTTGACCGAGTCCGTGTTGTGAACCAAGACACCAAGTAAATCCCAATCTGGAGCATATATGCATTCACATATAATTAGAGAGCATATTTTTCCTACATTCATCACCTAGATCACTTTGCTGTGAATCTGCATAGTTTTGTCTCCCGATAATAGTTCTTTAAGTCATAATTGAGTGTCTTCACCGGGTATTAAGCTACAATACTGTCATAACTTTGTGTTTGATGTTAGTCACTATATACCCAATGCGACTAGTTACTTGAACATCTACTTTCTTTCATTTTTGGAGTTGTCTTTATATTGGTTCTCAATTTCTTGTTCATGTCGACGCCTCTGAACCGTAGGAATTATGGACCTCAGGTATGGTTAACTCAAGTGATATTCATCTGTTGAAGGTAGAGTCGAGTATAGAATGGTCGGTGGGTGATCATGGTTAGCTGTTGATTGGAAAAGCTACCCCTTTGCCGTGGTTGAACTTTTATCACTTAAGGAAAGATCTTTATCGACATTATAACAAACTTAATCGTGATTCTTGAGGTTTAGTTTTCTAATGATGGAAGAATTATAGTCCGAAAAGTCACGACTATCATGTACTAATGGAATATATGGAATATTTATTACCGATTGCGTTACGGGACACTTGGATGGGGATATATGGGAAGTACCAAGTGAGTTATGTATGTTTTTAAAAGTGTTGTGTACATGGGTTCTCAAGATAGAAGATCTGGCAACTATTATGCAAAGGTTTCTCCATTTCTCTTAATGGGGTGAGGGTGTGGCGAGGCTATGGCATCTGTTAGAACTTTTTTTTTGAAAAGTTGAGCTATGAAACTACTTTGACATCGGTTACTTGGCATTTGGGAAGACAGGGCCGGTTCATATTTTTAATCTTTGTAAACTTGTCTTTCATGATTCTTTTTTTAATATCTTTTGTAAACTTTTAAGAGTGTTTGAAGGCACTCGTTAATTTAACCCGAGTCTTTGCAAGGATCCAAGTTTTACACATTTCACAGTGAAATTTTTTGTACATACCCATATCTCTTGCTATCTTAATTTTTGCACCTCATCATTTTGTCTGGCTAAGGAGGGAAGGGCGATGGTCGAAATTCCTCAACTTAAAACCACATATTCTAGTTTTTAAAAAGACTGATCAAGAATGAGTGATAGCAAATCGAAGTACTAAAATTTGGCAAATTCTTATTTAGTTAATATAGAAACTCAATAAAATTTCGGTGATACTCTACCCATTCCCTTGTATTTTCTTTAATCTAACTTTGGTAACAAGAAGTAATTACTCTAGGTGACTTTTTGCTATCCTGATTATAACCAAGCAGAAAAAATCAAGCTATTTTTTTCTTTCAAGTAGGATCTTTATAAAAGAACGAGAACCATAATTGCAAAGTGGCCTCAAACATGTAATAATTCACGGACGTACTCATTCAACCATCTGATCCAGGTAGTCTTTTTGATACACTGACTAATAACTTTTAATTTAAATTCAACGGGTGTTTTAACCATTGACATAATCGAGTTGGTGTATATGGTTGCTCAAACCTTTAGCGATCGCGGTTTCAGATTTTGTTTCGGAAGGCTTAAGCAACTATGCGATCGGCTAATTGTACAAGCTTAGTTCTTGAAGAGTTGTTCGAGCAACTAATCGGCATTCGTTGGTGTTTTTAGTTACTTAGATGTGTGAGGCTACTAGTGCATTCTATGTAGTCGGCATATCTTTGTTGTCAAGAGTTTGGAAACTAATGAAAACAATAGTTGCGATTGACGTGTTGCCAAACTATATAGGAACCAACGATTGCCTTCACCTAGTTTGAAAGCATAAGACTACTAATGTACTTCATGTAGTTGGCATATATTTGTTGCCGAAGAATTCAGAAACTAATAAAAATATTAGTTGCGGTCAGGTTGTTGCCGAAGTATATAGCAACTACTAATTGCCTTTGACTAGTTTCGAAATCCTTTCGCAACTAATTTTTTTGAGTAGTTGCGAGATTTTAGTGGCCTTTGCTAGGATTTTTTTGTAGTGCCGGCTTATATGTCGTACACCCCTTTCACACGATTTGGTAAGGGCCCGGTTCCATCAAGCCCAAAAACGATGATAAATCAACTTAAATTTAGATTTCTCTTCCCAAAAACCGAACTCGCCTTTTGGATCTTTTTTCTTCTTATCTAAACCTATCTCGTCTTCGGTTCCTCCGAAAGAAAAGGGGAAAGAAAAAAACGCTCCTCTCGCGACTTCAATCATTAACAAGTAGGAAATGCTGGTCTTCTTTTATTTTTGCGTAGGTGGTTGGTTGTAAATTTGTGTTTGCTCGATGTGTAAATGGTCTATTGTTGTTTTGTTCAAATATTTAAAAACCTATGTTTGTTAAATTGGGGAATTAGGGTTCTTTAATGCACGATGACAAGGTGATAGTCTAGATGTGTAATTTGAAGAACCATGACATCTTCTGATTAGTGATTTTGTAACATGATTAACTCTTTTCGGTTCTTCTCTCTGCTTGATTGTGTCTAATTTTTTTATTTGATCTTCATCTTCTTTGTTTAACAATGACCCAATGCAGGATTCCTTCTATAGAGAACCAATTTTGATAGGGCTTCATTGCTCAAATCTGTTGGTACCACTTTATATCTTCCATCACTTGCTTGCAATCCTCATCTTTACTCATCGACAAGGAATAATAAATCAAGCTTTTTAAAGGTTAATTTCATCATCTACATTTTTTACGTGTAGAAGTCCGATGTAGAACTCTTGTTATCTGATTTGGGCAGTGAATAAATTGATGAATGTGTGAAAAGTGTTTGATGAAATGCATCAAAAAAATGGAATTATTTTATAAGCACTGATATTTTAAATTACTGGCTCACGCAGTTTTCTAATTCTTCTCGAGTTTTATTCATCTTTACACAAAATAATATTTCTTAGGACAAACTTAAGTGATATTAGTCAATGATCTTTGTGAAAGACTGACATTATAGTTTTGAGAACTCCTACTATTAGAACTTGAGTAGTAATGGAGTGGTTGTGCCTCTCAAACTCTTCATAGCTACTTAATCTAGCGCCACCACCATGACACCACCAAGGCACCAACAACCACTGCCAACACCATAATACCACTACCATATAATAGCAGTGCAACACCACCACCACCACTAGCATATCACTAACCACCTCCACTATGGCACCACAACACCATCACCCCCACCTGCACAAATCTTCGTTAGCTTAGAAAATTTAGATGCTCAGTCTTTTAGTATGTGACGGTGGTAATGTGGATGATCGATTGAAAACTTAGGTTCCATCTTGTTTCATATTTGAGTTCTCGTATTGTGATGGCATTCACTAATCGCTTCATGATTTTCTTGGTAATAAAAGTTTATCTTTTTGGAGTTGGAATCAATGGTGATGCTTACAAGTTTCTGCACCAACTCCTTCTTCAAACTTGCTTGTGCTTTTGTTGGAGGCGTTTGTTCTTTCGAGATATTCCCATGATGACTATAATACATAGCTTCATTGTCTTCACCGACTCACCACTTTATTTCATCTTTTACTATTTAGTCTACCAATGAATTATGATCTCGGCTAATGGTTACAAAGTCGGTGTTAAAAGCATTGAATATATTTTAGCAATATATATTAACCTAAATTTACCACATTACCAACATTGAATATATTTTTGTTAATATCGGAATGCCTGCTTTCCTTGTTTTCCAGAAGGACTCAAGCACCAAGTGTTTGAGGTATCATTGCCTGATCTTTGAGGCAATGAGGATTAATCATGCAAGAAGTTCAGACTTAAAGTTGAGGATGTTCAAAGAAATGTTCTTACCAATTTCTGTGTAAGTAACAATCCACAATTTCATCTCTTATTCATGATTTATTTTGATACAAATATTTATAATTGTTTGAGATTCGGGGAATAGATGTTACCACGGACCCGTTGAGATCTCTTGTAAGAAAGTGGGAGACATTGATTGAAGCCCATATTCATGTTAAGACGGCAAACAACTTCACCTTGAGGATGTTATGCATTAGATTCACCAAGAAGCGAGACAAACAGGTCAAGAGAACCTGTTGTGCTCAATCCAGCCAAATTCGAGAGGTGAAGATATGTTTTTCATTTTCAACATTTTCTTATTACCTCATGTATTCATGTGTGTAAGATTCTTTTGACCATATTGGAAGAATACAAATATCATGGTAAACCAACATTTTCTTATGATTTCATGATTGTATCATTTGTACTTTGTGTTGTCGATTAAATTACGCAAGATGGTTGAAATCATGGTTTACCAGGCCTCTTCAAGTGATCTTAAAGAATTGGTGGAGAAATTTATCCCTGAGATGATCGGGAAGGATATTGAGAAGGCTACAAGCATTTACCCATTGCAGAGAGAGATATTGAGAAGGTCATGATCATAAGTTTGATGAAATTATGGATGCAAGTGCGATGTTATGCGATAGGGAAGGAGTGCTATGTTGCAAGAGGTGACATGACTAAGTTGCCAAAAACTTATGTAAATCTTGATTAGGCGACAATATTAATAGATGGAATTAAGTTTTAATGTTTAGGATGATTTTAGGTTCTTTGTAATTTATCTTTCGGTTTGTATCGATTCTATATTTTGAATGTTATTTTGGGTATTAATATAAAGTTAAATTCATCTTTAAATTGCAATTAGTTTTTGTTCAATTTAAACCTTTTCATTTAATATTCTATTTCCAGTTCTAGTTGAAAATTTTGTTTCGGATTCAATCAATTTGAGATACGTACTAATATCCAATCAGTGGCACGAATCTTGGTCGGGTCGATTACTAATGTCCGAATCGGTGGGTTGAATGATGACGAATCATTTACTTAGGACATACATCGAGTGTTATTAAATTTAACATGCAACAACCCGGTATTAAATATGATTTATCTTTGTGATTTAAAGCCACATACTTTATTTGTCATGCTTTAATGACTCTTTTAATTCGTCATTTATAAAGAGTCACACTAAATAAATAACGGTTCGAATAACAGATGAAAACCGTGATAAATCATGTTTTATAACATACTTCATTCGTCATTTATAGGCCCTTCTAAAGTAACAAGGAATTACTATATCGATTGGAATCGAGTCAAAAGTCAGAATCTGCATAAGAATCGGTGTCTTGGTGTCTAACATTGTTTGTCTTGGTGTCTTGTTGTTAGATCCATTGTTGTTGTTGTGTTCTTTGTTGTTTCCGGAGTTTTTACTTTTGTTTTTGTTGCTATGTTGATACTACTAAAAGTGAAGTTCTTTTGGTGAGAATCAGACTCCAATTCTTGAGTCTAGAAGCTGATAATATCATGGTTTGCTGATAATAAATCTCTAGAAGCTACAAACAACAATCTTACTTGCATGGCTGCCTGCACTATATGGCATCTTTCGAAAGCAAGATGTGAAAAAGTGTATGAGAATAAATCATATCATCCTAGGAACATAGTGCATAGAACAATATCATACATAAATAGCATAAACATGAGCTACTCAGGTCATCAAAATAGTAGACAGGATTGAAAATGCATTAAATGACAAGAGGAATGGAAGAAACCTCCTGAAAATTGAGTAAAAATCAACATTAATGCATTTTTCTTATCTCAGAACACTAATGCAAGTTTTGCTTTAATTTCTCGTGATTCTACAGGGGGTTTCTAGAAGCAATGGCCTACTCAGCAAGAGATAAAGCTGTGAATCAAGTTGAGGTTTTGGTACTTTGCTTAAAGCTATGCAATGGACCAAAGAAATGAAGTACCAGAAAGTAATAATAGAAGGAGATAATAGGTCCATCATTATTAGTTACAATGGTAGTGTTGAAGGTTTCGAATGGGAAGATCAGAAATTCATATCTGAATGTCATATCCTTCGAAGTTTAGAGTATTGTCAAGTTACTTTCCAAAGAAGGACATGTACGAATGCATCTGACAAGCTTCCAAAGATGGCTAGAACTAGTATTAGGTTTCCAATTTGAGTAAATGACCCTCCAAATGTAATTGCTAGTATCTTAGCCTTAGAAAGCAAGAATTAGGTTTGATTTTCAGTTTCTTTGTGGTCTAGTTGTCTTTCTATACTTTTTTTGATTTTCTATAAAATCTCTTTCTTTGTTAAAGAAAAAAAATAGAAATTAACTCTTATATATAAAACACACGCTTAAAATTGTCCTCCTTTAATAGCTTCTGGCAAAGAAAACGTCAAATTAACCTTAATTGTTGTGTCAAAAATCATGTAAGACACCACTTGTGTATTGGTAGCAGTGTGGTATGTTTTTAGCCTTTTGTTTCCCAATGATTCATATCCAGACTAACGCAATTTTCATTCATGGATGATTTCTCCATTAAAACGTACACAGGAATGTGCCAAAAGTTTTGTGTCTATCAGGATTCTTCGCCAAATCATTACTTTTGTACAAGATAAAAATGAAAAAAAAATTAAAGTTTGTATATATTTTCTTCAATATCTCTTGGTGAATGGATCTGTGACAAAAAGTGGGAGAGGACCAATTTCTTGCATCATTTTCTTAATTCAAACCTTTGAGATTTAAACTTAGGATTTCCTGGAGCGCATCGAAAAATAATATTGTTTAAATACCCAAACATCTCCAAGATATTTTTCTAATTTTTTTTTTTGTAAATAATGGATTTTTTCAATATGAATTTTTCTAATTGTGTATATCTTTTGTTGTATGTCTCTTGGTGTACGAATTGGATGGAGAGAGAGATGACCAATTTTTGGCATCATTTCCTTAATCCAAACCTTTGAGACTCGAACTTGGGACCTCCTGGAAGGAATTGAACCTTTGTGGAAAGGGGATGACAAGCTCATCTAGTAAATGGGGTATTTGTATTTAGCCACACATTTGCCTTAACTAGGTTGAAAATCTATCGATAAACATTTCTCCACAATGACCTCTGATTTTGCGGTATTTCCCGAATTATTACATCATAAAATGACCTCTGATTTTGCGGTATTTCCCGAATTACATCATAAAATGACCTCTGATTTGCGGTATTTCCCCATTTACATCCTTAAAAATGGCTGGATCGTGAGCCTAAATTCCTTTTTCTTATCACACAAGAAACAAAAAAAAAAAATCCCAACTCGGGATATTCCGGATTAAATAGAGTAAAAAATCCACCCTCTTAGATCTTCAAGGGAAATACCATTTAGATCTTTTTCGTCTGGTCTTCTTCTTCCCTTATTCTTTACTCTCTTTTTTTTAACTGTTTGTTAATAATGGCATCAAAAATAGGGGATGTTTCTTCATCTACTAAATTCAATTGGACGATTGAAAACTTTTCAAAGCTGAATGCAGAAAAAGGACATGACTCTGATGTTTTTTCTGTTGGTCCTTTTAAATGGTATGCCATCTGTTCATATAAGCACCGCTACTTACTTAGGGTTCGATTCATATATAACACTTGATTAATCTTCTGCTTTGATTAATTTTTTTAAGTTTTCACTAATAGGACGGTCAGGATTTGTCCCAAGGGACAAGGCGGGGGAGTTTATGATCACCTAACACTGGGACTTATGCCCATTAGGTTGATGAAATCGGTTAAAGTGGCATTCAGTTTCGCCGTTACTAGTCAAACTGATCCCTATAACACAAAAAAACTGGGTACTGTATTATTTTATCTAGACGAGTTATATATATATATATATATATATCACTAATATCGTATTATATATTTTGCTCGTTAATACATTTTTTTTTTTAACTTTATACATCTTTTTTTGGGTTTTACAGAATATAAATTAGAATTCCCTGAAAAGTGTGGTGGCTGCGGTTGGGAAAGATTCATGCGTCTTAGTGAACTCCATGACCCTAATAAAGGATATCTCTTGAATGATACTTGTGTGATCAGGGTCGAGGTTACCTGTTGGATGAAATATGAAGACTCGAAAGATGATGAAAATTTAAGTGAGGGTAATGCAATGGAGGGGAACAAGAAAGATGATGAAGATGAGGGTACTGAAAGCGACGAGGACAAGAAAGATGACGTAGATGAAGATGATGCCACCTGTAAAAACCAAAACCAGGTTGTAAAGACAGATATCGCTAGCACACAATCAATAAGGTATCCAGGTGCCGGACAACCCTTTGAGGAAGGACAACACTACAACAAGGTTGGTTTTGTGAGGACAACCATGAATATGAAGATGTTGGAGGCTTCAGTATTTTGAAGACACAAGCGCCGCTATATAAGCAGATATGGTTGAAATATGGACATATTCCTTCTGCCAAGGTTATGGCATTTATCGGGTCGTATCCAATCCTGGTTATGGTGGTTAAAGACTTGATGTGTTCAATAACAGATATGCATGCGTGCCATTATGTAGATTTATCATCTGATATGATCGAGAGATGGGAAGGTATGTTAAAAATGGCTGAGAAATTTGAGTTTAACATTGGATGGCTGAGGGAACGATTTGAACATATTAAAAAAGGTATGGGTAAGATGCAGAACTTTAAGACGGAACTGCTGGAGCATGGTCAGCAGTTGCGCGCAACAAAATCAAACATGAGGGTAATCAGGAATGTGTTGACAAATATAGATTTGCAGCTGATTGCGAGAAGGATGTCGTACGAGAGAAAATATCTGGGTTACTCTCCAAATCAGATACTGAAACCTATCTAGAAATTGGTGAAGATTTACTGCTTGATGGATTGCTGGTTGATCGCATGTATTAGCTAGACAGTGAAACTCTTTTTATTAGTATAGCTTAATACCATTAGGTTTTCTTATTCTTTTTTCTTTTATATGGTGGTTAAAGTCGATCGCACGTTTAGTTCCAATGAAATGATGCTCTTAGAACTTTTGAAAACATCTCATGTTTGAATTATTTGTTATATTGCAAATGTTCAATTATTTGCTATATTATCCGAGGGGCTTCTGATAGAACTTCTACCTGGTGTTAGTAGTACATGTTTCTCCAGCGCAGATTGATAATTTCATATCCATTTTAGATCTGCTTGCCCAGATTGGGAATTTTGAGCTGAACCACATACTTCTTATATCCCAAGGAAGAACGGTGTGTATCCATAGTTTGGCATTTAATTTCAATACTTCCGAGGTTGCAACCGCATGTAGAGCGAGCTTTTTTGTTCTTTCATTGGGGTTGTTTTTATTGCATGCCATTTCAAGTCAAACTTTTGTGTTTGCCCATGTCACTTACAATAAAAATAGCTAAACAGTGTCGCGTTTTATGGTTCTCTATGCAAATTTCTCGATACTAAAAGTTTATGTATATATTCAATCTTGTTACCTATCATGAACATCTGAGCCCATTTATTACTCTTCTGTAGATTGTTTTGATCTTTTAAATTAAAGAGCTTTTGGTTTTAACCAGTAAGCATGATAATGACACCAGATTTCTGACTTTGCATGTCTTCTTTGTGTTAAACCGCTAAACCGAAGAAAATGCCCATAGTAATAGTCTATATTTTATTTAAAAAAATGCCTTTAGTTACCTACGGGACAAGTAACAGCGGAGATTGCCAGCCAGAAAAACACAAAGGACGGTCAGGGAACCATCTTTCTCCATCAAGATAAAGGTCCCCAAAAATTACCCAAATTAAATAAGTTAGGATTAGCCTTAGCCCAACTTAAGTTAACCTAAATGATTGATTTACTAATCTGACCATATTTCTTAGTTTAATTAATGAAATTCTTCATTTAACTGTGGTTCTTAATTTGGCCCACAAAATACTAACCTTAACGAAGAAACTGGCTGCCCACGAAACACTAACCCTAGCTGAAAAATTGGCTGCCCTCAAAAAGGTTTAGCCGCTGATACACCTATAGTCTATATATGTAACTAGGGTTTAATTCCAAATTTTACGTGATGAATAAGAGCTCTCCAGCTCTTTCTCTTCTTCTATATTCTAGTTGTACTGCTCTTATTCTTTGATAATGGCATCAAAACTAAGGGATCTTGCTTCGTATTCATCTACCAAATTTAGCTGGGCCATTCAGAACTTTTCAAAGTTGGATGCTCATGAAGGACATGAATCTGATGTTTTTTCTGCTGGTTCTATTAATTGGTATGTTCATACATGTACTGCTAATTTTACTTTGCTTATCATAGAATTAATCTTCTGGTTTGCTTAATTCTTTTATGTTTTCACTAATAGGGCTGTCAAGATTTATCCCAAGGGGTTTCAGGAAGTTTATGAAGATCTGACACTGGAACTTATACCCATCCGGTTGACCAAACCGGTGGAAGTCAGATTCAGTTTCGCTGTTACTAGTCGAACTGATCCCTGGAACACAAAAAAACTTGGTACTGTATTATTTATTTTGCTGGTATTTATAATTTTTTTTTTTTGTTACATTACATGTTTTACCTTATGAATGATTTTGGGTTTTGCAGAAGGAACAAAATTCCTTTTACCTGTAAACTGTACTAATTGCTGGGGATGGAGTGGTTGGACAAAATTCATGCCTCTTAGTGATCTCCATGACCCTGATAAAGGATATCTCGTGAACGATACTTGTATTATTGAGGTTGAGGTTACTTGTAGGATGAGACCGCAAGGAAATTTAAACGAGGGTAATGCAAGGGAGGGGAAAAAGAAAGGTGATATAGATGAGTGTGCTACAAGCGACAATGACAGGAAAAAGATGACGCGAGTGGTCAAAGCTCAAACCAGGTTACAAAGAAAGAGATCACTAGTACACATTCTATTGAGTATCCAGGTGCTGGACAACCCTTTGAGGAAGGACAACATTACAACAAGGTTGGGTTTTCTGAGGACAACCAAGAATATGAAGATGTTGGAGGCTTTAGTATTCTGAAGACACAAGCGCCGCTATATAAGCAGATATGGTTGAAATATGGACATATTCCTTCTACCAAGGTTATGCCAATAGCATCGTATCCGATCCTTGTTATGGTGGTCAAAGAGTTGATGAGTTCTATAACAGATATGCGTGTGTGCCATTATGTAGATTTATCATCCGAAATGATTCAGAGGTGGGAAGGTATGATATCCATGGCTGAGAAATTTGAGTTTAACATTGGATGGCTGCGGGACCGATTTGAACACGTGATAAAAGGGATGTGCGGGATGCAGAATGTTAAAACTGAACTGCTGCAGCATGGTCAGCATTTACGTGCAACAAAATCAAAGATGTGGGTACTCAGGAATGTGATGACAAAGGTGGAGGCTCAGCTGATTGCCGAGAAGGATGACGTGCGAGCGAAAATATCTGGTCTACTCTCCAAATCAGATATGGAAACCTATCTTGAAATAGGTGAAGATACTCTCCTTGCTGGATTACTAAGTCAAGTCTTTTAACTAGACATTAGATCGGTTTTAATTAGTATTTTCAGTATCGTTAGTCAAGCTATAGTAGCAGTAGCAGTATTAGTTTCTTTTCCTTTTTTCGTATTCTTTGAAAGTTCTTCTATCCCACAATGGAGACAAATGGCATCTCTCATACCGACATTACAAAAACTTATTTTTCCATCGTATCGGAAATGGTTTAAATAAGCAAATGTGGGAATTATATAAATGCCCTCCTTTTTCACGGGCTTCAAAATTACCCTTATGAAGCAATAAAAATACCCCTCCCTATCTAAAGCCCGTTAGCCCATTTAAAATTCGGTGAGATTACAGAATTGCCCTTTTATATAATTAATTATCACAAACCAAGAGAGAGCTGTTTTTAGTTCAGCGCTCAACTGAAAAAAGCTGGAAAAAGAGAGCTCGCTCAAGTTGGAGAGAAAAATCTTGGTTTCCAGTGATTCATCATCTTCATAATGATTTCCTTCAACTGATTTGTGATCTTCTTATTCTTCTAAATCTATATTGATTTAATCGTTCGATCTGTTTAATTTGAGATCTGAATTGAGTTTCTTCATCAACAACGATTCAACAGAAAATTCTCGATCTCGCAACAATATGTAATGCTGATTAGTTATTGAAGATGGGTAGAAAATTATATGTTATTTGCATTTTCAATTTGTAGTTTATAAATCTTCAATTTCTAAATTCAGTTTTTTTTTTCTTTTTTGTTTTGTTGCAGAGAACGAGTTTCTGGAAGCTTTATTGTGTGTTATTTGATTCTACTTGATTGATTTGTTCATTTATTTGAATTCGAATCGTTATTCATCTCTCAAACAGGTATTATACAATCTTCAATCTCCGTTTTTATTTTTTGAATTTGTTTGTTTTACTTTGCATAGTATGGATGAATTATTAGTAATATATTCAAGTAACATATTATGATGTTTGTAGCTGTTCTTCTTGTTGTTGACATAGATTTTTCATAGTTGACATTTGAAATTTTGTACAATTTCCAGATTATTTGTATCAACATTGGTTGTTGATGCAGTTTGTTTCTTCAACTTTCATTTGTTGATGCAGATTACTGGATAATTTTCTGATTATGTTTTGTTGATTGGTTTTTTATTGTGTCAACATTGGTTGTTGATGAGTTAGTAGGAGAATTATTTGGATAATACTCATTGTTTGAAGCTTAAACTTATTGTTTATATTCTCAGTTTACATATCTAACGTTCGACATTAAATATATCTTTCACGAGGCGCAGCCAGGTGATGTGCGACATGTCTGAATTTGTATCTTAGGTTTGGTTTAGGCTTTTTTCTTAAGATTTTCTATGATTTTTTTATCAAGGAGCATGTATGTTAATGTAGTTTTTCATGTTGTTGGTTCACATTTGCACCGCGGATACTGATGCGACGCGTAGTAACATATATGATGATGTTTTATGCTGTTTTTTGTATTACAGTCCTTGTTTGCTGACATAAAATTTTCATTGTTGGTACTAAAAATTTGTACCAACAATGAAAATTGTATCAACATTGGTTTTGTTGATTATCTGTGTTGATAGCTGTTACCAGACTAATTGTATCAACATTGGTTTTGTTGACCATGATTAGAGTGTCAACATTGTTTTTATTAGATTTGTTGATCCATTTTGATTATTTTATTGTTGCATGTCAAAGATGGCTGTTGCAGAGTTCACTTTATCAATTTGACCTTATCGCATCTTGTACGGAGTTAACTACCGCAGCGAGTTGATTAGTGTGGTCAAAAATTCTGGCCTTATATCCTCGAAAACCTCGTAATTTTTGGTTACACTGTTGATGGAATTTCACATGTGATTAATCACGATCTTGAGTTGAGGTTTTTCATTCACTATTGTATCTCCAAAGGTGATGCGGTGAAGTTTAACATCCTGTTTAATCTTGTTGTTGATGATGTTCCTAGTTCTTCTTACATTGGTCCTTCATCATCATCATCAAGTTGTGTTTCAAATAATGATCTTGCTATTGTAGAAGATTTGACCGATGATTCACTATGGTCATAAGGGTCCCAAGAAGTCAGATGCTTGGGAAAACATCTTAACTGGAGTAGGGCAGGTTTTTGATAATAAAATCCATTGTCTTGATAGTGTTAAGAAGTATGAATATCATAGTGGTTACAAACTTGACGTACGTAAGAGTGACAAGACACGTTACACTGTCCGATGTGTTAACCATGAAACTCAATCTTGTAATTGGAGGTTTCATGCGTCTCTCGTTGCCAATTCTAATGGTGTGTTTCAGTGCAAGACGTTTAACGAGGAGCATGCATGTGATTTATCTTCTTCTGATCCAGCAAAGGTCGGGATGACAAAGTCTTTTCTAAAGGATATCTTAATTGATGAATTTCGAGCATCAAAGAAGAAAAAGACTGCAATGATGTTAGATTTGCTCCATCGGGAGTATGGTATTGATCTCTCGTATAGTCGGGCATACCATGGGTTACGATTCACTAAAGAGTCTCTTTGGGGTGATGATATCAAGTCATATTCAGACTTTGTTTGGTATAAAGACTCAATTGAACATTATAATCTGGAAGGCGTCGTTAAGTTTGAGTATGATGGTGATACGAAGCGCTTCCAGAGGTTTTTGTTGCTTTTGAAGCTTCAATCTTGGATTCAATAAGTATTGTCGCCCTATGTTATTTATTGATTGCACTTTCCTCACTGGGAAGTTTAAGGGAGGTCTTATGGTTGCTTGCGGGAAAACTGGTAACCAAGGTATGTTTTTTAATCTTTTTTCTCTTCTTTTAAGTATTAAGTGTTTCAATTTTAGTTTCTGAATCACATAACTTTGGTCATCCCATAATCATTTGTTGTTTGATCACATAATAATTATTGTTGATGCATTATATCCACAATTTCAAATGTTGTTTTGTTTATCCCATTATTGCAGTTGTTGACCCCTTTTTTCTGTATCAACTCTTGTTGTTGTTCCATAATTTGTAGTTGTTGATGACATAACTTCTTTTTGCAGTTGTTGATGACATAATTCCATAATTCCCACTAAATGCAGTTTGTTGATACCATAATTGTTTGTTGTTGATCCCATAATTTCAGTTGTTGACCTCTTTTTGTAGTTGTTGATACCATATTTGCAGTTGTTGATTCCATAATTTTTGTTATGAATCCCATATTTTGCAGTTGTTGATACCGTAATTTGTAGTTGTTGACCTCTTTTGTAGTTGTTGATACCATAATCGCAGTTGTTGATACCATAATAGTAGATGTTGATCACATAACTGCTGTTGTTGATCCCATAAATTTTGTTGTTGACCCATTAACTTGTTCATGGATATCATTTTTTGTGTGTTACTCTTTGAATCTTTTTTTTTTTTTTTTGTATTTGCTAGAGATCTTTCCGATTTGCTTTTGGTATTGTACCTTGCGAAAATTGTGATTAGTTGGGAATGGTTCCTAACCAACTTTGAAGTGTATTATTAGTGAAGACCGTCCACCTCCATCATATCGCATCCGTGGATCTGGCATTTGGAAGCATGTCCCTCTAGTCTTTCCAAAATCTTTCCATTCTTTTTGTTTGTACCACATGAAAGGTAATGTTCCTGTTCCAAAGGGTAAGAAGCAGGCAAAGCTGGCACATGAAGTTGTTTGAAGAGTGCTACACTACCTTAACAAAGGAGAAATTTTTTTCCGCCACCAAGAGTTTGAGCAATCTCAAGCTTGATTCAAGTGATTGATTGGATGGTGAAGATTCCATTTGAGAACTCGGGCAGCTCATGCTTTTCAAGGAGAAAGGTGGGGTGAGAACACCTCGAATATTGCGGAGAGTTTTAATAGTGTTATCAAGCATGAGAAGCGGCTCCCAGCACTAGAGCTTGTGGATTGTATTCGTGCTTATGTAATGGAGAAGAACTACGAAAGGTTGGTGTTGTCTAGTAAGTGGAATTCCAGGACTTACACCACGGATGCAAGCTAGACTCAACAAGAGGATTACCGACTATCGTTTCTACAAGTTTAGATAAGCAAGTGATAAAGTATTTGAAATAATTTCTCCCAGCTGGGTAAGCATATGGTGGATTTGGATGCTAGGACATGTACACAAATTGGTGGCGAAGCATAGTTTCCCTTGCACCCATTCCATGAAATCTATGTTGCGAGATTGGGGACGACGAACCTTACAAGCACATCAACGTATTATACCACCGAGTACTACAAAGGTTTGTATGGTCGTCCTATCTATCCTATTCCCAACCATGAGAGGCCACCTAAAATTAATGAAGAAGGTTATGTCCTACCTCCCAATGGTGGTTGAGCGTCAGCTGGAAGGCCAACTGCTTCAAGGTACGAGGGTTCTCGAGAGAAAGTTCGAAAGAAGAGGAAGTGTGGTCGATGTGGAAGACTTGCCTTCCACAACCGTCGTAGATGTCATGAACCCCTTTGTCTCCTCCTGCACCAAGTGTTTCGCGGGGAGTCTAACTCTGAATGATCAACTTCTTGAGGAGAATGTTGTTCTCAAGTTTTACTTGGATGATTTACTATTTCTCCAACTCTCTTTTTTACCTTTTTATGCTAGTTTGTTGAATGATCAACATGGATGTTAGTTATCTTTATGCTTTCTCTATATTTTGTTGTTAGATTTCTTGTGTTTTTAATGACATACATTCTCTATTATTTTGTTTAGCAATGTCATTCTTGTCAGTTTATGTCAGTTTGCAGGTTTACTGTTTTTTTTATAGGAAAAAATACTATATAAAGCTGTATCAACATATCAATGTTGATGCAAGTCGGGTATCAACTTTCAATGTTGATGCCCTATTCTTTGGATCAAGTTCCATTTGTTAAGGCTTCTTTGAAATGAAAAAATTTGCATGGTTACAAGTTAACTACTTTATATGTGTATTCCTGCAAGCTTTTTACTATGTAAATAGTAACAACATGTTAATGTTGATCCAAGTCATGGTATCAACATTGAATGTTGATACCTCTTAGTGCATCAACTTCCATTGTTGATGCCTACTGAAAAGAAAAAAAATTCATGGTTTTATCTGTATATATTCAAGTTGATACCATGAGCTGATCATACCTGTAATTCTTACTACCAAGACCCATTCACTTTACTTTATGTGAAACCAATCAGTTTTTCATCAATTAATTTTTTGACCCATTATTTTTTGGTATCAACTTCCAATGTTTGATACCAAAAATGTATCAACTTCCATTGTTGATGCTCAATAAAAAAAAATTCATGGTTTTATCTATATTTACAAGTTAACTCCATTAGTTGATCATACCTGCAACCTGTACAAGCAACATTCATTTACTTGCATAACCAAACCATTCATTCAGTTGATAATCACTTTAGTAACTAATAGTAATATTAATTGATAACAAAATAGTACTAAACACATCCTCCAAATAAAAGATGTGTTTTCAAACTAACATTTAAATAAATTAGCGAACCTACAGGAGCAACTAAATTAGTTACCGGTAAATATTAAACTACACCTAAGTGTGTTTGCTCTAATCTAATGGTTCAATAGAATCTTGTAGGTTGATAACCTCTTCGGCCAAGTCTGTAATTTCTTGTACTTGATTACCATCTAATTCTTCAAGAATCTTGAATGTTGACTACCTCTTCAATGAGTCTTTAAGTTGCAAAGTTGGTTGCCATGCATTCAATTCGAGATAATATTCTGCGGTAATCTTTGCTCTCTTCCGGTTTATGTTCTCATGGTATTGGACCTTCTTACCATCTAAATCCCAGCAATCTCCACGCTTCACCAAGCACTTCATGAATAATAAGACGTGCATTGCGCAGTCCAGCACTGTTAGGCTGGGGTGCTTAGGGTAATGGTCTAACTTTGTAATTACTGTTCATCCTGTCTCGACATCTTTTATACCCATTTCGTTCAGGGGTGAGTCGAGTTTGTACCATGAGATTGTATCTTGCTCGTTGTATCGTTTGTAGTGATGAATGGTGTTGAAGATCAACCATCTTCCACGTATCAACGCAAGAAGTACCAGTGGAAGGGTTTCCCGTCCTATCTTGTAGACACATCGGTATCATCGATGTTGCTTCATGTCATCCACCGGTATCTTTCCCTCAAGATACCACTTTACGTATATCCCCGCTAGCTACTTTGCACACCTCATTATTTGCATCATTTTCTTGGCAGTTAGTTTGTTTTTTACCGATAACAACAATAATTCATTCATTTGTTCATCATAATTTTATGTAACTAGTTATTCAAAAGACAGATTAAGAGTTGTTACTTACATAAGCATTTGAATTCGAATTGAGTGCTTCTTCCCATAGTATGCGGGCTTAGATGGATTTTTATCTTGGAATTCAGCACGGTGCTGTAGTAATCAACTATCTCACTGTTAATGTTGATGTTGTTCATTAGAAATTGCATATGCCTTCCAGTGACCCACTCTTCTTGTTCATTGTCGAAATAAAAGGTACACGCTTTGGTACTGCATTTGCAAAGTTTATGTTAGCTCCACGACATTACATAACATATTAATGTTGAAGTATTATTATCTTGACATTACATATCACCAAATTCTAACCGCAAATTGGTTATTATCATGGCATCAACTTTCATTGTTTATGTCTATGGATAAACATGCAATTTGTTTCGAGTTACATACCATTCATTTGCTTGCTCAAAGAATGGACCAATGACCCTTTTTCGTCCTCGGTGCGGGATTCCCGAGTTTGAGGTCTTGGCTTATTCAGCGGTATTGGCTCAGGTGACGCCTCATCAACGTAATCATCAAGGAGGTGAATAACTGCATCCTCTTTTTCTTCAACTCCTCCCCCTTTCTTCTTTCCTTTGGTTCTGCTCTGGTCCTCTTCTTCACATTAACTGGAGGTGTGTATTTATCTCAAGCATTCCTTGATGACCTTGTGTTATACCTCCTTCCTCTTCCAACATGACTTCATACCGATTCCTTTGTCTCTGCGTCGATTCGAATCATCATCTTGGGTGGTGTCTTCGCTTCCAGTTGGGCCATCAATTTCATCAATTCGAATAGAACTTTAAGGCCTTCCAAGACATTATCGTCACCACTTTTAGTGTAGGAATATATTTTGTTTGTTGTGATGGATCATCTTCCATCTCTTTTGCATCGATAGGAGTATAAATTTTAAGCGTGATCGCATCGAAGCTTGGACCACCGAAGTTTGGGGTAGTACACTGCAAGGAAATAATCCAATTAGATTAACATGTAATAGTCCTATTTAAACAGTATCAACATATCAGTGTTGACTCATTATTTTTTGGAATCAACAATTGTTGTTGATTCTTCTATTGTTATTAACAAGGAATCAACAATTGTTGTTGATGCTATCTCATGGCATCAACTCCACATTGTTGATATAATTTTTTTATGTTTATCAATCAACTTTTTTAATCTATATAACATTGCGACATTAGCATTATAACCAAAAATAAAACTAGCATTTTATCTCTAGCATTACAACAGAATTTTATATGTTCATTTGTCATAATGAAAGAACCCAAATTGAAACTTGTATAATCAAAATTATCAACATACTTTTTCATAATCACGATTTGCATACATTTTCAAATTGTATAATCACGATTGTAGGGACATTACCCGATTTGTCTAGAAGTATAGCCTTAATTGGAGGAGTTGAATAAACAAGTACATCTCCCACCATCTCCACTTCTTCCATGTTTGTTCTCTTTTCTTCATTATCATCTTATGTCGGTTGATTTGTTTTACAAATATCTCGCAATCACATTAGCAATCACTGTAGATTCACTTCCTCATTTGAGTCTCAACCACATTAGCAATCTTTGGATTCACTTTCTCATCCCAGTTACCAGTGTCTGGAACCACATTAGCAATCAAGATTTGCTTCCTCTTGTCTTCTTTTTTCTTCTTTTCTAAAGCACGTCCCATCCTCCAAATTACCAATAAATTTGGGTCTATTTGTATATTGACATTCAATCCACTCGATAACCCTTTTTAAAGCTTTTCTACAAATCGGTTTCACCTCCATCCTAAAGTGACGGTGCCATTTGACTTGATTCTTCTTCTCATTCAAGTCATCTTCATCCCGCTTTTCGAAGGTTTCAACTCGGTTTCCATCTCATCTTGATCTGATTTCTAGATGGTTCTTCATTTAAAGCAGTCTCAATCATATCATTGATTTCCTGTTGAGTACTCTCTGACGTTTCTCTTGCTTTTTTGATATTTTTATCCTTTTCTTCCCATTGCTTCACTTCTATAGCAATTTCATCAAGTCTCGCTTTATCCTCAGGCTTCAAATGCATCATGTCCTTGTTGTTGTCAATAAGTTTCTTCATGAATATTATGTTGCTCATTGATTTAGTCGCTTGCCCCCTCCGTTCATATGTTATCTCTTGGTTGTCAAGTAGAAGATTAATGTTATCCTCTATCGATTCTCATTCCTATGCCTCTCTACTTCAATCGGCGTCTTTGGTGCTAACATGTCTATCAAATACATCTCTTCTTCTCATTCACGGGATCAACAACATCTTCATGAACACGCAAATCGACATAAAAATACTGTTAGCATAATATTTTTTTCCAAATTTATAACCATAATATATCTTTCACGAGGGCGTAGGCCCCAAAGTGATTTGCGACACTAAGACTGAACTACATGTTAGATATGATGTCAACTACCATTGTTGACACAAAATAGAATGTGAAAGATTTAAATTTACGTGTAAACATTTGTTGTCGACTCTCAGAAATTGTATCAACTTCTATGTTGGTACACAAAATATATATTTTTGATTACATTCATTTTTGGGTCAACTTCCATTGTTGACATACATTCAATAAATGTGCAAGTATAATCTGTATACATATAAATGCTCCCTAAACTGGTATCAACTTCCATTGTTGACACAAGTATAATTGTTATAATCAGTACACATTTGTGTATCAACTTTATTTTGTTGATACACTAACTTTGTTTGTTGACTCCCTAAACGGTATCAACTTCCTTTTGTTGACATGAAAAAAAGTGAAATCTATTTGAAATATAAATTGAGTAAACAAATATGTTACCTTACGAGTGAACCAAGTCATGTCCATGGTATCTCCAAATTTCCCTTGAAATTGTTTTACCAGTTCTTTGTAGATTGCATGTTGGCTCCATCTCATGAATCTTGGTGTTGCGGTTTCAAAATTTGTCCTCTTTGCGACAAAGTTTTTAACATGTTCGCAGAACCAATACTGCATACAGAGAATCAATGATGTTAGTTTGACGTACAGTATGCATTTTACTATTTTCAAAAATAAACATTATATTAAATGAACTTTTTCTTTTTTTTACTGGCAGTAGAATTGTGCAGCCAGGAACACTTCCATTATTTCCTTTCTGCTTTCCAATGTATTTAAGCGAGATAGGTTACTATGTGATCTCGGCCATGACACTTTCTCCATGTTCAAAATATAAGGAAGCCAATTCTTTGCAAGTCTGTTGCACTTAATGCAGGAAGAAGACAACCGTATGCACAGCCCACATAGCAAATAATCTCACAAAATGTTGTGGGTCGGGCGATCCTCGGCGGAAGCTTTTAGTTTGCGCTCAATTTGAGACTTCTTTATTTTATCACTCTTATGTTCTTCTTCCCTGCTCCGAACTTGTTCTCAAACCATGTAGTGACTTCTGACATCATTTTTTTCTTGAAAGAACTTCTTCAACTCCTCACTCTGGATGACCCTTTTTATCTTGAAGATTAATGAAAAGTCTGTTGGCTCTATTTTGCACTTAGCGATAAGAAGTTTTCTTTTTTCCAAACTCAATATGTTCTTTTCTTTATCGAATGCTCCAATAAGTAATTGTATTGCCAGGGACGATTTTGACTAACCACTTATCATTTGTTGCATCGATCTCTTTTCCAGTGTAGAATGGTCTTATAAGTTCCCAGAACACACATTCCTTTAGTGCTTTTCCATTCTTGTTATCTCCTCCTACTTCAAACAGCTTGTATAGAAAGTTGCAGATTTCAATCAATGGTATTAGACATGATTTGAAATTCGTTTCGCTCTTCCTACTTCGACCTGCATACACGCAACTCATTCATTTAATTTTATATTTAATATAGAAATGAACTTAACTATATTGCAGCATAGAACTCAAATAAAAAAAAATGTATAAAGTTTTACCTGTTTGTTCTTCCTCTGTTTCGCCTTCTGCGTCTACTTGTTGTTGTTCTGATTCTGAATAAGATTCTTCATCCTCTGAATCATCTTCAACCTCCAGCTTTTTCTTTCCTTTACTTGTTTCTGCTTGTTGTTCATTGTTCTTCTTCTTCTTTCCGTTGCTTCCTCTTCCTGGTCATTCTTCTTATTGGTATCCCTCTTTGTTTTTGTTGCTTTAGCTCTTTGACTTTCTTGTTCCGATTCGTCTTATTCCGAATCTACTTCTGGTTCTTCATTTATGCTGCTCTTTCTTCTTTTAACAACGTCTTGCTCTTTATCAACCAACAACTGCTTGTTCACTCTCTTCTTTTTTGTGGCTACATCTTTATTACTCTGTTGTGAATTATCTTCTTCTGTACTCTTTGGATTTACCCTTGGCGATCTTCTCACTCCTTTCATCTAATTTTAAAAACAAAGATTAATTTTGTCAAGATTCAATAATCAAAGTATTTTTAAAACATCATTAATTTTGTCTGCATATGTTCTTGATACCATCAAGTGGTATCAACTCCTTGTTGTTGACAACAATCTACTTGTATAATTCACATTGTTGATACCATCAAATGGTATCAACTTCTATTGTTGATTCCAGGATATTCTATAACCAAAATAGTTATTACATGAAATTATTTGGTAAGTTATTAGTTTTATGTTATGTCATTCATTTATAATCAATAACAACAATTACCATATAGTCTTAGACACTAGTTTCATTACCATATAGTCTTAGACACTAGTATTATATCTCTAGCTTCATTCATTCAACAAGTAACAAGTTCATGGCTTATTCATTACTTATACCTCATAAAGCGGGATAACAACTCCTATTATTTCACCTCATCTGTTAGCATCAACAATCAAACATCAAATCCTATGGTTATTCATTTTAATTTCCATGAACCCAACATCATACATACAACAAAGCATTTCAAGGCATTTTTGTGTATCAACAAAGCATTTCATGGTATCAACAAAGCATTTCAGTGTATCAACAAAGCATTTCAGTGTATCATCAAAGCATTTCAGGTCATCAACAAAGCATTTGACCTCATAACAAGCATTTCAATGTATCATCAAAGCATTTCAGGTCATCAACAAAGCATTTGACCTCATAACAAGGTCATCAACAAAGCATTTCAGGTCATCAACAAAGCATTTCAGGTCATCAACAAAGCATTTTATCACCTCATCTAAAGCATCAACAACTGAAATTGGATATCAACATCTACTCTTATGCTTATTCATTTGAATTTCATATAACCAACATCAACTGAAACTGGAATTTAAGTTATCAACTCTAATTGTTGATATCATACATACAACAAAGAATTTTAGGGTATCAACTCTAATTGTTGACCCCATATATTAACATCAACAACAACCGAAAGTGTGACTAATCAAGAAATTGTTTCTTACCTCTTTCATTTGAAACGCAACTTCTAAAAACTCAAAATCAACTTCTAACCTAAAATCAAAATCAATGAATTAGATTCAAACTAAGTTCATACCAAGTTAAATCAAACACATAAGAAGCAAGAATTGGTCATAAATCGTACATGCAACAACATTTTTTTCTCAGAAAAATAAATCTGATTTTCTAAAACCTAAGAAATCTACTTCAAAATGTTAAAAAAAAAAACATCATCGGAAAGGAAAATCTCCATCAATACGAGTAAGTAGAAGATGATAATCATGTTTACCTCTTTCAATTTTGTATTTGAATCTTCAAAATCAGTAAAACCTAATTTTCTATCATTTCTTCTTTGATTTCTGGATTATTCAAACTGAGAATGATGAAAACCCAATCGGTTACTGAGACTGAAACTGGATTATATATAAGTTTGACAGTTTCTTATTGAACGGTTTTGAATTTCAAAATTTCAGCAGTTTTCTGTAACTGCAAGATGGAGAAGAAGTGGAGAGAGGAAAGTCGTGAATTGTTTTGAAAACGGCTACTGCACTAAATGATTCTCCAACGTTAAAACCCTCAAATATATTGAGGGGCAAAATCGTAATCTGACAATCCCGATATTTTAGGGAGGTATTATTATTTTAGGGAAGGGTATTTTGTTGGGCCTCTATTATAGGGGTATTTAATTAATGTACCCTAAGCAAATTGGTTACCTCACCACCAAAACCTAAACCCTGACCAATGCTACCCAATCCAATCAGTTTCTGATCTCATTGATCCCTAGACCCACATGCTGGAATCCTGATGTTGATGGTGGTTTTTAAACAAAGGGTAAAATCGTAAAACCCCAAATAACCTAATGTCACCGTAGACACATTTATTAGAACATAATGCATGTAGTCAGTAATTAATAGGGGATACTTTTTCAAATTAGGGTTACAACGAACAAAACCCTAATTCCCCTCTCCGTGTGATGGCAAATCATGCCGACCACACCCTAGCCCAAGTTAGCAACGCCATGCCAAACACACTCTTGCCTTGGCCCTAGTTATGCTAGTCACACAAACGCGCCAAAGCATGCCAACCATGCTAACCGCACCTCCGTGCCAATGGCAAATCATGCCACCACACCTAGCCCAAGCTAGTGCGCCATGCCAAACGCACTCTGCCTTGGCCCTAGCTATGCTAGTCACACCAAACGCGCCAAAGCATGCCAACCATGCTAACCGCACCTCCGTGACAATGGCAAATCATGCCAGCCACACCTATCCCAAGCTAGTCGCGCAATGCCAAACACACTCTGACTAGGCCCTAGCTATGCTAGTCACACCAAACGCGCCAAAGCATGCCAACCATGCTAACCGCACCTCCGTGCCAATGGCAAATCATGCCACCACACCTAGCCCAAGCTAGTCGCGCCATGCCAAACGCACTCGCCTTGGCCCTAGCTATGCTAGTCACACCAAACAACGCCAAAGCATGCCAACCATGCTAACCGCACCTCCGTGACAATGGCAAATCATGCCACCACACCTATCCCAAGCTAGTCGCCAATGCCAAACACACTCACGACTAGGCCCTAGCTATGCTAGTCACACCAAACGCGCCAAAGCATGCCAACCATGCTAAACGCACCTCCGTGCCAATGGAAAATCATGCCATCCACACCTAGCCTAAGCTAGCCGCACCTCTATGCCAATGGCGAATCATGCCGACCATACCAAACGCGCCGAAGCATGCCAACCTCTATGCCAATGGCAAATCATGCCAGCCACACCTACCCTAAGCTAGCCGCACCTCTATGCCAATGGCAAATCATGCCAGCCATACCAAACGCCAAAAGCATGCCAACCATGCTAGCCGCACCTCTATGCCAATGGAAAATCATGCCGCCCACACCAAACGCGCCAAAGCATGCCAACCATGCTAGCCGCACCTCCGTGCCAATGGCAAATCATGCCAGCCACAGCTTTCCCAAGCTAGCCGCGCCATGCCAAACACACTCGGCCTTGTCCCTAAAACGCCGTCACGCCACGCCAAGCCAAACACCCTTACCTTGGCCCTAGCCGCGCCATGCCAAAGTAGCGCCCGCACCTAGGCTTGCAAACCATGCAACCTAGGCCAAATTGGCCACGCATGCCATTGTCACATGCCAACACGCTCGCTGGTAGCTTTTCTCACCAGGGCGTGGCCCTAATGGCCGAGCATGCCATTGGCATATGCCAACATGCTCGCTGGTAGCTTTTCCTACCGGTAGCGACCCAAATTGGCCAAGCATGCCATTGGCATATGCCAACACGCTCGTTGGTAGCTTTTCCTACTGTATGCGACCCAAATTGGCCCTACGGATGCCATTGGCACATACCAACACGCTCACCCGGTAGCTTTTCCTACTGTGTCGTGACCCAAGTTGGCCACGCATGCCATTGGTACATGCCAACATGCTCGCCAGTAGCTTTTTTTCTACTGAGTAGCGACCCAAATTGGCCACGCATGCCATTGGCACATGCCAACACGCTCGCTCGGTAGCTTTTCCCTACTGTGGCGCGACCCAAATTGGCCACACATGCCAACACGCTCGCTGGTAGCTTTTCCTACCAGGGCGCTACCCAAATTGGCCACGCATGCCATTTGCACATGCCACACGCGCCTCTAGTAGCGCCACTTGCACTCAAGATGCAACCAACACTCGAGACATCAACACAAACTGGGGGATGCTTTTTAGGGTTTTGGTTTGGCGGTCACTGATGCATGGCGTACACTACGCTCACATTAAGAAAGCGTGAATAGGAATAAAGCGGTCAAATAAATGAGGAAATAATGGTGAAAACATTTTCACCCATAAACACTCATGCGGTTACCACCTCCTCCCATTATTTCACCCTTTACTCTCTTCCTTCATGAGGCCAGAGTTAACGTTTCACCTCGACTTGTATAAATAGGTCTTACATATTTTCATCGGACAACAAGTCTCGGTCAGGAGAAAAATACAACACTCTAAGAAAAGGCAACTTTGCAAGCTCTCCAAAAATCTTCCATCTCCTAAGCTTTCACTTTCTCATACAAGTCGAGACACTACTCTCCAATAATTATTCTAGTCTCAACACCTTTCTTTGCTTCCTCCCCAAATCAACCCTTCTCCTCCACTTTGTGATAAAGAAGTTTGACGGCCATTTCTTGGTTTAGGCCGGGACTTGTGCAGATTGATCTCTCGAATCTATAAAATGCTCACGTGCGAAGACATTTGTTTAGGGTTTAAACCAGTTTCTCACTCCACCTACCGAATTTACCAAATCGTAGCGATTTTTACCCATAAACAATTGGCGACCACGATGGGAGGATTGATCTATCGGTTACAATATCGATTTATGTCGATATCGTTCTTTGACCCAGATGTCAAGATGATAGGGAAGGCGACTCAATCCGACTCAATCGCCGGACAACCGGGTTACCGGTTGTAAAAACTACACCGAAAATCCGGGGACTCGTGAAGATGCTACCAAGCGATTGGGGACTTGCTGGCGATGCTACCAGCAAAGCCGCCTTTTACATGGAGAGGGGCGTGTTCGTAAAATCCTATGGAGTGAGTAAATTTAGACTGGGCAAGATATACGATCTGTTTTTAGGTTCTTAATAAAACCATCATACTATTGTGTCTTGTGCCTATTGCTAGCACACACTTTCATAAAAGCAATATTCCTTTCACAAAACATAATCGAGTTATATTATCAAAACCATTCATCCCGAAATAATCCAATATCTCAAAAGCTACCACTGTCTATCAAAACCTATCGAACTTTGAACCGGACATCCAAGATGTTTTTCTCAAAAAAAAAAAAAAAAAAAAAAAAGAAGAAAAACCTAAATGAAAGTTTAACAGAGAAACATTCAAGGAAAATCATCCAACGAGGTCCGCTCTTCTTGGAGAAAGTCAATTTTGCATTTTCAAGAGCCGCTCTCTTCATAGTTAACATCTTGGAAAGCTTTTCGAGTTCTACCTCCTGTCGTGCAATCTCCTGCGAGAAGGATTTCGATTGTCAGATCTTTCGACTTGGATCTCGGCAAGGCTTTCGACAAACCACGAAGCGTTGAACTCCTTTTCTACGCACACGTCGCGATGGTGCTCCCAGTCGGCAATAACGTCTTCAGAAACAGTGTGGCCAGTCACCTCACGCATATTCTCGATGGAAGATAGATCCCCTTCCACACGCTTAACCAGCGCAAATCGACTAGTGACCTTCTTGGTTGTGGCCATATGTCCGCATTTTCTCCCAGTTCTCGTGTACAACGCCTCATACTTAGCCGAAGACGGCTGAAACCGCCAACCAAAGACATGACCCTTAAGGAAACCAAAATGCGGGATCAAAATGGCGCCTTCAATCGGCCTCACGACTCGCAAAGGTCTTCTTCCATGTCTGCATAGCAGAAACCATCGAGAATCATCCACCGTTTGAACCACATCTGTACCTGACAATTGGCTAACTCCCATCTCCAAGTCACCGGCGGTGGTCACCAAAGGCAAGTTTTCGTGTGGCTCACCCCAGAATCGTCCTACGAACTTGAGTTAGACATTTTTCAAAAGAAAAAACGGAAGAATAAAGAAAAAGAAGCGCGAAACTCACCGAACCACTTCCCGAAAAAGAACCAGTCTTTGCCAGAGGAATCACTCTCACTTGTCGAACTTTCTTCTTTCTCTTTACTCATCACCGCTATGAGGAGGCTCAGTGCTGCCGGAATTCTTCGAAGAAATTGTCGTCTCCTGGCAACGTGCAAGGGCAGCGAAGGCATTAACACTACCGAAGCCCTTGAAGAAACAAGACACATGTTTTCAGCAGAAATTCACGTGTTTTGAAACAAACCAACAAGGAGGCGACACATACATGGTTATTGGAAGAACTGAAAGACACGAGAGATGGGGGAGGATCTTTTGAAACCGCCCGAACTCCGCCAAAGACGATTATTCGTTCTCTTTTCCTTTGCCTAGGGACTTTCCAGAGTTGCCGAGGCAACTTTCGCTGGGATCTCTCAACATTGGATACTTCTTCAAAATGCCGGGAATGTTTACAACGAACATTCTCCACCACGTTATTTACAAAATCTTGGATCATAGTGAACTCATCGTACTGAACTCATTATAGCCAAAAAGTCGTCGAAGTTACTCTTCCCGTCTGAAAGAAGGGAAGCGGATACTCCGGCTCAAGGGCATCAAGCGTTGAGGGTGGCATGCAATGAATCTTTAGGAACCACCACGTAAGCAAGAGGCACCCCTTGATCGAAACCCATGTGACGAAGCGACACGGTCCAATATTGTAGCGGCTATTCGGAAAGACCCCATGAAGAAAGACGGCATATGGCCAACATACGCCTTTGAATAAACAAGTTTTTCGCCAACACTCAAGTTGCCGTCGAATATAAAGACATGATCGGAGCGAAGCAAAGGTGTCAATTTGAGTCACCGACCTATGGACCGGCTCCCATGGGCGAAAACGATTTCATGCAACTTATCGAGAAGACTAACCAAGCTCATGCCAACTCTTGGACGCTTATTCACCCATCGAAGAATTCGGGAGCCGCCCCGGCTCGCGGGAATCGAAGGCAACGGTTTCAGAGCATACTTCTCAAAGTGCTCCCATATCCAGGGCTTGCATGAAAAGCAACGTGCACATATGAATCCACTTTCATGAAACCATTCAAAACCCGCATGTTCGCAACTAGGTGATCCAGATGCACATACAGGGAACCAAGGAATAGCTTGCCAATGGGAAGAATCTCACCTTTTGCTAACTTCACGGCAATCACTAGCAACTCTGGTCTTATTTCCTTCTTGCCGGAACCATCATCAAAAATGTCTCTAGACAACCAGAGAGCCAAAAATGCCGACATGAAGATCGCCGCTTTTTCTTTTAGGTTCCATCTTATCCTAAAACCATTGAGATATCCCGCTATAAAAGCACCTTTCATCCTCTTCCTATTTAATCTTGGACTTTGCGGTGGAGTCTTTTCGAGCCGTAATCTCCCAACTTAGCGGCAAGTATTTCCCGCATCTTCTCCTCACCTTCGACAATCGAGATATTAAGATTCCGGTTCTGGAAGATTCAAACAAGAGAGCCACACTCTCCAAGGAGAAATTTATTTCACCCCATCTACATATGATCGTATGGGTGTCCGAACACCATCTGGAGATGAAGGCAACCAAGCCCGGGATATCCTTCCTAATTTGGAGATTTACTGAAGCCCTGACAACATCAATAATCAACGCTCGAGTCAAGTTGGTATTTATGTGCTCCCTACTCACCATGAACTCAACCCATATATCAAAAGAAAGCAATGGGCTTTGACACATCCTCGAAATCAATGTGGAAGAAGAATATACCCCTTTATGAAGACAGAATCGTATGGTGTTCTTCTGCGGCGAACCGAACGTGTCTTATTTTCATCTTCACCACCGGTTAACAAAATTGGCACGAAACCTGGGTGATTCTTCCGAGCAGGGTAGAGGGGTCTAGCAAAGAATTCATCATCCGTGTTTCGTTTGGAACTATGAACATCCTTCGAAGCGAAATTTTGTTCAGGTAACATCTTGTCGGATTTCTTCATAACAATTTGGTAACAAGATATCTGCACAAAACAAACGGAGAAAGACGAAATTATCTCCCTGACACATAACCGCACCCAACAAGAGGAAAACCTGGAAAAAAAAAAGGGGGTGTATTCTCTACGGGTTCAAAACTGCACGCACAATATTTTCTTCAGGTCCGAAATTTATATATGCAATATTTCCTATGGGTTCGAAGTCATATGAAGCACATATACAGTATTCTTCTTCGGGATTCATATACAGTATTCTCTACGGGTTCAAACTGCACACGCAGTATTTTCTTCAGGGTTCAAAACTATATACGCAGTATTTTATACGGGCTCAAGTACGTCTGCGGTATCCTTCTTCGGGTTCAAAACTATATACGCAGTATTTTCTACGGGTTCGAATCGTCCATGGTATCCTTCTTCGGGTTCAAAATTATATATGGAGCATTTTTCTACGGTTTCAAAATTATATACGCAGTATTTTATACGGGCTCAAGTATGTCTGTGGTATCCTTCTTCGGGTTCAAAACTATATACGCAGTATTTTCTACGGGTTCGAATGCGTCCATGGTATCCTTCTTCGGGTTCAAAATTATATATGGAGCATTTTTCTACGGGTTCGAATCATATATGCAGTATTTCCCTTGGGTGCATATACATAATATTTTCTACAAGAGGCACGCCAAGAAATCATATGCGCAATATCATCGCAAGGATTATAAAAGAAAAACGCCTACTCTTAGGGTTTGCACCTACATGAAAAGGGAAACAAGAGAAGTACTGGAAGACATACCCGGGCGGTTTTCTTTGTGACTCGCATTGGTAGGAAAGGATGAAAGGAATAAGGTGCAAGATGAGATGGATTTTATATATATGGGCGTGAAGATTCTAAAATAGGGAAGGATTTCCCTTTACCAAAAATCGTGCGTATAAGGAACGGGCCCACAAGGGCGCCCAACTTGCCAACGTCGCCCAAGATGCACCGGTCCCCGCCTGTTCTTAACTCCCAGTCGCCCAAGCCACACCGGTCCCACTATTTGCACCCAACTTCCCAATGTCGCCCAAGTTGCACCGGTCCCACCAATTGCGCCAACTTGCCAAGTCGTGCCAGCTAGCACGCTTAGCTTCCCTACCTTGCGCCGGTCCCACCAGCTAGAACGCTCAGTTTCCTAACTCGCGTCAAACTTCTCAAAGCCGCTCGGCTCACGTCTCTCAATGATGTTGACTTCCCAATTGTGCTACGACCTCCCGATTGTGCAAAAATCGCTGAGGCAAGGATTCCAAAACTATTTATAAAAAGGTCGGAAAAGCCTCATCAATTCTCTTTACGATTTACTTCGATAGTTTGTCACCATCTTATGCTTACCTCGCAACAAAGCTCCCCGTTCGAGCTAAGCGAGAGACTTAATGTTGATGGTGGTTTTTAAACAAAGGGTAAAATCGTAAAACCCCAAATAACCTAATGTAAGTTGACACATTTATTAGAACATTTAATGCATGTAGTCAGTAATTAATAGGGGTATTTTTCAAATTAGGGTTACAACGAACAAAACCCTAATTCCCATCCGTGCCAATGGCAAATCATGCCAGCCACACCTAGCCAAAGCTAGCCGCGCCATGCCAAACACACTCTGCCTTGGCCATAACTATGCTAGTCACACCAAACGTGCCAAAGCATGCCAACCATGCTAACCGCACCTCCCCATTGCCAATGGAAAATCATGCCACCCACACCTAGCCCAAGCTAGTCGCGCCATGCCAACGCACTGCCTTGGCCCTAGCTATGCTAGTCACACCAAACGTGCCAAAGCAAGCCAACCATGCTAACCGCACCTCCGTGCCAATGGAAAATCATACCAGCCACACCTAGCCCAAGCTAGTCGCGCCATGCCAAACACACTCTGCCTTGGACCTAACTATGCTAGTTACACCAAACGCGCCAAAGCAAGCCAACCATGCTAACCGCACCTCCGTGTCAATGGAAAATCATGCCATCCACACCTAGCCTAAGCTAGCCGCACCTCTATGCCAATGGAAAATCATGCCATCCATACCAAACGCGCCGAAAGCATGCCAACCATGCTAGACGCACCTCTATGCCAATGGAAAATCATGCCAGCCACACCTAGCCTAAGCTAGCCGCACCTCTATGCCAATGGCAAATCATGCCCGACCATAGCCAAACGCGCCAAGCATGCCAACCATGCTAGCCGCACCTCTATGCCAATGGAAAATCATGCCAGCCACACCAAACGCGCCAAAATGCCAACCATGCTAGCCGCACCCCGTAGTGCCAATGGCAAATCATGCCAGCCACACCTTGCCCAAGCTAGCCGCGCGCCATGCCAAAACACTCGCTCTGGCCCTAGCTACGCCGGTCACGCCACGCCAAGCCAAACACCCTTACCTTGGCCCTAGCCGCGCCATGCCAAAGTAGCGCCCGCACCTAGGCTTGCAAACCATGCAACCTAGGATAAATTGGCCACGCATGCCATTGGCACATGCCAACACGCAAGCTGGTAGATTTTCTCACCAGGGCGTGGCCCTAATGGACGAGCATGCCATTGGCACATGCCAACACGCTCGCTATTAGCTTTTCCTACCGTGGCGAGACCCAAATTGGCCACGCATGCCATTGGCACATGCCAACACCCACGCTGGTAGCGTTTACTACCATGGCGCGACCCAAATTGGCCACGTGCCATTGGCACATGCTAACACGCCGCCGGTAGCTTTTCCTACCATGGCGCGACCTAAATTGGCCAAGCATGCCATTGGCACATGCAAACACGCTCGCTGGTAGCTTTTCCTACTGTGGCGCGACCCAAATTGGCCACGCATGCCATTAGCACATGCCAACACGCTCGCTGTAGCTTTCCTACCAGGGCGCGACCCAAATTGGCCACGCATGCCATTGGCACATGCCAACACGCTGGGGTAGCTTTTCCTACCCGGCGCGATCCAAATTGGCCACGCATGCCATTGGCACATGCCAACACGCTCACTGGTAGCTTTTCCTACCCCGGCGCGACCCAAATTGGCCACGCATGCCAACATGCTCGCCCGGTAGCTTTTCCTACCCGTGGCGCGACCAAAATTTGCCACGCATGCCAACACGCTCTCCTGGTAGCTTTTCCCTGTGGCGCGACCCAAATTGGCCACGCATGCCATTGGCACATGCCAATACGCTCGCTGGTAGCTATTCTTACCAGGGCTCGACCCAAATTGGCCACGCATGCCATTGGCACATGCCAACACGCTCGCTGGTTACTTTTCCTACCAGGTCGTGACCCAAGTTGGCCACGCATGCCATTGGCACATGCCAACATGCTCGCCGGTAGCTTTTCCTACCAGGGGCGCTACCCAAATTGGCCACGCATGCCATTGGCACATTCCAACACGCTCATCGCTGGTAGGTTTTCCTACCAGGCGCTACCCAAATTGGCCACGTATGCCATTGGCACATGCCAACACGCTCGGTGGGTAGTTTTTGCTACCAGGTCGTGACCCAAGTTGGCCACGCATGCTATTGGCACATGCCAACATGCATCGCTGGTAGCTTTTCTTACCAGGACATAGCCCTAATGGCCATGCACGCCATTGGCACTTGCCATACAAGCCGCAGTGCCTCGGCATTGCCACCGACACTCAACGTACAAGCATTCCGCACATGCCACACACGCCACTAAGCGACTCTCGGCATTGCCACTTGCACTCAAGGTGCAACCCACAACAAAGGCATTCCGCACATGCCAGTGGCACATGCCACACGCGCCTCTAGTAGCGTTACTTGCACTCAAGATGCAACCAACACTCGAGACATCAACACAACCGGAGATGCTTTCTAGGGTTTTGGTTTAGTCTGACAAAGATGCAGCGTACACTACGCTCACATTAAGAAAGCGTGAATAGGAATAAAGCGGTCAAATAAATGAGGAAATAATGGTGAAAACGTTTTCACCCATAAACACCTTGTGGTTACCACCTCCTCCCATTATTTCACCCTTTACTCTCTTCCTTCATGAGGCTGTGGTACGTTTCGGCCTCGACTTGTATAAATAGGTCTTACCTATTTCCACCGGACAACAAGTCTCGGTCAGGAGAAAAATACAATACTTTCAGAAAAGGCAACTTTGCAAGCTCTCACTACACCAAATTGAGGAATTTGTAACACACAAGTATCACACTTATAAGTGTAACAACGGTAGTGACACTAATATGGGTAACAACCTCAGAAAGTGTGACTTTAATTCGAGATTAGTATTACTTTTATTTCTATTTATTTTGTTACACATTTTAGTGTGACAATCTTGTCGGTTATTTTTCTAAAATAATTCTTTTTATTAAGAAGGAAATAAAAAGTGAATTAAAACTAAATAAAACTAGATTACTGCTGCAGCAGTAGAGGGCCGACCAAGATTCTAATAATTCCAATTGATTTTAAGTTAAAAAAAATACTCACACAATTATAAAATATTGAGTGAATTTTATTAAGAAAACATGTCGCCAAAAGCGTTAGTGATACTGTTGTACATTTTTTGATCCCGTAGTGACTTTCTCCTATTGATCGGGCCATCAAATAAATAAGCTTAGGGAGCTCGTTGGCAGCCTGCTTAGAAGAAGAGGAGAACTGGCATACACTTGTAGTCACCCGAGACAACTGTTTGATGATTAATGACGGTGGATATAGTTTCATTCTTAGACTAAAAAATGTACCAGACAAAATTAAACACAATACATGATGTCAAGTAGTGTTTGCCGGGACCGCTCCATAGCATGGGAATGCTATTCAGCACTAAGCACACTTTGACCAGAGTCTTGTGCAAGTGCAACAAAATTATTACCTGAATGCATGTGTATGTGTACCAGGTGTTCAAACTTCAATCTTCAACGTGTAAGAGTTGGAGGGTGATTTTGTAAATTTCTCTTAATAGAAAAAATCAAACCTAACTTATCACATTCCTCACTCTCTGTTTTGGAAGGCCTCACTTTCATCTCTCTCGGTCTCTAACGGATACTCTCCCGATCTCGTCTCTCCCTTAACCAATGTTCTGAAACCCGGCCCGGACATTGAAACGGCAAAGTTACGGGGTCAAGGGTCGATGGTTTAACCAGTGGTTTAACCCGGATTCACGGGGTCATATGCAGCTGGCTTCGTAAGGACATAAATTAACACGTTATACTCAAACTTCTCGTTTCATCCTTCGTTCCATTTCCATTTTCATGATTAATACGTCGCTTACTAGTGTTCTTTTTTGTTTCTTCTTTAGTTCTTTTTGTAAGAACATACATATACGCGTGTAGCGTTCTGTCTATGCCATTCCCAAGTCCAAGTGCCCCCCATGCATTCACTCAAGCCAATAAAACCTTAAATAAAATATAAAATATAGAAGGATAGAACTGGAGGTGTTGATACTTGCTATCTCTGCCTCCTTCTCTATTAATCTGTCCCCCTCTTCGTCTTTTTTTAATCTCTCGAAGAAGCTCCTACTCAAGTTTGTTTATCTTCGTTTCTTTCTCTCTTTCTCGATAACCAGTTGCCTTTTGTATCTACTTTTTCTTATGTGAACTCTTATATTATGGATGTTTGTAAATTAATTTTGTAATTAAATCTTGATATGGATGTGTTTGATTGTTGATTTGAAGAAACGAGCTTCTGATTTTATTTGTTGGCTTGATGGAGAATGAGAAATGTTCTCATATTATTATCTTTTTATAGCTATTGTAATCTATTTCTGTAAAGCTCATCTTGCAAGTATTGCTATAGTTTTCTTCCAATCTGTAATCTTAAACACATTGGGTAACAAACTGGAATTGGTAACCAATACCATGGGTTTCTCCATTTTGTTACAAATTAGGGATTTAGGTTTTTCTTTTGTTTCCATCGACCCATAGAAACCGTGTCTTTGGTCTACGCTGAATCACGAGTCAACCCGGCCGGGTCACACGGTTCTCACAAAGAAAGCGTTTTTTTGTGAATTCTACTGGGTCGGTGGTGGATGGATCAGCTGAGAAAGGTGACCCCAGGTCACCGATTCATCAAATGACCGTAAGCCGCCGGGCGGTTTTCAGAACACTGCCCTTAACTTCATTTTTTTTTTTTTGGACTTTTTTTCATTACACGAGTTCAAAAAAAAAAAGAACAAATTTGTTTCATTTTTGTCAGTCATGAGTGAAGTGCAGGGATTTTAAGATGGAAGATTCTTGGATTCTTAAGTTGTACTGATCTAGATGATGAAGCTAGATCTGTTTTTGATAAGTCAGTTAAAGATCATTGGGTTTGATTGCAAAAAAAGAGTTTTAAAAGGAGAATACAAAAGGGGTGTTAGTACTATTCTCTAATTCCTAATGGGTTCTTATCAAGACCCTTCTTTTCCTATTCTTGAAACTGTTTTTCTTTTTCTTTCTTTTTTTGATGTAATTGAGTTCCCCGTTTTAGTGGTCTGATTTTTTTGATTGATAACTTAATATCGTGTGACGAAATTGGAGTGAAGTTTTTGATTAATTAGAAGGAATGGGAAGTTGACTCGGTAATTGGGTCAATTCACCTATTTTCTTCTGAGTTGGTTCACCGAGTGACTCGGTGATTGGATCGGAATCATCCACTGTCTTCGTCTTCTTCCCAAGTACTCTGTTTTTTCAGCAAAAATCAGATTTTGAAAGTGTCAAATTCTGTCTAACTGGAACAAATAAAAGTATGAATCACTCAAATGGATACCATTATGTTTTATTTGCATTGAATTGGAGTCCAATTATCTTTCATTGATTTGTTGAATTGGATTTTGATGGTTGAGAAATGATTTTATTTATCTTTCAAAATTTCATTCTGTAAATTCTTTAATCAGGAATGATATTTTTTGAAATTTCTTTCAATTTGTGAGAGAAACGATGATTATAGATGTCCACTGCAAAAAAAATTTGAAGAAAAACGATCGAGAATCGACCAATTTTGATAAGTTTAATTTTGTTTTGAAACTCAATTTTGAGGACCATAAAAGTGTGACGGACAAAATCCAATCTAGTCACCCTATAGAAGGCCTCCTAAAGTCGGCCAATAAAACAGAAACAAAAGAAACCACGTCCCAACTTCTCCACGTCTCGCCGACTCCGCCTATCAGTTATCTTTTTTCTCTTTTCCTTCGGAAGAAAAGTTTCTCTTCCCTCTACAGAAGAATCAAATCCATTAGCCTCAAACAACCAGAGTTTTTCTAGTTTGTTTTTTCTGAGAATCTGAGAATCTAATAGATAACGTTCGGCATAGAAGAATTCTAGGTCTAGGGCAAGAAGGAGAAAATTTTCGGATCCGATGACAAATCGCACCTTTACATCAAGAAAAGTGATTATTCAAATGGAAAACAAGATCTTACACATGTTGAGGCATCAGGTATTTTATCTCTTCATATAATTTGATTAATTTAGAAGCCTTTTGTATCATCTCATTCTCAATGTCTTTCGATTTAGGTTTTAAATCTAAGGCCACCAGCAAGCGCATCCTGTATTGGTCCTCTGAGATTTGATCCTCAATTCCATATAGGAATTGGGTTGGGTTAATGTACAAGTTTTTTCCTACTCTACCAATTACTACGATTTGTTGGAGTTCATTTTTTACATAAGTTTTGCTCATATAACTAACAACATCATGCCTTAATGTGGTCTATTAGAACTGATTGCATAAGAAGCGATGGGAATCATGGGATAAACTTAAAAGCTTTATGTGGTGGAAGATTATGCAGGCAATTGGAAATTTTGTTTTTATACAATTTTTCCAGATCGGTGGAAGTTGTATTTTGTGGTAATTGAATTTTTGTCCCTACTTTTGATGGTCTATACAATTATCCTTATCACACAATAAATATATCCCTGATGGCAAAATTGAAATTTAATCTAAAATCATAATTTTCACGGTTTCCATTTTTAACCTTTGTGTCTTATATGCTTCAACTTCTTCTTCATTTCTGATAAGAACACAAAATCAATCGAACCACCACATTATCTCCATCGTTGCCGCCATCACCACCATCTCATCTCGCCGCAAAACCAACACCACCAGTACAAGTACCACCACCATAACCACCACCATCACCACCACCATCTCCTTAATCACCATCGTCATCTCCATCTTCACAATTAGAATCAACGAGATCGAGATTTGATTTTAAGATTTGATATCAGGTAATATTGAAGTAATAACATATTAGATGAGGCTGGAATGTATGAATTGTTTCTTACGCGGTTGGATGACGCGATAAGGATTTTAGAATATGTTGTTAGTATGAGGGAAGAGAAACTAGGAACGACAAACACAGATGTGGATGATGAGAAAGGAGGTTGGCTCGATTACAAAAAGAATCGAAAGGGGAACAAATTAACAAAGGTAGATCTCTTAAAGCATTGTTTTACACTGATTATGATACTCTGCAAGTATTGAGGCGCGGGTTTAGTGAGCCACGAGTTCACTGGAACCTTTAGATCTCTGATTCATTTTTTAATGGATTTGATCTAATATTATCACCGTAACCAGAGCAACTTCTTTCTTGTTTTGTGGATTAGGATAAATCCAGAATTCAAGTAATAACCTATTAGATCTCTGATTCATTTTTCAATTTCATTTTTCATTGATTTTTGAATAGTTTTTTTCCTTTTAGATTCATTTTTATTTTTGATGGAATTTGATTGAGTTTTTCAGTGTCCAAATCAATTGAATGCACCATTAACAGAAGTGGATCGAAGGTTATGGTGAATGATGATTTTCATGTAGGTTATGGTGAATGATGATTTTCATGGGTGGTGGTGGTGGATGTTGTCGCTGTGGAGGTGATGGTGGTGGCTTTTGTTGTAGTAATTCATGGTGTGTATGCTACTAATTGGATTTAGCTTTTTAATTTGTTGGTACTGATGGTGGTGTTGGTAGTTATTCAGAGAATGCTTTTTTTAAGATGATATTTTTGTTTCATTTGGTGGTGGAAGTGGAGGTGGTGCTCGTGATATTATTGAAATGGTGAACATTTGTTGGATTCCAGTGAGTTACAGTTATACTCAAGTTATGTTTTGGGTCCAGCTTATTCACTTTTTTTTTCTTTCATAACATAACCTCATATTTGGCGTACTCTTTTACACACACAGAAAAATAAAGAAAATGTGGATCACCCAACTATAGAGGTGCTAACTACAGAGGTGCTTATAAAAGTTCTATTGAGGATCACCCAACTATAGAGGTGCTTATGAAAGTTCACTTTTTTTATCGGTTCTTTATTTCATGCATGTTTCTTGTTAGCAATGTATCTTAGACAGTAGCATTTGGTAAGGCTCTTTTCTGTAATAGATAGTTTTATTGATGAATTTCCTTACTCGGTTTTCAATTCGCTATATTTATATGTATGCGGTGGTGCGGTAGTAGCATTGTTTTAGTTCTTTTTCTACATTCTTTAGTATTCATTTCTAGTTGTCGCAATTTTGATAGATTTTGGTATTAAAAACTATGGTTGTTGATCCAACTGCAATGGATAAACATCCACTGTTGATCCAACTGAAATGGATAAACATCCATTGTTGATTCAACTGAGATTGGTTTTGAAGCTGGTCTTGGAGCTGTTGGTGTTTATGAAGCTACAGGTAATGAAATATGGTGGTTATATGGGTTGAAGCAGGCAGTGATATTGGATCAACTATGGTTGTTGATCCATATATTTTGGATCAACTATGGTTGTTGATCCATCTATATGGGATCAACTACTGTTGTTGATCCTTTGAACTCATGTTTTGTAGTTTAAATCATGTAAATTTGTTCTAATGTTGAACTTGTGGTGCAATGGTAGCATGACTGACTCCATGTCAGATGATGCGTGTTCGGCTCACGCCAAGTTCACTCCATTTTACACGGATAAACTATCATTATTGATCCAATTTTACATGGATCAACTTCCATTGTTGATCCACTAGAATTGGATCAACTTCTACTGTTGATCCTTTTTTCTTGGATAAACTAGATAAACTTCTACTGTTGACGGTTTTGTTGGTGGATCTCGAATCTGCAAACATGAAGTGGTAGCATTTTTCCATCGGATGGATAAACATCCATTGTTGATCCAACTGGAATGGATAAACTTCTACTG
This sequence comes from Papaver armeniacum, assembly GCA_023531295.1. NCBI lineage: Eukaryota > Viridiplantae > Streptophyta > Magnoliopsida > Ranunculales > Papaveraceae > Papaver > Papaver armeniacum. The sequence goes on along the minus strand of JAJJWW010007745.1, from coordinate 239,910 downwards.
TTGATCCAATGCAATGGATAAACATCCACTTGTTTGATCCAACCGAAATGGATCAACTACTTTTTGTTGCTACAAAAATATTTGAACCAGCGGCGGCGGCGACGGTGGTGGCGGCGGCGGCGACGAACTTGTGGTGGCGGCGGCAACAGACTAGTGGTGGTGTAATGGTGGCGGTGAAGGAGTGGTGGTGGAATATTGGTGGTGGTGGTGGTTGGCAGGCGGTGGTTGTTGAACGGTGGTGGTGGTGGAATGGTAGTTGAATGTTGGTGGTGGTGGTGGTGGTGAAGTGGTAGAGGAAGAAATTTGTTGTATTTTGAAATAAAGAAAAATATTATATGAGTGAGGGTATTAAGGTAATCTAATATTAAATGGATAAGGTCATAGAAAAGGAGGGACATATTTATTGTTGCATAAGGATATATTTGTAGGGAGTTAAAAGTAGGGACATATAATTAATATACCCTTGTATTTTTGTGGTTTGGGTAGTAGTTTTGAATCACTAGGTTGTCCCTCCATTTCCTTTTGTATGCTAATTAGTAGTTCAGCCTTTTGTGGTGCAGCTAGGCCCTTCCGGCAAAGGGTCAAGAATATCCTTAAAGCTTACTGGTTATGTTAAAACTTGTTTTTGCAGGGAAGTGGATGTATTGAAGACTTCTGATTATTAACAATTTGAAATAATTAGGCCTGGCAGCCATTTATGTTGCTTAACTTACTCTTGATTTCTGATCATTAGCACTTTTACTTGTTGAAATATTACAGTCATTTGTGACTGTTCTTCATGACAAGATGACTAGCATATACAAACCTCATTTAGGTCCAGATTCGAAGGTTCATATGACTCTAGGATTTTATTTAATTTTTGGCCCCTAGGTGGATTTTGATATCTTCTTAAATGATACCAGCTATCTTGTTGATTTATCTGCAGGGTGTAGTAGTCACCACAATACGGTTCCTGAAGGAAGCTCCACATGTGAATATCCTTGGATTAAGTGTTAACCATAAGATCAGGCTTATAATGGTAGTATTTTTGGTCAGTTCACATCTGTAGACCACTCATGTTTAATTGCGTTGTAATTCTTTTAACTAGCAAAACTGTATTTTAGGATCTTTTTTAATGGGCTTCTCAAGTTATACTTAAATGTCTTTGTAATATACTTCCACTTAAATGATATGTTTCTTCTGTTCCCTTTTTCTAACATGTTCCTTGACAGCCGTTTTGACGTGTTCTCAGTCAGAACAACAGTAGGGTCAGGGGTATTAAGTAGGCTAGAATTACAGGAAGTAAAAATGATTTTTTTGTTATTTCTCATCTGTCGTTCCGTCTGAAATTGACTTCTTTAAGTCCTTACCTGAATATGATCATTTCTGTAGGTGTTCTAGAGGCAACTTTTATTGAACCTACTCACAACAAACACGATTTTGAGAAAACTACATAGAGAATGTTGCTGGAGTGAGGTTTCACTAACGCCCAAACATGCGCCGCTCCTAATTACATCATAACTGAAAAACTTTTTGCTCCCAAGTTGGTAAGATTGCAAAGTTACTTGGCAGCTGCTATCTGGGTCATTTTGATTAATTTCATGTCTCTCTCTTGTAGATGCATATTAATGCAAAAAGCGCTTAAATTAAAGTCACTTAATCTTACAACATAGGTTAGCTGATTCTTTAATTAGTATTTATCAACATTTGTCCTTCCTTGAAAAATTTTTATACTGCTAGTTTCCTGGCATTTGATGTTTACGGTTATATGGATTTTAACTTTTGTTTTATCAACTTTTGTAGGCAATTTTATATGTGTTGGATAAAAGATGCCCAGGCGTATTTTCATCTTAAAGACTTGAACATAGTAAAGAAATAATGGAAGTAGCTGAAGACAGTGCATCTAAAAGAGTTTACCGGAGCATATATAGGGAAATCTAGGATTGCAGAATGATGTATCAAAAGAGCAGGTGGTTATGATACATATAAAAAATCTCTTTGCAAATGTATATTCCAATTTTGGTTATCTAACAACTTGTTCGTAGCATGTATCGTATTGTGTTGTAATAGCTTATATGAAATTTTAATGCATAGATACTGTTTTTTTAATTTAATTTCTATTAAAAATTTTGCGTACTACTTTTTTAGAAATATGCACATTTGGGATAAAATCAAGAGTACGGTGGGTTGGGGAAAGTCGGTGTAGGTTACCAAAACTGGGATAAAAATAAATATTTTTTTTCTCTAATAACTGCCTAATTTGTTACACTAATATATGTAAGAGATTTGACATACTTTTTAGTGTGATATAAATTAATTAAAGTCACACTTATTAGTGTGACCACTAATGTGTAACAAAAGAAAAACACCATATTTATTACACTTATATGTGTGACAATAAATCAGAAGTCACACATATTTGTGTAACAAAATGCCTGTTTTGGTGTAGTGTCTCCAAAAAAGCTTCCATCTCTTGCAAGCTTCCTAAGCTTTCACTTTCTGATACAAGTCGAGACACTACTCTCCTGCACTATTCTCGGTCTCAACACCTTTCTTTGCTTCCCTCCCCAAATCAACCCTTCTCCTCCACTTTGTGACCGAAGCAAGTCTCGGAACGGCTATTTCTTGGTTTAGGCCGGACTTGTACAGATTGATCTCTCGAATCTATAAAGTGCTCACGTGCAGATATTTGTTTAGGGTTTAAACCAGTTTCTCACTCACATACCGAATTTACTCAAATCGGCGAAAAACGATTTTTACCCATAAACACCTGAATAACTGAATCACCTCCCACCTACTGTTATCCAAAACATAATAAACATTTACCTCCCCTAAACATGCCTCGGGATAACTTTGGCCACACTCAAAATCTGGAAATACACTACTGCCACCGGGTACACTTGTTTAATACAACAACAAGACACCCAGCACCACATAAACTCCCCACCTCCCACAAAATTCTTGTGGAATTTGCCTTGTCCACCAAAAATTCCGCTTTTCTTGTGGAAACTATAAACGAAGGTTTACCGACTTTCTATATTCTACACTCGCGTGGAATTTTCCTTGTCCACCAAAAATTCAAATTTTTCTTGTGGAAAACTATAAACGAAGGTCTACCGACTTTCTATATTCTACACTGCGTCAACATCACAAACTCCGACCAATACCCCAGATGCAATGCCGAGCCAGAAACAGTGGAGCACATGCTTATTCACTGCCCAATTCCAGCAGCATCCTGAAACATCTTATTATCTTATTATCTCGTCTATCAACAAACCAAACCAACCTCAACTCCCATATCATTATAAATAATCAAATAACCAATAACCAAAATTTATAGGACGCAAGCCACACCACCTATATCAGCTTGTTGTTTTCTCTTCTAGAACATTTGGATGTCCATAAATGATTTAGTTTTCAAACAACATAAAACAATCCTAGATAACATCCTCGCACTTACCCTGCAACAACAAAGAGAATTCGAATGGGAAAAAAATATTTACCCCCAGCTTTACCAGGGAAAGAACCGGCCAGAGCCCTCCCGAAATTTTTTATAGCAACAATGACAATACTAGCAGGATGGATCGAGACCATAACCGGATTGGATAAGGATCAACACGAACGGAGCTGCCACAGTACATCCAGGACTAGCGGGAGCTGGTTTTTGTGCGGATTCGACATCTCAAACCGTGGTGGCTCTGTGAGCAACCACTAGGTATAACTACGACGATAATAGTTGAATTGTTGGCGATTCTGCTAGCTTCAAGGACGATAATGGAGAGGCAATGGCCAAAAGTTATCTTTGAGATAGATTCAAAAAATTTAATGCGCTTCTTTAAAAGAGAACTTGAAGCTCCGTGGTATGTTGTAGAAATGATTACAGAAATAAACAAAGAACGCGACAAATTCCTCAATGCACAATACAACACAACTACAGAGAGGGAAATGAAGCAGCAGATGACCTGTCAAACTATGCGGCAGACGGAAGTCAGGCAAGAAATTTATCAACATCAGCCTGGGACCAGGCTATCCCACATTTTATTAGCCAAATCATATTTAATGATGACTTCGTCGGTACAAAATACCCACGTGTAATAGCTATTTAGTATGTTTTTCTGTTTTTTTTTCTCATGCTTAAAAAAAAAAAAAAAAAAAAAAAAAATATTTCGGCCCAAATAACCCCTACCAGGAATTGATAGGTCCAAGATTCTATAAAGCCCCGGTTACAAAATGCAAAGCCAAAGCCCGAAAGAGCCGAATTTTCAGGGATACTGATTTCCACAAATAAGGGTGCACACGGTACGGTTCGGCTCGGTTCTTGACGAGACCGAGTAATGTACCTCCCAGACCTCGGTTCCAAAATGTTGGACCGGTACCTGTACCTTGTACCTCGGTTCCGGTACCATTCGGTACACGGTCGGTACCAGGTACGGTTCCGGTACCAGACGGTACTTTTCCAGACATAAATATATGTTTTTTTCTCTCACAATCTAAGTACCTGTTTTTTACCTGTTTTTTCAATATATTAAGTAATACTAATATCTCAAATTCTCATTCAAAGCAACAACTATAAGTAGCAATGTTAAGTGAAAAACACACACTACTAAAGTCTGGAAAATCCGAAAAAAAGAACAAGTAACAGTAGGCAGTAGCTACGGTCTACAGAACAGACACACACACACTAAGTCTTGAAAATGAGAAAATCTGAAAAAAAGAACAACTAGCAGTGGCAGCTAGTGTTGGAGTAGTCTTGAATCTTGATCTTCTAATCCATGTCAGCAGCACTTGTGGTGTCATCAGTGTTGATAGGACCAAGTAACGCTGCAAAAACAAATAATAACAGTTAGTAACTATTAGACTATATCTATTACTGCCAAACACAAGTAATAATGTAATATGTTACCTTCTTCAATTTCAACATCATCATCTGGTATGTAATCAGATAGAAGATCAAGTTGTATTGGCTTCCTTAGCCAGCTTTGTGTGCAAAGCAATGCCTCAACTGTCCTTGTAGATAAAGAGCTTCTACAAGGACTTAAGACTCTCACTTTCTGCGCTAAAGCGGACTCGGAGGCAACAGAAGACACATGAATGGCTAATATGTGCTTAGCCATATGTCCAAGTATCTTATACTTTGTACTGTTGGTCTTCCACCAACCCAATAAGTCAAACTCCTCATCATCATCTTCTCCTTCACCTTCTTCATACTCGTCAATGAAATACTTATCCAACTCTGTTTTTCCCTCATTATCATTTGGGCTTTACTTGAACCACTTACTCCCTGACATCAACTATTTCATACGACTTGGCCCTGCCATTGGTTTACTTACCACTGCTTTGGCTTGTCCCTGGATAGAACTACTTGACTCCTCCTCATGAACTGAATAGACATCCTTATATTCTTCAAATAGAATCTTAAAATCCAACTTAACAAGCTTCATAACAGATTCAACCTTAGAAGAATTCTTCCCATACAAGAGTTCAAGAGCAAATTGTAGTCCTTTTTCTTTCTCTCTAGGATCCAACAACATGGCAAAAAAGGTTGTAGGGTTCATCTTTGCATAATCACCCCAATATTTGTTATACTTCTTAAACATTTTTCCAGCCATAGTAGCAATAAAAGGATCTTCATCTACATTATCTCTAAACTCAACTAGTTGCTCATATATGATAACTAATTTCCATAAGAAAGTGTTTGTTGTTACCTTAGTTGAGGCTGAAAATGCAACAGTGGCATCAAAGAATACTTTCAAACATTTGACAAGGCCTCCGCAAAGATCCAGTCCTCTTCACATGGAGCAGGTTTCCTCACTACTACCTTCTTCTTCTTCTTCTTTTTGTGCCTTCTTCTTCTTCCCTGTCACCTCAACTTCTTCTTCTTCTTGTTCTTCTTCACTAAATTCTTCTTCTTCTTCACCAGCATTAACATCAATATCAAAATCATTAACATCAGGTAGATCTTTCTCACTCTGTTTTGGGTAATAAAACAACTGCTGATATTCCTTGTCATACCTTTCTAACCTAATAAATGCATTTTCAAACACTTCTGCAGCCTGTAGCATCAAGAATGTGCTGTTCCACCTAGTCTTAACATCTAATATCAATGTTGCCTTAGAGTCTATTACAACTAATTTTGCACAACGCTTAAGCTTAGCCAACCTAGATGGAGAACCCTTTATATACTTGACAACTGACCTGATTCTTGCAATTGATTTGTTGTAGACCCTCACAACATCTTTTACCACAAGTGCAAGTACATGAGCTGCACACCTTACCTGAAAAGGTGAATTCAAACAAGTATTAGATATTTTAACAAAACTAATAAACATAATCCTAAGTCGAAAGTAAAAAAAAAAAAGTCATATTCATATACATATACTTGCATGCAAGTACTTAGCTCTCTCTTCTGCCCTTGTCTTTGAAACAATACTAGTCTTCAAATAATCCATTGCTACCTTGTTGGCACTCACATTATCCAAAGTGACAAGAAACACATCTTTAAGCTCCCAATCGACAAACACTTCTCTAACATCTCACCAATGTCAATTCCTTTGTGACCACTAACCTCATAAAACATAATAATTCTCTCTTGATACTTCCACTGCTGATCAATAAAGTGAACTGTTACACAGATGTAGTTGTAATTGTTTGGTGAAGTCCATGTGTCTCATTGTCAAACTAACCCTACTGCTTGGTTGACTTGAAGTAATTTTTCAACTTTTCTTTCTCTAATACATACATGTCTAATAAACATCTATAAATAGTCATTCTACTTGGCACAACAAATCTAGGCTCTAAGACATGCATCATTCTCCTAAAACCTTCACCCTCAACTTGCTCTAAATGACATCTCATCAATTATAATAAATTCAACAACTGCCCTTTTACATTTCTCTTGACTGAAAATAGTAGAGACTAACTGACCTTCATCCTCACCCGCTTTTGCGGGTTTTAAGGTCGAGTTTGTTGTCCTTTTGGCTTGTTAGGATTCTGCTTGCATCTGTTGAAGTGCTTCCACATTCCACTTGTACCATTCCTTCCAGTATGAGCCTTTATCACCTTCTTGCAGTAATTGCATGTAGCATCTTGAACATTCAACCTCTTGAAATGATTCCAAATGTTAGAAGTTATCTTACCACCCATTTGAGTAGAAGTGGCTTCTAAATCTACTGCTGCTGTCTCTGGCTGTGCTGCTTCATTTGTTGGTTGGATTGAGGATCCAACAACTGTATATGTGGCTGTGGTAGGTGTAGCAGTTGTAGGTGTAGGAGTAGTTGTTCCATGAGCTTGACTTGATGCATCCATGCCAGCTTATCACTGAGAAAACAAATTTAAGTGCTGAAAAATTAAATAAGAACTGAAATGAAAATGAAATGAAATAAGAACTGAAATAAGAACTGAAATGAAACTGAAATGAAATAAGAAATGAAATAAGAACTCAACTGAAAAATTAAATAAGAAACTTGATGCATCCATAGTCCGTACTTATAAAATGAAGAAGAAATAAGAACTGAAAATAAAGCCTCAAAGGAAATAAAAAATAAAAACTGAAAATAAAAGTGAATTCATAGAAATAGAATCATAGTATCATACATATAAAAGTTCATAAATATTAAAGACATTGTTCTAAGCATAACTGCATAAGTTCTAAGCATAATTGCATTAAGCATAACTGCATAAGTTACAACTTCTAAGCATTATTAATGTGAGCTCTGTTATGATTAGGATTGCTGGGGCATCTTTTAAAGTGCTTCCACAAGGCAGAAGTTCCATTTCTGGACATGTTAGCCCTATAAGTCCTTGCACAATAATTGCAAGTGGCTTCTTCAACATTTCTCCTAGTGAAATGGCGCCATATTTCGTTCGGAACCCTAGCTGGAATTGATGCATCCATCACTGACAAGAGAAGAGACTTTTAAAACATTGATCACAGATTCACAATTCAATCTTAGTCTTAGAGAAGAAATTTGATGAACCCAGAATTCTGTAATTTCTAAACAACCACATTCATGTTATCTTGTAATTGACAAACTAAATTATCTTATCTATCAACACAAGTAGTTAGACCTAACTCACACGAATAAGACATAATACATGTCACCAAGAAACTTGCAAAGTAATGCAACTACTCTCTCTCTTACCTATGTAGAACAAGGTCAAGAAATTGCACCAAGCTGCCACAATGGATAGAACCCACAATCCAGCAATCACCTAATAGAAAGCAACAACCTTAATCAACAAGTTGATAAATACCAGAGCCAAAGCAATTTCCAACAAGTTGATAAAAAACAGCTTAGCACCTTGACAATCATTTGCCACTATTACTCACTGATCAACAGTTTAGATTGATAAACAGAACTCACATGAGTAAAGGTGGGAAAGCATAAATCATCTAATAAGATGTGACATAAAGACAAGCTTATAATAGGAATCAAAACTATCAAGACAAACCAAGCATTACCTGAGGAACAACAATTGCATGATTTAAAACCCCGACAGCTAATCCTGCAATATAACCCCTAATTTTCAGAATCACAATACCATTGCAACCAGTAGATAACAAGATAAAAAGTTCAAAAGAGATTGTAAGCGAACCTTGGCCACCTCCTGTATCAGCAGTCAACTCTGCCGTAACAGAAAAGGGTACACTGTATGTAATCTGCAATCAATTGATCAGTTAAACAGTGGGAGACTTGAAAAATACTGCAGGCGAAATGGAAGTGACAGATGGCGCTACTTACAAAAAAAGAGAAAAACCAAGAATTGCAAATACAACTAAGGAAGCAATCGCTGCAATCCTGATTGTTGGATTCCCTCCAGTGACACCTTCAACCCTTCTAGAATATTCTACGACCGAACACAAGCTAATGATTGCAGTTGCTGCCATGCAAAGAAACACAAGCTAATGATTGCGTTTTTGTTGATAAATACAGAAATCACACAAAATCCAATGAGAATATGGAAAAATTACTAATGAAATTGAAAACCTAATTCAAGAATGGAACATCCAAAACAAATAAACTAAAAGTATAAATCCAATCCGTAAGAATTAAAGACTGAAATAAAAACCCTAACCTTAGATTTCGATCAACAATCTCCAAACCCCCAGTGAATATTCCTCCTCCAAAATCAAATCTAAGCAATAAACAAAGAAGAAGACATACCCCTCAACTGGATCAGTTCTTCAGGCTAAAAGGAATATACACATCAATGGTAGAGATTGAGATTTGAGGGGAGTTACAGAGAAGAAGATTTCTCCTTCTCAGAGAGAGGAGACGAGAAAAGAAAGAAAGAAAGGGAACTGAAACCCTAACCTTGTTATGTTAGTTTATATACCCCCTTTAATCTAACGGCTAATATTGATCCCTTATCCCCTAAATATAACGGTTTTGATTATTCGGGACTTTCGGTCCTAAGAGATTGGCAGGTACTTGTATTGGACCGTGTACCTGTACCCCCAGACCTCGGTTCCTATTTTTTGGACCGATACCTGTACCTTGTACCTCCAAAACCAGGTACGGTTCCACCGGTTCCGGTTCGGTCCGTCGGTCCGGCTCGGTTCCTGTGCACCCTTAGCCACAAACCACAACTACGGACACCCGCTGGAGCCTGGAACCACCGCTTGGTTCCATCAACATTTGTCTTTGAGAAACTTTTAGAATCGTTTTTTGGGGACCATGGTTTTTTTTGGGGGACCATGGTTTTTTTGGGGACTAATGTGTTCGGTTAGAAAATATTTTTTGCGACGTAACCGAACTTAGGTTCGGTTGAGAAATATTTTTTGCGACGTAACCGAACTATTGTTCGGTTGGAAAATGTTTTTTGCAACTAAACCGAACTATTGTTCGGTTGGGAAATGTTTTTTGCAACTAACCGAACTTATGTTCGGTTGGGAAATGTTTTACAACTAACCGAACTTATGTTCGGTTGGGAAATGTTTTTGCAACTAATTTTTGCAACTAACCGAACTGACCAGTTCGGTTGGGAAATATTTTTTTGCAACTAACCGAACTTACCAGTTCAGTTGGTAATTCTTTTTTGCAACTAACCGAACTTATGTTCGGTTGGGAAATGTTTTTTGCAACTAACCGAACTTATGTTCGGTTGGGAATTTTTTTTTGCAACTAACCGAACTTATGTTCGGTTGGGAAAGATTTTTTGCAACTAACCGAACTTTTCCCCAAAAAAACCATGGTCCCCCAAAAAAAACCTCGGTCCCCAAAAAACGATTCTATTCGATTATTACATGAACCAGGCCCAGTAAGGCCTACCCACCCAAACCCCAGAAACATGCGAAGATGAAAAGGTGTAGCTTTAGACGCCACCACCACAGGCGCCTCTGTTACCTACTAATGGAAGAATAGTGCCGTGAAACGACACTGCCATCCCTGAATCTTAATAATCTAACGGTGAAACATACTTATTTTACATATTTAGAATATTTAAGAAATAATATGGAGTATCTTACTATAATAAAGAAAAGGGTTCTTTTGGTGTCCTAGAGTTTTGGTTACTTTTTCCTTGGACTATAATACCCCTCCGGGTTTTTATTGTTATCAAATGTGCCTTCGTAATTATTGAAAATCTTAAGGATATGTTTGTCAAATGGACAACTTAAGTCTCTTCTTCTTTGTACGAATCTGAAAAAACTATTTCGTTTCTTCCTCCTCTCCAGTCTCCACCACCATTCTCCCTCCCACCTCCTTCATCTTCTTCGACTCACCACCACCACCACCTTCTTCTTCTACCCTAACGTAAGCAGCTAAACTATCAACACCAGCAACGCCACTATAACCGCCAACACCACCATCGCCAATCAAAAATCCCAATATCAATTTTCAATTTCAATTTCAATTTCTTCTCACTCTCACCGTCACCACCATCCTCCTTCAAATCTTCGATTATCACCACGACCACCACCCCTCCACCCTTTTCAAAAAGTTGCTCTTCCATTGTTAGCAAACCCTATTTTTCTTAAACGTTTTTGCCTCTTTCAAAAACCCCACCGAATTCAAGCATTTTCTAAAAGCTCATCGTGTTTTCCGTTACTTATTTCTAACAACCAAGGTAATGGACTTTCTCTCTTACGATTCCTTTTAATGTTCATTAGATACGTAGGATGATATTCAATGCTCAAAAAAAAAAAATCAGTTCATTCTAGCTTAGCTATATGTTTGTCGATGTGTTGCTTGATAAAATGCCTCATAGAAAATATCAGTGAACACGTTGTTTGTTTATGTGTTGTACCTAATCTATACATTAGAAGGAAATTATCAATAGACGTCATATTCCAAATGATTCTGGCCTAGATAATGAGTGTAGTACTTGGTTTACAAATTTGTATACCAAAAGTATTTGATGGAGCGTGGAAAACAAAAGTTAATTAGGGAGTGTAAATAGTTTAAGAGTATTGTGCTATTTTATGTGGGTAGGGAGGGCTGAAAACATATCTTACAGGTTGTGCTATCTTAAACAGCATTTGCCCATTTCTCTAGTTTCTTGAAGCTGTTGCTGCTACATAAGCATAAGCTTCGGTTTTTCTATTTAGTAAATTCTTCTACTTTTATGGCATTTGTTATACTCTGTATCGTGGTTAAAAAATTAAGGGGTATCAGTGTTGTTCAAGACTGTTTAAGTCTTCAAAATATTGAGCGTCTTATGTCAAGCTTAACTCTGGCTTTTAAAAGCTCTATTACTGTTGGCCATCGTATCAGTATTCACTGCATGCATATACTCTGAGCTCTTGGTTCATAAGAAATCTCCAATTCTAAAAAACTGCAAATTCGTTTGCTTTTTTTCTTCTCATTTGCTTTTCCGTATTTTTTTTTGAAAAGTTTTTTTGTTATGCATCTTCGCCCCTGCATAATTCATTAGACGCAAACATTATTTTTATAGTTTTGCTACATAAATATCAGTTAAAATTACCAATCTTATCATACGCAAATCTAATGAAAGCTATAATTTTTCTTTTTTCCTTCTAATCTAATGAAAGCTATAATCTTTTCTTTTTTCCTTCTAATCCATGTCTTTCTATCATCCAGTGAATGATGCACATCATGAAACATATTATGTTAAAACTTATGTGATTGATGTGGCCACTTTGGATTTCCATGTAGTCAAGGACCGCTTCATTTTTGTGCTTGCACTCATTTTTTTAACGATGTGAAATGATAGGTTTTCTTTATTGGTAAGCTTGAATGATAGTTATAATCTGATTTCTGGATGTTATGGATATGACTATCGTTTTAATATTTGTGGTGATGTTGTAGAGTTTTAGTGCACTGTTATCACTTTCAAAGATGAACTTTACTCATGCCAATTTAATTTATTCATTGCATTGCCGCAGGGTTTTGGCAATGATATGTTTTGGCACTCGCATCGCGTGTGCGTCTTTGCTAGTATATATTATTATTCTTTATTATTCCTTAATTAATAAGATTATTGAAGATTATATATATGTTTCTAGGGTTAGCAGAAGCTTGATTGATTTGAGTCCATGGCAACTCATGAAATAGTAGAGGTTTCTTCATCAACAAGGTTCATATGGAAGATTGAAAACTTTTCAAAGTTGAATACTCATGTGGGAGGAAGTTCTGACGATGTTTTCTCTGTTGGCCCTTTTAAATGGTATATATATGCCTATATTCAATTCTAGTAATTACTTTCTTCTTGATTATTGCTTTGCTGTACATTTATACTTAGAACATAAATCTTCTGTATTTGATTAATCCTCAATATTCTCTATGCTTGATAGGAGAGCAAGTCTCTATCCAAAGGTGAACGGGAGAGTTGATGATCACTTATCAGTATTCCTTGTAGAATATGACTTCACCAACTCGTCAGTCGTGGACTTCAATTTTGAGGTTATGAGTCAAACTGATTCGAATAACATCATTAATTTTGCTAGCGGATATGCTTGTAACTATGGTCCCATTTCGTTCATCCGTCTTAGTGAACTGCATGACCCTACTAAAGGATACATCGTGAATGATACTTGCATCATAAGAGGTGTGGTTACTTTTAGGACGAAGAAGACAATTGATGGAACTGGCAGTGACGACATGAAAGAGAGCCAGCTGCAGCCACAGAAGATTCAAAATAGTAACAGAACCTGATGCAAGCATAGTTAAACAATAGAGTTTGGTTCGTGTTTGTTGCAGTTTCATCTTGCTTCTTTGATCAATAATGGCATATTTAAGCTTTCTTCATATCAATCTTCTGTATTCAATTTGGGAGGTTGAAAACTTTGCAAAATTGAACTCATCTATATTGGTGCTTATAAATGGTATGGCTAGTTCTTTGTACTGCTAATCGCTTTTGGTTTTTAACCGCTCTTAAAGTTATTTCATGGAAGTCAGTTATTTCCTAATGTGAGAAAATAACTGCTCGGTTGTTTCTCTTAAACAGTGATTTTTCCAATGTGAGAAGAGAAAACGAAAAATCATTTATCAGCCAAATATGCATACCAATATTTCTACCTATGATGCACAGATACTGATACATAAACACTGATACAGTGATACTGACGGTGCGATACATGTATTTATTAAGAAATATTTTATATAATAATAATTGATTCTAGCGAAAAAATCACATTAAAAAAATCTAATAAATATATTTGGAATATTAGACTAAGATACATAAAACTATCTAACATCTCGTTCACCCATTGAATATCTAACTGTCTTCATCAAAAATCACGGTTTCTAGCTCTTGCTCATCAAGTGAAAGATTTCCTACTTCAAGTTCTCCCACCTTGTCAAGTGGCTCAAATGCATCTACACTAATATCTCACATTAAATTCTCAACATTTTGGGGTTCAATCTTATTTCTCTTAATTGAATGGACATAATTACATGTGTTCCAATTCCTCTCTGAACAACACGAGGAACATGGCTACCCAATATGCCTTAAATCTATTTTTTCGTAACACGAGATGAAGCTGTTGGAATATTTTCAACTGTGCTATCCAAGGGGTCCTGGGGCGTAGCCCCCAGGCTGTGGTCGATAGTTGAAATCATATCCAGAATCTTCGATTCCAACAGACGCCATTCATGTCTGATGATGAAGAGACGCCATTCCCAACAGATGCAAAAACATCTATAAATAGCATCTCCTTTTGCTCGTTGATCATCATATCAAAAACAATCTTTTTTCTTCTTCTCTAATAGCATCATCAGAACCTTATACGGTGTGATTCTTGGTGGGTCAAGGAAGTACAATCCTTGAATTCGATTACGGTGTTAGGGCTTCATTGAATCCTGAAGGCATAATTCGAGAGACCTGTTGTACTCGCCAAGTTAATTGGGAAAGGTCGAATTATTGTCTAAAAAAATCGAAAGAGCCTTGAAGTCAGGGGTACACCTTTGTGTTGTTTCTGTTTTTTCATCCTCTTGTTTTTAACCCAATTTTCCAACAGAAGCACCATAAAATAACCAACAAATAATCAACATGCTATTAGGTTTAGATATAATTATTCGGCGTGTTCATGAGTACAAATACAATATCTCTAAATATTTTTGCATAAAAAAATATATGCCAAAATTATAAGAAGTGTCCCCTCTTAGAATATCCCAGAGATATCCTAAAGTATCCCTACACTTTTTGTAATTAAAAAAAAAAAATACTTTAAATGGACTATCTGACATGTATCCCTAGGTATCTCCAAGTATCCAATACTGATACGACGCCGACACAGATAGTCAACAATTTTGAAATATCCGTGCTTCATAGGAACCCTTGTAATCTTATAAATCCTAGATTAAAGTATACATATATCGTGTTCTGAATATATAGACTTAGAATACAGAACCAGAGTTTGCCGGTGCCACTGTTATTGGTTAATGATACCAGTGCCTTGAGTTCAAAATGCTAGCATTAAATTTTTCACCCATCCAAAAAATAAACAAAAATACAGAACCTGAGGACCTTAGGCATCATTTGAATGGAGTAGGGCCCAACTAAACCGTACAAAGGCTATCGTTTGGGCCTAACTGAAATTCCATCCAGATCCAATTTCCACCCGATCGTCAGAGTAAAGGGCACATCTCCCAAAATTTGAGTCACTCGAGAGAGAAATGGTTTTCTTCTTCTTCTGTTCAGAGAAAAACCCATTTTTCAACCTCCACTAAATCATGATTTCTCTGAGTTTAAATTGTCTCTTAATCAAACCATCTCCACTATCTCAACATAATCATCTTAAATTACTAACAAATTTGAATCCCAAACTCAATAATAATCAGGTTTTTAACCCACTCTAAATTTTTTTCATTTTTGTTTTATTAGTTTCAAGAAAAACCCTAGCTAGTTTATGATGATTTTTGGTTGGTATTGTGTAGAGAAGAAAAAGTTTCAGATGCAGGGCAAATTTTTCAGTAGATGCACCATTTGCTATAGCAATTGGAGCTTCTATACTGAATTCACTGGTATTTCCTATTCCTAATGTACCAAATGAAGAAGATGAGGAAGAAGATTCAACAATTACTTCTACTGATTCTAGGTTTGCAGTTATGGGTATCATCAGCTTTGTTCCTTACTTCAATTGGCTGGTTAGTTTGTGAATTGTGATTTCAATTTTTGTAAGTGAAATTTGGGGCGATTTGATTTTTGGCTGGTTAATTTTGTGTCTTTTATTTGTTTTAATTGAATAGAGTTGGGTTTTCGCTTTGCTGGATACTGGTGATCGGCGTTATGCAGTGTACTCGATTGTGTATTTGGCTCCTTATATAAGGTAAAGTAGTCTTCTTCTTGATTGTTAATTTTTGGAACTTTATATTATCTGTGATTAGGTCGTGAAAGCGATTTAGTGTTGATTGAGTGATGAATTAGTTATAGGGTGGGTTAATTGTTGTGGCTCTTCGAAGATGAAGACAGAATTGGACAACAAAACTATCTTCTGGAATTGGAGGTGTGACGTAGGTTGGAGTTGGTGCTGGTTGTGAAATTGAAATTCGCATTGGTTGTGGCGGACTTGGTGGTGGCAGAGGAGTTGGAAGTGATCCTGGTGGAAGCGGAGGGTTAGGGGGGTTGAGCATGAGGTGCTTCTGTGGTAGTGGTGGAATAGGTGGAGGTGTAGGTGGTGGACTTGGTGATATTGGATGAAAGGTGGAGGGGATGCTGGTGGTGTAATCAGCATAGGAATAGGTGGGATTGGATTATGGTAAATTACTTAATGTATGGACCTCCACCGTAGAACTAATTGTGTTTCAAAAAGGTCAAATATAGATTATTATTGAAGTTGAGTAAGATCTCACAGAAGCATTAGGGAAATCTTTGTGTATTAATTTCGCAATTTTGTGCAAGTGTGAGTCAAAAATTGTTCTGTATTCGGCTCTTAAGGGCTAAACCTTGCAGATGTGGCTAGTTCTTCGGCCACTACAGTAACTAACTGAGTTCTTTGAGGCATAGACTATAGTGTTTGCTATACAATGGTGCTAGTTTTGGAGTCCAACAATCTATTTGGTAGAAATAATCTTATTGTGTAGTGTGTTGTGTGTGTAAGTTAAGGTTTAAATGTTGCATTAGGGTGTTAACCCCGCAGATATGGTGCTGCTACGCATCATAACGATGCATATACTATTTCTAATTTTGGTGTTTCTTCAAAGTTGAAGGCGGAATTGGACAACAAAACTATCTTCTGGAATTGGTAGTGTTGGGCAAAGTTGGAGGTGGTGCTGGTTGTGGAATTGACGTTGGTTGTGGTGGACTTGGTGGTGGCAGAGGAGTTGGAGGTGATCCTGGTGGAAGCGGAGGATTAGGGGGTTGCGCATGAGGTGCTTCTATGGTGGTGGTGTAGGTGGTGGACTTGGTGATGGTGGACTAGAGGTTGAGGGGGTGCTGATGGTGGAGTCAGTTTAGGATTAGGTGATGGAGCAGGAGGTGGGATTGGATTATGTTATATTACTAAATGTATTTACAGCCGCCCCATAACTAACTGTTGTTTAAAAAAAGTTGACTATGGATTATTATTGAATTTGAGTAAGATCTTAGAACTGCATTGAGGAAATCTTAGTGTATTACTGTCTTAGTTTGCTTAATGCAAGTTTTTTTGTATTCCGCTCTTGAAGACCAAAACTTGCAGCTGTGGCTAGTTCTGCCATTATAGTACCCCGATTGAGCTTAATGACTGTGAACTGTAGAATGTAGAGTTTGCATACTGTTGTGCTAGTTTGAGAGTTCAGCAATCTTATTGTGCAGTGCGAATTTGTTAGTTAAGGTTTAAATCTGGCATTAGAGTGTTGACCCTGCAGATTTATGCTGCTGCAACATATCATAATAATGCATACGCTAATTTTGGATGAACAGTTTTTTTATGCATGGCATTATACTGGTTATCCATTATGACATGATATTGAGTTCTCTACCTTCTGACGGTTAAATATGAAAAATGTTCTGGTTCCAAGTACTAACATTCTTTGAGTTCAATACTTGTAAGGCTGATTTTTGTGTGATCAATTTAACATCCCAAACCTGTTAATGGAATGAACATTTGCAGTGTGGTTATGCTTGCTTCTTTTCCTAGTACTCATCAAATTGGTCTAAATTTTATATGTAAAATGTGTCTGATGAGAACGGCATGCCGTATATAGTGGTAATTCTGTCGTAGTTCTTATCGGGATATGTTGATGGTAACATATTTGGAAATCAATGTCGAAGAGAGTAAATTGTTCAGTATTCCTAATTTTGTGTAATTGTAGATTTGAATTTTAGCTTATTCCTGTATTATTTCCTGAATCTTATGTTACCTATCTTTTAATCTCTTAATAATGTTTGTTTGAAATTTTGTTTATGGCTTTACAGGACAAACTTATCGTTGTCAACAGATGAAAGTTTGCTTCCTATTGCCAGCATTATCTTGTGCATAATTCACATTCAGGTAAAGCTAAATCCTAGTCATATAACGTTTTGTACTATATTACCCTTAGTTAGTGCATCTATAGTTGTAATTAACATGTTGTTTGGCTATAGCTTGAAGCAAGCATACGTAATGGCGATTTACAAGGTTTCCAGCTGTTCAGCGGACTAGCTAAAAAGAAAAGTGTTCATCTGAAAGGTCGTGCTACCAATCCTAAGAAGGTATGAATACCATCAGAAAGATGCTCTTAACATTCCTTTTGCTCTGTTTTTGCTAGCTTTATCTGCATCTATTGAATTCTAAAACTTCCATAGGGAAAGATAAAAGAGAATATAAAGCTTCCTTCTGCACAAAATCGATTAAGAGATGAGGTTCAAGGATGGGGAGAAGTTTTTGAAAAGCCATTGGATGATCCAGAATCTTTAAGTGAAGGAGGCGCACAAGATAAAAGGAAAGATTAAAATTCACAGATTTATTATGTAAAAAAACTTGCGTTAGCGTTCTTCAGCGGGTATTAAGGGAGTCAAAGACGACAAAAGAAAAAATTGAGTTCTTCAATATTGTTTTAGTAAGAGTCTTAATTTCTGCGATGCGTGTGTAAAACCTTAGACTATTGTTTAATATAGCTTCCTGTGAGTTCATTCTATTGAATTTCTCTGGTTTTAATTATTACCCTCATTTTCTTTTATAACTGAAATTTTGTGATTGAAAGAGACACAGTAGTAGAATTTGGGGTTATAAAGAGTTGAACTCGGCTTGTATGGGAACCCTTGCACATAACCTGGCATGGAGATCAGAGACGCACACAGCCATCACAACTTGTCCCCTCAAATGTAAGTAAATAGTTGTTGTTGTTGTTGTTGTTTTTTTTTTTTTTTTTTCATTTTTGTCTCTTCAATAATTGTCTCTCTGATTTCCTCTTCTATTATGCTGCATCTGATCTCCTCCCACCAGCGTCACAGGAAATCTTGAAAACATTAGGTACATCTTTTGTTTATGTTCTTCAAGTATCTTTCATCATTAGGTTTGGTCTTTCATCTGTTCTACTCTAGATCTCTTCTATTGAGTTCATATTGATGATTTTTATTCGAAACGTAAATCAAATTTCATGGTATACATTTGATTTCGAATGAGTTATAGTTAGATTCAGTTATAAGGCGGTACCTCCTTATTCATGACTCGACCATGGCTTTTTTTCGTTTTTATATAAAAGTTTATGGTTGTGACAGTTCTGCAAGTTACCTGATATAAAAAATATAAATATCTAAATAACTTTAACATGAGAAGAGTGTATGGGAACAAAAGCACAAAGTCCGGCAAGATCAGAATGAAGAAAAAGATTTCAGAGATAAAGTTTCTGACATCTCTGATTTTTGGGGCTAAGTTACTACCCCTAGTTCCCAAAAATTGGTTCATCTATGGTTCAATATGTCCTACTTTTCTTAAAAGTTCACAACTGGATTAAAACTTGATTAGACATACTACTGTGCAGCATTAATTGTCTGAAGAGAATGACATTTGAAGTGGAGTATACAAAGCTAATACTGATTTAGGATTTCTATCCTATGTTGTTGTCTCAAAACTGATTACTTAACTAGTTTGTTTGAATATCATTCAAATAAAACATGGTCTAGTTTCTTCGTTTCTTCATATTTTGAATAATCTCAAGTTTTTCATTGTTTTAATAACAAAACATTATTCTGTGATTAAGCTCAGTACTGATCTCCATGTTGTGAACGTGCAAAAGATGGTGACTTGGTATGTAGGATTAAATTTCATACAATTTAGAAAGAAGCCGCACTCACTGTCTCAAGGCCAAGAACAATTGGTTCCGGAACCTGTCGTCAATACCATGAGTACTCAAAGACGATTTGGAGAAATTATGTGATTGGTATGACTCCAATCAATTTCAGATTTTTTTGCAACTTCGAAAATGTTGCATGTTATGTACTTACATGTGGCATTTTTGTATTTCCAACTTCCGATAATTTATCGTGGAACAGCAGACATTGTTGAAAGGCCAATTTGTAGCTTCCCGACTTCAACAAAAGCTGGTGACCAGTGACGCCTTGTTCTGGATAGCTGTCTTGGGTTTTGAGACAACTCGAGAATAGCTGACAGAGAGCGATGAGCAGATGTGCTTCAATGTCTATAATTGGTGTTGCGTCGCTGCACCAACGAAACAGGTACATCCTTAAAGTTTCGCCGAATATATCATTTGAATTTGTTAATGGCTTTATTTTTAAACATGAGTACATATGCTATTGTAAGCCGACTTTAGATT
The DNA here is from genome assembly GCA_023531295.1 of Papaver armeniacum. Classification (NCBI taxonomy): domain Eukaryota; kingdom Viridiplantae; phylum Streptophyta; class Magnoliopsida; order Ranunculales; family Papaveraceae; genus Papaver; species Papaver armeniacum. The sequence continues at coordinate 219,793 of JAJJWW010007745.1, read as the reverse complement.
GTTTCTCAGAAGAATGAATGGATAAATTAACTGCACAGCAGCACCAGTAGTATCACTGCTGCAGAAATAGGCTTGACTATTGATCACTATTTCGAGTTCAATTGTGTGCTGTTAAAGCTCATTACACACGTTTTCCACACACACAACCCATGTCATATCACTAGTATGTCTGCTCCAAATGGATGCAGTGTATACAATTGGGCATCATCCGTAGAATTCTAGATGCACCAATAACCTGCAGCTAACCCTTCTTGTATATGATACCAACTGTACTGTACCCTAGCCATATCTGTCTTCTAAAATTATACGTTTGAGCGAGTCTGTAGTTGCGTTCTATAACCAGCCAGCCTTGAAGGCGCTTAATGATTTGAAAATGACTTTCCAACCTCATGCTCATTTTTTAGGGGTTCAAGAAGGCTTCATTTTTGTCTCTGTTCTTACCAGCAAACTTTGCAGAATTAAAACACTATTACCCCCAAACTCTAGCCAGCAAATTTTGCAGAATTAAAACACCATCACCCCCAAACTCTAAAAAGCTGCAATAAATGTAACCACTGCTAAAAATCTATGGAGATGGTTTTCCTGTTTTCTCTTTCATCTTTTTTCAACTATAATGATGCAAACATTTACAGCTTTAACAAATGCTTTTGTAAAGATTGGTTGTTTGTTTCGAAATAACTGTATCGATGTCGCTCTGTTGGTAAGCTTTTGTATGTCGATCTTTAATTAGCATGTTTCTCCACGTATGTTTTGCCAAGTATGTTCCATCATGTAATGTTTCCTTCTTCCTCCTTTAACAGGTGATCGATATGAGCTTGTCAGCTAACGTAACCACTGTCTAGATACTCGATAAGCAATGGTTTGAATGCTGGAGTTTTCCTAAGCATTCTAATATCATGCATGCACAGTAATTCTTCAGTAAGCCTATACCTGTGGTACCGTTAGTTTTCCTGAAATGTATTTGCGTTGAACTTTTGCGTATAGGAACTGTGTACAACACCAAGGTTAAAACTCATTGGCATTAATGGTAGTACAGGTTGTCTAACTCTTCTACTGAGAGGTTTGGCAAAGAAGCTTTGGATCTTTTCACAAACAACTTCCTTTTCCTCCCCAATCCCCATCAATACTGAATAAACCTCTATGGGCCCGGGCTTTTTGAAAGCCTTCAACAGAAAAGGTCCACTCCGCAGATACTTTGTCAGTCTTGACTCTTAACTGATAATCTTCCAAGTTGGACGGTAAAAAAAAAAATACCCATGCTGATGTTTTCTATGTTGGTAGCTTTCTTTGAGAGAAAAAAAAAAAAAAATGTTGGTAGTGTCAAATGATACGTACCCTCCATGTGTTTAATTTCTTGGTATCATATGTTTTCGAAAAATTAGTAAATACATAGTAAATTTGATATATTTTCTTGCAGTTTTTGTAATATATTTGATATATTTACTAGGATAGAGTAAATGTAATATATCCCAAGGATATTCGGTCTTAAGATTTTATCATCGGTCTCCATTAGGGTTTTACGGTTTTAGAGGGGGATTTGATCAGCGGATAGTCTCTCTAGTTTCCTTCGAATACTAGCTAGAGATTGGTTCATTTTTCTTGCAGTTTTTTCTTGCTCCTTCAATCGACAATGGCATCAAAGATAGTTAAGCTTTCTTCTCAATCTTCTAAATTCGATTGGGAGATTGAAAACTTCTCCAACTTGAACCTTAAAAATGGAACTTATAACAGTTCTGATGTTTTCTCTGTTGGTAGTTTCAAATGGTAAGTACCCTTCCGTTTCTTTGTTTTACAGTATGTTTTTGATTAATTAATCCTCAAAAGTTTTCACAAATAGGAAAGCACGGATCTATCCAAAGGGATGCGGCGGGGAAGCGCATGGCCACATATCGCTGTTCATTAGGCCTGTTGACTTGACAAGATCGGTGGAAACGGAGTTTAGTTTCGCAGTTACTAGTCAAACCGACAGCAAGAACACAGTTAGATGGGGTAAAATCTGGATTTTCGCTTACTAGGATTTATACATGTTTTTTGTTGATTTATGTAATCGCATTTTTTATTTTATCATACTAATCTGGATGATGGTGGATGATGCAGAAATGACAAAAACCTTCCATGACATAGGAAAAGCCAGCTGGGGTTGGCCAAAGTTTATGCGTCTAAGCGAACTCCACGACCCTTATAAAGGATATCTCGTGAATGATACTTGTGTCATAAGAATTGAGGTTACTTGTACAGCGAAGGAGCAGTCAAATGATGATGATGATGACGTGAATGGAGACAACCTAAGCAAGGTTGGAAAAGCAGAAAATGCGAAACAAACCAAAGAAAAAGATGAAAAGAGTAGTTCAGAATTAGGAAAATATCCTGGTGCAGGACAACCCTTTGGGGAAGGAAGTCAGAGCAACAAAGTTGGTTTTTGCGATGATAAATCATATGAAGATATTGGTGGTTTCAGCATTTCGAAAGCACAAGCGCCCCTTTACAAGCAAATATGGTTGAAGTATGGACATATACCTTCCGCGGGAGTATTACCAATCACGTCATATCCTATTCTTGTTATGGTGGTTAAGGACTTGATGACTTCTATCATAGATATGTATCAATGCCGTTATGTGGATTTGTCTTCTGAAACGATCAAAAGCTGGGAAGATAACATAAAGATGGCTGAGAAACTTGAATTTAACATCAGATGGCTTCGAGAAAGATTTGAGACTTTCAAAAAAGGGATGGGTGGGATGCAGAATGTTAAGACTGAACTACTAGAGCATGGGAAGTCTTTACGTTCTACAATTGAAAAATTGAAGATACTCAGAGATGTAACGAAAAGGGTAGAGGTTCAGCTGATTGAGGCGAAGGGTTATGTGCGAGAGAACACATGCGGATTACTCTCTGAATCGGATATGGAAATGTATCTTGAAATAGGCGAGAATTTAGTGCTTGACGGATTGTTTTAGGAGGTAAAACTCGATTTCTCAAGTAAAAGTAGTTTGCAATAAAATGATGTTCTTCATAAGTATTTAATAATGTTAAGAATTTCTGTAACGTTTAAAGAAGCAAACCATATTTTCCTTCGTACAGTGTTGAGTTTAAAGAAGCAAACTCACGAAGCAAAATAAAAGCATTATAGTCCAACTTCTGTGAACGTGCTACACGAATTGCAGGTAAACTTCGTACAGTGTTGAACATCTTAATGATTGAGTGGCTGAGTTTGAAGATGGAAATCTCCATGAGAGGGAAAAACATTTCCTGCAACTGTTCTCCATGTGTCTTAATTTATGTGTCATTTGTCAATTTACTGTGACAGTAAATCCAACAACAAGAAGTTCACAACTACCAGGATATATACAAACCGCATTCAGTCCCTTAAATGTATTATGAGATAACAAATTGACAGAGAGTACAGTTAACAGCAAGTAGAAAGTTAATAGTAGAATCCTCATAATTTTCGATACATTATTTATAACTATAAAGCTTCACTTTTTAAAACAAGCCATCAAGCAATAAATTCTCCCCCCTGGACAATCTCCTGATTTTGAACTAGTCTTGTCATCCATTTCTGTGACTATTTTTTTCTCCTTTTCTGTCTCTGCAACCTTGTTTGGGTAGACCTCCTCATCTTTTAACTCGTGATTCTCCGTACAAGTAATCTCAATTGTTATAACACAAGTATCATTTACCAGATATCCTTTGTCAGGGTCATGAAGTTCACTGAGATGCATGAATTTTGGCCAACCCCAGCCAGACTTTTTTTCAGAGAATTTGTATTTTAGCTCTGCAGATCACAGAATTTAAAAGTTCAAAACATGATAACAAACAAAATAATATGGTGACAAGGTAATCCCATCAAAATTATACCTCGTTTCGTTCTGATACTGGGATAAGTTTGACTGGTAACCGCCATACTAAACTCTGCGTCCACCGATTTTGTCAAGAAAACTGGGCGTAGGTACAGTGTTAAGCGATCTTTATCATACACTTTGCTGTCTCCCTTTGGATAGATCTGTGCTTTCCTGAGGATTAATTAATCAAAACATATGAAACAAGTAACTCAATAACTCATGTACAGAAATCATATGCAGAGTACATAACATACCATTTGAAACTACCAACAGAGAAAATATCAGAGCAAGTTCCATCTTTAGCGTTTAACTTTGAAAAGTTTTCGATCCTCCAATTGAATTTAGTATATGAAGGAGGCTGTGCAATATCCGTTGCCATATTCTTTTTTTCTTTTTCAAGCATCGTTGCCATATTCTGCTATAGATGGGAAAGACTAATCTTTTTTTTTTTTTTTTTTTTTTTGTTAGAACTTAACAAGGAAGGTTTTGTGAGCGGCTTTGGGTGTCTCCTTCTTATACATAGGGAATAAATAGTCAAACTCCTGAAAATATTATAGCTTGAGAGGAAAAGTAAAAGTTAGACTTGGCATGAAATGAACACCGAAAATCTTAGATAGCTTGTACCTTATCTCTCTCTTTTTTCTTTTTTTTTTCCTTTTCATACTTTTGTCTTTCCAATTTTTTTATTTATAATTTTGAATAAATTACAGAGTTTCAAGCTGGTAGCCGAGCAACAAGCTGAGCACCAACTCCTTTTGGAAATCGCAAGAATATTTCATAACTTTCGAAAAATGATTATATGAATCGGATTTAAATGAAACTTACAATTTTATAAAGGATTTGAGATGATCTATTAAAATGAGACAATATGTCAACATCAAATTCAGAACTTATAAAAACAAATAAAATATATTAAGAAACTGGATCAATTCTTCTATAGTTAATTTATAAGGAGAAAGAGACACAATCATCAAGTTGAGAATTTTTAAGAATAATAAAAAATAGTAAGGAATTTGATCCATTCTTCTATGGGAAAAAAGCCACAAAATCAAATTGAGATTTTAAGGAATTAGAAAGAGAAGTAAGAAAGTTGATCCATTTTTCTATATTTATGAGAAGTAAGGGACAACTTCAAATTGAGACTTTTTAAAGTTAGAAAACAATTTTTTTTTGTTTGATCGGTTCGTCGAATTTCAATTTATTAAAAGAAAACGGGACAAAATTAAATTGAGATTGTGTCCTGGCGAGATTGGGGTATTTACCCAATAAGACAAAATAGGGTCATTTTGAAGTAAAGTCAAGCTACCCCTTAACCTATATTTTTGTAAATGGCTAAAATGCCCCCACAATGATTAACTCTAATTTAACTAAAATGATTAAATTAGTTAAATTAGTTAGTTTATTTAGTTATAAGTTGAGTTTTAGAAATCATTTAGAGAGAATTAGTATGAAGGAGTAGAGGAGATTTTGTGTGTGTGTGTGTGGGGGTGGGGGAGTTAGGGATTTTGTGAAATTTGTGATATGAGTGAGATGAGCGATTCTAATCCGGATTTTGAAGTGGGAGTCTTCTAACTTTCCTCCTAGGAGATGAGTACTTGTATGATGATGTACCCAGGACCATGATCGAATGGATTACATGCATGACCCTCACTTTTATTTTCCTCAAACTCATGATGGGTATGGAAGAGATGAATGTATTGAGCCAAACGAAGAATCCAATGACCAAGAAGAGAATGAAGGCTGAAGTAATCGGTAGATAACCTAGGTGGTGAAGATTGTGATTTTTCCATACAAATGATCGATTTTGCTTTTTTTTTTCTTGATTCTATCAGTACGGGGTCGGCAAGGTCTACGCTTGTCGATCATGCGCATTGTAAAGCGCGTGGTTCTACTTTTACACAACGTCTGCCGTTTTTTCATGAGCGAGTACACAGCCGTGGTGTAGAAAATTTTAACCTTGTCGACTTCCATTTTTTGAAACACGGGAGCCTTTACTTGTAAATGCTTACGCAGGCATTTTCATGTTTTCATACCTTGCCGTCATTTCCATGTCGGCAATGTTTATATTCTATTACGTTCGAGGCCTTTTCTAGCGGCATTGTTTTATATGTCGTAACCATGCCCAAGTGGTAATACACATCAACTAAACTTTTGATGTTTTGTAGATTGTGGCATTGGTACCTATGGCGGATCGGCCTCAAGCTCGAGAAAATTAGGGGTCCGAGCACTTCCTCACATTATGCTAATGATTTGGAATGGAAGGAAAAAGACGACGGTCAATTGGATTGTTGAGAAAGCCAAAGAGAAAATGTGCGTTCTAGTGAAAAACACCCAACAAAAAGATACGCGGTTTGAAATGGTATCACGAGTGTTATGGGTTGCTTGGGAGGAAAGTCACAAGAGGAAGGGTTATGTGTATGATAAGAAGACGACTAGGGTGTACAAGAAGAAGTCAAAGAAGTGTGGATGCCCATTCAAGATAATTTTTTGGAGGAACGAACACACCGATCACATGTGGAGAATGAGTAGAGTTGATGTTGGTTGGCATAACCATAAAGATCAGGAAAATCTTGTTGGGCATTGTCAAGTTTCCAAGTTGAAACCGCACGAGTTCGAACAAGTAAGAACAAGTTGGGGAATTAAACCAAGTAAGCTCCTAAGTAAGTTCAAGAGGGACGACCCGCATAACCTCTCTTCATTGTCTACAATTTATGCGGCCAAGGAAACTATTAAAAGAATTGAATGGGATGGAAGAAAGGTGATGGAAGAATCACAATGGTTAATACACAAATACAACTACACGGTGAGACACCATGAGTCATCGGAGGGGAAGGTGGATCGTATTTTTCTTGCGCATCTCGATATGATTCAATTGCAGCGTTGCTTTTACCAAGTTTTGTTCATGGATTGTACTTATAAGATGAATAGGTACAACATGCATTTGTTGAACATTGTAGGACAAACCTCGGATAAGCAATCGTTCACGGTGGCATGGTGTTTTATGGATCGTGAGAAGGATGATAGTTATATTTGGGCATTGGAAACTTTGAAGCTTCTCTACCACGAAGACGAAACTCCGGGGGTTATAGTCACCGACAATGAGCAAGTAATAATGAACACCGTGAGGATAGTCTTTCCCAATGCACAAAATTTACTTTGCACTTGGCATATACAATGCAATCCTAGAAAAAATTGTAGAAGTCATATCCAAAAAGCGAAAGCAAAGAAAGGACCTAAACGTGAAAAAAAGGAAGATGAACGTCTTAGCAAACTAACTAAAGAGGAGCGAGAGAAGGAAAAATAGAAAGAAGACGAAGAATGGAAAGAATGTGAGATTAAGTTTGGGTTATTCATGAAAGCAGGGGATAAGGTGGTTTGGTCGATGAGTGTGGGAAGATATGAGTTAAACTTGAAGGATTTCGAGGATGATTGTGGGACTAATTACCCCAAAGTAGTGGAATATTGCAAGAAACAATGGTTGAGGCCACACAAAGAGAGGTTTGTGTATGCTTATACTTACAACTATAAACATTTCAAACTTGAATCCACAAGTATGGTAGAGCAAGATCTTGGGAGACTAAAAGGTCTACTTTTCACGAGTCAAAATGGGATTGTGACGGTGCAACATGCTATCCATGAGTACATTAATAATGATATCGACAAGATAAAAAAATAATTCCAAGAAAGTAGCTTCCGGAAGTTGAAGGAGTTTAAGGAGGATGATTGGTTGCTTGTTGGTATACATAGAAACGTCTCGCATTGGGCAATACGTTCCATGATGAAACATCTCGCATTGTTTAAAAAGTATAAAAAGTATGATGACTTGAACACTCCTTGTAAGTGTAGGATAATGAAGGCTATCGGACTTCCATGTCGTCATATGCTTGGTAGGTATAAAACTCCCATTCCTCTTGATGATATCGATCCTTATTGGAAGCAATTATCTTTCAAACCGGCTCCAAGAGAAGATCCCGGTGAAGAGTTTGGCGACATGGAACTTGGAAGAATAATCATTGAAAAGTTCCCCAAGATGAATAGGTTGGACAAACAAACTATGAAGCACAAGTTGATGCCGATTGTTTACCCTTTTATGGAAGAACTTGAAGAACCGGAGAAACAAGATCCTAATGGTAGACCAACTACCAAAAAGACGAGGGTGGAAGAAAGAGAACAAATCAAAGAGTTTTTGAGTACAAATTGCGATCAAGATCAATCCGAAGGAGAAAAAATCAAAGAGTTTTTAAGTAGAAATAGTGATCAATCCAAAAGGGAAAACATTAAATAGCATTTGAGTACAAAGTGCGATCCATCCCAGGACATGTTTATACCGAGGCACAATACAAGGAGGAGCCCGCTAAAAAGAAAAGAGGTCGTCCAAGGAAGGATTCAACTACACCAACGGTCTCTAACTTGAATACAAATGACACTCTACCTCTTGAGAGTCAAGCAAGCGTGGAATTTGTTGGAAAGAAAAGGGGTCGGCCAAAGAAGGATTTAACTACACCAACCGTCTCTAACTTGAATACAAATGTAACTCTACCTCTTGAGAGCCAAGCAAGCCAAGGAGATGTTGAGAAGGAAAAAGGTTGTCCAAAGAAGGTAGTACAACCGGTGGTTCAAAAATATCGCAATCAACTCCCTCCAATTGTTGAAGATCTCGTGATTGGTACCGACGATGTTCCGAAAGATGGAAATTGTGGGTTTCACGTTATCTCGCAACAATTGGGACACCTAAGTGGAGCGGTTGAAGAGAATCTCACCCAATGCCAATACATTAGAAAGAACATGGTCGCTCGACTAGAAAACGACAAAGGAGTTCCATATCTCAATGATTCTAGAAGGTTCCATGGAGGTTGAAAGAAGCAACTTTCAAAGGTTTGCTAACTAGTGTTAAAGGCCCGGAGGGAAACGCACCGATCAAATGGGAGCATTGGTTGAGAATGCCGGAGTGTGGCCATCTATTGGCGGATACTTAGAATTGCGTGGTACATTTTTTTAGCGAGGGACTATCTATAGCATTTGCACCGAAACATGCGGTTTGCGTGGACCAACTCAAGCATAGAAGAATTGTCATTGCTTTGGTGGATAAAAATCATTTTATTGGTCTACAACTCAATAAGGAATGTCCATTACCTCCGCTATGTAGGTTTGGTTTGTGGGAGAAGTTCACAAACAACAAGAGCAAGGAATGGATGAAAATTTATGAGGACAACATGGCCCTTTGGAATGTTATGGCAGGTCTAGGGAATGTCCCATAGATTTGAGTGAGGAGTGATTATGATTAGGGAATAAAGCAGCTTTTTGTGTAGTGTACAATGGAGTACTAGACAAACATTTGTACTTTTTGGAGTACTTTTGTAATCGCATGCGTGTTTTGTGCAATGTACTTTGGAGTGCTACAAATGAATGAAATGGATGTGTTTTTTTGGGTGTATTCTCATTTGGTCACATTATATTTATTACCAAACCTGCCGGCTCTCCCACTACTCGGCACAAAAGTATTATTTCACAGATCGGCTACGTAATGCATGACAATGATCGAGGATAAAGCGCACTGATATGGCCAGCAAAGGTCCGGCTTTCGCCAAGCTGCAGACACTTTCTACGCAAGAATGTTTATGAAATTTATCATGTCGGGTAAGAACTCCCTTAAAAAGATTGTTCTGGATGTTTTTTCTATCAAGCTAGGCAAGGTCCCGGTTTTGCCAAAGTTGTCAGCCTTTTATTGTGCGGCATTGTTATTGAGGAGAACAATGCCGGCTAAGAACTCCCTCCAAAATTGTTCATGAATTTTATTTTCTATAAAAGTTCTGTAAGGTGTATTATAATATCCATGCCGACGGAACAATGTCGGAAAGCTTTTAATATAGGATAATGCCGACTATGAGGGCGCCGACAAGCTTCTAATTTAGGACAATGCCGACTATACATCGGATACAAACCTTAATTAAAGCATACAAACGTTAAAAACTTAACCCTAACACATTTGGGACATAGATATATAGTATTTTTTTCCGGTACACAATTTCTTAGGAGAGGTAATTAGCTTCATCCTACCGTCGCAACATGGATCTGTGCATGGTATAAGGTTGATTTCAGCAACTTCATCTTCATACGGAGCTACACGCTCATCTATCCAATAGGAAAACCCACAACAAGTGCATTTTGAAGCATACGGCTGATATACACCTCCTATTGCAGCTTTCATGAGAAATAAGAATCCCTTACAACCTTCAATAGTGCATTTACTTCCTTCAAAGGGACAATCGTTTGCAAAATGACCACTTAGTGTACAAAGACTACAAATATTTGGTGGTGAAACTTCCATTCTTTATGCAAGGTTGAAGATGAAGTTGGGAATGCTTTTATAATAAAAACATACCTAATATCTTGATTTTGAAATTTCTAGCCGTTGAGCATTCAATGAGTTGTACTTTGTACCTAAAAGGTTCAACTAACATTTAGGTCGGCATGGTATAGGTTTCATACCATGCCATCCAAGTACTTTGTCTAAAACCTTGCATAAACAAAATAATAACTTCAAAAAGCAACTAAAATCAAAATTAAAATAAGTTTAACAAGTCTAAAACCACAATCTAAGAGTTCAAAACATAATGTAATAGTTCAAACCACAATAAAGTTTCTAAAGCAAGTAAACATAATAAAGTTTAAGAATTTCAAGGATCCTTCTCATTGTTGTTATCTTCCTCCCCATCACTAGCTTTTCACCAAGACGCTTTTGCTTTTCCCTTCCCCTTCACTGGACCTATGTAGTCACCATCCTCATTGTAATAGGGGTTCTCTCCCGGAAAAAGTCACATGCCACGAAAAAAGTTCTTGGATCAACCTCCTCTTCTTCCTCCTCGATGATGTGCATTCTTCATAGTTGAGGGATTGCTAGGAATGTTCATAAACCTTAGAAATTCTTACCGATTTTCCTTACCCATCAAACATAACTTTCTAAAAGGGCAATTCTCTTGAGTTTCAACTTTAGGATCTTCTAAATTAGGATAAATTGTGTCCAAATATTCAAATAGCTCTTACGCATTGTTAACAAGACAAGGTAGATCTTCTTTTGTTTCTTCCTCGGGAACCTAAGCGATGCACAAATAAGATATATGAAAACAAACAACACAACACTGTTGATCTTCTTCCACTGGCCATCAAGGCCGATAAACTAAACACTGAAAGCCACCATATGGTCGGCAAGGTGTTAACCAACTACACCGGCCGATTCTGATGAATCCAGTGGTGATAACCAACTACCTTGCCGACAAATAAAAATACGGAATGGTCCTATTTATGAAAGATGCCGACTAATAACTTAGGAAATTAAGGTTTCTGATGCCTAACGTCGGCATGGTACAAGTCTAAAATCACGCCACCAAATATAATCCTAAGCATGGTTGGTTAGTTTTACACCTGTCAGCCCGGTTATTGTCCAACATGATGCCATGGCTCTGATGAAAAGTCTGCATGTTATTCATCCTGAGACCATGCCGACTCTTTCAAAATACCAATGGTCGGCGTGTTGTTCAACTATCTACCTTGCCGGCCAAAAATCTGAAAATCAAAATTTTCGATTTATAACCTAATCTAACAATCATATACAACAAAACAATAATGGGTTTGAGTTTATAAACCACTTACAATCTTCTTTTTCGCCCTTAGAGGTTTCTTTTTTTCAAAGATCTTCAAGGATTGCATTCTTGGGTTTACTCGTTCCAACCTTTCCCTTACCTTTTCCCTCTGATTTGGATCTTTTCATGTTACCAGTTGAATCTCTCTTGCTGCTGGATTGTTTAGAATCAACCATTTTTTTGTAGAAAATCAAAATTGAAAATTTTGGTTGATTTTAGGTTTTGGAATGAAGAGAAGAGGGAGAGGGATTGGAGGAAGAAGGATTAGAGGAAGATTAATCGGTTTTTAGTTTTTAAGTTTAGGGTTTAGTTTTAGGTTAATTAGTGTAGGGGTACTAAAGTAACTTTACCACATTTTGGCCTCCCCTTAGTAAGGGCACATGTCCATTTAAATTTGGGTATACCCCAATTAGTTTGGGTATACCCCAATCAAGCCAGGAATTTTTATAAGTACATAAAAAAAATAAAAAACTTGATAAAATCTCCATTAACCTAGTCCAAAGACAATTACTAAATTTTAAACACAAATGATAAACAAACCGAGGGGAAAAAACTCTCATAAAACCGGACACACACGGATGGTGGACCATTGGTCTATGCAGAAACCAAATCTCGGGTTATAAACTGCCTTGTGGTATGCGGTTGGTTGTTGACTGAAAATGCTTAAAAAGCGTTTGCACTGAGGAAATTGGGAACATCATGATAAGACCACTTTTTATGGAACATGTCAACGGTGTTGAACCAATGCATCACTCAGGCATATTTAGCATATATGATCCTTTATATGGATCAAGTCTCTCAAGATTGTGGAAGCCACCCTGGCTAGCAAGTGAAGGGCGCCGCGACCACACAAATCCAATCGAGGCACAAGGCATTGGATAAGCATAGATTATTTATTATTAGAGATATATCACTACACCAAATCCAAGTTTTTGTAATGGAGAGAAAGTGTTAGGGAAAAATAAAAGCTAATTTCCCTAACTAAGAAAAATGGTTATGGATATGCTGTTATATAATGTGTTAGTATTTTATCTAACTCTTTTAATCCATTAGGAAAATTAAATAGGCTAACACATTGTTTCCATTACAATATTTATCCTAACTATATACATTTTACACTTCGTATTTACTTTGTAATGTAAATCTTGTGTTATAACCATTGCTAACTCTTTCTATTACTATTAAAATGACCACTAAAGAGATGACAAGTGTAGTTTTCCAAAATCAGTAACACCTTTACACCATTAGGAAATTGTTATATTTTAATAAAAAAAAAAGGCCCTTTCAGGTGATCCCTGCCTGGGATTTCACCTGTAAATGCCCAGTTCCGGTCACCTGAGAAATCCAGGTTCCGGTTACCTGAAATTGTCAGGCAGTATGTTCTCAAATTTGAACTATGAAACTGCAAATTTATAATCATTCTTGTTTGTGAAATTACAATACATTCATATATTCATATGAATCATATCCAGTGAATTTATGCAACCATTCACTAAATTAGAAGGTTTGATACACTAAGAAAAAATAATGAACAACTTACTTTTATCAGTATAATCCTATCTACAGGTTACATCATGCATTAATAAATCAAAAGTACACTACATGACCGCTCGGATGGTGGGTGTGCAACATTTGAGTCTGTGGGTGTGCAACATTTGAGTCTCCATGTGATCCCTGCGTTCAAACATTAAGTTAACATACAATTGCAATCAATGTTAACAAGATGGACCTGGTAGCCAGTGATGGTGCAAGGAATGTAAAAGATGGGCATATCCGGTACACAACACTGATGTAAGACACAATAAGGCTAGGGAAAAGCTGAACAGGGTCTTACCGCATACTGGCAGCTGAAATGCCGTATCCTTGGTAAATCTTTATGCACAAGAAGTTTTTCCTGAAAATAGCAGCAGCAAACAGCTTGGTAACTACAGTGTCCCAAACATGCAGCTAAGACTAATTTGCAGGGGCATAAGTACCCAAATTTATATACAAAGCGAAAGCTGGTACCTTAGGTATCTGATAGAACCAGGAATTAGCATAGCAATTTGCAAGCCGTGGGATGATGTATTTCTGCATCAAAGACAACAAAGTTTGCGATATCAAGAATTCCTGACTTGTCAACATAAACATGATAAATCTTTTAAATATGATACTCTGCATAGGCTGAGTAGTTGATTCAATTAAAATAATGTATCTTACCTTCTGCCTTAAAATCTCAACAGACTCCCTTAAAGGATCAAAATATTTAGCAGGGTGCTGCAATCATTCATTCGCCAGCTTTTTAAGTACACCTTGTCCTGCAGTCACACATGTTTTAGAGAGCCCAATATCTCGGATATACTAAAACCAACTCACTATTAAAAGTAGAATGATCAGTTAGCAAATTGATACAATCTGTAGGAGCAACAAGAATTCCTTACCAGTATTTGTAAATATCTGTGTTTTGACTCGACGACCATAAAACACCAGCAGCTTCTTTAGATAATTTAGGAGCACCTATGTAACAAAAATGATCAGAGCTCAAGCACATTATGCAGATATCTAGATAGTGATGTTTGTAACCTATTGAAAGTAAACTGCCTCAAACCTCTCAGTTTCCAACAAAAATAGATAAATTATCATCAACACGTCTAGAGTTGCATCACAGAACACATAACCATGAAGCATGATTGATGCTGCTAAGTGCTAGAGGTGCTAACCTTAACTCGAGCTGCGGACGCAGGAAATGTAAGTCGCATTAAAAGCTGAAGGTGGAACCATAAGCTCACCGTTTCTATCCGCGCCATTTAATTTAACAAGATAGGGAGAGCTTTCGGAGATGACAAGATTCTGAAACCAAAAAAGGAAATGAAAAATTTTCAGGTACATAACATAAAAACCAATAACAAGTAGTCAAAAACAAACACTTCAAGTCAAAACCAACCTCTCCGCTAATTGTAATATGCCAATAGCAAATCCATCGACTGGGGATAAAATGATTTTGCATTGATGATGAGTAAAAAACCCTATCCCATGCATACATCCCGAGAGCCAGGTCTCTGTGACAGGCCTACACATAGCAAAAATGAGGTTGCAATTTAACCAAATCCCTAATGCCAATAAACATCTAAAGAAAACTAGTAATTAGCCTAAAACAGAATGAAACAAAACAAAAACAAAACAAAGTTGCAACAACTATGTAAATTAACCAACCAAGAGAAGCAATAATGATGTTCACTTACTGTAACGAACAATAAGTAACTTCACTAGATACAATCCATAAATTACTTGCTGCAAGTCCAGTCAATTTATTCACTAATTCCCCACTTGATGATGCACTTCCAATATTCGTCTTCTCTGACCTACAAAAATCCCAAGTCCAAAAACCCAAGAAATCAAATTACAAAAGTGAAGACGAAAAATTGAAATTGAAACTAAGGATCTTCAATCAGTTTTATAATTGAATCAAACTTCATCCTCCAGTTAAATCTTCAATCGAAGATCCAGATTCAACAAATTGAAAATACATAAAAATTGAACAAAACTGTAACATCAAAATTGAGCTAAACCCTTTTACTGAATCCAACTCAAAGCCCGAATACAGTCTGGGTTTTGAATGAATCTAATCAAAACATAAGAAAAATCTCGCTCCAGTAAAATCAAAATAAAACTCTGGAATCATCAAACATGGGAAAGAACAACGATTACAAATCAAAACAAGCATGAAACAATAATGGAGTTATGGAGTTAAGATATGGATCCAAGGACTTACCATGGTTGCGAAACTGGAGTTTGTGGAAGCCCTAAGGAAAAAAGATATTGTTTGCAGTTCCTTCATGTTTAGAAATTTTAGATTATAGATTTAGGGTTATTAAAACAAAACGAAGCGGCTACTGATTTCAGTTGAAGCCATGGCCGATCTGTAAGTGAAAGAAGAAGGGGGGAATCTTTTTGAGCTAGGGTTTTCTTCGGAGGTGGAAGATGGGAGAGGAAACGAAGAAAAGAAAGTGAAAGAAATTTACTTTCATGTTTTATATAAAACATTTTGGACGATAGAGATTTGATAAAGGGTGGTCATACGGATTGGGGATATTTTGGACGGTAGAGATTTCATTTAAGGTTGTCATACGGATCATGGAAAGTGTGTTTTCTTTGTGCTTTTGTGCTTTCTCTTTGTGCTTCTGGTTGGAATTCCGGCTAGTCACATAGGTCCTGAAGTAATTCCGACTAGTCATACATTTCATGAAGTAGTTTTATTGTATGATACATCATCGAAATCGATAAATCTGAAGCTTCGGGAGGGTTCTGACTTCAAACTTAGCATGTTACATCATCAAAATCGATAAATACGAAGCTCAGTGTCGATTCGAACTTGAAATTCAGTATAACGACAAACAAACTATGAACCACGTATCTCCGGGAGGGTTTGAATTCAAACTTAGCAGGATACATCATCGAAATCGATAAATATGAAGCTCGGTGTCGCTTCGAACTTCAAATGTGGTATAACGACAAACAAACTATGAACCAAGAAACTCCATGAGGGTTCTGACTTCAAACATAGCATGATACATCATCAAATCGATAAATATGAAGGTCGGTGTCGATTCGAACTTCAAATGTGGTATAACGGCAAACAAACTATGAACCACGAAGCTCCGGGAGGGTTCTGACTTCAAACTTAGCATGATACATCATCGAAATCGATAAATATGAAGCTCGGTGTCGATTCGAACTTCAAATTTGGTATAACGACAAAAATAATAGAAATAAGTATCATCCGTCGTCCCAGATAAAAATCCAAATAACATATACGAGGATGAATCTGAATTAACGACATGGATTTGTGAAATAATGTGGATTATCCTGGTAAATAGAAAAAATTGAGTTCACGAAAATTAACTTATACAAAAGACTTCGACACTTATCCATGAATGTATTTTGGATTTTACAAATATCGAAAGGATATTATTGAATTAAGTTATACGTACCTGGATCAAGAAGTAATTTTCGGATCACCGTGGTCAATTATAATTCTAATATGAATAATGAAAACTCGATTTTGACAAACGTAAATACGTAAAATTGATAGATTTTATTCAGAAATCCATTTTTAAAACGATATTGAGGAAATGGAAATAACTGCACAAAATCGGAAGATTTCGAGTATTTTTGAGACACGAATACGATTGTATTACACTATAATTTGGAATTCATTTATAAAACGAAATTGAGGAAATAAAAGTAAGTGCCGATTTTAAAACGAAATTGAGGAAATAAAAGTAAGTGCCGATTTTAAATCTAAAGGAAGTCTAGATTGAATGAGATTAATGAAATAGATGTAAGTCCACGAAATTGACGAAAATTTTGAAGAAACTGGTAGATTTAACCGTTGAGATACGAGATCAACTAAATTCTTGCATACAATTACGAAATTCTTACAAATAATTGAAAAAATTGGTAAGTTTTGAACGAGATTGACGAAATAGATATCAATTCACTATACACAATTACAAAATTCTTACAAATTAGTTCAAAATCAAAATCTCTTACTACCTCTGTTTCATAAAGATAGGTTGGTTTAAATAACAGATTGACAGACTATCCGAATTAGCCAAGTGAAACAATGAATACTTTTTGTATAGTTAAAAGATAATTTGCATTACTAAGACACATCACCGTTCCAAATGAACCTTCACGCAAAAAATTTCACGCATTTAAATAATTTGCACTACAAATAGAGCATTGATGAAAGATGCAAATGAGTGAACCTGGCGTGAATCGAACACGCATTTTCTGCCTTGAAGCCAGACGTGCTACCATTGCACCACAGATTCATTGGTATCCAAACACGTATAGTTTAAAGAATTATATGATTATCTTCCAAATTTGTCAACTGCAAACACATTTAATCACCCAGACAGACACAAGCAAGCACAAAAAAGTCAATCGCACACACAGTTTCATGCAACCCTTACGAAAAAGTGATATTCTACATCAAGTTTTAGAATTGTTATCCTTTGGACAGTATATTCTACATCAAATGCATCTTACCTCCGTGGCTTACAAATTCTCACGTATCACTTAATCTACAAACACGTACATTACAGACTTTTATCTAATAAACCCTTGTGCTAAGAAACCCCGAACTCATAGAAATTGTAAATTAAAGTTTTCAATAAACCCACCTCGATTGATGAAGATAACCAATGCTTGCCTATACAAAGTGATAAAAATAAATGACAGCGATCAAATTGAGCTGCCAGACAAGATGTAAAACAGAGTTGTAAGTATGGATTTAGTTAAGATGACAAACTGCAAGGAAAGAAGTCTCATTCGATCACGTTAGGGACTGGAATTCTATTCATATGAACCTATTATATTATGATCAGAAACAGTAGAAAGAATCTAAAGGAAAAGGGGAAAAAACGATCAACTATATGACACCTGAAATTGCCGATGGATTTCCAAAGGCTTCAAAAGAACAACTCTGCTTGCTGACCAATTTAAGGAAAACCCAAGCTTGCTGGCAGCCAAAGCCAGCAACACCTCAAAAATCTATCACTTGTACAAAATCAACAGCTAAGCATAGTGCAAGTAGTAGTAATAGGCTATACATTAACACGTAGAGTTCCATGAAACAGAAAAACATTGTTCATCATCAAGTAGGCGGGTTTTCCTATTTGTTGAGGGTAATTCATACATGAAAAGTTTAATATAGATAAGTGCAATATGATGGTTGGAGGGAACCCTGTTTTCTCGCATTTAACGATATGTTTGAACTATAATAAGCAAGACATACTGAGCCACCACCCATATGAATCTCAGTCACACATAATCATCTCCAGATGAATAAGTAAGATAACAGGATTGCAAATAAAACAAAACTGTTGCGCAACAAGGGGGCACATAATTTGGATTCTACACTAACCTCTTTGGATTCCATGGCATGTACAGTATCTTCCTGCAACAAGAAAATTTTACATTATCAAAACAAAGCATCTGAATGACAGACACATTGAGCTGCTGAGGTGAATTTTTACATTATCCGATAGTCCGGAAGTCCCGTGCAATTTTGAATTCTCACAAGAACATAACTTCCCTGCAATGAATTTTCACAAGAACACAACTTCCCTGACACTGGCTACAGTAACACTTTCTGATCGTGTAAATCTCGGCACCCACCTGCTGAGAAGCAACTCAATTCAGTCCATCTCAAAACTTCTCATCCAATGCCATTGCCAGATATTCACATCACCAGTTACCAGTTCAACCACTTTCGCAGCAAAATCAAAACAGCAAACCCCCATACCACCATCCAAAACAGTGAGTCTGGATACCCAATCCAATCACTAGCTGACTCGAAGCTTCGATCCATCTCCATTGTTGCAGCTGTTGGTTTATCAATTGAGATATTTAAATTTAAATTCAACTTCAGACCATATCAACTTCATTACATCCAAAATCTGCAGACAACATTTCTTCAACCAAAACACAACCTTTCTCCATCATCCCTACTGCGATATGAACGAACCACAGCTGAATCATCCCTGAAACAACTTCAAATCAGCTGACATACAGCCCGTGACTTCACTGCTCAATACCCATGAAAATCCTCTTGGTAAACATGATCAATTCCACCAATTCTTCTGTCGAAGAATCCCGTGACTTCACTGCTCAAAACACAACCTTTCTCCATCATCCCTACTGCGATATGAACGAACCACAGCTGAATCATCCCTGAAACAACTTCAAATCAGCTGACATACAGCCCGTGACTTCACTGCTCAATACCCATGAAAATCCTCTTGGTAAACATGATCAATTCCACCAATTCTTCTGTCGAAGAATTTATATAGAACCCAATTTTGTTCCACATCCAAAACCATCACCAATTTCAGACAGAACCCACTGTAGGTAATTGATATGACCACCACTGCCTTTCTTCTTCGCATCTGTATCTTCACATTGGCCATGGCAACAGCTTCCAGATTTAGACCCCAGCAACGCTTTCTAGTCCCTGGCCGGCTTAACACCTTCCTTCACCGATTACAACCAGCTCAATCAATTACTCCCATAACTAATTCAACTCTGCCAAAATCAGGACACAGCTCCAATTGATCTTCTAAGTTCCGGTCACAGCACCCTTCTAATCCCCAATCATCTAAAGCACCACTTAAACTATATACACGGCCACCATCATTCAGTACCAATTTCAGTGGATCTAAACTGCTCCCTTCATTGAGACATCAACGCTAAAAACTGAATTATATGTATAGCAATTGCTCATGTAACTCCAACACCAGACCCCATTTCGCTCAACCATCGAAACAACCATCACCGTCTTAGTCAAGCACCATTGTATGTACGAAAGAATACCCACTGCTGCCTGCACAATCAGTTGGATTGGAAGCATGAACAATCACACTAAAATAGTTTCTCAAAATTCAGGGGAGCTTTATCTATTAACTGCACCTAGAGCATAATAAAGTTTACAAACCCAAACTAACATCGTCAAGAACAATAACCAAGTTTTTGAATTCTTGTACAAACCTATTAAACCTAACTCTCTCTGAAAAACCTACTCACAAGAAAAGGGTTGTTGGTATTCTACATGCTTCACAAATCCATATTACCCTAGCCATTATGGGACTGCTCTAATTTTATAGAATTTCATCAAATTAGCAAACAAATACACACCAACATTTTGTTAATTTATCAAAACCTAAGTTTTCTTCGTAGAATTAGATATATACCCAAGAACTATTTACATTAAAAATTAATGAATACCCAAGAATTCAAATACAAAGTTAAAGACGAACCGTGAAAATGGCGATAGAGATGATCACAAACAATCAGAATCAGAAACTCTCAATTGAACCCAGTTTTACAAATCCCTTATTTTTTTAACCGTAGGTTTACAATTGAAGAACTGTAATAAGTAATCGAACAAGCATAAGCAATCGAATAAGCAGCAGAAGGAGAATAATCATACCAGCAACGATAAGGAACAAATTTCACCAGAAATCAATCACCTTCAATGTTATTATTTCTCTTCAAATTATTGAGTTGAAGAAAATAAAGAGAAATCATTAGAATGATTGTGGATTTTTCATTGATTGATTTTTTTCTTTTCATTCGAACTTGATTGATTCTTTTCTTTTTGATTCCGAGGAAGAAGCCAGAAGTCTTTTGATTGCGTTTTCTATGGTTGGGGTTTGTTGTGTTTCTTTTGTCTATACATCCGAATTTGGTTTGGTTGTGTCACCGACTCAACAGTGGGGAGATATGGAACTCAAATGTTGGTTCCCACAGGCAACAGTGTGAATTAGTTCCGGGTTTAGGTTATTCCAGGATTTTAGCCCCACTAGTTGGTTCCAAACAAAAGACAAATTTTTTATTTTGTATTTTCTAAATTTCAAAATAAACCATTGTGTTAGCTACGTACAAGTGTGTTACTAATAAGAATGACAAAGAGTTATTAAGATGGGGTTGATTTTAATAGACATCTAATTTTGGGTAGGAATAGTTGTAATAGTGATTTAGTAGAAAGTGTGTTAGGAATGTATAACTAGTGATCTCACACTTTAAATAGTTATTTAGTTTTTATGAATTAATTCCTAATTATGGTAACTATTACTTAAATTGCTAACCCTTTAAAAGAGTTACTAGATTTATAATGAATGATTTGAGTTACCAAAATAAAATTAGTTAGGAATCCTATTGTTAGGAAAACCTAGATTTGGTGTAGTGTATATTTATTTAGATATTTTATTATATTTTAAGTATTTAATTTTTTTTTTTTTTTTTTATAATTTATAGATCATTATTATTACATGAAACTAGTTGGAAGCCTAACAAGCTAGGCTCCAACGACATACTACTACATTAATCAACAAAGTCTTTGTCTTTGCCTACCACGGCCTCATGGGTAACCTTGCCAAGGGAGCCGAAGCGAGGGGGCGCAGATTGTGTCACAAAAAGCAAACTAACACTACCTTCCATGTTAATTCCCGCAATATTACGCCATTGGGGACTTGAACCCTAACCTCCCGAACGCATGAATCTTCTGGGAACGGTTGACCAAAATGAAAGCTAGGCCTGCTCTTCCATGTTAATTATTTTATTTAGAATTTATATTTTATTACAATAGTATTTTAGGAGAAGCATTGTTTTCTTATTTTCCAAATAATGTAGCCTATAAATAGGCCTTATCTGTTGATTAATCATAACAAGAGAATTATTAAGCAAATTACTGTCCTTGGTTTATTGATTTCTTTGAATCATGACCTTTTGAACTTGAGCTGTTGGCCGTTGATTAAGAAACAAAATCGTTTCTTATCACATCAATTCTCGACAAGAAAGATTAGACAGACCATTTGTCTATGAATCCTTAAAATTGTTGAATTCGGCATAAAGAAGAAGAATAAAACTTTAGTGAAACTGTGAAAGGTCCGGTAAAACTTTGGAAATTCTAGTGAAACTGTGAAAGGTCCGGTAAAACTTTGGAAATTCATGCCAGTAGAGAGGATAAAAGCGATTGAACCCTGAATAAAACCTCCTTGGGCATGGAGCTTTCGATACAGTGTACGAGGATATTCTGTATGACCAGTAATCTTGGTGCTTTAATTATAGAATTTGATGAACAACTGTATGACCCTGATAAAGGATATATAGTGAAAGGTAGTTTGAAAGAGGAGTCAATTGATGGCAATGACAGTGACGTGAAAGAGAGCCAATCACGGAAGGTTCAAAATATAGAACCTGAAAATCAAGCAAAAGAAAAAGATAGTAATGGCAGTGACGAAAGATAGCCAGTCATGGAAGATTCAAATTACAGAACCTGAAAAGCAAGCAACAGTAAAAGATGATGAAAGTATAGTGTTGCCACAAAATTATTAGAGCATCCAGGAGCTGGACAACTCTTTCAAAATGGGCGACATGGCAACAAAGTTGGTTTTGGCAAACAAGGGGAATCTGAAAATGTTGGAGGCTTTTCTAATACTGAAAATGCAGGCTAGCAATATATGCAGATATGATTGAAATATGATTCAACCTAAATAATGACAATCTCGTCGTATTCTTTCCTAGTTATGGTGGTCATAGACTTGATGAATTCTTTTATAGATATGCATCAATGCCGTTATGTACATTTTTCACTTCTGAAATGATCCAGGGTTTGGGAGAGAAGATAAATATGGCCGAAACAAATAAATTTAACATTGGTTGGCTTCTAGAACGATTAGAGAGTGATACCAAAAAAAAAAAAAAAAAAAGAGTGTTAGAGAGGGTATGGGTGGGATACAAAAAGCTGAGACTAAATTGCTGGAACACTGTCAGCCTTTGTGTGCTGCGGAAACAAAGATGATGGCAATAGAAGAAGAGTTGAAGAGAGCACAGGTTCAGCCAACTGAAGCAACGGAATACTTGGGAGAGCTTTTTTAGTTTGAGATTTCCGTTTCCTAATTTTGGTATATTTTTTTAGTTTATTGTTTGATTTCCTATTTCTAGTCCTAATATTATTGGGATTTATTGAAGCCTATATAAGAAGGCAGGCCTAGTATTGTAGAGAAACAATTTCAAAACCGAACATTAGTATTTGATTAATTGTAAGTTGGTTATTATTTTCTACCCTTGTTATTGTTTTTCTGAATCTATTGATTTCCCTCTAGTTTTTATTATTTATTGGATATTCGTTCCGAATTACACACTGAGGTTGTTGGTGTTTCTTGCAGTTTTTTCTTGCTTGTTTGATCAATAAATAATGGCATCAAAGATAGTTAAGCTTTCTTGTCAATCTTCTAAATTCGAGTGGGAGATCGAAAACTTTTCCAAGTTGGACGCTAAAGTTGGAACTTCCTCTGATGTTTTCTCTGTTGGTAGTTTCAAATGGTACGTACCCTGCTGCATATATTGAGTTACGTTTCTTTGTTTCGTATGCTTTTGATTAATTAATCAATTCTCAAAGTTTTAACAAATAGGCAAGCAAAGATCTACCCTAAGGGAGACGGCGGGTGTCTCAGCAATTATCCCTGTACCTAAAGCCTGTCGAGCTGACAAAATCAGTGTACACCGAGTTTAGTTTTGCAGTTACTAGTCAAAGTACTGATTCCAACAGCAAAGTGAAAATGGGTAAATCTAGATTATCTTACGCAATTTGCCCAATTTTTTTATGTTTGTTGATTAATCATAACTTTTTTAATGTATCATACTAATCATTAGAAGATGCAGATTTTACAAAACAATTCCATGATAAAGAGAATCCTGGCTGGGGTACGTCATCATTCATGCGTCTCAGTGAGCTTCACAACCCGAAAAAAGGATATCTTGTGAATGATACTTGTGTGATAAGAGTTGAGGTTACTTTCATGGCGAAGGAGGAGTCAAAAGATGATGATGATGTGAATGAGAACAACCTAAACAAGATTGTAAAGACGGAAAATGTGAAACAGTCAAAAGAAAAAGATGAAGAGAGTAGTTCAGAATTAGGAGAATATCCTGGTGCAGGAGAACCCTTTGGTGAAGGAAGACATGACAACAAAGTTTGTTCTTGCGATGACAAAGAATATGAAGATGTTGGTGGTTTCAGCATTTTGAAAACTCAAGCACCTCTTTACAAGCAAATATGGTTGAAATATGGGCATATTCCTTCGACCAAGGTTTTGCCGATCTCGTCCTATCCTATACTTGTTATGGTGGTCAGAGACTTGATGATTTCCATCGTAGATATGTATCAGTGCCATTATGTAGATTTATCTTCTGAAACGATCAATTGTTGGGAAGAGAAGATAAACATGGGTGAGAAACTAGAATTTAACATCGGATGGCTACGAGAACGATTTGAGAGTATGAAAAAAGGTATGGGTGGGATGCAGAGTGTTAAGACTGAATTACTAGAGCATGGGAAGCCTTTACGTGCTGCGAAAGAAAAAACGAAGATACTCAGAGCTGCAATGAAAAAGGTCACAGATGCAATGAAAAAGGTAGAGGTTCAGTTAATTGAGGCGAAGGCTAATGTGCGAGAGAACACATGTGGATTACTCTCTGAATCTGATATGGAAATGTATCTTGAACTAGACGACAATTTAGTGCTTGATGGATTGTTTTAGAAAGTATAAGTACTCGATTTTATTAATTAGTATAAAGTAGTCTGCAAGGATCAAGGATGTTATTAGAACTTCATTACTAGTATTTTTGAACGTTAAGTATTTCTGCTACATTTGAGGATGTTTCCAAATTTCCAAGGCGCCTAAGATGGGTCGCGAATGTCTTCGTTGAAGGAAATTTTTACCATACAATTGTTGCATTTTTTTTTTTTTTTGATCGATTGAATTGTTAGATTTATAGTCTGTGTAAACATTACCAACCTGCTTTGATCTGTTCAACGCAAGCCCCTAACATAATCTATCGACTTTCATTTAGTTTTTCCATTTGTGTTTGAACTTAGGGATTATGTACATGCCACCAAGTCTTTTAAGAAGACGCACTAACAGATTATATACATGCCACCAAATAAAGTAAGCACCATTTAGGTACTCGATAATCGATGGTTTGAATGTTGGGGTTTCTCTAAGCGTTCTTGTATACCTGTACCATTAAATATTCACTTAGATAACATTGCCTCGTATAATTTTGTCCTAGTTCAAAGCGTCTAAGATGGGTCGTGTCAAATGCCTTCTGGTGGATGTGCTAGCTACAAGAATTACAATACATTAAGTGTGCATACAAAGGGATGGTAATACAAATTTATGATTTTTATTTTATGTTTATGTTATTATGTATATAGGATATAGATATCTTAAAGAAATTTGGGATTTTTTATTTTATTTTTTTTAGAAGCATTATTTCTTGAATTTGACCATTTTGTGCTTGTGACTTTAATCAAAATCATTGAATACACGCTTCCCATTCGAAAAACACTTCTCCTTCCAAACACTTCATAAGTTGGAGTCGGAGAGTTTCTGAAAAATTTGAAGAACCATGCCTCTAATCTTTTCAGTGTAAGAACATTAATTAGTAAATATAATATACATTTCATATATTTTCTTGCAACTTTTGTACTAATATATTTGATACACTCGTATTTACAAGGATAGGGATCTTAAGGATATTCGTACTCGACGTTACTATATGCTTAATTTAATCGATAATGGTTTCCTTCAAATACTAGCTAGAGACTGGTTCATTTTCTTGCGAACTTGCATTTTGTTCTTGCTTTTTTAATCGATAATGGCATCAAAGATAGTTAAGCTTTCTTCTCAATCTTCTAAATTCGATTGGGAGATTGAAAACTTTTCCAACTTGAACCTTAAAAATGGAACTTATAACAGTTCTGATGTTTTCTCTGTTGGTAGTTGTTGGGTGCAATAATTAAAATAAGGAAAAAATCAAAGAAGCAAAAGTTATTGATACTTAGCTACTTTATAATGGAAGTGATCGATTCAATGAAACGGACGAGTTTCAAATCTCTGCAACAACAACAAGGAAAAGCTTTGGAAAAACAGAGTCAGTTACGTGTTCAACACGCTGTCCTTAAGACATTAGCGCCCCGCTACACTCAAGAGTGATGCTATAGCCCTCACATGACATATATTTCCAGGATAAAACACCCTACTACACCTACTACTAGCATATGTAGTAGATGCTCAACTTGAGCTTGGAAACTCTGAAAAAACCCTTAAGGTAAACAACGAACGTTAAACAAATCATTATAAAATATTTTCCCTAAGGGGTCTCTCTAAATACTAGAGAATCCCCTTTCTCATTGATTTTACAAAAGTAGAGAATTTGTTTATAGAATGGAATAATACAACTTAAAAAGAGGAAAACCCCGATGTGGGACTAAAAAGCTTCATTCACAAAATAAAACAATAAGTTATTATTTTTCTTAAAAACTTTAAAAATCAATTTTCTATTAATTGTTTTCCAACAATCCCCCACATGAATGAAAACCTCAATAAAACATGAAAAACACAGATATATCTTGGTAAATCAACACCCCAATCCCACGACCGAACTGACTGAATAGACAGACAGACCGTGCATGTAGAAGTCATACTAGTCATTTCTACGTCCTCTCCCTTACACAAAGTCCGTTGACCCCAGGGTCATACTATGGATTGCATAAATCATAATATTGTAGAGAGCTTTCATCTTTAGTTTCTTACAGGTGAGACTAAATGTTTCTTTCACCAAAGTGAAAAGCATGAACTAGTGAACCCTTAGTGACCTTTAGGTCATAAGTTCCAGTAATGCCAAAACCATCAAAACGAAAATCACATAAAAAACGCAGGAAATACCATTTTAGGCAAAGGTTTCCATGAGGTCTTGAACCTTTGCTTAGTGAGATATTACCAGAACTACTTGCTATAAACAGTGAACGCGATATCTTGAACTGCTAGCGTTTCATGTAATTCGCGATAACAACCATGGATGATATCTCCAAGGTTGTTGCCAAGCTCGTGTCGTTTTGTCCGATTTGGCCCTTGACATATCCTATTTCTCGAATGCTCTAGAGAATCAAAGCTCATATTCTCATGGAAGCGGCCCCACTTACTCATTCGGGATAGGTGAGTTTCCATAAAGAGTATTCTTTGCTACACCCTACTTCAATCTTAAATTGAAACTATACAACTCATTAAGACTTCTTAAAAGTCATCCTTCACATGCAGTCACAATGTCACGTATACACCATAGGGAAGGGACAAAGAATGAAATTCTCTGATAGGGCTTACCTTTACCCACCACAAATTAGTTGTCTCATTCAAACCTTGAGATCTTGGGATCTCCAATCGCCAAGGTTGAGTATCCTTCATGACAAGTTTAATTTATGAGCTTAAGCCCCATCCCCTCGATGCATTTCTAACTATCTCTTTGGATAAACCTTTTCGTCAAAGTTTGCGCGATATTCTCATTGGACTTTATCCAATCAATGGAAATAACTCCGATTGATATTAGTTATATTTAGCTTTAGCTATTATGGATTGGCTTACACAATGTATAGATATAGTTGGCACATGCATATGCCAGAGAGGAATGTCTTCTAAAAGAATCTTAAGCACTCTCCCCCTCTCGTACTTTATCTAACGCAATACTCTCGAGATTCCATAATGAATGAACAATATATGTTTATTTGGAATTCATCCAAAAACAAACCCCTCCCCGCTAGAGTGTAAACATATCCACTCGTAGACTTAGAATTCTAGTGAGAGAAGGTAAAAGAGAAAAGAGGAGACGCATAACATTAAATAAAGGATTCTCATCCCAACTCCCGAGAGATTTCTTCCCATCAATGCATCAACTAAGAATGAGCGAAAAGAAGAGGCGGTTATCAAAGACGTGTTGGATACCGAGCGGTGGAGAAGACACGTGTGGGTTACCATGCCGAGAACTCGGAATAGGAGTAACTCGATATGAATACGAAAAGATGAACTGCACGGCAAAATGGATTAGGGTTTTCTCATACTGCACTCTTTAATAAAAGAGCGATATGAGAAGAGGCAAAATGTGGGTACAAAATTCCGCACACTCATTTTGTATGCGAAGTAACTCAATAAGTGCTAAGCGAACACAACCGCATATGACATATTTAGAATGACGAACCAGATGACGTCAACTAATCACGGGTAAAGTGTGAAGATATACGCGGCATTAAAGAAACCGTGCGGCAATGCTGTTACTCTGATGCGACATTGACGCACGTCAGATCCGAAATAAGGGGCTTTATTAGTTGTCCTCCACTATGTAAAATCCTATATAAGGAGCTAAACATCTTTGTAAAGAGAGAGATTTTTTTAGAGAACTTAGACAAGATATTTAGGAGAGAGAAAGATTATTTATTTCCCAAGTTAGGGTTTTCATATTATTTTATATATGAATGAAAGATTTAATACAAGTTCTTGAGATTCTTATGATGATTTCTTAGATTGATCTTTAGATTTTACCAAGGGTGTGGTTGTGAGATTTCTCGCGACTACACCACCAAACCTTCTAAGCAGGCCCCATAAAAACGAGTCTTGGAAGGTTCTGCAGTCTGTGCGCTTGCAATGCATATTGCGCGTCAAACTAAGCATGGTAGAAAGGCACTCACAAAAGTTACTCGCTGATTAATGAATTAATTTACCACGAACTTGACCGTAGCCCTATAGTACGCTCGTATTTTTAAGAAAACCCCCAAATCCTTTGGAAGAAACGAATCCTAATTCTTTTTTGTTTTTGGGAGGAAAAGGTTAAGCTTCATTCAAAAAGAGGAATCCGAATTCTATTAAGGTTTGTAGACTAAGTTTCTTATAAATACCCTATATTGTGTATTAAGTTCTAAGAAAAAAATATCTTTCATAGTTTTTCCCAATCTTTAGTAAAATATGGTAGCTAATATTACAGAGATTTCTTCATCTAAGAAATTCAATTGGAGGATTGAAAACTTTTCAAAGGTGATTGCTCAAGATGGTACTTACTCTGATTTTTTCTCTGTTGGTGGTTTCAAATGGTAAGTACTAAGTACCCTAAATATGTATGTTCTACACGAGCAATTTTTTCTGTTTCTTTTAATACATTATGTTTTTGATTAATTAATCCTCAAAGTTTTCACAAATAGGAAAGCACAGAGCTATCCAAAAGAATACCACATATCGATTTGGATAAGGCCTGTCGACTTGACAAGATCGGTGGAAACGGAGTTTAGTGTCGCAGTTACTAGTCAAACCGATAGCAAGAAGACAGTTAGATGGGGTAAATATCTTATACTAGGATTTATACATATTTTTTTCTTTCTCTCAATATAATCACACTTTTTTAATTTATCATACTAATCGGTGGATGACGAAATGAAAAAGAATTCCATGCTAAAGAAAAAGCCTCCTGGGGTTGGCCAAAGTTCATGCGTCTTAGTAAACTCTACAACCGCGATAAAGGATATCTCGTGAATGATACCTGTGTCATAAGAATTAGGGTTACTTGTACGGCGGAGGAGAATTCAAAGGATGATGATGACGTGAACAAGGGCAACCTTCTAAGCAAGGCTGGAAAGACAGAAAATGCGACACAAACCAAAGAAAAAGACGAAAAGAGTAGTTCAGAATTAGGAGATTATCCTGGTGCAGGACAACCCTTCGGGGAAGGGAGACTGAGCTGCAAAGTTGGTTTTTGCGATGCCGAAGAATATGAAGATGTTGGCGGTTTCAGCATTTTAAAAGCACAAACGCCCCTTTACAAGAAAATATGGTTGAAGTATGGACATATTCCATCCACTGAAGTTTTGCCAATGTCCTCATATCCTATTCTTGTTATGGTGGTCAAGGACTTGATGACTTCTATCACAGATATGTACCAATGCCGTTATGTGGACTTGTCTTAAACGATCAATAGCTGGGAGGAGAAGATTAAAATGGCGAGAAAAACGAATTTAACGTTGGATGGCTTCGACAAAGATTAGAGACTGTGAAAAAAGGTATGGGTGGAATGCAGAATGTTAAGACTGAACTATTAGAGCATGGGCAGCCTTTACGTGCTGCCAAAGAAAAAAATAAAGATACTCACAGATGTAATGAAAAGGGTAGAGGTTCAGATGGAAAAGGTAGAGGTTGAGCTGGTTGAGGCGAAAGCAAATGCGCGAGAGAACACACGTGGATTACTCTCTGAATCAGATATGGAAATGTATCTAGAAATAGGCGAGAATTTAGTGCTTGATGGATTGTTTTAGAAAGTAAAACATTAATAGGATGATGTTCTTCATAAGTATTTGTAATTTCAAGGATTTCTGAAGTAAACCATATTTTTCCTTCATTTTTTGTAGCACATATCACAAAAGAAAATAAAAGTATTTGCAGTTTCAAATGCACCTAAGAATGAGTCCCGTCGTATAATCCAACTTATGTACGTATTAGGAAATAGGGCTATATTTCCTATTAGTACGCCAAAGCAGTAACTTATTGTTGGATTTATAATCCAACTTCTGTACGCGAATTGCAAATAAATTTCGTACAATGTTGAACATTTTAATGTTGCAACTTGGAGAACATGCCACCAAATCATCTAACGGAAAGTGAACACCAACAAGTTTTGTATCCTAACTGGAAAACCTTTTGGTAGGTTCCTTTCACAGTGTAAGGTGGATATATGTCAGTTTGATGATCTTGCCCGAAATGGCAGAATTTGTTACACTCGTTTTTTTGATGCTGAACTCTTGTAGAGTGTGCTGATCAATGCAATTATAAGACCCATCCCTCTCTCTCTACCTGTAGAATACGGAGCATCATGGACATGGTGATAATAAGTACATTAGACTTGGTACGTAGCTAGATGGAAATCCATATTCAGGCTGTGTTGTGGCCTTTTTTTAAATTTGTTGGCTTGTAGAAAAAGAGTACAAATTCCTGGGGGATGGCCGTAATTCCATTGGTATTCAGTCATCCATCCACGAAACGTCACCCCATCATCAGAGGTGAGGTTTCTTGGATCATAGAGTATCCAGGCGTTTGACAACCCTTTGAAAATGACGGCATAATTGGTTTTGGCAGTGAAGGGGAATTTGAAGAGGTTGGAGTCTTTTGTATACTGAAGATGGGAATTTGAAGAGGTTGGAGTCTTGGGTGGTTGGACTTAGACACTTTTAAAAAAACTCTTCTTACTAAAAGGTTCATACTGTCAGCAACTCATCTCTGAATCTGACCTTTACACATTGCCCATCGAATAGAGTATGCAAAATGGATACGTATATAAAAATAATTAGGGTCACGGCTTGGTAAGAAAAGCTACCTGCGATGCGTGTTGGCATGTGCCAATGGCATGCTCGGCCATTATGGCCACGACTTGGTAAGAAATGCTACCAATGATGCGTGTTGGCATGTGCCAATGGCATGCTCGGCCATTAGGGCCACGTCTTGGTAAGAAAAGCTACCGGCCGATGCGTGTTGGCATGTGCCAATGGCATGCTCGGCCATAGGGCCACGGCTTGGTAAGAAAAGCAACCCGGCGATGCGTGTTGGCATGTGCCAATGGCATGCTCGGCCATTAGGGCCACGGCTTGGTAAGAAAAGCCACCGCCGATGCGTGTTGGCATGTGCCAATGGCATGCGCGGCCATTAAGGCCACAACTTGGTAAGAAAAGCTACCGCGATGCGTGTTGGCATGTGCCAATGGCATGCTCGGCCATTAGGGCCACGGCTTGGTAAGAAAAAGCCACAAGCGATGCGTGTTGGCATGTGCTAATGGCATGCTCGGCCAATTTGGCCTAGGTTGCACGGCTCGTAAGCCTAGGCGCGGGCGCTACTTTGGCATGGCACGGCTAGGGCCAAGGTAAGGGTGTTTGGCTTGGCGTGGTGTGACCAGCGTAGCTGGGGCCAAGGCAGAGTGCGTTTGGCATGGCGCGGCTACCTTGGGCTAGGTGTGGCTGGCATGATTTGCCATTGGCACAGAGGTGCGGCTCGCATGGTTGGCATGCTTTGGCGCGTTTGGTGTGGCTGACATGATTTGCCATTGGCACAGAGGTGCGACTAGCATGGTTGGCATGCTTTGGCGCGTTTGTTGTGGCTGGCATGATTTTCCATAGGCATAGAGGTGCGGCTAGGGCCAAGGTAAGGGTGTTTAGATTGGCGTGGTGTGACTAGCGTAGCTCGGGCCAAGGCAGAGTACGTTTGGCATGGGGCGGCTAGCTTGGGCTAGGTGTAGCTGGCATGATTTGCCATTGGCACGGAGGTGCGGCTAGCATGGTTGGCATGCTTTGGCGTATTTGGTGTGGCTGTCATGATTTTCCATTGGCACAGGGGTGCGGCTAGCATGGTTGGCATGCTTTGTAAAAGAATTCAGAAACTAATAAAGAATATAGTTACGGTCAGATTGTTGCCGAAGTATATGGGAGCTACTAGTTTCCTTAGACTAAAGTCCATATAATTTTAAAGTTTATAAAATAAATTTCCAGTACTCTAAAGTCCATATCAATACAACGTTCACAAAACACATGAAAAGTAAAACAACATATATGATAATACAACATTCACAAAACACATGAAAAGTAAAACAGCATATATACAGTTATCATAGTACCCCCTAACAAACATAGTATACACAGAAATCACAAAAAATTAGTACTGAAAGTAAAGAAAAAAATTAACAAGCAGTATCAAACAAAAATCCTACTTAAAAGTAAAAATGTTAATGTTAAAAATAAAAATCCAAAAAAAAAAAAAAAAAAAAAAAAAAGGAAAAAAAAGAAAGAAAAAAAAAAGTAAAGAAGAAA
Organism: Papaver armeniacum; assembly: GCA_023531295.1. NCBI lineage: Eukaryota > Viridiplantae > Streptophyta > Magnoliopsida > Ranunculales > Papaveraceae > Papaver > Papaver armeniacum. The sequence continues at coordinate 187,097 of JAJJWW010007745.1, read as the reverse complement.
AAACCTTAAAACGGGATTGAAAGAGATGATCATACATAAACAAAATAATCATGACTAAAAAAACCATTGTAAAACAGCATGCAATTAACAAATCATTCAAAATAATTTCTCAAAAATCAAGATCCAAATACAAATTTAATCAAACAAATAAAGAATATATCAGATTGTATACCTGAACAGGAGACAAACACTTCATACGAAACTGATTTGTATGAACATTAGTTTCCTGAAAAAGAGTCTTACAAACTGTAAATGGCTTGTTGTCTGATCAACATAACGTTTGATTTCTCAATTTTATTAGTGAGCGATGCTGTGAGTACTACGTAGTCTTCCCATTTGATATTTTTCTACATAAATTTATTTTAATTTTTTATTTCTTATTTTTAGTGTTACCTTAAATAAATATGTGATAATTGCCATCTTCATGGATATCTCGCGGGGTGATAAGCGGAGTTTTTCCATTTCAACTTTTATAAATATGTGAAAATTGGAATATCATAATTCTTGTGTATGAAAACTTGAGTTTTCATCACATCAGTTTTGGTGAAATTTTCATCGATTTTGGTGATAACTATCATACGGAGTTCTTCTTTACTAATGTGTGTTTTAGGAAATTGTAAGGGAGTGATTCGGTGATTCTCACCACTTTCGTACGGTGATAATTGGAGTTATTTTATGGGTGATAATTAAAGTTTTTCTATCATACGAGATGATAATTTGAGTTTTCCTTTTTTTTAAAAAAAGAAATTTCAAAAAATAAAAAAGAGTTTTTATGTAAGGGAGTGTTTTAGGACAGCCTTGTAAGGGAGTGATTTAAGGTCAAGGTAAGGGTGTTTGACTTGGCGTGGTGTGAATAGCGTAGTTCGGGCCAAGACAGAGTGCGTTTGGCATGGGGCAGCTAGCTTGGGCTAGGTGTAGCTGGCATGATTTGCCATTGGCACAGAGGTGCGGCTAGCATGGTTGGCATGCTTTGGCGCGTTTGGTGTGGCTGACATGATTTTCCATTGGCACAGGGGTGCGGCTAGCATGGTTGGCATGCTTTGTAAAAGAATTCAGAAACTAATAAAAAATATAGTTACGGTCAGATTGTTGCCGAAGTATATAAGAACTACTAGTTTCCTTAGACTAATTGGAATGAAAATCATGATTTATACCTTTCTCTGAAGTCAAGAGTGTAAAAAGTTTACAGGAATTCAAAATTCATAATAGAACGACCATTAGCATCACAAACAATATGGAACAATTTCATATGATTTTAAAGTTTATAAAATAAATTTACAGTACTCTAAAGTCCATATCAATACAACATTCACAAAACACATGAAAAGTAAAACAACATATATACAGTTATCATAGTACCCCCTAACAAACATAGTATACACAGAAATCACAAAAAATTAGTACTAAAAGTAAAGAAAAAAAATTAACAAGCAGTATCAAACAAAAATCCCACTTAAAAGTAAAACTGTAAAGGTTAAAAATCAAAAGGCAAAAAAAAAAAAAAAAAAAAAAAAAAAAATTGAAAAGAAAAAAACCTTAAAACGGGATTGAAAGAGATGATCATACATAAACAAAATAATCATGACTAAAACAACCACTGTAAAACAGCATGCAATTAACAAATCATTCAAAATAATTTCTCAAAAATCAAGATCCAAATACAAATTTAATCAAACAAAAAAAGAGTATATCAGATTGTATACCTGAACAGGAGACAAACACTTCATACGAAACTGATTTGTATGAACATTAGTTTCCTGAAAAAGAGTCTTACAAACTTTCCCATCTTGTAAACAACTCTTAATCCTATTCCAATTCTTTTTCCGAGAACTAACTCTCTTCTGCAACCAATTAGAATAATCACCTAACTCCTAATGCTATAATAGGTTTTTCCAGAAATTTCTCACAGTCAGTACTTGGTCTATGACTTAACCATATACCACCACCTAAGATCGAAATCGAGAGAAGGAAAGTGATGACCCGATTCCTCCTTGAACCTACAAGTAACCTTAACTTTGATGACACAAGTATCATTCATCAAATATCCATTAGCAGCGTGATGGAGTTCACTAAGACGCATAAATTTTGCCCAACCATAGCCTTTATTAGATTTTCCATGGAATAGGTGTCTCAGTTCTGTAGAATCCAAAATATTGATAAGGTAAAAAGAATGTGATTTACTAACTATGAATATCTGTATAAACGGTCGCATTTAAGATAAACTTACCTTCGATCAATTGAATTGTTAATATGATAATGCACTAATTATATATGTATTGGTATTAAGTTTTTTTCATTACTAAAAATAAACATCTTGTATGTGTAATACGAGAAACATGCTAAAAAATATAAGTCTACTGTTTGACAATTGTGATTTATATGATAATTTTATAAATATATGTGATACATATGGTAATTTTTACACTTAAAAATGCCAAAAATTGGATATATCTTGTAATTGTATTTGAATAATTTTTGGTTTTCTAGTTTTTGATAAGGGTTTATCATGTGTTATCAATTACAAAAATGTTCCTAATACGAAAAACAGTAGCATAACCATAAACATTCCATTGTGGTCCGAAATTTGCCACATGATCATAATCTGTTGATTTATTATTCCACCAATCATCTTTCGAATTTTCCATACGAATAATCTGTATACAATTTTTCTCTCGAAATTTATTGCGTAATCTACTAAAATATGCGCACGTAAAGATCCCAAATCTACAAAGTGTGCAAGAAATGATCTAGCATTTTAACTACAATATATCCCCTATTAAATAATAGTGTTGGGACCGGAAAAATTTATCAATTTATCGCCATATTAAATAATCGCATAAATGAATAATCGCATAAATTATATATTAATTAGGTTCTCAAAATATTGTTTAAGTAATAATCAACGAAATGAACCAATACACCTTATTCCTTTGCAAATTGTTTTCGTCATTGTAAGATTCGTTAAATGGATGACACCATATCAAAGAATAGTGAAGCGTTAGATAATAAATCAATTAGAGAATTGCAAACTTTAATCAATGGATTGAATTATCATAGTGGAATGGATTTAAACTGTCCTCAAAAGGATATTATTTCAGATTTTTTAATTGACGAAGAAATAATTGAGGTGTCATGGGAAAAAAAAAGCGATGATGTGGAAGTTGAAGATGAAAGTGTAGTTAGCCACCTTCCCGTAAAGAAGCTATCAAAGCTACAAAGATATTGAATAGGATTTTATTGCATTAGGAAACGACAACACCAAAAACTCTTCTAATGTTAAGAAAAATCCAAGATGAGATCTAATGTGACACCATTTTTAGGAAAAACCAAGTCACAATTGAATCTAATGAGATCGTGTCACAAGGGGGAAAGCTAACACTACCTTCCACGTTAATTCCTGCAATATTACATACGCCATTGGGGACTCGAACCTAGGATCTCCTGGAGCGCATAAAACTTTGAGAAACAGGAATGACCACCTGAGTTGGGTGCCCGTTTTTTGAAAATAAAGGGAGAGAGGGGTTAGTTACAATCTGTGGGCTAAAATTTAATAGAAGCTGAAAGGCCCAGTTAATGGGCCGTGTTACTATCCAGAACCAGTTCCACAACCCGGAACCAGTTCCTGCCAGAACTTTTCCTGTTCAGTTCATTCCCTAGTTGAACCAGGACTAAACCGATCCAGTTCCATTCTCGTTCAAGTTTTTTTTTTTTTTCCTTATTTCCGTTTTGCGTATATCTAATTGATCAGAGAAGTCTTGTTATTTAAAAGAAAATGCTATAGTGGAAAAATCTGAGGAACCCAAATCTCATTCCTCTCTCTTTCAGAAACCCATTAAGATGACATATATATGTAGCCCAAAAAATTAGATCTACGGTTAAGATTAATAGTTTATATTAGATTTATCTCTTTCATACTTTAAGATGGACTAATCCATCCTTTATTTATTACTAATTATTAAGAGCTTTGATTTACTTTATTATATTATTGTTTAATTACATCGACGAAACAGGCAAACGCGCAACAAGCTGCGCCGCAAGCCCTTTTTGAATTGCAAATCCTAACCTATGAAACACAAACTCTCTCGAGCTAGGAGTCATGACATTACTGTGCATGACTCTCTGGACTCTTTTGAGGAGACCAACCGCCTCTGGAGCCAAAAAAGGGTAAAGTAAATCAAAGCTCTATTAATCAAAGCGGTCAATGAATTTTGTAACCATATTTTTCGTCAATTTGTTTCCATATTTTTCCTTAACTTAATGTTATTCCCGTAATTTTCTCATGCAATAGTTATTCCCATTAATTCGAAATTTAATTATCATGCTGTCGCTTTTCTTTTGTCTCTCGTGAATTCGTTTCTCAAGTTAGTGCATCCTGCCTAGTTTCACTCCTCACCAATTACCTTCTCTTCCTCGTTGAATTGATAATTACAACAACTATGGTGATTAGATTATATCTTTTTGTTCGTCTGCATGGAATTATTTTTTCAATCGCTTTTCTATATTTTAAAGAAATGGAAAATTGATGAGAATAAGGTGTTTTTCAATCATTCCAGCCACAACAAACGCGCCAAAGCATGCCAACCATGCTAGTCGCACCCCTGTGCCAATGGCAAATCATGCCTGCCACACCAAACGAACCAAAGCATGCCAACCATGCTAGCCGCACCTCTGTGAATGGCAAGCATGCCAACCATGCCAGCCACACCAAACGCACTCTGTGCCAATGAAAAATCATGCCAGCCACACCTAGCCCAATCTAGCCGCGCCATGCCAAACGCACTCTGCCGTGGCCCCAGATCTGTTGGTCACACCACGCCAAGCCAAACACCCTTACCTTGGCCCTAGCCGCGCCATGCCAAAGTAGCGCCTAGGCTTGCATACCGTGTAACCTAGGCCAAATTGGACGAGCATGCCATTGGCACATGCCAACACGCATCGCTGGTAGCTTTTCTTACCAGTCCGTGGCCTTAATGGCCGAGCATGCCATTGGCACATGCCAACACGCATCGCTGGTAGCTTTTCTTACCAAGTCGTGGCCCTAATGGCCGAGCATGCCATTGGCACATGCCAACACGCATCGCTGGTAGCTTTTCTAACGAAGCCGTGGCCCTAATGGTCGAGCATGCCATTGGCACATGCCAACACGCATCGCTGGTAGCTTTTCTTACCAAGACGTGGCCCTAATGGCCGAGCATGCCATTGGCACATGCCAACATGCATCGCTGGTAGTAATTCTTACCAAGTCGTGGCCCTAATGGCCGAGCATGCCATTGGCACATGCCAACACGCATCGCTGGTAGCTTTTCTTACCAAGCCGTGACCCTAATGACCACACATGCCATTGGCACACGCCAACACGCATCGCTGGTAGCTTTTCTTACCAGGTCGTGACCCTAATTGCCACGCATGCCATTGGCACGTGCCGACACGCATCGCTGGTAGCTTTTCTTACCAAGCCGTGGCCCTAATGGCCGAGCGTGCCATTGGCACATGCTAACACGCTCGCTGGTATCTTTCATTACCTATCCTTGGCCATAATGGCCGTGCGTGCCGTTGACACATGCCAAACACGCACGCTGGTAGCCTAACTTGCAAGTCGTGCAACCTAGGCCAACTTGGTTGTACGTGCCATTGAACATGCCAAACCCACGCCTGGTAGCCTAACTTGCAAACCGTGCAACCTACCACCAAGGCATTCCGCACATGCTAATGGCACATTCCACACGCGCCACTAGCAGCTCTGGCATTGCCACTTGCAATCAAGGTGCAACTCGCAACAAAGGCATTCCGCAAATGCCATTGGCACATGCCATACGCGCCACTATCCGCGCCACTTTCACTCAAGGTGCAACCAACACTCGAGACATCAACACAAACTGGGGGATACTTTCCAGGTTCTTGGTTTGGAGGTCACAACATGCAGCGTACACTACGCTCACATTAAGAAAGCGTGAATATGAATAAAGCGGTCAAATAAATGAGGAAATAATGGTGAAAACGTTTTCACCCATAAACACCATGTGGTTACCACCTCCTCCCATTATTTCACCCTTTACTCTCTTCCTTCATGAGGCCGGGTACGTTTCAATCTCTACTTGTATAAATCGGTCTTACCTATTTCCACCCAGGACAACAAGTCTCGGTCGGGACAAAACACAACACTCTCGGAAAAGTCAACTTTGCAAGCTCTCCAAAAAGCTTTCATCTCTTGCAAGCTTCCGAAGCTTTCACTTTCTCGATACAAGTCGAGACACTAATCTCCCGTGAATTATTCTGGTCTCAACACCTTTCTTTGCTTCCCTCCCAAATCAACCCTTCTCCTCCACTTTGTGACCGAAGCAAGTCCGGAACGGCCATTTCTTGGTTTAGGCCGGACTTGTACAGATTGATCTCTCGAATCTAGAAAGTGCTCACGTGCAGCACTGTTGTTTAGGGTTTAAACCAGTTTTTCACTCACCTACCGAATTTACCAAAATCGGCGGAAACGATTTTTACCCATAAACAATTGGCGACCACAGCGGGAGGATTGATCTATCGGCTACAATGTCAGACTATCGATCTCGTTCTTCGACCCAGATGTCAAGATGGTAGGGGAAGGAGACTCAATCCGACTCAACTACTAGACAACCCGATTACCAGTCGTAAAGACTACACAAGAAAACTGGGGACTCTCTGAAGATGCTACCAGTGATTGGGGACTTTCTGGCGATGCTACCAGCAAAGCCGCCTTTTACATGGAGAGGGGGGTGTTCGCGGAAAAAAAAAAAAACCTATGAAGTGAGTAAATTTAGACTGGGCAAGATATACGATCTGTTTTTAGGTTCTTAGTAAAACCGTCATACTATTGCGTCTTGTGCCGATTGTTAGCACACACTTTCATAAAATCAATATTCCTTTCACAAAACAAAATTAGAGTTATAATACCAAAACCATTCATCCCAGAAATAATCTAATATCCTCAAAAGCTACCAGTTGTCTATCAAAACCGGTCGAACTTTGAACCAGACATCCAGTATGTTTTTTTTTTTTTAAAAAAAAGAAGAAGAAGAACCTAAATGAAAGTTTAACCGAGAAACATTCAAGGAAAATCATCCAACAGAGGTCTACTCTTCTTGGAGAAAGTCAACTTTGCATCTTCAAGAGCCGCTCTCTTCATAGTCAACATCTTGGAAAGCTTTTCGAGTTCTACCACCTGTCGTGCAATCTCCTCTGCAGAAAGGATTTCGACTACTGCATCTTTCGACTTCTGGATCTCAGCAAGGCCTTTGACAAACCACGAAGCGTTGAACTCCTTTTCTACATACACGTCGCGATGGTGCTCCTAGTTGGCAATAACGTCTTCAGAAATGGTGTGTCCAGTCACCTCACGCATATCCTCGATGGAAGATAAAGCCTCTTCCACACGCTTAACCAGTGCAAATCGACTTGTGATCTTCTTGATTATGGCCATATGTCCATACTTCTCCCAGATTCTAGTGTACAACGCCTCATACTTAGCTTGACACGTCTGAAAACCGCCAACCAGCACATGACCTAGATAAGGAACCAAGTACGGGCGATCGAAAATGGCTCACTATGGCTGGCCTCACGACTCGCAAAGGGTCTTTTTCCATGTCTACGACGACAACCATCGGGGAATCATCCACCGTTTGAATCACATCTCGTGCCCGTGATTGGATAACTCCCATCTCCAAGTCACCAACGGTGGTCACTAAAGGAAAGTTTTCGTGTGGCTCCGCCCCAGAATCGTCTTCCGAACCGGATTCCTCCTGCGAACTTGAGTTAGACATTTTTCAAAAAAAAAAAAAGGAAGAAGAAAGAAAAAGAAGCGCGAAACTCACCGGACCACTTCCAAAAAAAGAACCAGTGCTGTCAGAAAAATCACTCTCACTTGTAGAACTTTCTTCTTTCTCTGGCTCATCACCGTTATGAGAAGGCTCAGTGCCGCCGTAATTCTTTGAAGAAATTGCCGTCTCTGGCAACGTGCAAGGGCAGCGAAAAGCATTAACACTACGAAGCCACTGGAAGAAACAAGACACATGTTTTCAGCGAAATTCACGTGTTTTGAGACAAACCAACAAGGAGCGACACATACACAGTTATTGAAAGAACCCGAAAGACACGAGAGTGCGGGAGGATCTTTTGAAACCGCCGGAACACGCCAAAGACGATTCTTCGTTCTGTTCCTTTGCATGGGGACTTTAGAGTTGCTGAAACTTTAAAAGCGAGATCATGTCAACATTGGATACTTCTTCAAAACTACACCTGGGGAAGGTTCACAACGAACATTCTCCACCACGATATTTACAAAATCGTGGACATAATGAACTCATCGTACCAGAACTCATTATAGCCAAAAGTCGTCGAAGTTACTCTTCCCGATTGAAAGAAGGGAAGGCGGATACCCGGCTCAAGGGCACTGGCATTGAGGGAGGCACGCAATTAATCCTTATGAACCACCAGATGGTAAGCAAGAGGCACCCCTTGATCGAAACCCATGTGACGAGAAGCACGGTCAATATTGTAAGCAGCTATTCGGAAAGACCACATGAAGAAAGACGGCATATAACCTGGACATGCAGCTTTGAATAAACAAGTTTTCACCAACACTCAAGATCACCGTCGGAAGACAAAGACATGATCGGAGCGAAGCAAAGGTGTCAATTTGAGTCACCGACCTATGGACCGGCTCCCATGGGCGAATACTGATTTCATGCGACTTATCGAGAAGACTAACCAAGCTCATGCCAACTCTTGGACGCTTGTTCATCCATCGAAGAATTTTGAGAGCCGCCCCAACTCGCGGGAATCGAAGGCAACGGTTTCGGAGCGTACTTCTCAAAGTGCTCCCATAACCAGGCTTGCAGAAAAGCAACGTGCACATATGAATCCACTTTCATGAAACCATTCGAAACTCGCATGTTCGCAATTAGGTGATTCAGATGCACATACAGGGAACCAAGGAATAGCTTGCCAATGGGAAGAACTTCACCTTTCGCCAACTTCACAGCAATCACTAGAAACTCTGGTCTTATTTCCTTCTTGCAGAACCGTCATCAAAAATGTCTCTAGACAACCTGAGAGCCAAAAATGCTGCAGCGTGAAGATGGCGATTTTGTTTAGGTTCCATTTCGTCCGAAACCATTGAGATATCTACCGGCTATAAAAGCACCTTTCATCCTCTTTCGGACAGAATCCTTGACTTCACGGTGGAGTCTTTTTGACGAAATTCCCAACTTAGCGGCAAGGTCATCCGCATCTTCTCCTCACCTTGAGACAATTGGATGTTAAGATTCCCGGTTACCAAGATTCAGCAAGAGAGACACACTCTCCAAGGAGAAAGTTATTTCACCCAATCTACATATGATCATATGGGTGTCCGAACACCATCTGGAGATGAAAGCAACCAAGCCCGGGATATTCTTCCTAATCTGGAGACTTATTGATGCTCTGACATCATTAATAATCTGCGCTCGAGTCAAGTTGGTATTTATGTGCTCCTTACTCACCATGAACTCAACCCATCTATCAAAAGAACGCAATGGGCTTTGACACATCCTGAAATCAATGTTGGAAGGAGAATATACCCCTTTATGAAGACAGAACCGTATTGTGTTCTCTGGGCGAACCGAACATGTTTTCTTTTCATCTTCACCACCGGTTAACAAAATTAGCACGAAACACGGGTGATTCTTCCGAAAGCGGGGGCGAGGGTTTGGCAAAGAATTCATCATCCGTGTTTGGTTTGGAATTATGAACATCCTTCGATGAAGCAAAATTTTGTTCGAGTAACATCTTGTCGGATTTCTTCATAACAATTTGGTAACAAGATATCTGGCACAAAACAAACGGAGAAAGACGAAATTATCTCCACGACACATAACCGCACCCAACAAAAGGAAAACCTGGAAAACAAAAAAAGGGGGTATTCTCTACGGGTTCAAAATCGCACGCGTGATATTTTCTTGGTCAGAAATTCATATATACGATATTTCCTATGGGTTCGAAGTCATATGAAGCAAATATACGGTATTCTTCTTCGGGATTCATATACAATTATTCTCTACGGGTTCAAAACGCACACGCAGATATTTTCTTCGAGGTTCAAAAATTATATCGCGTGATATTTTATACGGGCTCAAGTGCGTCTGCAAAGTATCCTTCTTCGGGTTCAAAACTATATACGCGGTATTTTCTACGGAGCTCGAATGCGTCTATGGTATCCTTTTTCGGGTTCAAAATTATTTATGGATCATTTTTCTACGGGTTCGAATCATATATGCAGTATTTCCCTTGGGTGCATATATACAATATTTTCTACAAGAAGCACGCCAAGAAATCATATGTGCAATATCATTGCAAGGATTATAAAATAAAAACGCCTACTCTTAGTGTTTGCACCTACATGAAAAGGGAAACAAGAGAAGTACTGGAAGACATACACAGGAAGTGGTTTTTCTTTGTGACTCTGCGCTAGTATGAAAAGATGAAAGAACAAAGTGCAAGATGAGAGAAAGTTTTATATATGGGCGTGAAGATTATGAAATAGGGAAGGATTTCCCTTAACAAAAATCGTGCGTATAAGGAACGGGCCCACAAGGGCGCCCAACTTCCCAACGTCGCCCAAGTTGCACCGGTCCCACCGGTTAACGCCAACTCCCAGATCTGCCCAAGACACACGGTCCCACCAATTGCGCCCAACTTCCCAATGTCGCCCAAGTTGCACCGGTCCCACCAATTGCGCCAACTTCCTGATAGGGCGTAGAATACATCCTATTTACTATCTATTATTTATGCTTTCTTTGCTATTTTTCTTGTAAATTATGTATTTCACGCTTGTTTTGAGTTTTATAGATACTTTGGAGTCATGCGGAAGAAAGAAGAACAAATCACCCAATTTTGAGCAAAAAGGGCAAATTGTCATTTCATGGGCAAACACTATCTGGAGCCCACCAAGGTTAAGGGGCAACTCTTTTGGGAGGAATACTAGACACAGACCAGTTGTGCCCAGGTTAAGGGGTTGCCAATCAGGATGGCCCTTATCTAATGAGTGGGGTGGTCCCTATCCTTGGGGTGTAACCATCCACCCAAATAACCCTAACTATCTCGAGAACCTCTCATTCTTCTCAATCATGGCTTTACCTGAATGAAATGAAGGGCAGAAAGAGCAGCGACTGCTGCTGAGTGAAACCGAGAGATAATAGATGAAATCGAGTAGAATTTGAAGATAGTTTGAGATCGAGAGATGGGTGACTTAAAGTCGATGGTAGAGAAGAAATCGAAGGTGAATTCATGCCAGGGGTTTGAAGAAATTGGGATCTGTTCTTTGACTTGGATTAGGGAAGAATCAATGAAGCATGGTCGAGGGGAGAATCTGAATCAAGAGAGAAATAGAGATTGAATCTAAGATGGGTTCGTGGTAGAATTACGAGAGAAATTGAGTAAGAATGAAGTAATGGGTTGGTGGTTGATTCGAGATTCAATTGAAGGAAATTAGGTTCGATATGTTGCTGTTCTTGAGATGAAATCAAGGTTTATGAGCTCAACAAAGATGAAATTGAAGATGGTAATTCCGTTTGATGTTACGGTGGAATGGGTTTGTGGTCAGGTATTTGAGACGGTAAAGACGATGGTTTGAATCGATAAAGCTACAACGAGATGAAGAATATAGATGGGTAGGATCGGATTTAGTTACCGTAGCAAGAATTACAAAGGGAAGATTGAATCGAGTGCAGCGATGGAGAAGATCAATAATGGAAATGAATCTCATTATGCAATCGAGTAGAGATGGAGCGAAGATGATTAACCGGTGAGTGTGGTAGTGTTTGTTGCGGAAATTGTAAAGAAGACCTCTGCCGCCATCTTTTATTACGGGGAGTTTTTGAGTAAATGGGTTATGTTTTGAAGCTTCAATAGATGAATGTTAGGTTCTTAACAGGAGAAGACCAAAATTGAGGCATGAACTTGGCCGGGAATGTCCTATAAACAGACGGAATTCTGCCCATTTTTATACTCAGGCGAGTCGACTCAGAGCGGCGGTGATCGATCCAGACGAGTCCGATGAGTGATCCAACTCAACCCAGTTAGACCAATCACCGAGTTAGAAGGCGGCTCGGTGGTCGACTCCCTCTTCCCTTGACCCGATTGACTAACGGCTTGACCGTTTGACCGTTATTTCACGACCAGTATCGTAATGGAATATTCCAATCGACATAGAAGAAGATTTTCAGGTGGCCGGCGATGACTTTTCCGGCCAAATTCCGGCCATAATACCAGCTTTCCGGCGACCAAAATTACAGATTTTTTTGTGGATTCTTCTCATGGGTGTGAAGACTTGGACTTGGAATTGGATGGAGAATTTGTCTCAAATTTGGAAAGAGAAGATGGAAGATGAGAAAGACTTGAATTTGGAAATTGAATTATTATGGAATGAGGATTATATTCCTTGGAAGATTTGGAGAACATTGAAGCCTATAAGTAGAGAAGTTCTCTACACACTTTGATATCTTTTTACACATCTTTAGACACCTCTCTACACACACAACACTTGTGTTTTTGCTTTCAATTCTTCTTTTTAATTATTTGTGTGAACTTGAAAATTCTCCTATTTTGTGTGAATTTCAAAAACATGAGTAGCTAATTTTTTTTATTGATTGAGGATGAATTCCTAGTTCTTAACATGATTTGAGTTTTGTTTCAATTTTATCTTGAAGTTTTTCACATGATTATCGTTTATTTTTACTAATAGGAATGTTTATTCATTCATGATTGATTGATAGGTTGTTTAGAGTGCACGCTAAATTGATTTGTTAATTTGATCTAAAGCTAGTGAAAGTTAGGGGATAAGTAATCGTTTCTTGACTCTTTACATAAGTAGCAAACACAAGACCTTGCGGAGGGATTCCGTGGAGCAATTGTGTGTGAAAACAACGTTAGCAAGTAGACCTTGATCTAAGAGTCTAACTACTAATATCAACCTAATAAGTTCATAAATCTTAATTCATTTATTTAAATTACATCTTGAGTGATCTACTACTAGGTGGTTTGGTAAATAGAATCCGGTAGTCGAGAACTTCGTGTCCACGTGATATAAGGGATTTAGGGGTTTATGGCATCTAGTTTGCTTTACCTACGGTTGGTGATAATTTGTGACTAATAACAAGTAGAAAAGAACATAACTTGATTCATTGTTTCGCAACGAAGAAGGATTCCTTGATCTTGTCTCTCTTATTGATTTCGACTTTATCTTTTAATTGTTTTGTTTATTTTTTTTTGCTTTACACCCCCTTTTGTGACAATTTTTATAACTAGAATCTCTTGCTCCTCGTGGGAACGAACTTGACTACACTATATTACTTGTTATTTAGGTGGAAAAATATTGATTAATTTGTTGTGGTTAACGACACGCATCACTTCCCAATGACCGCCCAAGTCGCGCCAGCTAGCACGCTCAGCTTCCCCACCTTGCGCCAGTCCCACCAGCTAGCACGCTCAGCTTCCCAACTCGCGTCAACTTCTCAATGTCGCCCAGCTTCCTGTCACTCAATGATGTTAACTTCCCAATCGTGCCAGCCTCCCGATTTGTGCAAAACTTCCAGAGACAAGGATTCCAAATCCTATCTATAAAAAGTTCAGACAAGCCTCCTCAATACTCTTTACGATTTACTGCTGATAGTTTGTCACCATCTTATGCTTACCTCGTAACAAAGCCCCTGTTCCGAGCTTAGTAGGGGACTTAATGTTGATGGTGGTTTTTAGACAAAGGGTAAAATCGTAAAAACCCCGAATAACCTAATGTCACCGGTGAAACATTTATTAGAACATTTAATGCATGTAGCCAGTAATTAATAGGGGGTATTTTTTCAAATTAGGGTTACAATGAGCAAAACCCTAATTACCCAATCCGTGGCCCTAATGGCCGAGCAGCCATTGGCACATGCCAACACGCATCGCTGGTAGCTTTTCTTACCAGTCCGTGGCCTTAATGGCCGAGCATGCCATTGGCACATGCCAACACGCATCGCTGGTAGCTTTTCTTACCAAGTCGTGGCCCTAATGGCCGAGCATGCCATTGGCACATGCCAACACGCATCGCTGGTAGCTTTTCTAACGGGGCTGTGGCCCTAATGGTCGAGCATGCCATTGGCACATGCCAACACGCATCGCTGGTAGCTTTTCTTACCAAGACGTGGCCCTAATGGCCGAGCATGCCATTGGCACATGCCAACATGCATCGCCTGGTAGTAATTCTTACCAAGTCGTGGCCCTAATGGCCGAGGCATGCCATTGGCACATGCCAACACGCATCATTTGGTAGCTTTTCTTACCAAGCCGTGACCCTAATGACCACACATGCCATTGGCACACGCCAACACGCATCGTTGGTAGCTTTTCTTACCGGGTCGTGACCCTAATTGCCACGCATGCCATTGGCACGTCTTGACACGCATCGCTGGTAGCTTTTCTTACCAAGCGAAGTGGCCCTAATGGCCGAGCGTGCCATTGGCACATGCTAACACGCTCGCTGGTATCTTTCATTACCTATCCTTGGCCATAATGGCCGTGCGTGCCGTTGACACATGCCAAACACGCACGCTGGTAGCCTAACTTGCAAGTCGTGCAACCTAGGCCAACTTGGTTGTACGTGCCATTGGAACATGCCAAAACCCACGCTGGTAGCCTAACTTGCAAACCGTGCAACCTACCACCAAGGCATTCCGCACATGCTAATGGCACATTCCACACACGCCACTAGCAGCTCTGGCATTGCCACTTACACTCAACGTGCAACCTACCACCAAGGCATTCCGCACATGCTAATGGCACATTCCACACGCGCCACTAGCAGCTCTGGCATTGCCACTTGCAATCAAGGTGCAACTCGCAACAAAGGCATTCCGCAAATGCCATTGGCACATGCCATACGCGCCACTATCCGCGCCACTTTCACTCAAGGTGCAACCAACACTCGAGACATCAACACAAACTGGGGGATACTTTCCAGGTTCTTGGTTTGGAGGTCACAACATGCAGCGTACACTACGCTCACATTAAGAAAGCGTGAATATGAATAAAGCGGTCAAATAAATGAGGAAATAATGGTGAAAACGTTTTCACCCATAAACACCATGCGGTTACCACCTCCTCCCATTATTTCACCCTTTACTCTCTTCCTTCATGAGGCCAGGGTACGTTTCAATCTCTACTTGTATAAATCGGTCTTACCTATTTCCACCAGACAACAAGTCTCGGTCAGGACAAAAACACAACACTCTCAGAAAAGTCAACTTTGCAAGCTCTCCAAAAAGCTTTCATCTCTTGCAAGCTTCAGAAGCTTTCACTTTCTGATACAAGTCGAGACACTAATCTCCCAGTGTTCTGGTCTCAACACCTTTCTTTGCTTCCTCCCAAATCAACCCTTCTCCTCCACTTTGTGACCAAGAAGCAAGTCTGGAACGGCCATTTCTTGGTTTAGGCCGGACTTGTGCGAATTGATCTCTCGAATCTAGAAAGTGCTCACGTGCAAAGACTTGTTGTTTAGGGTTTAAACCAGTTTTTCACTCACCCTCACCAATTTACAAAATCGGCGGAAACGATTTTTACCCATAAACAATTGGCGACCACGGCGGGAGGATTGATCTATCGGCTACAATGTCGGACTATCGATCTCGTTCTTCGACCCGGATGTCAAGATGGTAGGGAAGGAGACTCAATCCGACTCAACTACTAGACAACCCGATTACCCGATCGTAAAGACTACACAAGAAAACTGGGACTCTACGAAGATGCTACCGGTGATTGGGGACTTTACGGCGATGCTACCGACAAAGCCGCCTTTTACATGGAGAGGGGGGTGTTCGCGGAAAAAAAAAAAAAACCTATGAAGTGAGTAAATTTAGACTGGGCAAGATATACGATCTGTTTTTAGGTTCTTAGTAAAACCGTCATACTATTGCGTCTTGTGCCGATTGTTAGCACACACTTTCATAAAATCAATATTCCTTTCACAAAACAAAATTAGAGTTATAATACCAAAACCATTCATCCCAGATAATCTAATATCCTCAAAAGCTACCATTGTCTATCAAAACCTAATTCGAACTTTGAACCAGACATCCAGTATGTTTTTCAAAAAAAAGAAGAAGAAGAACCTAAATGAAAGTTTAACTGAGAAACATTCAAGGAAAATCATCCAACAGAGGTCTACTCTTCTTGGAGAAAGTCAACTTTGCATCTTCAAGAGCCGCTCTCTTCATAGTCAACATCTTGGAAAGCTTTTCGAGTTCTACCACCTGTCGTGCAATCTCCTCTGCGAAAGGATTTCGACTCCTGCATCTTTCGACTTCTGGATCTCAGCAAGGCCTTTGACAAACCACGAAGCGTTGAACTCCTTTTCTACATACACGTCGCGATGGTGCTCCTAGTTGGCAATAACGTCTTCAGAAACGGTGTGTCCAGTCACCTCACGCATATCCTCGATGGAAGATAAAGCCTCTTCCACACGCTTAACCAGTGCAAATCGACTTGTGATCTTCTTGATTATGGCCATATGTCCATACTTCTCCCAGATTCTAGTGTACAACGCCTCATACTTAGCCAGCACGCTGAAACCGCCAACCAGCACATGACCTAGATAAGGAACCAAGTACGGGCGATCGAAAATGGCTCCTGCAACTGGCCTCACGACTCGCAAAGGGTCTTTTTCCATGTCTACGACAGCAACCATCAGGGAATCATCCACCGTTTGAATCACATCTGTGCCCAGCGATTGGATAACTCCCATCTCCAAGTCACCAACGGTGGTCACCAAAGGAAAGTTTTCGTGTGGCTCCGCCCCAGAATCGTCTTCCGAACCGGATTCCTCCTGCGAACTTGAGTTAGACATTTTTCAAAAAAAAAAAAAACGGAAGAAGAAAGAAAAAGAAGCGCGAAACTCACCTACCACTTCTAAAAAAGAACCAAAAGGTCTTGTCGGAAAAATCACTCTCACTTGTAGAACTTTCTTCTTTCTGCGGCTCATCACCGTTATGAGAAGGCTCGGTGCGTGTAATTCTTTGAAGAAATTGCCGTCTCTGGCAACGTGCAAGGGCAGCGAAAGCATTAACACTCATCAAGCCCTGGAAGAAACAAGACACATGTTTTCATGAAATTCACGTGTTTTGAGACAAACCAACAAGGAGGCGACACATACCGGTTATTGAAAGAACCGAAAGACACGAGAGAGCTGCGGGAGGATCTTTTGAAACCGCTCGGAACACTTGACACGATTCTTCGTTCTCTGTTCCTTTGCATGGGGACTTTCCGAGTTGCCTGGAAACTTTCGCTTGAGATCTGTCAACATTGGATACTTCTTCAAAACTACTGGGGAAGGTTCACAACGAACATTCTCCACCACGATATTTACAAAATCGTGGACATAATGAACTCATCGTACCAGAACTCATTATAGCCAAAAGTCGTCGAAGTTACTCTTCCCGATTGAAAGAAGGGAAGGATACCGACTCAAGGGCACATTGCATTGAGGAGGCACGCAATTAATCCTTATGAACCACCAAATGGTAAGCAAGAGGCACCCTTGATCGAAACCCATGTGACGAAGCACGGTCAATATTATAAGCGGCTATTCGGAAAGACCACATGAAGAAAGACGGCATATAACCGGACATGCAGCTTTGAATAAACAAGTTTTCACCAACACTCAAGATGCCGTCAGAAGACAAAGACATGATCGGAGCAGAAGCAAAGGTGTCAATTTGAGTCACCGACCTATGGACCGGCTCCCATGGGCGAATACTGATTTCATGCGACTTATCGAGAAGACTAACCAAGCTCATGCCAACTCTTGGACGCTTGTTCATCCATCGAAGAATTTTGAGAGCCGCCCCAACTCGCAGGAATCGAAGGCAACGGTTTCGGAGCGTACTTCTCAAAGTGCTCCCATAACCAGGCTTGCAGAAAAGCAACGTGCACATATGAATCCACTTTCATGAAACCATTCGAAACTCGCATGTTCGCAATTAGGTGATTCAGATGCACATACAGGGAACCAAGGAATAGCTTGCCAATGGGAAGAACTTCACCTTTCGCCAACTTCACAAAGAATCACTAGAAACTCTGGTCTTATTTCCTTCTTGCCCGGCGCGTCATCAAAATGTCTCTAGACAACCCGAGAGAGCCAAAAATCTTTTGACGTGAAGATGGCTGATTTTCTGTTTAGGTTCCAGCTCGTCCGGAAACCATTGAGATATCTACCAGCTATAAAAGCACCTTTCATCCTCTTTCCGGACAGAATCCTTCGACTTCACAGTGGAGTCTTTTCGAGCGAAATTCCCAACTTAGCGGCAAGGTCATCCCGCATCTTCTCCTCACCTTCAGACAATTGGATGTTAAGATTCCCGGTTACCAAGATTCAGCAAGAGAGACACACTCTCCAAGGAGAAAGTTATTTCACCCAATCTACATATGATCATATGGGTGTCCGAACACCATCTGGAGATGAAAGCAACCAAGCCCGGGATATTCTTCCTAATCTGGAGACTTATTGATGCTCGACATCATTAATAATCTCGCTCGAGTCAAGTTGGTATTTATGTGCTCCTTACTCACCATGAACTCAACCCATCTATCAAAAGAACGCAATGGGCTTTGACACACATCCTGAAATCAATGTTGGAAGGAGAATATACCCCTTTATGAAGACAGAACCGTATTGTGTTCTGCCGGGCGAACCGAACATGTTTTCTTTTCATCTTCACCACCGGTTAACAAAATTAGCACGAAACCTGGTGATTCTTTCGAGCGAGGGGCGAGGGTTTGGCAAAGAATTCATCATCCGTGTTTGGTTTGGAATTATGAACATCCTTCGATGAAGCAAAATTTTGTTCAGGTAACATCTTGTCGGATTTCTTCATAACAATTTGGTAACAAGATATCTGCACAAAACAAACGGAGAAAGACGAAATTATCTCCCTGACACATAACCGCACCCAACAAAAGGAAAACCTGGAAAACAAAAAAAAAGGGGGTATTCTCTACGGGTTCAAAACTGCACGCGCAGTATTTTCTTCAGGTCCGAAATTCATATATGCAATATTTCCTATGGGTTCGAAGTCATATGAAGCAAATATACAGTATTCTTCTTCGGGATTCATATACAGTATTCTCTCTACGGGTTCAAAATCGCACACGCAAAGATATTTTCTTTCAGGTTCAAAATTATATACGCAGTATTTTATACGGGCTCAAGTGCGTCTGCAGTATCCTTCTTCGGGTTCAAAACTATATACGCAGTATTTTCTACGGGCTCGAATGCGTCTATGGTATCCTTTTTCGGGTTCAAAATTATTTATGGATCATTTTTCTACGGGTTCGAATCATATATGCAGTATTTCCCTTGGGTGCATATATACAATATTTTCTACAAGAAGCACGCCAAGAAATCATATGTGCAATATCATTGCAAGGATTATAAAATAAAAACGCCTACTCTTAGTGTTTGCACCTACATGAAAAGGGAAACAAGAGAAGTACTGGAAGACATACCTGGAAGCTGGTTTTTCTTTGTGACTCTGCCGCTAGTATGAAAAGATGAAAGAACAAAGTGCAAGATGAGAGAAAGGGATTTTATATATATGGGCGTGAAGATTATGAAATAGGGAAGGATTTCCCTTAACCAAAAATCGTGCGTATAAGGAACGGGCCCACAAGGGCGCCCAACTTCCCAACGTCGCCCAAGTTGCACCGGTCCCACCAGTTGCGCCAACTCCCCAGTACCGCCCAAGACACACCGGTCCCACCAATTGCGCCCAACTTCCCAATGTCGCCCAAGTTGCACCGGTCCCACCAATTGCGCCAACTTCCTGATAGGGCGTAGAATACATCCTATTTACTATCTATTATTTATGCTTTCTTTGCTATTTTTCTTGTAAATTATGTATTTCACGCTTGTTTTGAGTTTTATAGATACTTTGGAGTCATGCGGAAGAAAGAAGAACAAATCACCCAATTTTGAGCAAAAAGGGCAAATTGTCATTTCATGGGCAAACACTATCTGGAGCCCAGTCAAGGTTAAGGGGCAACTCTTTTGGGAGGAATACTAGACACAGACCAGCTGCGGTTAAGGGGTTGCCAATCAGGATGGCCCTTATCTAATGAGTGGGGTGGTCCCTATCCTTGGGGTGTAACCATCCACCCAAATAACCCTAACTATCTCGAGAACCTCTCATTCTTCTCAATCATGGCTTTACTGAATGAAATGAAGGGCGAAAGAGCGACGGCTATTCTTCTTTGAGTGAAACCTGAGAGATAATAGATGAAATCGAGTAGAATTTGAAGATAGTTTGAGATCGAGAGATGGGTGACTTCTGCCGTCGATGGTAGAGAAGAAATCGAAGGTGAATTCATGCCAGGGTTTGAAGAAATTGGGATCTGTTGCTGCACTGGATTAGGGAAGAATCAATGAAGCATGGTCAGAGGAGAACTGAATCAAGAGAGAAATAGAGATTGAATCTAAGATGGGTTAAGTGGTAGAATTACAGAGAAATTGAGTAAGAATGAAGTAATGGGTTGGTGGTTGATTCGAGATTCAATTGAAGGAAATTAGGTTCGATATGTTGCTGTTCTTGAGATGAAATCAAGGTTTATGAGCTCAACAAAGATGAAATTGAAGATGGTAATTCCGTTTGATGTTCTGGTGGAATGGGTTTGTGGCTGTGTATTTGAGACGGTAAAGACGATGGTTTGAATCTGATAAAGCTACAACAGATGAAGAATATAGATGGGTAGGATCGGATTTAGTTGCCGTAGCAAGAATTACAAAGGGAAGATTGAATCGAGTCTGTGACAGGAGAAGATCAATAATGGAAATGAATCTGCTGCAACTGGAGTAGAGATGGAGCAGAGATGATTAACCAGTGAGTGTGGTAGTGTTTGTTGCCGTAAATTGTAAAGAAGACCTGCTGCTACTGTTACAGGGAGTTTTTGAGTAAATGGGTTATGTTTTGAAGCTTCAATAGATGAATGTTAGGTTCTTAACAGGAGAAGACCAAAATTGAGGCATGAACTTGGCGGGAATGTCCATAAATGTAATTTTAATTCTGCCATTTTTATACTCGGGCGAGTCGACTCGGGAGCGGCGGTGATCGATCCGCATTTGAGTCCGATGAGTGATCCAACTCAACCCGATTAGACCAATCACCAGTTAGAAGGCGGCTCGATGTGACTCCCTCTTCCCTTGACCAGTTGACTAACAGCTTGACCGTTTGACCGTTATTTCTGACGGTATCGTAATGGAATATTCCGTCGACATAGAAGAAGATTTTCAGGTGGCCGGCGATGACTTTTCCGGCCAAATTCCGGCCATAATACCAGCTTTCGGCGACCAAAATTACAGATTTTTTTGTGGATTCTTCTCATGGGTGTGAAGACTTGGACTTGGAATTGGATGGAGAATTTGGCTCAAATTTGGAAAGAGAAGATGGAAGATGAGAAAGACTTGAATTTGGAAATTGAATTATTATGGAATGAGGATTATATTCCTTGGAAGATTTGGAGAACATTGAAGCCTATAAGTAGAGAAGTTCTCTACACACTTTGATATCTTTTTACACATCTTTAGACACCTCTCTACACACACAACACTTGTGTTTTTGCTTTCAATTCTTCTTCTTAATTATTTGTGTGAACTTGAAAATTCTCCTTTTAATTATTTTGTGTGAATTTCAAAAACATGAGTAGCTAATTTTCTTATTGATTGAGGATAAATTCCTAGTTCTTAACATGATTTGAGTTTTGTTTCAATTTTATCTTGAAGTTTTTCACATGATTATCGTTTATTTTTACTAATAGGAATGTTTATTCATTCATGATTGATTGATAGGTTGTTTAGAGTGCACGCTAAATTGATTTGTTAATTTGATCTAAAGCTAGTGAAAGTTAGGGGATAAGTAATCGTTTCTTGACTCTTTACATAAGTAGCAAACACAAGACCTTGCGGAGGGATTCCGTGGAGCAATTGTGTGTGAAAACAACGTTAGCAAGTAGACCTTGATCTAAGAGTCTAACTACTAATATCAACCTAATAAGTTCATAAATCTTAATTCATTTATTTAAATTACATCTTGAGTGATCTACTACTAGGTGGTTTGGTAAATAGAATCCGGTAGTCGAGAACTTCCGTGTCCGGTGATATAAGGGATTTAGGGGTTTAGCACCGATCTAGTTGCTTTACCTACTATTGGTGATAATTTGTGACTAATAACAAGTAGAAAAGAACATAACTTGATTCATTGTTTCGCAACGAAGAAGGATTCCTTGATCTTGTCTCTCTTATTGATTTCGACTTTATCTTTTAATTGTTTTGTTTATTTTTTTTTTTGCTTTACACCCCCCTTTTGTGACAATTTTTATAACTAGAATCTCTTGCTCCTCGTGGGAACGAACTTGACTACACTATATTACTTGTTATTTAGGTGGAAAAATATTGATTAATTTGTTGTGGTTAACGACACGCATCACTTCCCAATGACCGCCCAAGTCGCGCCAGCTAGCACGCTCAGCTTCCCCACCTTGCGCCAGTCCCACCAGCTAGCACGCTCAGTTTCCCAACTCGCGTCAACTTCTCAATGTCGCCTAGCTTCCTGTCACTCAATGATGTTAACTTCCCAATCGTGCCAGCCTCCCGATTTGTGCAAAACTTCCAGAGACAAGGATTCCAAATCCTATCTATAAAAAGGTCAGACAAGCCTCCTCAATACTCTTTACGATTTACTGCTGATAGTTTGTCACCATCTTATGCTTACCTCGTAACAAAGCCCCTGTTCCGAGCTAAGCAGGGGACTTAATGTTGATGGTGGTTTTTAGACAAAGGGTAAAATCGTAAAAACCCCGAATAACCTAATGTCACCGGTGAAACATTTATTAGAACATTTAATGCATGTAGCCGAGAATTAATAGGGGTATTTTTTCAAATTAGGGTTACAATGAGCAAAACCCTAATTACCCAATCCGTGGCCCTAATGGCCGAGCAGCCATTGGCACATGCCAACACGCATCGCTGGTAGCTTTTCTTACCAAGTCGTGGCCCTAATGGCCGAGCATGCCATTGGCACATGCCAACACGCATCGCTGGTAGCTTTTCTTACCAAGTCGTGGCCCTAATGGCCGAGCATGCCATTGGCACATGCCAACACGCATCGCTGGTAGATTTTCTTACCAAGCTGTGGCCCTAATAGCCGAGCATGCCATTGGCACATGCCAACACGCATCGCTGGTAGCTTTTCTTACCAAGACGTGTCCCTAATGACCGAGCATGCCATTGGCACATGCCAACACGCATCGCTGGTCGCTTTTCTTACCAAGCCGTGGCCCTAAGGGCTGAGCATGCAATTAGCACATGCCAACACGCATCCCCTGTAGCTTTTCTTACCAAGCCGTGACCACTAATGGCCACGCATACCATTGGCACATGCCAACACACATCGCTGGTAGCTTTTTCTTACCGAAGCGTGACCCTAATTGCCACGCATACCATTGGCACGTGCCAACACGCATCACCGTAGCTTTTCTTACCAGTCGTGGCCCTAATGGCCGAGCGTTCCATTGGCACATGCCAACACGCCGCCGGTAGCTTTCATTACCTAGCCGTGGCCCAAATGGTCGTGCGTGCCGCGACACATGCCAAACACGCACGCCGTTAGCCTAACTTGCAAGCCGTGCAACCTGGCCAACTTTGGTCAGGATGTGTGCTATTGGCACATGCCAAACCCACGCTGGTAGCCCTAACTTGCAAACCGTGCAACCTACCACCAAGGCATTCCGCACATGCCATTGGCACATGCCACACACGCCACTAGCGGCTCTGGCATTGCCACTTACCCTCAACGTGCAACCTACCACCAAGGAATTCCGCACATGCCATTGTCACATGACACACACGCTACTAGCAGCTCTAGAATTGCCAATGACACTCAAGGTGCAACCCGCAACAAAGGCATTCCGCACATGCTATTGGCACATGCCACACGCGCCACTAGCAGCGCCACTTGCACTCGAAGGTGCAACCAACACTCGAGACATCAACACAAACCGGGGATGCTTTCCAGGGTCTTGGTTTGGCGGTCACAAAGATGCAGCGTACACTACGCTCACATTAAAAAGCGTGAATAGGAATAAAAGCGGTCAAATAAATTAGGAAATAATGGTGAAAACGTTTTCACCCATAAACACCATGCGGTTACCACCTCCTCCTATTATTTCACCCTTTACTCTCTTCCTTCATGAGGCCCGAGTACGTTTCAATCTCGACTTGTATAAATAGGTCTTGCCTATTTCCACCGGACAACAAGTCTCGGTAGGAGAAAAACACAACACTTTGAGAAAAGGCAACTTTGCAAGCTCTCCAAAAAGCTTTCATCTCTTGCAAGCTTCCGAAGCTTTCACCTTCTGATACAAGTCGAGACACTACTCTCCCAGAATGTTCTCGGTCTCAACACCTTTCTTTTGCTTCCTCCCCAAATCAACCCTTCTCCTTCACTTTGTGACCGAAGCAAGTCCGGAACGGCCATTTCTTGGTTTAGGCCGGACTTGTACAGATTGATCTCTCGAATCTAGAAAGTGCTCACGTGCAACACATTTGTTTAGGGTTTAAACCAGTTTCTCACTCACCTACCGAATTTACCAAAATCGGCGGAAACGATTTTTACCCATAAACAGCAGGAAATACCATTTTAGGCAAAGGTTTCCATGAGGTCTTGAACCTTTGCTTAGTGAGATATTACCGGAACTACTTGCTAGAAACAGTAAACGCGATATCTTGAACTGCTAGCATTTCATGTAATTCGCGATAACAACCACAGATGATATATCCATGGTTTTTGCCAAGCTCGTGCCGTTTTGTTCAATTTGGCCCTGGACATATCCTATTTCTCAGAATGCTCTAGAGAATAAAATCTCATATTCTCATAGGAAGCGGCCCCACTTTCTCATTTAGATAGGTGAGTTTCCATAAAGAGTGTTACTGTTACACCCCACTTCAATCTTAAATCGAAACGATACAACTCATTAAGACTTCCTAAAAGTCATTCTTCACATGCAATCACAATGTCACGTATACACCGTAGGAAAGGACAGAATGAAATTCTCACGATGGGGCTTACCTTTACCCACCACAAATTAGTTGTCTCATTCAAACCTTGATATCTTGGGATATCCAAAGCAAGGTTGAGTATCCTTCATGACAAATTTAATTTATGAGATTAAGCCCCATCCCCCTGGATGCATTCCTAACTATATCTTTGGATAAACCTTTCGTCAAAGGTTGCGCGATATTCTCCTTGGACTTTATCCAATCAATGAAAATAACTCAGATTGATATTAGTTATATTTAGCTTTAGCTATTATGGCTTGGCTAACACAATCTATAGATATAGTTGGCACAAGCCTATGCCAGAGAGGAATGTTTTCTAAAAAGAATCTTAGGCACTCGGCCCCCTCTCGTACTTTATCTAACGCAATACTCTCAGATTCCATAATGAATGAAAAATATATGTTTATTTGGAATTCATCCAAAAACAAACCCTCATGCTAAAGTGTAAACATATCCACTCGTAGACTTAGAATTCTAGTGAGAAAAGGTAAAAGGAGAAAAGAGGAGACGTATAACAGTAAATAAAGGATTCTCATCCCAACTCCTGAGAGATTTCTTCTCATCAATGCATCAACTAAGAATGAGCGGATAAGAAGTGGCGGTTATCAAAGACATGTTGGATAATGAGCGGTGGAGAAGACACGTGTGGGTTACCATGCCGAGAACTCGGAATAGGAGTAACTTATAAGAATACGAAAAGATGAACTGGTACGGCAAAATGGACTAGGGTTTCTCATACTGCACTCTTTAATAAAAACGATATGAGAAGAGGCAAAATGTGGGTAATGAAATTCCGCACACTCATTTTGTATCTTGTAACTCAATAAGTGTTAAGCGAACACAACCGCATATGACATATTTAGAATGATGAACCGAGATGACGTCACCAAATCACGGGTAAAGTGTAAAGATATACGCGGCATTAAGAAACCGTGCGGCAATGTTGTTACTACGATGCGACATTGACGCACGTCGGATCCAAATAAGGGGCTTTATTAGTACATCCCGCACTATGTAAAATCCTATATAAGGAGCTAAACGTCTTTGTAAAAGATAGATCTTTTTAGAGAACTTAGACAAGATATTTAGGAGAGAGAAAGATTATTTGTTTCCCAAGTTAGGGTTTTCATATTATTTTATATTTGAATGAAAGATTTAATACAAGTTCTTGAGATTCTTATGATGATTTCTTAGATTGATCTTTAGATTTTACCAAGTGTGGTTGTGAGATTTCTCGCAACTACACCACCAAAACTTCTAAGCAGGCCCCATAAAAACGAGTCTTGGAAGGTTCTGCAGTCTGTGCGCTTGCAATGCATATTGCGCGTCAAACTAAGCATGGTAGAAAGGCACTCACAAAAGTTACTCGCTGATTAACTAAGTACCCTAAATATGTCTGTTCTACACGAGCAATTTTTTCTGTTTCTTTTAATACATTATGTTTTTGATTAATTAATCCTCAAAGTTTTCACAAATAGGAAAGCACAGATCTATCCAAAGAATACCACATATCGATTTGGATAAGGCCTGTCGACTTGACAAGATCGGTGGAAACGGAGTTTAGTGTCGCAAAGTTACTAGTCAAACCGATAGCAAGAAGACAGTTAGATGGGGTAAATATCTTATACTAGGATTTATACATATTTTTTTCTTTCTCTCAATATAATCACACTTTTTTAATTTATCATACTAATCGGTGGATGACGCAGAAATGAAAAAAGAATTCCATGCTAAAGAAAAAGCCTCCTGGGGTTGGCCAAAGTTCATGCGTCTTAGTAAACTCTACAACCGCGATAAAGGATATCTCGTGAATGATACCTGTGTCATAAGAATTAGGTTACTTGTACGGCGGAGGAGAATTCAAAGGATGATGATGACGTGAACAAGGGCAACCTTCTAAGCAAGGCTGGAAAGACAGAAAATGCGACACAAACCAAAGAAAAAGACGAAAAGAGTAGTTCAGAATTAGAGATTATCCTGGTGCAGGACAACCCTTCGGGAAGGGAGACTGAGCTGCAAAGTTGGTTTTTGCGATGCCGAAGAATATGAAGATGTTGGCGGTTTCAGCATTTTAAAAGCACAAAACGCCCCTTTACAAGAAAATATGGTTGAAGTATGGACATATTCCATCCACTGAAGTTTTGCCAATGTCCTCATATCCTATTCTTGTTATGGTGGTCAAGGACTTGATGACTTCTATCACAGATATGTACCAATGCCGTTATGTGGACTTGTCTTCTGAAACGATCAATAGCTGGGAGGAGAAGATTAAAATGGCCGAGAAAAGCAATTTAACGTTGGATGGCTTCGACAAAGATTAGAGACTGTGAAAAAAGGTATGGGAGGAATGCAGAATGTTAAGACTGAACTATTAGAGCATGGGCAGCCTTTACGTGCTGCCAAAGAAAAAATAAAGATACTCACAGATGTAATGAAAAGGGTAGAGGTTCAGATGGAAAAGGTAGAGGTTGAGCTGGTTGAGGCGAAAGCAAATGCGCGAGAGAACACACGTGGATTACTCTCTGAATCAGATATGGAAATGTATCTAGAAATAGGCGAGAATTTAGTGCTTGATGGATTGTTTTAGAAAGTAAAACATTAATAGGATGATGTTCTTCATAAGTATTTGTAATGTCAAGGATTTCTGAAGTAAACTATATTTTTCCTTCATTTTTTTGTAGCACATAGCACAAAAGAAAATAAAAGTATTTGCAGTTTCAAATGCACCTAAGAATGAGTCCCATCGTATAATCCAACTTCTGTACGTATTAGGAAATAGGGTACGTATTAGGAAATAGGGCTATATTTCCTATTAGTACGCCAAAGCAGTAACTTATTGTTGGATTTATAATCCAACTTCTGTACGCGAATTTCGTACAATGTTGAACATTTTAATGTTGCAACTTGCAGGACATGCCACCAAATCATCTAACGGAAACGTGAACACCAACAAAGTTTTGTATCCTAAGTTCCTAACGGGAAAACCTTTTGGTAGGTCCCTTTCACAGTGTAAGTGGATATATGTCAGTTTGATGATCTTGCCCGAAATCGCAGAATTTGTTACACTCGTTTTTTTGATGCTGAAATCTTGTAGAGTGTGCTGATCAATGCAATTATAAGACCCATCCCTCTCTCTCTACCTCTAGAATACGGAGCATCATGGTGATAATAAGTACATTAGACTTGGTACGTAGCTAGATGTTAGAGTATAGGATTGGTAATAATAAATTATATGGAAAGTTTTAGTATTTAAGGTTATATTTAGTATTTGATATATTTAGTATGAATTGATTTACAAGTATTATTCTTGCATACCAAGTTATGGTATCGCTATATATACCCTATGGGTTCTCAATGTAAAATATAACATTCAATAATAGAATTCTCTTTTATCTTTATATTTCTAGTTCTAAGTTGGTATCAGCAGGTTCGATCCGGACCTGTTGCCCACCTCGTTTCTTTTCTAACCGGCGGCGGTAGCCTTCCATGCTACCGTCCATGGATCTTTCTTCCGCTGCAACAGTATTAGTTTTTCATACCAGATTTTTATTTTTAGGTTTATCATCCATATTTGCCAAACTCTATATCCAACCTCAAGAATCGAAGTTATCAGATTTTTTTGAAGATGTCTAAACACCACCTCTCCCTTTAGGAAGTTTCATTACTTATCTACGGTTCTGATGTGCTCCTTTGATTCTTTTCATGATTGTGGATCCAGTAACCAGTGATTCTCCTAATCAATTATCCCTTTTCTCTACTGTCGCGCTATTCTTCGTCAACTTTTCTATTTTATTCTCTTAATCATCTCTTTTCTCTACTGTCGTTCTTCGTCAACGCACTATTCTTCGTCAACTTTTCTATTTTATTCTCCTAATCATCTCTTTTCTCTACTGTCGCGCTATTCTTCTCAAATCCCTATTTTGAATCCATCGACGCTTCTGTGAATTTCACTGTTTTTGGCGGTTCTCCTAATCGGTAAATTTTCTTATGGCGACGCGCTTTCTTCTTATGCTTCTTGGACGTTTATTGGCACCGCACTTCATCAACAACTTTCATGGCCAATCTCATGTGATTTTCAATCCCCATGAGATTGAGGGAGGGTGTTAGAGTATAGGATTGGTAATAATAAATTATATGGAAAGTTTTAGTATTTAAGGTTATATTTAGTATTTGATATATTTAGTATGAATTGATTTACAAGTATTATTCTTGCATACCAAGTTATGGTATCGCTATATATACCCTATGGGTTCTCAATGTAAAATATAACATTCAATAATAGAATTCTCTTTTATCTTTATATTTCTAGTTCTAAGTCTAGATGGAAATCCATATTCAGGCTGTGTTGTCGCCTTTTTTTTAAATTTGTTGGCTTGCAGAAAAAGAGTACAAATTCCTGGGGGATGGCCATAACTCCATTGGTATTCAGTCATCCATCCACGAAACGTCACCCCATCATCAGAGGTGAGGTTTCTTGAATCATAGAGTATCCAGGCGCTTGACAACCCTTTGAAAATGACGGCATAATTGGTTTTGGCAGTGAAGGGGAATTTGAAGAGGTTGGAGTCTTGGGTGGTTGGACTTGGACGCTTTTGTATGCAATTAAAAAAACTCTTCTTACTATAAGGTTCATACTGTCAGCAACTCATCTCTGAATCTGACCTTTACACATTTCCGTGTTGGAGTATCTTAAGAGATGATTTTCTAAAAGTGATAAATGAGTTCAACAACGGAGGCAGACTGGATTGGCGAATGAAATGCACTTTCATCTCTTTACTGCCCAAGAAAACAGAAGCAGCGAAGTTAAAAGATTTTTCCTGGGCAATGCACATCGCCTAGAGAAAAACTTCATTGGGCATGGAAATTTCGACATGATCTCCTGGACAACCTTTAGTTAAGAGCTGCATAAGAACTAAGAAGATATACTAAATGTCGGTCTAATTGCTGATATTCCAGATAATATTGTCGGTCTAAGGCGCCCTAGGCGAGGGCCTTTTTTAAAAAAACCAAAATTAGGTATAATTTGGCGCCTGGGCGCCTTTTTTTTTCGCCTTTTACAACATAGCTCATTACTACAATTCGAAGACGCAATCCACTCTTTTTCCTTTCTAGAATATCAACCATCAAGTAATATTAATAAAATCTTGAAAGACCAGTTTGTCTAGTTTCCAATATTAAGAGGGAACGAGTTTCTGCAGTAGCAATTCATTCTTGTTTCTTTTCTTATGATGGCATCAGATAGTTTAGCTTTCTTCATTTGTCGACAAAGGTGACTATGCGATGATGAAAACAACAACAGTTTTTATTTGTCGATATAATTTTGTTAACTGTATAAACCAATTGTCGGTGACACTGTAGTACAGCGGTAAAGTCACTAGGTGATGATACCAGTGATCTGAGTTCGAAAGTAGGTAGTTTCCTTTTTCATAGATTAGGTGTAGCCATTCAAAAGGGGGTCGGTGCCCAGCTTGTTGTTAGGTTACCGGTCAACTTTAAGGGCTCTTCTGTAGATGATTATTTAATTTTTCATTAAAATTTTTTTTTTATATAAACCAATTTGTATTGGTGTTTTTCTCCATCAATTCTCTATAATGAGATGTAAAATTATAAAAATTTGTATTAATAAGAACTTTTAGCCGATTTGTAGATATAATTTTGTTAACTGCATAAATCAATTTGTATTGGCGTTTTTCTCCATCAATTCTATATAATTGGATGTAAAAATTGGCATTTTAAGAACTTTTAACCGATTTTTTGTTATTGATTTCTATTCCTCTAAAGAAGTCTCCATAAACCAAAAATAGATTCTCTCTACAAAGAATAACGATCATGATTTCTTGTGTGGGTGTGGTACAGGTGTTGCAACTGAACCCTCATAATCATAATAATAGCTTGTTCCGTTCCATTGGGTAATTATTTCTTTATTGTATTTCTGACTCATTACATTACATGGTTAAGATGCTGGAAACGATTTTTTTTTTCTTTCTCCAAATGGCCACAAGTTCTGTATCGGTGGTTATAAAGGATCTGTTGTGATATGTCAAAGTGCTACAGAAGCGTTCAATGGAACTTCATTGCACAACAAATCCAAATTTGTTCACACCTAAAAACTGGGATGCCCAAGTACCCGCTTTTCATATGGGTAAATTTATTTTACTGAAAGTATTAAAGGTTGTCTGACTCTTCTATTGAAATTCGGCAACAAAGTTTAGCATATTTTTTTTTTTTGTATCAATACAACAAAGAATTTTATAGATGAAATAACAATATAAAGAATTATTCAAGGGGATTCCAAAGGGAATCAACACCCTCGCAATAAGAGAACAGCCCAACCAAATTGCATAAAAGGGGAGAAAAATAAGACAACAACTAGAGCTAATGGTTGTCTGTCTTAGAAACTAAAATCCTCTACCTACACCAGCAACAAGATTGAAAGAAACATAAGTTATTGAGACCTATTCACTACAAGAGCCCAATTGTAATGGAGATTTTGGTAGGTGATCCCTTGAAAGATATATTTATAGAGTTCCAGTATAGCAGCAGACTTTATCTTCCTTTTAAGATTCTCTTGGGAGTAATATTTGTCCTGAAAGATGCAAGAATTTCTTTATTTTCACACATTCCAAACAAAAGCAAAAGGTAGAAGTTCCCAAATAACAAACCATTTTCCGTAAGTCCTTGCATTCGGTAGCCTATGAAAGTTTAGCATCTTTCACAAAAACATTCTGCTTTCTACTCCTATCCTTCCTGAATAAACCTCTTGGGCATTGAAGTTTCAACACGGAGTGGAAACTTGAAAATCTTGCATAAAGTGGGTAATTCATTTCAAAGTGTAGGAGTATTGTATTGTTGAAATAATCTAACTGATTATCTTCCCCAAAATTCTCTAGAAGAATCTCATCATCAACGGGGTAGTGAATTGCCTCGTCAATTAAGTTGTAAATTTCTGCAAGAACTTACAATTAAAAGGGGAGCGAAAGTGACGCATAGAGGTAATAATAAAGAAGGAAGTAAAAGAGCATACCAACTAACTGCTTATTTTTATCGCGGAGTTCTTTCACACGACTAGAGCTAGAAGAATAATCTCCCTGAAGTTTAGCCTTTTCTGCTTTTAGAGAGCGAATTTTTCCTTGAAGATCACAAGTAACAACATGAGATATACGAGCACACTGCATTAGTAAAGAGGAAGCGGAAAAATCAGTAAATGACGCAGATTCACATAAAAATAGATGAGAGATTGACGCACAATAAAAAAACTAACCAAAGATCCAAATGTGAATTGAAAACTTGGACTTAATGCAGAGGCAACTCCTCGAAGAGATTCATGGCTCAAAGAGGGAGCGTCACAAATCTTTGCAACTGTCTCACATGTGCGAATTAATGCTTCATTACCAATTGCAGACATGGATTCCGAGAAGATACTATATAAATGCCCCATAGAAGATGAGAGCGATGGATCTTCAGGGGAAGGAGTTTCATCATCACCCGAAGAATAGTCCAAGGTAGAGGGAGAAGACGCTTTTCGCTTCTTAGAAGGATTCTTGGAAGAAGATTTAGAAACGGCCTTTTTATCCTTACCTTTAGCACCTCCAGCTTTCACCTACGCGCATAACAAGAGATAAGAAACAGAGGAAATCATATTGTTAATATTAAATAAGGAATATTTTTTACTTCCTTATTGCGCGAATCTGACGCTCGAGGAACATTTATACTAGCTTTCTTCTTTTTCTTTGCCAACTGGAGTCAAGAGAGATAGTAAAAGAGGTGAAGAATAAAAGAAGAACAATAGATAGAAAAGTAAAGCTAAAAGGAAACATACCACATTCTCCTCCGCAGGCCATACGAACTCCCAAGTTTTGTAAGCGGCAAATTTCTCAGGAAGTGGGAGATCAGACCCATCAGCACCTTTGCCAGTAATATAAGAGCCTTCAATGACAATAGGATACTCCACCCAATGAGTATCTTTTGATTCTCGAGCGGTATTATTGGAGGAGCCATAAAAATCAACATCGCGCATGATTCTCTGGTCCTCTGCAATGCCGTCCTTTCTCGACTAGCGAATACCCCAACGGGATAATTCATTCTTCATAATAACAACATCATAATGATGAAAGAAGTTCTCAACAGTGTATTCCGAAGGGTTAATCTCCTTCTGTGCGAAATTTGGATTTATTACATCTTCTGGATAAGCAGATCCTAGGCCAGCTGCGCGACGAGCATATTCCACCATTATCCTAATGCAGTCGCCACTAAGTTGGAATACACCGCGCGAAATTTTCGCGTCAGACAAAGGTTCATAGAATAGAGGAATTTGGGGATTATACAGAGGAATAGGAAGTCTCATTGCTCAACAGGCAAAAACCATTCAGGTCCAATCGTAGAAGTGGGTTTAGATCCATGAGGGATTGATAATGTGAAGCCCCTACACCCAAATTAATCCTTTAATCTATTGAACTCTTTGGGAATGAAAGGTGAGAATTTAGCAGAGATGATCAATAGAGATTAGGATGATCAAGATGTTGATAAAGAATAGAGCTTGAGAAGAGAAATACAACTGGAAGAGAATGCGAAGAAATGATAGAGAACAATGAAAAAAAGTTGTAGAGCTGCAGAGAAAAAATGGTAAGAGAAGGTAAAAGGAGAAAAGAGGAGACATATAACAATAAATAAAGGATTCTCATCCCAACTCCCGAGAGATTTCTTCCCATCAATGCATCAACTAAGAATGAGCGGATAAGAAGAGGCGGTTATCAAAGACGTGTTGGATAATTAGCGGTGGAGAAGACACGTGTGGGTTACCATGTCGAGAACTCGGAATAGGAGTAACTGATAAGAATACGAAAAGATGAACTGGTACGGCAAAATGGACTAGGGTTTTCTCATACTGCACTCTTTAATAACAGAGCGATATGAGAAGAGGCAAAATGTGGGTAATTCCGCACACACATTTTGTATGCGATGTAACTCAATAAGTGCTAAGCGAACACAACCGCATATGACATATTTAGAATGACGATCACCTAATCACGGGTAAAGTGTGAAGATATACACGGCATTAAAGAAACCGTGCGGCAATGCTGTTACTCTGATGCGACATTGACGCACGTCAGATCCGAAATAAGGGGGCTTTATTAGGCACATCTGCACTATGTAAAATCCTATATAAGGAGCTAACGTCTTTGTAAAAGATAGATCTTTTAGAGAACTTAGACCAGATATTTAGGAGAGAGAAAGATTATTTGTTTCCCAAGTTAGGGTTTTCATATTATTTTATATTTGAATGAAAGATTTAATACAAGTTCTTGAGATTCTTATGATGATTTCTTAGATTGATCTTTAGATTTTACCAAGGGTGTGGTTGTGAGATTTCTCGCAACTACACCACCAAAACTTCTAAGCAGGCCCCATAAAAACGAGTCCTGGAAGGTTCTGCAGTCTGTGCGCTTGCAATGCATATTGCGCGTCAAACTAAGCATGGTAGAAAGGCACTCACAAAAGTTACTCGCTGATTAACTAAGTACCCTAAATATGTATGTTCTACACGAGCAATTTTTTCTGTTTCTTTTAATACATTATGTTTTTGATTAATTAATCCTCAAAGTTTTCACAAATAGGAAAGCACAGAGCTATCCAAAAGAATACCACATATCGATTTGGATAAGGCCTGTCGACTTGACAAGATCGGTGGAAACGGAGTTTAGTGTCGCAGTTACTAGTCAAACCGATAGCAAGAAGACAGTTAGATGGGGTAAATATCTTATACTAGGATTTATACATATTTTTTTCTTTCTCTCAATATAATCACACTTTTTTTAATTTATCATACTAATCGGTGGATGACGCAGAAATGAAAAAAGAATTCCATGCTAAAGAAAAAGCCTCCTGGGGTTGGCCAAAGTTCATGCGTCTTAGTAAACTCTACAACCGCGATAAAGGATATCTCGTGAATGATACCTGTGTCATAAGAATTAGGGTTACTTGTACGGCGGAGGAGAATTCAAAGGATGATGATGACGTGAACAAGGGCAACCTTCTAAGCAAGGCTGGAAAGACAGAAAATGCGACACAAACCAAAGAAAAAGACGAAAAGAGTAGTTCAGAATTAGGAGATTATCCTGGTGCAGGACAACCCTTCGGGGAAGGGAGACTGAGCTGCAAAGTTGGTTTTTGCGATGCCGAAGAATATGAAGATGTTGGCGGTTTCAGCATTTTAAAAGCACAAACGCCCCTTTACAAGAAAATATGGTTGAAGTATGGACATATTCCATCCACTGAAGTTTTGCCAATGTCCTCATATCCTATTCTTGTTATGGTGGTCAAGGACTTGATGACTTCTATCACAGATATGTACCAATGCCGTTATGTGGACTTGTCTTCTGAAACGATCAATAGCTGGGAGGAGAAGATTAAAATGGCCGAGAAAAACGAATTTAACGTTGGATGGCTTCGACAAAGATTAGAGACTGTGAAAAAAGGTATGGGTGGAATGCAGAATGTTAAGACTGAACTATTAGAGCATGGGCAGCCTTTACGTGCTGCCAAAGAAAAAATAAAGATACTCACAGATGTAATGAAAAGGGTAGAGGTTCAGATGGAAAAGGTAGAGGTTGAGCTGGTTGAGGCGAAAGCAAATGCGCGAGAGAACACACGTGGATTACTCTCTGAATCAGATATGGAAATGTATCTAGAAATAGGCGAGAATTTAGTGCTTGATGGATTGTTTTAGAAAGTAAAACATTAATAGGATGATGTTCTTCATAAGTATTTGTAATTTCAAGGATTTCTGAAGTAAACCATATTTTTCCTTCATTTTTTGTAGCACATATCACAAAAGAAAATAAAAGTATTTGCAGTTTCAAATGCACCTAAGAATGAGTCCGTCGTATAATCCAACTTATGTACGTATTAGGAAATAGGGCTATATTTCCTATTACAGTATAACTTCTATAAAATAATAGGTTTGGGACCAAGAAAATTTATTATTTTAAAGAGATATTATATTATCGATAATATAATAAATTATTATTTTATAGTTAAATAATATATTATTATTATATAGGATAATTACTAGCTTGGAGGTTAAATAATAATTGTAGTTTGTAAATATAATATGGACTAATTTCTTAGAGATATTATATTACTGACTAATTGCAATAAGAATACAACCACTCCAAGTATCAATCACACTAGCTTCAACACTTCTTCTTGTAACACAACAACGTAGCTCCGGATCTTGTGAGTGCACCACGAACTATTAGGGATGAAATACAACTTGATTTGAATTTTTAAGAAAATCAAACCAATATTGAATCATATTTGGAAAAAATTGTACATGTATGGAATTTATTTTTTATTTTTACGGTAGCATTATTATTTTATATTTATTTGGGACCTATTAATGCTTAAGGAAACTTATGAAATGTATTATTTTATGATTTTATCGAATTTATTATTTTAGCACTAAGAGCCCGAGTCGGGACCAGAAAATTTTATTATTTTAAAGAGAAT
The DNA here is from genome assembly GCA_023531295.1 of Papaver armeniacum. Lineage (NCBI taxonomy): Eukaryota > Viridiplantae > Streptophyta > Magnoliopsida > Ranunculales > Papaveraceae > Papaver > Papaver armeniacum. The sequence goes on along the minus strand of JAJJWW010007745.1, from coordinate 150,445 downwards.
ATTATATTATCGAGTATTACTTTAAAGAAGTTATACTGTAGTACGCCAAAGCAGTAACTTATTGTTGGATTTATAATCCAACTTCTGTACGCGAATTGCAAATAAATTTCGTACAATGTTGAACATTTTAATGTTGCAACTTGGAGAACATGCCACCAAATCATCTAACGGAAAGTGAACACCAACAAGTTTTGTATCCTAACTGGAAAACCTTTTTGGTAGGTTCCTTTCACAGTGTAAGGTGGATATATGTCAGTTTGATGATCTTGCCCGAAATGGCAGAATTTGTTACACTCGTTTTTTTGATGCTGAACTCTTGTAGAGTGTGCTGATCAATGCAATTATAAGACCCATCCCTCTCTCTCTCTACCTCTAGAATACGGACCATCATGGACATGGTGATAATAAGTACATTAGACTTGGTACGTAGCTAGATGGAAATCCATATTCAGGCTGTGTTGTGGCCTTTTTTAAATTTGTTGGCTTGTAGAAAAAGAGTACAAATTCCTGGGGGATGGCCGTAATTCCATTGGTATTCAGTCATCCATCCACGAAACGTCACCCCATCATCAGAGGTGAGGTTTCTTGAATCATGGAGTATCCAGGCGCTTGACAACCCTTTGAAAATGACGGCATAATTGGTTTTGGCAGTGAAGGGGAATTTGGAGAGGTTGGAGTCTTTTGTATACTGAAGATGGGAATTTGAAGAGGTTGGAGTCTTGGGTGGTTGGACTTGGACGCTTTTGTATGCAATTAAAAAAACTCTTCTTACTATAAGGTTCATACTGTCAGCAACTCATCTCTGAATCCGACCTTTACACATTGCCCATGCAACTTTGAATAAACTTGGTAGGTCCGTTTCACAGTGTGAAGAGGATAGTATATTTTACTAGTCCAACTGTGATCTTCCCAAAGGTGGCAAGACAAGAGTTTATTAGGCTCGGCTTTTTACGTTGAAGCCTTGTAGAATGTACTTATTGATGCATTTCCAAGACTAACTCTCTCTAGAATACTGACCATCATTCCTGGTAATAAAGTCTCCAAGAGTAGTCTCTTTCTAGCTTCCTTCATATACTAGAAATTTCTTATTGCTTCTTTACCTTTTTTTTCCGATCTTCTTGCTCCTTCACAAATAATGGCATCAAAGATAGTTGAGTTTTCTTCATCTCAATCTTGTACATTCAATTGGAGAATTGAAAACTTTTTAAAGTTGAACTCTCATGAAGGACATTACTCTGATGTTTTCTCTGTTGGTAGTTTCAAATGGTACGTACTGCACATGACATGAGTTACTTCATTATCTTTGTTTTGTATGTTTAATATTAACGAACCCTAAAAGTTTTTACAAATAGGAAAGTAGAGATCTATCCGAAGGGAAACAGCAGAGTGTATGATCACTTATCACTGTTCCTATGGCCCGTACGCTTACCAAAATCGGTGGACACGGAATTTAGTTTTTCAGTTATTAGTCATATTGATGACAATAAAAAAGTGAAATGGGGTAAAATCTGGATTATCCTGTTACCATTTGTATATTATCGATTTTTTTAAAAAAAAAATTTTGTTAATTATTCGCACTTCCTTAAATTATCTTACTAATCGTTGGGTGCTGCAGAAACCAAAAAAAGTTTTCCTGATGCAGAGTTTTGCAGCTGGGGTTGGAAAAAGTTTTTGCGTCTTAGTGAACTCCATGACCCTGATAAAGGATATCTCGTCAACGATACTTGTATTATTAAGGTTGAGGTTACATGTAGTAGGATGGATGAAGAATATGAAGGGGATGCCAGTGAAGAAGACTTAGAGGATGTGTATGCGGAGGGCAAAGCAAATGTTTTCGAATCTATATATCCAGGTGCCGGAAAACCTTTTGGTGAAGGACAACATGACATCAGTGTTGGTTTTTGTAAGGACAAAGAATTCGAAGACGTTGGAGGCTTCAGTATTTTGAAAACACAAGTGCCTCTTTACAAGCATATATGGTTGAAATATGGTCATATTCCTTCCACTAATATTATGCCGATGGCGTCCTATCCAATCCTAGTTATGGCGGTCAAAGACTTGATGTTTTCAATCACAGAGATGCTTAAGTGCCATTATGTTGATTTATCATCTGAAATGATCCACAGATGGGAAGATATGATAACAATGGCTGAGAGATTTGAATTTGAAGTTAGCTGGCTGCGAGAACGATTTGAACATGTGAAAAAAGGGATGTGTGGGATGCAGAATGTTAAGACTGAATTGCTGGAGCATGGTCAGCATTTACGCACAACAAAGTCAAAGATGAGGGTACTCAGGAATGTGATGGATAAGGTGGAGGTTCAGCTGATCGCACTGAAGGATGACGTGCGAGAGAAAATATCTGGGTTACTCTCCGAGTCAGATATGGAAACCTATCTAGACATAGGTGAAGATTTACTGCTAGAGGGAGTGCTTGATGAAGTGCATTAGACAGCAGTACCCATTTTATTAGTATTTTCAATATAGTAGTTCGTTCAAATTGGTAGCAGTAGTTAGCTAGTTTGTTTTTCCTTTTGTTTATTTTTAATTTGGAAGTTCAAGTCGTATGTTGATGTTTTATTTGGAAAAGCGTAAATCCATTCAAGAAAGCAGCAAATTTAAAGAGTATAGGCCTACGCCACCAAATTATTGAAACAACATGCCCTTAAAAGATTTTGCCTGGTGCTGAATATTGTCTTAACCCTTCTGGACAATGCACATATCGCCTACCAAATAGAGGATTTGAATTTCCGCGACAACCCTGGAAAAACTTCATTGGGCATTGAACTTTCGACATGTTCTTCTGGTCAACCTTTAGTTAACAGCTGCATAAGAAGCTATACTAAATGTCGGTCTAATTGCTGATATTCCGGACAATGACAAGTTCAGAGTTTATTAGACTCGTATTTTCATGTTTTAGCTTGTATATATATAATGTGTGCTCATTACTACAATTCGAAGACGCAATCGACTCTTTTTCTGTCTAGAATATCAACCATCAAGTAAGGGTAAGAGTTTCTGCGGTACCAATTTCTTCTTGCTTCTTTACTTATAATGGCATCAGATAGTTTAGCTTTCTTCATTTCTATGTTCCAAATTCAGTTGGAAGCTAGATTAAAAAATTTCGAAGTTGAAGGTTCTCCAAGGAACGTACGCATGCATTACTCTGATGATTTCTCTGTTGGTGCTTATAAATGGCATGGCATGTCATATATGTACAGTGCATGATCATTTATCGGTGTACGTCTTACCTGTTAACCTGACCAAGTCTCTGTACAAGAATTCAGTTTTTCCATTAATTACTTGTCAAACAGAGATCTCACTGATAGGTGCCGCGTGCCTGAGACAAACGACGATATTAAATGGTGATATTTCAACCTACGTAGATATGCGGACCTTCAGTTTTGCCATTATTAAATGGTGATCTGTACAAGAATTCAGTTTTAAGGCCACCCAAACAAAATAAGGCCATGATGTCTCTCTAGGGCAAAATAATGAAAGATTTTGTTAGCTTAATAATATAGGGCCAATTATTGAAATTACCTAGGGGTTAGGGTCTGATTCCTTTGAGTCGGCCCTGCTTCCTGTTTACCCACACAAATATATATCCGGTTGTTGGTAATTTGGGTGATTAGATATAACTGTTTTGGACTGATGTTGCTAATGGAGAAGTGGGAACTCTTAGTCTATGTTGTAAAAGGCGCTGGACAAGGCGAGGAACTAAGCCTAGCGCGCCCGAAATTTAGAAAACAACAACATCAAGCATAATTTGGCGCCTTAGGTGCCTTTTTTGCCTAGGCGCTGGTCCAACACTTAGACCGCCTTTGGTGTTTAAGCGCTAAAGGTGCTTGCCTTTCACAACATAGCTCTTAGTTCTTCTCACTCTCTATTTTTCATTAACTTCTTCTCTTCCAACACCTCACAATTCTAATTATTTTTTCTTACTTTTTCTCTCTACTACAACCAACATATACTTGGCTACAAGAGAGCCATTACAAGAAAACGTGTGGATGTTCTACATCCACCCATTTAGTCAACTCCTAACTAAACATAAGGTTAACACTCCAATTACATTGATTCACTATTCTGTTGCAATCCGCTTACAAAGATTTTGCAATCCGTTTGCCAACAGTAACAACATTACATTACTCAACAATCTCCTCCTTAATGTGATGTTCTTCTACTCCTAGTAGTTCACGGAAATGTTGAAACTTTCCTTTGGGAAGTGCCTTGGTGAATATGTTCGTCAATTGGTCTTCCGTCTTGCAATACTTGAGTTCTATCTCACCATATTCAACCGCTTATCGAATGAAGTGATATTTGAGCTTAATGTGTCTTGCTCTACAATGTTCAACTGAATTCTTGGACATTGCTACTGCTGATTTGTTATCGCAAAAAATTTCAGTTTTACCTTCTTGCTTCTCCTGGATATCTTCCAAAATTCTTCTTATCCATACGACATGAGATGTAGCTATTGATGCCGAAATGTACTCCGCTTCCGCTGTAGATTGAGCTACGGTTTGTTGCTTCTTCGATGCTCAAGAAAATATACCCGAACCAAGAGAAAAAGCATACCCCGACGTACTCTCCATGTCATCAATACAACCTCCCAAGTCACCATCGCAATATCCAATTAATTCCACACTTGAATTTTTATAATACTTGATCTAAAAATTCATAGTTCCTTGTATGTACCTTAATAACCTCTTTGCCGCGCCAAGATGTATATGACTAGGTGAACTCATGAACCTAAAAAGCATACTTGAAGCAAACATAATATCTGGTCTTGTATGTGTAAGATACAACAAGTTTCTAATAAGACCTCTATAGTAAGTCTCATCAATTTTTATTCCTCCGTCATCCTTCTTGAGCTTCTCATTTACTATGAGTGGTGTTGATGTAGGATTATAACCAAGCATACTAAACTTCTTCAACACTTTTTTGAAGATACTTGCTTTGAGAAATGAACACTCCATTTTCACTTTGGTGAACTTCAATACTAAGGAAGTACTTGAGCAAACCCATGTCACTCATTTGATATTTTAACATCATTCCTCTCTTGAATTGTTTAATCATATGAACATCATTACCCGAAAAAATAAGATCATCGACATACAAAGCAACAATGAGAATAGATGTACCATGTGTCTTCACATATAGTGTAGGTTCACTCTTGCTTTTGTTGAAGTTTTGCCTTTTGAAATATCCATCTATCTCACTATACCAAGCTCTTGGTGCTTGCTTTAGGCCATACAAAACTTTCTTCAACTTGTACACCTTGTCTTCTTCTCCTTCAATCACAAAACCTTGTGGTCGTTCTACATAGACCTCTTCTTCGAGTTCTCCATTTAAAAACGCTGATTTCACATCAATTTGATATATTAACCAACCTTTTTGTTTGTACCCAAAATTACTTTTGGGCACGAAACACGATGGATGGATAGTTTTGGTGAGTATTTTGGGTTAGGGGTCGATTTGAAGAACAAAATGAAAGACAGAGGTTTAACGTGGTTCGGCATAGGTTGCCTACGTCCACGGACGAATCCCCTTGGGGAGTTATTTTGTATTCATAATAAAATTACATTGTATATTTTTCCCCACTTCCTGGTTTCTGCTCTCTCCTCTTTATACAGTTCCATATCTAAATATAAACATAAATTACATTAATTTGCTCATTCATGTCTCCATCATCAATTTTGTGAAAACAAATGAGTTAATTTGCATGTATGAAATCTGCTGCAATTAGTACGCATGATGGCTTCTTGCATTTAGCATTTGCATGGTCAAATCACTGGAATTCAATTCGCATGGTGAATCTATTGGAATTCACTCTGCATGAAACTGCACATTTATGCTTCCATGATAAATTCTGCATAAATGATGGCTGGCAGTATTGGTGGACATTTGCTGGCGGAACAGCTGACTGCATGGGTAGGGACTGGCTTGATGGTTGACATGCATGATGGCTGGCAGTGTGGATGGAGGATGGCTGGCAGCATGGTTGGAAGATGGTTGGCGTGCGAGATGAGTTTTTGGCCGAGAATCGGTTAGCGGCATTGCGCTACAAGGCGAAAATTGGCTAGGGGTGCGGCCCGACTTCGATAGTTGACCGACGGTTGACTTTGACCGTTGACCAACCGTTGACCATTGACCTTGGCCGGAAGTTGACTTTGATAGTTGACCGACTTTGACCATTGACCTTGACCGGAAGTTGACTTTGATAGTTGACCGACTTTGACCATTGGCCTGGTGCATCGGTAGTGACATGGTGTGGGTCGCCTTGGTTGGTTTAGTAGGCTTGGATGAGGACCAAAAGATGATTCAAGTATCAATTTGGTCCATTAAGTGGTATTTTTTACTTATGGTACAAACATCACCCCCTCTTAACCTCCAACTTGTTGGGGTTAAGAAAAATTTCGTGTTCCTTAGTCAATGATAAAACTACTTTAAGTGTTGACTATTGATATTGAGGTGATTGGCGAACTTCCCTTATTGTTTGCGAAATCAAGACGCCCCCAAGAGTAAATTTATGTTCTTTGAAGCGTAAATAGAACCGCCTTCGTTGATTGTGGAGATCGTAATCAAGTCGCCCCCAAATCTTGCAAAAAACAAGATCGAAGTGATGCAACCGGAAGCTTGATAATGGAGCAGTGATGTTGGAAATGTACGGTAACAACATTGAGTGAAGGCTAGTCTGCGGTAAGTGTGATCGAGTTGAGACTGCTGGGAGCGGCGAGCAAAAAAGCCCATCTTCTTCGTTTGCGATCAAGTTGGAGTCGTCGGAGTGGCGAGCAAAGCGCAGCTGCGGCGACGCTGATCGGTGAGTGCTGCGGAGTTGCGACAACGTGGGCTGCGGCGGCTCGATCGGTTAGTCTGCACGGCGGCATCGAGCATTGCAACTGTTGTGATCAGTGTGGATACGGGAGCAACGAGCAATAGCCTTTGCGGCTGTTCGTCGATTTAGGTGCGGGAGTAACGAATCAACGCTGCCTGCTGCGCGTTGCGATCGAGTTTGGACTCACGAGGGTGGCAATAGGCCCCGCTCTGCGATATTGCGATCAAGCGGGCTGCGGGAGTTGCGAACCAATTTGAGCTATGGGAGGCGGCCAGCAAGCTGCTTGCAGCTAGTGCGATCCCGGTGAGTGCCGAGTAGCGAGCAAAGCGCCTGCGGCCATTGCGGTCAGTTGGGCTGTAGGAGTTGCGAGCGAGTTGAGCTGCGGCGGCCGATCGATCGGGTCATGCGTCGAGCATTCGACCCATTGCGATCAATTTGCTTGGATCTGCGGGAGGCGGCGAGCAAATTGCCTTTACTGGCCAGGTGCCCGATCAGTGTGAGTCGGTGAGGAGTGACAAGCAAAGCGCTATGCGGCGGTGTGATCAGCTGGACTGCGGGAGTGTGCAACAAAAGCGCACTACAATGGTTGTGATCGGTTGGAGCTGCAGGAGTAGCGAATAGCAGGATTTGGGTATAGGAGCGACGAGCAAAATGCACGGCGATTGCGGTCAGTCGAACTTCGGGAGTGATGAAAGCAAAGCGCGCTGCGGCCCAGTTGCAATCGGTGGAACTTGCGGGGATGCTCGAACAGACAGGCTGAGTGCCGGCTCGATCGATGCAGCTGCGACGGCATCGAGCATTGCGGCCGGCTGCGATCAGTGTAGGCTGCGGGAATACAAACGAGATCCGGACTACGGTAGCGATCGGGCATCTTGCGACGCGGCCAGGCGAGAGGCCCCGGATTTAAAACGATTCGATAAACCTAGGTCTAACTATTACAAATAAAACTAGACAACATCGATTGCGTCGCAATCGATTGCAACCAGACCGCATCGGTTGCGTCCAAGGCGAGTCATTCATAGGCAAAACTGGACTTGCATCGGTCGCGTCAGCCCAAGTGCGGCGGTTGCTTTTGAAATGGAGTACAATAGTTCAATCAACATAACTATAGCAGTTTAACATTACCGATGATTGTAAAAATTGCGTAAAAATATTAGGGTGTCGTTCGCCCCCTCTTAATCCTGCAACTCGTTGGAGGATTAAGAAGTTTGGGTTACCTGAAGTTTCGATTTTCAGAAGCTTAATTTCGCATTGCAATTAGGTGCTATGTAACTCGCCCCCAAGCATATGGAGTGTTATGCAGCTCGCCCCAAAAGAGTTATTTCATATCATGAGGTGTTACATATCTCGCCCCAAGTGCTACTTAGTGACATTGAAGAGATATGCAACTCTCCCTCGAAGATAGTGATTGTCATGTTCTCAATGCTCGCACAAGGGTGCACTCGCTCACTGCATTTTGCTCGCGCATGAGATTTTGAAGATGTCTGCTATCTAGAATTCGCGCGGGGGGCCAATCCCACTATTCCAGATGCGCGCAGAATTGAATTGTGTGCATACCCTCGTGAGAAGTGCTCGCCACATTATAGGTGTCTTACTAAACAAAAGTATGCATGAATATATGAAAAGATGAAAAAATATGTAAATTGTATACTTACCTTATTGAAAATGTTCTATACGACTTCGTTTACGAAGTGATTAGGATGCCCACTGTCTATGTCGGTGTTTTCCAGCGACGATGATTAGTATAGTTTCCTAAGCGTCTCGTCTCGACTTAGTAATTGATTTGTCTATGGGACTGGAATGCACCAGTTAAGTCCAAGATGGATCGAAGACAGTTTCAGAATCAGATTTATGTGATCGTTGCTGCACATGATTATGCGTGGCCGGGTGAATCAGGTTGTGAGAAAATTGTATTGAAACATTTTTGGGGAAAATCGGACTACATCAGTTGACCCATTGGACTGTAGGAATTAAAAGGATCTATGTTCGATCAAAGGCCAACATCTGTTGCTGTGAAACTGGATTACAATAGTTCGATCAACTGACTGTAATAGTTATGTGGAAAAGGACTGCAACAGTTCGATCAACTGGACTGCAGTATTTTCGGTGGTGATTGAATGTGACCGTTTCTGGTGCTGTCATTTTACATTCTTAAATTTTTTAAATTTCTTTGAAAATTGGAATGTCGCCTTCACGACCTTGGTAATTGACATACGATCTCATCGAATCCGACAATCACTCAGTTTGGATGCACGAAGAAGAAGTTATCGACGAAACAAAATTGGTTGGTCAGCGCCTTGCTCCAAACATGTTGATGACGTGATTGTACCCAAAAAATATTCAATTGCAAACTTTTACCTTCATGTCGTAGGATAACGAAATGCGATCTCAACGAGCCAAAAATCATCCAATTCGGACGTGAGACGAAGAAGATATCAACGAAACAAATTTTTAGACCAAGCCCTAGTGGGGTGAACATATGCGCAAGGCAAGAGAAACGGGGCGGAATAATCCGAGGGCTACGGGATTAAGTTGCGTCGCGTTTCATTGAAACAGGGCTACGGAATTAAGTTGTACCACGCCGCACCAAATCAAACCCTCCAATTCATCGCCGACTAATCGCCGTATCCCATTTGACAGCCGAGTAATCACCAATTGTCGCTTCTTTGGTGGCCGCTGGCAGTGCACGCCGTTACCATGCTTTGCCGCCGTTCGCCTCCTCCGCTCGTAGTGGCCGCCGGGGTCGCCGCCGCCGCTCGTAATGGCCGCCGGGGTTGGCCGTTTTTTTTTTTTTTTTTTTTTTTTTAACCTTTCGCAACACATTTCTGGAACTGTGATCTTTGCCTTCGGACCTTTGGTGACAGGTTTCATTGACTTGTTGTGTTTTCCTTGAAAGCTTCTCGTAACATCCTGGATTTTTAGCAACATTGTGTGGACTTTAACTTTGTTTCTCTCTAGGATTTTCACCATGATTTTCCTTCACTTTTGTGGCCCTTTTCTGGAATTTTTCTTCGAGATGCTTTTCTGGAGGTTTTCCCTTGGGTATTCAAGCACCTTGAGATGTAGACAACTTGACAACTTTGCGATCATGACAGTATTGATTTTGTCATACAGCAAACTTGAACAGGTGGATAATGCGTTATTTGAGAAGCAATTTTCTCGGACTTTGGACTTGAACATGCTGCGGATCGAACATCCTGACAACAACCTTGGTGATTTTCGCAGTGAGTCAGCTTTGGTGGCTTCCGAATGCGATGCTGGGCTATAGTAATTGTGATTAACTGAACTGCAGCGGCTGCGATCACTGGACTGACGGTGATAGAAATCAACTGGATCCATCCATGTTGTGGATCGAATATCCTACAACGATTTTGATAGTATTTCACTACATCTTTTGCCATGACCGGCGTCCCAGTAACACTATCATCAGATTTTGTAGTGATGCGATTTTCAGCCCGGTATCCATGAGTAATAGCTTCACAAATGCAAACGGCGAATCTTGATTGCAGCAATTGCGATCAACTGGACTGTAGTATGTGCAATTATACGGTCAGCAGCAGCTGCGATCATCTGGACAGCGAATGTTATGATCAAACTGCATCTTGCGGCGGTTGCGATCAAATCAACGGCTATGAGTAGTGATTTTCTAAAACGCTCAGACTGCATTTTCATGGAAACGATTTGAAGCATTTTCTACAACTTTTTTCAATGGGAAAACACGATTTCTTTTCTCGTATTTCCCCTTAGTCGGCGCCAATGTTTGTACCCAAAATTACTTTTTGGCACGAAACACGATGAATGGATAGTTTTGGTGAGTATTTTGGGTTAGGGGTCGATTTGAAGAACAAAATGAAAGACGAGAGTTTAACGTAGTTCGGCATAGGTTGCCTACGTCGAGGGGAGTTATTTTGTATTCATAATAAAATTACATTGTATATTTTTCCCCACTTCCTGGTTTCTGCTCTCTCCTCTTTATACAGTTCCATATCTAAATATAAACATAAATTACATTAACTGCTCATTCATGTCTCCATCATCAATTACAATGAAACAACTGAGTTAATTATGTATGGAAATCTAACATTAGTGTATGGCGTAAATCTTTGTATTTAGCATGCATGGCTGAAACTAGCGATTTAGCACCGCATGGTCAAAATCGGGAATTCATTCGCATGGATGAAACTGCTAGAATTCAATTTTGCATGAAACCGCACATTTATGCTTCCATGATAAATTACGCATAAATGATGGCTGTGATATTAGTGGACATTTTTGGCCAACAGTGGCCCCATGGGTAGGGGCGGCTTGATGGTTGACGGGCATGATGGGCGCGTGTGGATGGAGGGTTGGCCGGGCAGCATGGTTGGAGATTGGTTTGCGGCGGAAGAGTTTTTAGCCGGGAATTAGTTAGCAGCATTGCTAGCTACAAGACCGAAAACTTGCTAGGGGTGCGGCCCGGCCGATAGTTGACCGACGGTTGACTTTGACTATTGACCGACCGTTGACCATTGACCTTGACCGGAAGTTGACTTTGATAGTTGACCGACTTTGACCATTGACCTTGACCGGAAGGTGACTTTGATAGTTGACCGACTTTGACCATTGATCGATGCATGCGGACCGGTGGGCTGCCTTGGTTGATAGTTAGTGGGCTTGGATGAGGACCAAAAGATGATTCAAGTATCAATTTGGCCCATTAAGTGGTATTTTTACTTATGCTACAAACACTTTTGTCGGAAGCCATAGCAATCACGGCTCTAATGGTGTCGAGGCGAGCAACCGGTGTAAACGTTTCATTGTAGTCGATACCGGGTTGTTGTGAGTATCCCTTTGCCACCAACCTTGCTTTGTATCTTTGAACCGATCCATCTACATTGTACTTCACCTTGTAGATCCATTTCACACCAATGACTTCTTTGTCACTTGGCCTTGCTACCTTCTCCAATGTATTGTTCACATGAATGACATAAACTTCTTCTTCCATAGCTTTTACCCAAACGGGTTCCTTTGAATCTTCTTCAAAATTTTCCGGTTCCTCCATACAGAAGTTACATCGTTCATACACTTCACTCAACTGTTGCATCTTCCTTGGTCGTGGTGATGTTGATGTAGACGATGGGGACACACTTGGAGATGCTCCTATTCTTTCATTTGGTGGTGTTTGAGGTAGTTCTTCCTCTTATTCTTCACCTTCTTCAATTTCATTTGTTGCTGAATTTTCTTCTTCTTCATCAATAATAATGGTTCTCTTCTCAATTTTACCTTCTTCCCAATTCCATGAAGCGCCTTCATCAAAAAATACATCACGACCTGTGATCATTGAGTTGCTCTTCAAGCTATACAACCTATAACCTTTTGATTGGAGGCTATATCCAAGAAATATACATTTCTCACTTGCTTCATCAAGCTTTGTTCTCTCCACCTTTGGAATTTGAGAATAACACGCACTACCAAAAACTTTGAGATGCCTTACCGATGGTTTTCTTCCACTCCATGCTTCAAAATGAGTCTTTTCCCATACGGCTTTTGTTGGACACCTATTCATCAAGTAGACGGTGGTGTTAACGGCTTCGGCCCAAAACACTTTTGGCATACCCTTCTCATGAAGCATGGACTTCGCCATCTCCATTACGGTTTGATTCTTCCTCTCCGAAATACCATTTTGTTGAGGAGTATAGCCCACGGTTAATTGCCTTTCCAAGCCTTCATCTTCACAAAATTTATCAAAGTTCTTGTTGTTGTATTCTTTGCCTCTATCACTTCGCAAAACCTTGATGTAATGGCCACTTTGTTTTTCAACAAGACATTTAAACTTCTTAAAAATTCCAAACACATCAGATTTTTGCCTCATGAAGTACACCCAAGTCATGCGAGTAAAGACATCAATGAATAAAATGAATTATCTATTACCTCCATGAGTTGGTGTCAACATTGATCTACACACATTGGTATGTACCAAACCAAGGAGTTCCTTTGCTCTCCATGCTACACCTTTTGGAAATGGTTGGCGATGTTGCTTAAGTGCGCAACCCTCACATACTCCTTCTTTGTTGGTGATGTGATGTGGAAGCCCTTGCACCATGTTCTTATTGGAAAGTACCTTGAGACTATTGAAATATAAATGCCCTAGTCTCTTGGACAAAGTTTATGCGTCTAAGCGAACTGCACGACCCTTATAAAGGATATCTCGTGAATGATACTTGTGTCATAAGAATTGAGGTTACTTGTACAGCAAAGGAGCAGTCAAATGATGATGATGACGTGAATGGAGACAACCTAAGCAAGGTTGGAAAAATAGAAAATGCGAAACAAACCAAAGAAAAAGATGAAAAGAGTAGTTCCGAATTAGGAAAATATCCTGGTGCAGGACAACCCTTTGGGGAAGGGAGTCAGAGCAACAAAGTTGGTTTTTGCGATGATAATGAATATGAAGATATTGGTGGTTTCAGCATTTTGAAAGCACAAGCGCCCCTTACAAGAAAATATGGTTGAAGTATGGACATATTCCATCCACAGAAGTCTTGCCAATCTCGTCATATGCTATTCTTGTTATGGTGGTTAAGGACTTGATGACTTCTATCATAGAGATGTATCAATGCCGTTATGTGGATTTGTCTTCTGAAACGATCAATAGCTGGGAAGATAAGATCAAAATGGCTGAGAAACTTGAATTTAACATCGCATGGATTCGAGAAAGATTTGAGACTGTGAAAAAAGGGATGGGTGGGATGCATAATGTTAAGACCGAGTTACTGGAGCATGGGAAGCCTTTACGTTCTGCAATAGAAAAGTTTAGGATACTTAGAGATGTAACGAAAAGGTTAGAGGATCAGCTAATTGAAGCGAAGGGTTATGTGCGAGAGAACACATGTGGATTACTCTCTGAATCGGATATGGAAATGTATCTAGAAATAGGTGAGAATTTAGTTCTTGATGGATTGTTGTAGAAAGTAAAACTCGATTTCATAATTAAAAGTAGTTTGCAATAGGATGATGTTCTTCGTAAGTATTTATAATGTTAAGGATTTTTGTAATGTTTCAAGAAGTAAACCATATTTTTCTCCTTCAATTTTTGTAGCATATATCACAAAATAAAATAAAAGCATTTGAAGTTTCAAATGCGCCTAAGAATGAGTCCCGTCATATCTCTTGGAGGAAAGCAGTATCTTATTGTTGGATTTATAGTCCAACTTGTATATACGAATTGCAAGTAAGTTTGGCGCAATGGCGAACATTTTAATGTTGCAACTTGCAAGACATGCCACCAAAATCATGTAACGGAAAATGATTACGAACTAAGTTTCGCATCCTGACGGAGAAACCTTTTTGCCAGGTCCCTTTCACAGTGTAAATGGATATATGTAATATGCCAGTTCAACTGATGGTCTTGCCCGAAATAGCAGAATTTATTACTTTTTTTTTATGATGCTGTAGAGTGTGCGGATTAATGCAATTATACGACCTATCCCTCTCTACCTCTAGAATACTGACAATCATGGTCATAATAACAACATTAGACCTCGTACGTCACTATATGGATATATCTGTATTCAGGCTGTGTAGTCGCATTTTTTTAATTTGTTGGCTTGCAGAAAAAGAATTTAAATTCCTGGGGGATGGCCGTAACTCCATTGGTATTCAGTGGTGAGGTTTCTTGCATCATAGAGTATCCAGCCAGGCGCTTGACAACCCTTTGAAAATGGCGGCATAATTGGTTTTGGCTAGTGAAGAGGAATTTGAAGAGGTTGGAGTATTTGTATACTGAAAACACAAGCACCGTTATATCCCCATGGTCGTTTTCCACCGCCCGTGCAAGCTTAAAAAAACTTGGTAGGTCCATTTCAGTGTAAAGAGGATATATATATACTCCAACTGGTGATCTTCCCGAAGGTGGCAACTGGCAAGACAAGAGTTTATTTGTCTCGTTTTTTTATGTTGAAGACTTGTAGACTGTGCTGATTGAAGCAATTCCAAGACTCAATTCTCTCTATCTCTATAGAATACTGACCATCGTTCATGGTAATAAAGTCTCCAAGAGTAGTCTCTTTCTATCTTCCTTCATATACTAGAAATTTCTTATTGCTTCTTTACCTTTTTTTCCGATCTTCTTGCTCCTTCACTAATAATGGCATCAAAAATAGTTGAGTTTTCTTCATCTCAATCTTGTGCATTCAATTGGAGAATTGATAACTTTTCAAAGTTGAACTCTCATGAAGGACATTACTCTGATGTTTTCTCTGTTGGTAGTTTCAAATGGTGCATACCTCTACTTTTATTTTTTAGTTTTATATATATAATATATGTTTTCTCTGTTGGTAGTTTCAAATGGTACGTACTGCACATGACATGAGTTACTTCATTATCTTTGTTTTGTATGTTTCATATTAACGAACCCTAAAAGTTTTTACAAATAGGAAAGTAGAGATCTATCCGAAGGGAAAAAGCAGAGTGTATGATCACTTATCACTGTTCCTATGGCCCGTACGCTTACCAAAACCGGTGAACACGGAGTATAGTTTTTCAGTTATTAGTCAAATTGATGACAATAAAAAAGTGAAATGGGGTAAAATCTGGATTATCCTGCTACCATTTGTATATTATCGATTTTTTTTTATTTTTTTTTGTTAAGTATTTGCACTTCCTTAAATTATCTTACTAATCGTTGGGTGCTGCAGAAACCAAAAAAAGTTTTCCTGATGCAGAGTTTTGCAGCTGGGGTTGGAAAAAATTTATGCGTCTTAGTGAACTCCATGACCCTAATAAAGGATATCTCGTCAACGATACTTGTATTATTAAGGTTGAGGTTACATGTAGGATGGATGAAGAATATGAAAGGGATGCCAGTGAAGAAGACTTAGAGGATGTGTATGCGGAGGGCAAAGCAAATGTTTTCGAATCTATATATCCAGGTGCCGGGAAACCATTTGCTGAAGGAAAACATGACATCAATGTTGCTTTTTGTAAGGACAAAGAATTCGAAGACGTTGGAGGCTTCGGTATTTTGAAAACACAAGTGCCTCTTTATAAGCAGATATGGTCGAAATATGGTCATATTGCTTCTACTAATGTTATGCCAATCACGTCCTATCCAATCCTAGTTATGGTGGTCAAAGACTTGATGTTTTCTATCATAGAGATGCACAAGTGCCATTATGTTGATTTATCATCTGAAATGATCGATAGATGGGAAGATATGATAACAGTGGCTGAGAAATTTGAATTTGAAGTTAGCTGGCTGCGGGAAAGATTTGAAAATGTTAAAAAAGGGATGTGGTGGGATGCAGAATGTTAAGACTGAACTGCTGGAGCATGGCCAGCATTTACGCACAACAAAGTCAAAGATGAGGGTACTCAGGAATGTGATGGCTAAGGTGGAGGTTCAGCTGATCGCGTTGAAGGATGACGTGCGAGAGAAAATATCTGGGTTACTCTGCGAATCAGATATGGAAACCTATCTAGACATAGGTGAAGATTTATTGCTAGAGGGAGTGCTTGATGAAGTGCATTAGACAGCAGTACCCTTTTTTATTAGTATCTTCAATATAGTTTATTCAAATTGGTAGCAGTTGTTAAAGGCGTATATTATGCTAATCATATATACGACATTACTGCAGAATTATTTGTTTCCTTTTTAGCTTACTAGTATATTTCCCGTGCGTTGCACGGGATTAAGTATCTATTGATGTGGCTTATATTTCTGGTATCCCAGCAATTGTGAGATTTGGATGCGAAACATACCTATTTCCAGTGAATGAACACATAATAAGACGTTAATAAGACATTAGTATCGAACCGGGAACAAAAAATGAGAAAAAGAGAGACTTGAAGCGAATTATCACAGTACTGCTGCAACAATTAGACTGACATTAGTATCGAATCCAAGTATTGAACTACAATCAATTATCCCAAGTATTGACATTACTTTAAACTACACCTTATTTTCTAAGCCCACAAATGAGAGCAGTGTAAAAGTCTTCGTGGAAACCCTTACCCAGAAGAATTGGATCCGACATGGACTAACGTAGCCTCCAATTTTCTCTAAAGCTCGTAAATTTTATATTATACACCAAAAAATGAGTCACTTGAGAAGCGATGAATACAAAGAAGCTCCATTATCACCTCTTATCAGCAATCTCCACATAGAGGTGTATTCCATCATTGGATAAAGCAGCGGTTTTATCCCTTTAATCAAGTTATTTGTGAAGCATGAGAAGAGACGTACAGGGAAAAGTCAGTCATGACCTAGTTCATCTCGCATGGTATAAGCAGGTAAGTATTAATGACACATTTCAAGTGCGATCAAATTATCATGAAGCTCAATGGCTATGCCATATCACTCCATCTGAGGGGGAAAAAAAGCCAACACCTTTTTTTGTCCTTCTACTTCTCTGACCCTTTAATGAGTCTCGTACTGTAATAACTTGTAGGTATTTATATACATCCAAAATTTTGAAAATTAATTTAATCATCACCTGGATCTTTGTCTGCTTTGCAAGCATGAATTAAAGACCCTTGGAGATTTCAGTATAAAGAGGACTTAAAATTAAGCAAATAGAAACGCATCCACTGAAACTGATACTTTACTTCTTATTTTATCCAGCTCAGAATCGATACGTCCCTGAAACGGCTTTGCTTGACAAACAACAATTGAATGTCCAATTGAGATTCATATTACATCAACATACTTTAAATTCCAAATTTCAACAGTAGTACAAAACATAACCCTTGGGAAGTAGTTTAAGTAAATATAAATAAATATAAGATTGTTAATAATGATCAGAAGACCTTCAATTGGAATTATCAAAAGCGACGACGTGAAAAACTAAATCAAAGACAGAGGTTGTTAACATGGAGCAATACGTAATTAATGGAGCCTGAGCTGTCAGGGAAAAGACAATATCAGTGATTCAACATTTAACCCGTTACTGGAGGCGTCATCATCCCACTATTTCTCCAAAGGTAGCTGACTAATATCAAAATTAGAAGGGGCGATTTATCATGTTAGCAACACATTAGGCGAAGGGCTATTAGTAATGTGTGTTTATTGAACAGACAATGTGGTATAACGGGATAATGAGCGCCAAGTTAGCTGATGAGAACAGTATGACTATTGGCGTTCAACTTCAATGTCCAGTAGACTGGGCATGTATTATCTAATTGGATATTGTGTAAGCATGACAGAAGAGAGCTTAGTGTAAGCACACACCTCTAAAGCGTAAAAGGAATCTCGTCTCTTTGAATTTCTCAGGCAGGTAACATGATAACATAAAGGCAGTTACTTCCTAGTAAGACTACTGCGAAGTGTGCAGAGCAAGTAGACTATCCAGCCATGATACCTTGGTCCATCAATTTCGAAACATGAGAAAGTTAACAAAATTTACGATCCAATGACGATAGAATGACAAATAAACAAATATAGGCATGGGCATTCACAAACCTTCCTTGAGCATAAGATATTCACAAATCAAACATTGAGGCAGATCCATATAAAGTAAAAGAGATAGAGATATGCTTATTGCCGGTAATAAAAACTGTAAGACCGCTGGTACCAAGCCTGCTCAACCTGCACATTATTCAAACAAATGACTGTACATTCAGAAAAATAGTTACTGCCATGGCTAAACTATCTTTGAAGCTTTTACAAATTTCTGGTTGGACATTAGAGAACAACCCTGCAAACTGCAAGCAAAACTCAAAAGAGAAAATTAACAAATCACAAACAAAAGAGAATAATTGAATACAAAATATCAGAAGATAATTATTTAATAATTTTTACAGACTTTAGCGCTTGAGACGACCGGTGGCTTCCTTAATATACCAGTTCATCTCTTTCTCTGCAAGCTTGGTATTCCATAACGAAAAAAAAGTCGTAATTAGGGCTTTCATTTTGTATGAAACAGTAGGTACTGCAAGAATAATTGGTATCTCTTTTTTTCAGTAATAACGAAAAAAAGAGTCGTTATTACTTAACTGTTGTTTCCAGATGAATATAGAAGACAGTGTTTTGCCCTTTCTGGCTCTTTCTCGCTTTGCTTCTGTGGCTTCATCTTCGGCTCTATTGCCTGCACTACTCCTTGAAATCATTTGATTGTCATACTTGTATTCGCCTTATCCATTCTTAACTTTTCTACCTCCCGAGCCATTGCAATCATTTAGCAATAAGGATAAACAAATGAATAAAAAATATAAATAGCAAACAATTCTTTTTATGAAACATGCGATCTACCTATAAATAATCACTTTTCGTAAGGCTTATCAGGAATGCCATTGTGCCCACCTCCTTGCCCCTTTAGAATAGACGTCGTTTTCGGGTTCAAGATAACAATGTAAATAAGCAAATATACATAGCATCGTACAGTTTAAATTTGTTGGACTTAAATAACGCTTACCATGATTGTCATTGTCCCTGCCTCGCCTACCTCGTTGTCCCCAGTTATAATATCCATCCTTTTCCGTTTGATGAAAACTATTTGAGCAAGCAACAATCCATATAATTCGATAATTTTTATTTTGCAAGCTGTGTAAAACCATGATAACGCATACCTTGATTGTTGTTGTATTGTATCTTCCTTGTTCCTTGTTCATCACTTTCTGATTCTAGAAAATTGTGTGAGCAATGAATATCTACATAGTGTTTAAGTAATTTTACTTTGTAAGCTTGTGTAAGACCTTGAAATTATTTCCATTGTCCCTGCCCACCTCCTTGACCATAATTTGGATCTGTTTGACATTCCATTTCGTTTTCGAGAAAATCAAGTGCCCAAGGAATAATGCATGCATATTACATTCCCATAGTTTTAACATGTAAACCATCTATGTCCCTTGATAATTATTCAATTTTTTTTTATGGTCTGCCTTGATAATTATTCACTGATCTACCTCTTTCACAACCACCTTTCTAAGACCTTGATTTAGAGAATAATCCTCGCCTGAAAAATTAAGACACAATGACATCTTCAAATCTAAAAGAAATCAATAATCAAAAACCACTCCCAGAGCCCAAAACTCCATTTAATTAGAAACCCTAATTCGATAGCAAAGTAACAGAACATAGATAAGGATCAAACCCTTCTCCCCATCTGGAAAAGTATCAAACGCAGTTTCTAGTCATGAATAAGGCAACCATTTAATTATTAGAAAAGGAGCAAGCCCAGTTTCTAGTCATGAATATGTTTCACGGTTCAGTTTATAAGACATGATCTAAAGGTCACGAAGATTACTTTGAAAATCAAACAACACAAACAAAAATAATTCAGAAGAGTAAGGTAAGGAAACTGGAACCTCTATGATGCACTTTTGATTATCGATCCTGTATTATCACCTGCGGCATTAAAAAGAAGAGTATATAG
This sequence comes from Papaver armeniacum, assembly GCA_023531295.1. Classification (NCBI taxonomy): domain Eukaryota; kingdom Viridiplantae; phylum Streptophyta; class Magnoliopsida; order Ranunculales; family Papaveraceae; genus Papaver; species Papaver armeniacum. The sequence goes on along the minus strand of JAJJWW010007745.1, from coordinate 130,261 downwards.
AGGATGCGGTGGAAGAGAAACTCAGAAGTTAGGGTTTGAAAAGAAGGGTTTGACTATATATGTAAGTTTGCTAACCCATTTCGTGTGCGGCAGGAAAAACACCGAAAATATTTCAAAATCCTCAATTCCTATTGGTAGGGGGCCAGGAGCTCTAGAAATCAAGCTTTTGGCCTAACTTTCAATGAGAGGCCAGCAATTTCTACTCAAATTATATATACAATTCTCTGGAGTATTCGCTGTAGTATTTTAGGCAATACTTGTATATTTATTCTGATCATGTAATCCTTCAGAATTATGTCAATGAATTCTTCTTTGCTCACTCACATGGCATCATAGCCTGGGTAGTAGGGTTTTCTCTTCTTCTTCTTTTCTTATTAAAGAGATTGAATCGTGATTTTAAGTAGTGCTGCAAAAGTTTCTAAGTAAACAAAAAGTATAGAAGAAAAGAGTGGAGGTGAATCTCGTTTGAGCCGTGAAGATTTTTTTTTTGGTTGGGCGTTTTCTGTATTGAGAAAGACAAATACTGGTCTTTCAGAGGTGCTTCCTATTCTTTTCTCCCTTTTTTATTCTAGATTGTTTGATTATTGTTTTCTTTGTGATGACTAGTGAAAAGGATGATTCTTTACAGTCGATTAATGTGCGTTTGAATGGTTCCAACTATACGTATTGGGCATATGTTATGAAAAAATTTCTACTGGGTAAAGATGTGTGGGGGATACGCTTCTGGTGACATTACTAAACCTGGTAATCCTAGTGCTACAAATTATAGTACTTTGATTGTCACTTGGAACCGTAACAATGCTAAGATAATTACTTGGATTAATAACTCTGTTGATTTGAATATCGGTATGCATTTGGCAAAATTCGAGACTGATAAAGAAGTATGGGATTATTTAACAAAATTGTTTTCACAATCTAATTTTGCCAAACTTTACCAATTGGAAAGTGATATTAGGGCTGCCAGACAGGGTGATAGGGATATTCAACAATTTTACTCTGTAATGACTAGTTATTGGGATCAATTAGCATTGACTGAACCTAATGACCTTCGAACTAATAATTCTTATATAAAATATAGAGAAGAACAACGTTTGGTTCAGTTTTGATGGCACTTCGTAATGATTTTGAAGCTCTTAGAGCATCTCCAATGCATAGGTTCAAGGTCATCCTATGTGGAGCTCTTATTAACATATTTTTATGTGTGGGTCATTACTAAAACACGAAAAAAAAAAAATTAATGCAATTTTTTCCACCTCAAGTTGATCTCCAACCCCCAAAGTATGATCTAACAAACATTATTTGAATTTAGAGACAAAATAATGATGTGACTTTAAGACCCAAGGTCATAGTGAAAGTCTTATTTACACTTTCTCTATTACCCCCACTTAGCCATGTCATCTATCTATATGACCTTTGACCCTTGTGTTGGAGATGGAAATTTGGTACAAAAAGTCTTAAATCCTAGGTGTCATTCAATATTAAGACCTTTACCCTTTGCATTGGAGATGCTCTTTGAGGTTCTATTTTACATCGTTCACCACTGCCCTCCAATCAATAACCCTAGCAACGCAATCAAATTCAACATCATTCTCTATAAGAAGCTGAGAACGGATCAAATTTTCTCGCTCAATTAGTGTGCTCTTTTTGCTTATAGCTTGATCTCTTTCCACTTGAACTTGGAGATTAACATCATGAAACTCCTTTAGAGCCTTTGCACAATTGAGAGAAATATTATCCTTCTCAGTTACAAGATCTTTATTTTTCGCTTCCAAAACTTTAATCAATCCTTTGGCTTCACGATAACGACGCCTAAAGCTATTAAAAGTGGATAACAAACTCCTATGTTCAACTTTAAGAATTTCATATTTAGACTTCAGTTCCACCGGGTTAAGAGTTTCTAAGCCAACATCAACAATGTTATTTAAGGAGGAGTTAAGATGCTCTAGAAGAATCTCATCATCAACGGGGTAGTGAATTGCCTCGTCAGTTAAGTTGTAAATTTCTGCAAGAACGTACAATTAAAAGGAGAGCGAAAGTGATGCTAGAGGTAAGAATAAAGAAGGAAGTAAAAGAGCATACCAACTAACTGCTCATTTCTATCGCGGAGTTCTTTCACACGACTAGATCTAGAAGAATAATCGCCCTGAAGTTTAACCTTTTCTGCTTCTAGAGAGCGAATATTTCCTTGAAGATCATAAGTAACAACATGAGATATACGAGCACACTGCATTAGTAAAGAGGAAGCGAAAAAAATCAGTAAATGACGCAGACTACCATTAAAAATAGTTCAGAGCTGGACGCACAAGAATAAAACTAAACAAAGATCCAAATGCGAATTGAAAACTTGGACTTAATGCAGAGGAAACTCCTTGAAGAGATTCATGGCTCAAAGAGGGAGAGTCACAAATCTTTGCAACTGTCCCACATGTGCGAGTTAATGCTTCATTACCAATTGTAGACATGGAGTCCGAGAAGATACTATATAAATGCCCCATAGAAGATGAGAGTGAGGGATCTTCAGGGGAAGGAGTTTCATTATCACCCGAAGAATAGTCCGAGGGAGAGGGAGATGACGCTTTTCGCTTCTTAAAAGGATTCTTGGAATAAGATTTAGAAACGGCCTTTTTATCCTTACCTTTAGCACCTCCAGCTTTCACCTACGCGCATAACAAGAGATAAGAAACAGAGGCAATGATATTGCTAGTATTAAATAAGGAGTATTTCTTACTTCCTTATTGCGTGAATCTGACGCTCGAGGCACATTCGTACTAGCTTTCTTCTTTTGCTTTTCAAACTGGAGTCAAGAGAGATAGTAAAAGAGGTGAAGAATAAAAGAAGAACAATAGATAAAAAAGTAAAGATAAAAGGAAACATACCACATTCTCCTCCTCAGGCCATACGAACTCCCAAGTTTTGTAAGCGGCAAATTCTCAGGAAGTGGGAGATCAGACCCATCAGCACCTTTGCCAGTAATATAAGAGCCTTCAATGACAATAGGATACTCCACCCAATGAGTATCTTTTGATTTGCGGAGGAGCCATAAAAATCAACATCGCGCATGATTCTCTGGTCCTCTGCAATGCCGTCCTTTCTCGACAAGCGAATACCCCAACGGGATAATTCATTCTTCATAATAACAACATCATAATGATGAAAGAAGTTCTCAACTGTGTATTCCCGCAGGGTTAATTTCCTTACATGCGAAATTTTGATTTCTTACATCTTCGGATAAGCGAGATCCTACCAAAGTGCTGACGAGCATATTCCACCATTATCCTAATGCAGTCGCCACTAAGTTGGAATACACCGCGCGAAAATTTCGCGTTAGACAAAAGTTCATAGAATAGAGGAATTTTGGATTATACAGAGGAATAGGAAGTCCCGCGGAGAGCTGGCCAAGCGAAACCATGGTTCTATCAGTTTCCCATTATTCATCAGGCAAAAACCATTCAGGTCCAATCGTAGAAGTGGGTTTAGATCCATCAGGGATTGATAATGTGAAACCTCTACGCCCAAATTCATCCTTTAATATATTGAACTCTTTGGGAATAAAAGGTGAGAATTTAACAGAGATGATCAATCAAGATCAGGATGATCAAGATGATGATAAAGAATAGAGCTTGAGAAGAGAAATACAACTGGAAGAAAAAGCGAGGAAAAGATAATGACAGAGAATGATGAAAAAAAGTTGCAGAGCTGCAGAGAAAAAATGGTGAGAGAAGGTAAAATGAGAAAAGAGGAGACGTATAACAGTAAATAAAGGATTCTCATCCCGACTCCCGAGAGATTTCTTCCCATCAATGCATCAACTAAGAATGAACGGATAAGAAGAGGTGGTTATCAAAGACGTGTTGTATAATAAGCGGTGGAGAAGACACGTGTGGGTTACCATGCCGAGAACTCGGAATAGGAGTAACTGATAAGAATACGAAAAGATGAACTGGTGCGGCAAAATGGACTAGGGTTTTCTCATACCGCACTCTTTAATAAAAGAGCGATATGAGAAGAGGCAAAATGCGGGTACAAAATACCGCACACTCATTTTGTATGCGAAGTAACTCAATAAGTGCTAAGCGAACACAACCGCATATGACATATTTAGAATGATGAACCCGGATGACGTCACCTAATCACGGGTAAAGTGTGAAGATCTACGCGACATTAAAGAAACCATGCGGCAATCTTTGTTACTCGATGCGACATTGACGCACGTCAGATCCGAAATAAGGGGCTTTATTAGCTGTCCTCATCCGAAATAAGGGGCTTTATTAGCTGTCCTCCACTATGTAAAATCCTATATAAGGAGCTAAACGTCTTTGTAAAAGAGAGAGATCTTTTTAGAGAACTTAGACAAGATATTTAGGAAAGAGAAAGATTATTTGTTTCCCAAGTTAGGGTTTTCATATTACTTTATATTTGAATGAAAGATTTAATACAAGATCTTGAGATTCTTATGATGATTTCTTAGATTGATCTTTAGATTTTACCAAGGGTGTGGTTGTGAGATTTCTCCCAACTACACCACCAAAACTTCTAAGCAGGCCCCATAAAAACGAGTCTTGGAAGGTTCTGCAGTCTGTGCGCTTGCAATGCATATTGCGCGTCAAACTAAGCATGGTAGAAAGGCACTAACAAAAGTTACTCGCTGATTAATGAATTAATTTACCACGAACTTGGCCGTAGCCCTATAGTACGCTCGTATTTTTAAGAAAACCCCCAAATCCTTTGGAAGAAACGAATCCTAATTCTTTTTTGTTTTTGGGAGGAAAAGGTTAAGCTTCATTCAAAAAGAGGAATCCGAATTCTATTAAGGTTTGTAGACTAAGTTTCTTATAAATACCCTATATTGTGTATTAAGTTCTAAGAAAAAAATATCTTGCATAGTTTTTCCCAATCTTTAGTAAAATATGGTAGCTAATATTACAGAGATTTCTTCATCTAAGAAAGTCAATTGGAGGATTGAAAACTTTTCAAAGGTGATTGCTCAAGATGGAACTTACTCTGATTTTTTCTCTGTTGGTGGTTTCAAATGGTAAGTACTAAGTACCCATAATATGTCTATTCTACACGAGCAATTTTTTCTGTTTCTTTTAATACATTATGTTTTTGATTAATTAATCCTCAAAGTTTTCACAAATAGGAAAGCACAGATCTATCCAAAAGAATACCACATATCGATTTGGATAAGGCCTGTCGACTTGACAAGATCGGTGGAAACGGAGTTTAGTGTCGCAGTTACTAGTCAAACCGATAGCAAGAAGACAGTTAGATGGGGTAAATATCTTATACTAGGATTTATACATATTTTTTTCTTTCTCTCAATATAATCACACTTTTTTAATTTATCATACTGATCGGTGGATGATGCAGAAATGAAAGAAGAATTCCATGCTAAAGAAAAAGCCTCCTGGGGTTGGCCAAAGTTCATGCGTCTTAGTAAACTCTACAACCGCGATAAAGGATATCTCGTGAATGATACCTGTGTCATAAGAATTAGGGTTACTTGTACGGCGGAGGAGAATTCAAAGGATGATGATGACGTGAACAAGGGCAACCTTCTAAGCAAGGCTGGAAAGACAGAAAATGCGACACAAACCAAAGAAAAAGACGAAAAGAGTAGTTCAGAATTAGGAGATTATCCTGGTGCAGGACAACCCTTCGGGGAAGGGAGACTGAGCTGCAAAGTTGGTTTTTGCGATGCCGAAGAATATGAAGATGTTGGCGGTTTCAGCATTTTAAAAGCACAAACGCCCCTTTACAAGAAAATATGGTTGAAGTATGGACATATTCCATCCACTGAAGTTTTGCCAATGTCCTCATATCCTATTCTTGTTATGGTGGTCAAGGACTTGATGACTTCTATCACAGATATGTACCAATGCCGTTATGTGGACTTGTCTTCTGAAACGATCAATAGCTGGGAGGAGAAGATTAAAATGGCCGAGAAAAACGAATTTAACGTTGGATGGCTTCGACAAAGATTAGAGACTGTGAAAAAAGGTATGGGTGGAATGCAGAATGTTAAGACTGAACTATTAGAGCATGGGCAGCCTTTACGTGCTGCCAAAGAAAAAAAAAGATACTCACAGATGTAATGAAAAGGGTAGAGGTTCAGATGGAAAAGGTAGAGGTTGAGCTGGTTGAGGCGAAAGCAAATGCGCTTGAGAGAACACACGTGGATTACTCTCTGAATCAGATATGGAAATGTATCTAGAAATAGGCGAGAATATAGTGCTTGATGGATTGTTTTAGAAAGTAAAACATTAATAGGATGGTGTTCTTCATAAGTATGTGTAATGTTAAGGATTTCTGAAGTAAACCATATTTTTCCTTCATTTTTTGTAGCACATATCACAAAAGAAAATAAAAGTATTTGCAGTTTCAAATGCACCTAAGAATGAGTCCCATCGTATAATCCAACTTCTGTACGTATTAGGAAATAGGGTACGTATTAGGAAATAGGGCTATATTTCCTATTAGTACGCCAAAGCAGTAACTTATTGTTGGATTTATAATCCAACTTCTGTACGCGAATTGCAAATAAATTCCGTACAATGTTGAACATTTTAATGTTGCAACTTGCAGGACATGCCACTAAATCATCTAACGGAACGTGAACACCAACACGTTTTGTATCCTAAGTTCCTAACGGGAAAACCTTTTTGGTAGGTCCCTTTCACAGTGTAAGTGGATATATGTCAGTTTGATGATCTTGCCCGAAATGGCAGAATTTGTTACACTCGTTTTTTTGATTGCTGAACTCTTGTAGAGTGTGCTGATGAATGCAATTATAAGACCCATCCCTCTCTCAGTCTCTCTCTCTCTACCTCTTGAATACGGACAATCATGGACATGGTGATAGAAAACACAAATATTTCGGTGAATACTTCCACAGATTAATTGTGGAGTAGAGACTCTTATTTATACTGAAGATATTCAGAGATGATTACAGATTTGTTTGACAGTTTTAACAAACTACAAGGACTGATCATGCCGTATACATAGGCTAACGACTCTCGCTTAGAACTAGGTCAGACGACTACTTCTTGTGAGTTGTTGTAACCAATATCTTAACATTCCCCCTCAAGTTGTGCGGGAGTTGGCGAATGTGCAACTTGGAACGTATGAACTGATACCTTGGTGCAGCAAGTCCTTTCGTAAAAATGTCCGCCAACTGATCTTTAGAACTGATAAACCTGACATGAAGTTCTTTTGCTGCAACACGTTCTCTTACAAAGTGGTAATCGATTTCGATGTGTTTTGTTCGTGCATGAAATACTGGATTTGACGTCAAGTATGTCGCCCCTAAATTATCACACCACAGTATTGGAATAGAACTGGAAACACCAAGCTCTTTTAGCAGTGACTGGATCCAAATTATCTCAGAGGTTGCAATGGCCACACCCCTGTATTCTGCCTCAGTACTAGACCTTGACACCGTCTTCTGTTTTCTTGCACTCCACGACACTAGATTCCCTCCAAAGTAGATACAGTAACCGCTCGTGGAACGACGATCGTCCAGACTGCCTGCCCAGTCTGCATCCGAGTAAGCTTGTAAAGAGAAATCCTTGGAAGGACGCAGATGAAGACCAAAATCCATGGTGTTCTTGAGATAGCGCAGTATTCGTTTAACGAGTTCCCAATGTTCAACAAATGGGTCATGCATAAATTGACATACCTTATTCACTGCTACAGATATGTCTGGCCTTGTTAAATGCAAATATTGAAGTGCACCTACTACACTCCGATATAAAGTCACATCTTCAAACCGCGTTGTACCATGTTTTTGAATCTTTGCGTTAACTGCTAACGGCGTGTTGACAGGCTTCATGCCTTCCAGTTTTGTTCTTATCAAAAGATTAGCGATATACTTGCGCTGTGTGAGTATTAATTGCTTGTCTTGCCTGAACACTTCAACCCCCAAGAAGTAAGACAAGTCTCCCAAATCTTTCAAAGCAAAAGAAACTCCAAGTTCTGTGATGAGTTGTTTTATTTCATCCGGCTGTGACCCTGTGACAATAATGTCGTCTACGTAAACCAGAACATACAAAGTTGAGGTAGGAGTTTGCCTGATGAAGAGGGAATTATCCGCAACTGAACAATGAAAACCCAGCAGAAGTAAATGAGAGCTGAGCTTCGCGTACCAAGCTCTGGGGGCCTGTTTAAGGCCATATAGAGACTTGTGTAATTTGCACACGTGATTCGGGAAATCTTTGTCCACATATCCTTGCGGCTGCTTCATATATACATCCTCTTCCAGTTGACCATTTAAGAATGCATTCTCCACGTCGAGTTGCTTGATCGACCACTGGTTCATAACTGCAATGGATAAAACCAACCGTATAGTGCATGGTTTTATAACAGGCGAGAATGTTTCACCAAAATCAATTCCTTGTTGCTGATTATAACCCTGTGCTACCAGACGAGCTTTGCGACAGTGTAAAGTACCATCTGGATTTTGCTTAACTCGATAGACCCACTTCGAACCAACAACATTCATACCTCTTTCATATTTTACCAGAGAATATGTACCATTACGGATGAGAGCATTAATCTGAACATCCATTGCTTGTTTCCACTTTGGATCCTTTGAAGCCATAGTATAGCTAGTTGGTTCCATGAACTCATCATCAGGTAGGGGATGTTTTGTGGCAGAGAGACACATTTTCTGAATGGGCTTGGTAATACCATCTTTAGATCTGGTGCGCATGGAGTGCATCACAGTTGTAGTTGTTGCAGCTTGAGTATCAGCTGGAGATGTATGCACAGCAGCAGTGCCTGTTGTTGCCTGTAAGTTAGATGATGAAACTTCTGGAGATTGTTCTGTTGCAGCATCTTTGTTTAAACTGGAAGTTATTGCAGGAGATTGATTCACAGGCTGCATAGTCGTTGTAGTATCCGCAGCAGATTGGCTAGTTACTGGTGTAGCTGATGATGAGGCATCTGGTGGCAACCTGGTTGGCATTGTACAGCGACCAAAAGGAGGTGAAAGTAAAATACTGGTGCTAGTAGGACCATTACCTGGACAGTGCACCGGTTCTTTCTGCTTGAGAGACTTAAAGGGAAAGGAGCTTTCTTCAAAACGTACGTGACGGGAGATATAAACACGGTTGGTTTGCAAATGCAAGCAAACATACCCTTTATGAGCACTACTATAACCAAGGAATACACATGGAAGAGACCTAGGTTCTAGTTTATGGGAATTATAATGTCGAAGACAAGGAAAAGCCAAGCATCCGAAAACACGTAAAAACTTGTAATCAGGCTTTTTGCCAAAAAATAACTCCAATGGTGTTGTTGAGACAGAAGATGATTTTGGTAACCTGTTTATTAGATAACAGGCAGTGGGAAAAGCGTCTGACCAAAAATTAGTTGGCATATGAGCATGATATAATAATGCTAATCCTGATTCAGTGACATGCCGTATGCGACGTTCAGCAAACCCATTTTGAGGAGAAGTGTGAGGGAAGGAAAATCTATGTTGAATGCCATGGTCATTGAGATATGCTGTGAGTTTCTTGTATTCTAAGGCATTATCAGATTGAAACACTTTGATTTTATGGTTTGTAAGATTTTCTACTTGCTTATGGAAGTGCACAAAAATTTGATAAACATCAGAACGCTGCTTTAAAGGAAAAACCCAGGTGTAATGCGAAAACACATCCATTATTAAGAGATAATATCGAAAACCAGAACGAGATACCAGAGGTGAAACCCAAATATCAGACACTACCAGACTCAAAGGTTTGGGATAAACAGTACTGCTCAAAGAAAAAGACAAGCGCTTGCTCTTGCAAACATGACAAGACTCACAATAATCTAACTTTTTATTTGATACGGGAAGAGAATTTCTAAGACAAACTTGAGACACAGTACGCAGCATAGGATGACCAAAACGCTGATGCCATAACGAAAGAGAGGTTGATACGTTAGCTTGAGGCTTGATTGAGTTATCAAGCATGTCAACTCCCTCGAAAACATAAAGCCCATTCCTATTCAGTCCTCTTAGCAGCGTTATCCCCGTGTGCCTGTCCTTCACAAGAAAGTGAGACGTGTGAAATTCAAAGTACACAGCATTATCTTTACAAAACTGATAAACAGACAACAGATTTGTTTTTATTTTTGGTACATGATATATGTTGTTTAAACGAAAAGATCTTGAATTGTAGGTAAAGGATGCATTACCAACGTTGGCAATATCCAGAGCATTACCATTACCAACATGTACCATCTCAGTTCCATCATATTCATGAGGAATTGCTAGATTTCCCACATCTGCAGTGAGATGATGGTTAGCGCCAGTATCTGTAACCCAGTGGTTACCATTTGTTCTGTCTGGAAGTGCAATGTATGCAGCAGGCTTTCTGTTTTGATTGTTACTTGGTTTGTAACGAAACCAAAGAACGGTGCTCGATGATTATCCTTTTTTGCGGATTTGACAAGGTTCTTCAAGCTTTGGAGCCTTGTTAAGGATCTTTGAGGTCGGCGATTTTGATTGTTGTTGAAGTTGGGTGAGGGTCCACGATTTTGATTGTTGTTGTTCTTTGGAGCAGATCTACTGGATGAACCACGATTCGAAACAGCCACATTTGCAATAGGTTGTTGAAGATTTTTGTTGTGCCCCTCAAGCCGCATGTCATACGTCTGGAGATGTGCATATCCAGATCTCCAGCAGTGCTTAGTGATGTAACTATTGGATAATAACTTTGATCCAATCCATTGCATATGGATTGTTTCATTTCATCAGGAGAGACAACATAACCTGTTTGTGCAAGCTGAGCAAACAGTGATTTAGCTTCATTAAAGAAAGCTTTGATAGTCTTGTTACCTTTGTTGAGAGAATGTAGTTGTTTCTTCAAGTGCATCTGATGAAACTTTGTCTTTGGAGCAAATTCAGCTTCAAGCATATCCCAAACTTCCTTTGCGGTTTCCAGATCTCTAACAACTCCTAAAACTTCAGGAGATAGGGTTGAGTTGAGCCAGCCAACCAGTAAAGAATCTTGCTCATCATAAGCTGTGTAATCTGGATTCACAGCTGTAGAGTTTGGTAAAGTTTTCTGAGGTACTTCTTTGGTTCCATCAATAAAGCCCGATAAGCCATACCCTTTGAGAATAGGCTTAAACTGCGTTTTCCACAAGGGATAATTTGTTTCTGTTAACTTGAGAGTTACCAGATGATGGATCTGAACGTTTCTAAGCTGAGATGTTGTTGTCATGGTAGGGTGTTAATATGTATTTTTTTTTTTTTTGTGTTGATTTTGGAAGCGTAGCTTGGATCAGGATGATACCAAGAAAACACAAATATTTCGGTGAACACTTTCACAGATTAATTGTGGAGTAGAGACTCTTATTTATACTGAAGATATTCAGAGATGATTACAGATTTGTTTGACAGTTTTAACAAACTACAAGGACTGATCATGCCGTATACATAGTCTAATGACTCTCGCTTAGAACTAGGTCAGACGACTACTTCTTGTGAGTTGTTGTAACCAATATCTTAACAGTGATAATAACTACATTAGACTTGGTACGTAGCTAGATGGAAATCCATAATCAGGCTGTGTTGTCGCCTTTTTTTAAATTTGTTGGCTTGCAGAAAAAGAGTACAAATTCCCGGGGGATGGCCGTAATTCCATTGGTATTCAGTCATCCATCCACGAAACGTCACCCCATCATCAGAGGTGAGGTTTCTTGAATCATAGAGTATCCAGGCGCTTGACAACCCTTTGAAAATGACGGCATAATTGGTTTTGGCAGTGAAGGGGAATTTGGAGAGGTTGGAGTCTTTTGTATACCGAAGATGGGGAATTTGGACTTGGACGCTTTTGTATGCAATTAAAATAACTCTTCTTACTAAAAGGTTCATACTTTCAGCAACTCATCTCTGAATCTGACCTTTACACATTGCCCATCGAATAGAGTATGCTAAATGGATACGAATGAAAAACATCTTTTTCCACCGCCCATGCAACTTTGAATAAACTTGGTAGGTCCGTTTCACAGTGTGAAGAGGATATATTTTAGTCCAACTGATGATGTTCCCAAAGGTGGCAAGACAAGAGTTTATTAGGCTCGTTTTTTTACGTTGAAGCCTTGTAGAATGTCCTGATTGATGCATTTCCAAGACTAACTCTCTCTAGAATACTGACCATCATTCCTGGTAATAAAGTCTCCAAGAGTAGTCTCTCTCTAGTTTCCTTCATATACTAGCAATTTCTTCTTGCTTTTTAACCTATTTTCTTATCGGTCTTCTTGCTCCTTCACTAATAATGGCATCAAAAATAGTTGAGTTTTCTTCATCTCAATCTTCTACATTCAATTGGAGAATTGATAACTTTTATGTTGAAGACTGGCAACTGGCAAGACAAGAGTTTATTTGTCTCGTTTTTTTAGTCAACTGGCAAGACAAGAGTTTATTTGTCTCGTTTTTTTATGTTGAAGACTTGTAGACTGTGCTGATTGAAGCAATTCCAAGACTCAACTCTCTCTATCTCTCTATAGAATACTGACCATCATTCCTGGTAATAAAGTCTCCAAGAGTAGTCTCTTTCTAGCTTCCTTCATATACTAGAAATTTCTTATTGCTTCTTTACCTTTTTTTTCCGATCTTCTTGCTCCTTCACAAATAATGGCATCAAAGATAGTTGAGTTTTCTTCATCTCAATCTTGTACATTCAATTGGAGAATTGAAAACTTTTCAAAGTTGAACTCTCATGAAGGACATTACTCTGATGTTTTCTCTGTTGGTAGTTTCAAATGGTACGTACTGCTCATGACATGAGTTACTTCATTATCTTTGTTTTGTATGTTTCATATTAACGAACCCTAAAAGTTTTTACAAATAGGAAAGTAGAGATCTATCCGAAGGGAAACAGCAGAGTGTATGATCACTTATCACTGTTCCTATGGCCCGTACGCTTACCAAAATCGGTGGACACGGAGTTTAGTTTTTCAGTTATTAGTCAAATTGATGACAATAAAAAAGTGAAATGGGGTAAAATCTGGATTATCCTGCTACCATTTGTATATTATCGATTTTTTTTTTAATTTTTTTGTTAATTATTCGCACTTCCTTAAATTATCTTACTAATCGTTGGGTGCTGCAGAAACCAAAAAAAAGTTTTCCTGATGCAGAGTTTTGCAGCTGGGGTTGGAAAAAGTTTATGCGTCTTAGTGAACTCCATGACCCTGATAAAGGATATCTCGTCAACGATACTTGTATTATTAAGGTTGAGGTTACATGTAGTAGGATGGATGAAGAATATGAAGGGGATGCCAGTGAAGAAGACTTAGAGGATGTGTATGCGGAGGGCAAAGCAAATGTTTTCGAATATATATATTCAGGTGCTCGAAAACCTTTTGGTGAAGGACAACATGACATCAGTGTTGGTTTTTTTAAGGACAAAGAATTCGAAGACGTTGGAGGCTTCAGTATTTTGAAAACACAAGTGCCTCTTTACAAGCAGATATGGTTGAAATATGGTCATATTCCTTCGACTAATATCATGCCAATCGCGTCCTATCCAATCCTAGTTACGGTGGTCAAAGAATTGATGTTTTCTATCACAGAGATGCACAAGTGCCATTATGTTGATTTATCATCTGAAATGATCGATAGATGGGAAGATATGATAACAGTGGCTGAGAAATTTGAATTTGAAGTTAGCTGGCTGCGAGAACGATTTGAACATGTGAAAAAAGGGATGTGCGGGATGCAGAATGTTAAGACTGAAGTGCTGGAGCATGGTCAGCATCTACGCACAACAAAGTCAAAGATGAGGGTACTCAGGAATGTGATGGATAAGGTGGAGGTTCAGCTGATCGCACTGAAGGATGACGTGCGAGAGAAAATATCTGGGTTACTCTCCGAATCAGATATGGAAACCTATCTAGACATAGGTGAAGATTTACTGCTAGAGGGAGTGCTTGATGAAGTGCATTAGACAGCAGTACCCATTTTATTAGTATTTTCAATATAGTAGTTCGTTCAAATTGGTAGCAGAAGTTAGCTAGTTTGTTTTTCCTTTTGTTTATTTTTAATTTTCTTGAACAACATTTCAAGTCGTATGTTGATGTTTTCTTTGGCAGAGCTTAAAATTTATTCAAGAAAGCAGCAAATTTAAGGATTATAGGCCTATGCAACCAAATCATTGAACAACATGCCCTGAAAAGATTTTTCCTGGTGCTGAAAGTTGTCTAACACTTCTGGACAATGCACATCGCCTAGAGAAAAACTTCATTGGGCATGGAACTTTCGACATGATCTCCTGGACAACCTTTAGTTAAGAGCTGCAAAAGAACTAAGAAGATATACTAAATGTCGGTCTAATTGCTGATATTCCAGACAATATTGACAAGTTCAGAGTTTATTAGATTCATGTTGTAACGTGCTCATTACTACAATTCGAAGACGCAATCCACTCTTTTTCCTTTCTAGAATATCAACCATCAAGTAATATTAATAAAATCTTGAAAGACCAGTTTGTCTAGTTTCCAATATTAAGGGGACGAGTTTCTGCAGTAGCAATTTCTTCTTGTTTCTTTTCTTATGAGGGCATCAGATAGTTTAGCTTTCTTCATTTGTCGACAAAGGTATTAAACTTCTCACGTATACACTGCCACATATACCAGCTGTTCTATTCCTTTGTTGTACCAACTGTAATCTGTAGTCTACCTATTCTCTAGCTATTTAGTTTTTAGTATTCCTAGTCATTAGCTGCACCTATTTCTCTGTGTTTCTGTTGTATAATCTTATCACAATACTCATGTAATCGTATATAAACAATTCAATGAAGTAACTCTCAATACAGTTGTATGAGATACAAAACCTCTAAAACCCTATTTCTTCATGGTAATCTAGAGCTAGGTTAAATTGTTTTCCTCTCTGCAACCGATCATCATGGCAATTGAAGAACAAACTCCACCTTCAACAGCCTCTCCCAGCAACCCTAATAAGGATTCCGGTCTATCACCATCTAGCCCTTATTACGTGCATCCTGCTGATAACCCCACTACGGTGATTTTCACTCCTCTCTTAACCAGTGACAACTATTGCATCTGGGAAAGAGGTATCAGGAAAGCTCTCAGTGCAAAAGCCAAACTTGGTTATATTGATGGATCAATTGAGAAACCCACTGATCCAACTGATCTTCCCCATTGGATTCGTGCTGATGATCTAGTTGGCAGCTGGGTTGCTAACTCAGTCGATCCAGTAATCAGGAACAGCGTCATGTCTTTTCCATCTGCAAGAGCTCAATGGTTAGAAATAAAAAATCGGTTTTCTCATACCAATGCTCCCAAACTTTATGCATTGAAACAATCAATTTCAACACTCAAACAAGAGAACTTTGAATGTTGCAATGTATTTTACCAATCTCAAGATGCTATGGGATCAGATGGATACCTTTCGGCCACCAGTCGCCTGCATCTGTACAGCAGGCAAAAGTTTTCTGGAACATCACGATCAAGATCGATCCATGGAGTTTCTTCAGGGGCTTCATGATAGGTTTTCAGCCCTGCGCAGTCAATGTCTGCTAATGGAACCAATGCCATCAGCTGCTAAGCTCTACAATCTGGTGCGCCAGGAGGAGGAGCAACAAGGTATAAATTCCTCATCTCTTACTCAAGTTGATTCATTTCATTGAATGTTTCATGCACAGCGATCCACAAAGGTCACAGCAGAGATCTTTTTCTACTCCTGGTAATGGACATAGTAAGAACAAGCGGCCTCGTCCCTTTTGTGATCATTGCACTAAACATGGTCATACCCGTCAAACTTGTTGGAAGCTGAATGGTTATCCACCTAATCCTCCAAAGCCAAGAGATTCAACACCCTATCCATATGCTGCTGTTGTTGCTCCCATACCTCCTGCTGCTATTGAACCAATACCTGCTGCTCCAACTATATCTGCTGCTCAATATGCTAGGCTACTCTCTTTGCTTGAACCTGATACTGCAGGCAACAATATAGCCTCATTCGCAAACTTCGCAGGTACAGCTTTAACTTGTTCTGTTAATACCTGGATTATAGACAGTGGTGCAACTCACCACATCTGTTCAAATCTCTCTTGTTTTTCGTCATACACCTCAGTCACGAACCCAATCACGGTTCAGTTGCCTGATGGTTCTCACATCTCAGTAACGCATACTGGATTGTTGATCTATCTCCAACAATTCAGTTGCTCAATGTTTTTCATATACCAAGTTTTAAATTCAACTTGATTTCAGTAAGTCAACTTACTAGCACATCAAATTGTTGTATCAAATTCTCACGTCAGTCTTGCATCTTCCAGGACCTTCACACGAGAATGGAGATTGGATGGAGTAGGCAAATCGCTGGCCTATACCATTTTAGTTTTCAACCATCTGTTTCATCTCTAGCTGCAAATAAGCCATTCGACAAATGGCACTGTCGTCTAGGCCATCCTCATATGGATTGTTTTGATTTTTTAGCTCGCAAATTTGTTTACATTCGTTCTTTGTCTAAACACTTATGTGATGTATGCCCTGGGCAAAACAATCTACTTTGAAATTCAATAAAAGTGTTTCTTTGTCTAAATATCCTTTTCAATTGATTCATGCTGACATTTGGGGACCCTTTTCTACTGCATGTTTAACCGGTGCCAAGTACTTTCTTACAATTGTTGATGACTATTCTAGATGTACTTGGGTGTTTTTGATGAAAGTTAAATCTGAAACTTTAAAGTTACTCAAATATTTTTTTGCCTTTGTTGTTAAACAATTTGGCAGCAAGATAACCAACATCTCTTCTGGTGTCAACTCATTACTCATTCCTTAATTACAGACCTTTATGTCTGATAATGGCTCAGAATTTAAATCTAATGAGCTTCAGTCCTGGTTCCATCAAAACGGAATCCTGCATCAAACCAGTTGTGTCTACACTCCTCAACAAAACGGTATTGTTGAGAGGAAACATAGACATCTACTTAATGTGGCACGCGCCTTACGATTTCAGGCAAACTTACCAATCAAGTTCTGGGGTGAGTGTATTTTGGCTGCCACTTATCTTATCAACAAACTTCCCACACCAGTTTTATCTCATAAATCTCCGCATGAAATTTTACTTTCAGCACCTCCTGATTATTCTTCTCTCCGCGTCTTTGGTTGTCTTTGCTTTGCAAGAAACACGCGAGTCTCTCACAAGTTTGATCAACGAGCCAAGCCGGGCATATTTATTGGATACCCTTATGGTCAAAAGGGTTACATAATTTATGATCTAGCATCCAAATCAACATATATTTCTCGTGATGTAGTATTTCATGAGAATATCTTTCATTTCATGACTTATGTAACTATTCATCTTTATCTCTTCCTATGTCAGATGACTCCTCTGAATATATTTCCTATGATTCTATACTTGCTCCTATGTCTCTCACACAATCACCTGTGTACCTTCTACAAACACTCCTACTTCGATTCTTGTTTAATGCATCATTACGAACAATCGATCTCGCTGTCGTTATCTTTGATAATTCCGCTTGCATGACCATCTGCCATTTTATCTGGTACTTCATCTTCGCGTTTGCATCCTACAACTGATACTTCCCTGGTGCCACAATTACCTCGTTGCACCTCCCACCAGGCATCGACAACTGAGAATAGCTTTTTATCTCCTCCTGCCATCGCACAAAATATTCCGGATGTACCTCTCATAGAAACTGCAGTCCACGAATCACATTCGTCCTATTCGAGATCGCCATCCACCATCTTATTTGCAAGATTATTATTGCTCTACAGCTACAGTAACTCTACCTCACTTTATCCGATGACAAATTATTTGTCTTTTGACAAATTTACTCCGTCTCATCAAGCTTTTCATCGCTCATCATCCTCAATGCAGAACCAAAGTCTTTTTACAGAGGCTAATAAATGCCCTAAATGGCGTGCTGCCATGGCCAAGGAAATAATGGCTTTAGAGGCCAACAATACTTGGATATATGTTGATTTGCCACAAAAACAGCCATTGGTCAGAAATGGGTTTTCAAGATCAAATTCAATGCTGATGGTTCCATTGAGCGGTATAAGGCTCGTCTCGTAACAAAGGGTTACACACAACAAGAAGGCATCGACTACTACGATACCTTTGCTCCACGTGGCTAAATTAGTCATTTGTCCAGTATTCTACTCTCCATTGCGACCATCAAAGGATGGTCTCTTCATCAATTAGATGTCAACAATGCGTTTCTCCAAGGCCCTAGATGAAGACATTTATATGAAGATACCTCCTCTAGCACACAAAGGTGAGTCTAAGGTTTTTAAACTCAAAAATCTCTCTACGGTCTTAAACAGGCCTCTCGTCAATGGTTTGCCAAACTATCTTCATTTATTAGTCAAGGCTTTACAAAATCGTTATGTGATAATTCACTTTTCACATATCAAATAGGTACAATCTCAATTTTTGTCCTTGTTTATGTTGATGACATTATCATCACCGGCACGGATGATGACTTCATTAAATCTCTTAAGCTCCGTCTTGCTTCTCATTTTTCGATCAAAGATCTTGGTCGTCTCCGGTATTTCTTGGGATTGAGGTTTCTAGATCTCCCAAAGGAATTTTTCTGTGTCAATGGAAATATATCCTTGACATTCTCAAGGATTCTACGGGGTTTCGAGGGGCTCGTGTATCTGCTTTTCCAATGGATACACATCTCAAACTACTTCCTACTGACGGTGTGGAATTGACTGATCCAAGTCCTTTTCGTCGTCTCATTGGTCGCTTGTTATATCTCACTGTCACTCGTCCTGACATCACTTACTCAGTGAACTATCTGAGTCAGTTCCTGCAACATCCAAGATCAGCTCACATGGATGTTGCTCATCGCATCTTACGCTATCTGAAAGGAACTATTGGACATGGTATATTATTGTCCTCATCCAGTTCTCCGACTCTCCATGGTTACACCGACTCTGATTGGGCAGGCTGTCCAATCACTAGACGTTCTACCACTGGATATTTTATTACCTTAGGTAATAGTCCAATTTCTCGAAATCCAAGAAGCAACCTACGGGTGCTCGTCGCTGAAGTCAATATCGTGCATTAGCCAATCTCACAAATTGAGCTTCAATGGTTGGTTTATCTCTTAAAAGACATGCATTTTCATGTCCTCTTCCTATCAACATTTCTGTGATAATCAAGCCGCAATCCACATTGCTCAGAATCCTCGTGTTTCACGAGCGTACTAAACACATTGAGATCGATTGTTACTTTGTTCGTGAAAAGTTATTAAGTGGATTAATTTTACCAAAACATCTTCCATCCGCCGATCGATGGGTGATGTTTTCACCGCCGTTGGGAGCTCCACGCTTTGGTCGTCTAGTTAGCAAGTTGGGCGTTCGTTCGGGCTCTACCGCTCCAACTTGAGGGGGTTATTAAACTTCTCACGTATACACTGCCACATATACCAGCTCATTCTATTCCTTTCTTGCACTAACTCCCCGTAGTCTACCTATTCTCTAGCTATTTAGTTTTTAGTATTCCTAGTCATTAGTGCACCTATTTCTTCGTGTTTTCGTTGTATAATCTTATCACAATACTCATGTAATCGTATATATACAATTCAATGAAGTAACTCTAAATACAGTTGTATGAGATACAAAACCTCTAAAACCCTATTTCTTCAAAAGGTGACTATGCCGATGATAAAAACAACAACATTTTTTATTTGTCGATATAATTTTGTTAACTGTATAAACCAATTGCCGGTGACACTGTAGTACAGTGGTAAAGTCACTGGGTGATGATACCAGTGACCTGATTTTGAAACTCTAGTTATGATGCCATGGCTAAAGTAGGTAGTTTCCTTTTTCATAGATTAGGTGTATCCATTCAAAAGGGGGTTAGATGCCCACTTGTTGCTAGGTTAAGTGGCCAACTTTAAGGGCTCTTCCTAGATGATATGATTTAATTTTTCATTAAAAAAAAAAAAAAAAAATTGTATAAACTTTTGAAGGAAAAATATAGAGAAAGATAAGAGAGGCACAAAGAGAAGGATTTTCCATTGATTAACATCAATAGTTTACATAGAATAATATCCTATATATATACATGTAGGAAGTAAACCCTAGATACTATATTGGGCCGCACATCCATGGGCTACAAGCCCTACAACACTCCCCCTTGTGCGGTCCAGTAGAACTATGTTTGTAGTGCTTCACGTGTAGTGCTTCGAATGTAAGTCTTCAAATGTCGTTCTTCCTTGATGACTTGTGCAAAAATCAATTTCCTTACTAAAACTTTGACAAGGAAAACCCAGTGGGATAAAACCTTGGTACACCTCTTCACATGTAGTACTTCATATGTTGTCTCTTACCTTACATGTAGTTCATCACATGCAATACGATCTTCACAGATCGATGAGTCTAAGTTGATTGCCTCGTTAAAACTTCGCAGAAAACCCGAGGGACAAAACCGAACTAAAGAAAAAGAGTACAATATTAAGCAAACTTAGAACATAGTTGGACTCGAATATGTTGCCTCATTAAAACCTTGACAAGGAAAACCCAATGGGATAAAGCCTTGACAAAGGGAAAGAGTACAACATGAGCGAGATGCAAGTAAATGTGATTCGTTACAGATGGATCACTTTTCTCCGTTGAAGTTGACTAGTTGTTTCACAACTCTTAAGCGTAAAAATCCTCGTGGAAAGATAATAGCCTTAGTTGGGAAAATTACATTCCGGTGTTTGTTGTTGTCTCATTAAAAACCTTGCCGAGATAACAAAACCTATGGGAAAAAGTAACCTCAGGAAGGAAAATAGTTCAACACACCATTAAATTCTCCCCCTAATGTCGACAATTTTCATTAGTCTAAGGCATTCAAAAGGAGTTTATCACACTTTACTTTTGTGACTTTAATGTTTATAAGACCATGTTGTTGATTCTGAAGTTACATTGTTAACAGACATTCGCATTTCATTTCTTTGATTCGGATATTTTCGGTAATATCCACGCGATCTTTTATGTCTTCAATGTTCAACATACTTGATGCTTTTAGTGTTCTCTCGCTAAAAACCTTGTCGAGTAACAAAACCTTTGGGAAAAACTATTCTCGATCGAAGGGAAAGGAGTACACAAAACATCTTCAATTTCAAAGTAAAATATATCGACATCATATCCTTGGATCCTCCCGATGCTCAGCATCTCCCCACGATTACTTTCAAAGTTATTCTAGACCTTACTTTAGTCATGTACTTTTCGAATCAATATCGGTAATGACACCAGGAAAATAGCCTACCGTATCTCCCCTGATTACTTTCATTTTGAGAAGAGATTATTATTCCTTCATAATCAACAACTTTTGGATTGCGCTTTCATTAGCATTCCTTTTATGTCTTTGCGGGGATAAAACAATTTTACGTCAATGGTTACTTTTAAGTACATGATTACATTCACTATACCATTCCAATGACGTTGCGTTGGGCGGATATATATCTAGCTAACAAGTTCCCCCGAGGATGTAAAATTTAATCGAGTACATTATTATACTAGGTACAATAATGCTGCCTATTGTACTTAGATAAGGGAATTTCATCTCCCACCACATCTTCATCATCTTCCTTTAGACAAAATGGTCACATACTTATATTTGAACCTCGACTAATCATGGGAGTGCTATCGGGATGCATGTCTTTGTTAAATTGCCCAAAACTTTAGACAAATGCAAACCGTGGGGGTAATATACCACAAGCTCGGTATTCGATCAAGCTTTCCCTAGATTTTTCATCTCAAATTCGGATTTCAAATAGCAATTAAGGTCTCTTATTAGATCAAGAGTACATATCATGTCTGTAACATCAATATAAATAGCTACAATTCCAAATCAAAGAACTTTCTTATGAACACGCGAGGAAAATAACTTATTTGTCTATCCTCCAAATCAAAATAGCCACTTAGATCGGTATACCACATCCTTTGATTGCTTGAATCTATAAGTGAGCGTTTATTTAACTATAAACGCACTTTGTGGTTTAGAGTCATTTGATTTGGGAAACAAAGTCTATCAAGTACTTTTGTAAATATCTTCTATCTCTTGATGCTTTTAGAGATACGTAACAACCACATACATATGCTGCATTTCAAGTCCTTTTTGAAGTTACCAAGCTAACTAAGTAGCGGAACTCTATAACGTTCATTACAAGAGAACAATTCCGGTGGCTTTGTGAGAAACCTCGCGCCACAAGGCTTGAGTCTTTGTACTTTAAGACTACTTTCTTCTCATTATGCTTTATGACAAATTAATTATGTATGTCCAATAGGCTTTACACTTGGTTGGTTAGCACTACCACACCAAATACCTATATATTTGCCAAAGAACTAAGTTCTACCTGGATTGCGTAGGCAAAATATGCTATTTATTTGAAATTAATAAAAATAAAGCATGGTTCGATCTCATTGTGCTCTACTTCTGGAGCAACTATTTATGGATTATATCATCACTGTGCACACATGATCCTTCCATTGACTCATGTGCATTCTCATAATCCGTCAAGATTTCATTGTTCTCTAGAATCATTTAAAACTTCGGAGCGTCCTCCCATTTGATTCATGGACATATTTAGATACAATCTTATGAGATGATTTTAGATGATATAATTAGGTTGTGCCTAACTCACCCATTTCCTTTCTTGGTGAGCACTGATCGAACTTAATGGTCTCTCCATCTTCCTTTATGGATCCACGGCCTCAACCACACTTCCACTAAGTGTAGTTTAACACCTTATTTTTACGGTGCATATCCTTTACTAAGGATTTTTAACCTACAGGCACGTTTGCAGTTGGTATGTGTGATCTCATCAGTTTACCAATATCAGTATACATTCCGAAAATCGATAGTCCTTTTTTCACTTCACATTTCCATTTATGGAGTATATAAGTCTATATAAGACAAAATGGGAACACACCATGATATTCTTGTCGTTCCCTCGGAAAATACTTTTCTGTCTCCCCCAACGACGGAAGATCATCCCATTAGAGTGACTTATCCGCAACTGGCCGGTTGAGAGATCGCCTGTCAAAAAGGTTTAAAAATACGGATAATCGCTGGAAATTCTTATCCAACATAGTCACTTAGTCATTTTTATGACCCATCATAGTACGATGTGGAGTCGTAATGACACATATATAGTGCAACCAAAAATAAGTAAGAACACAAAATGTCAGGCTTATATCCAATTTACCAATCAAAGGCAAAAGAATGGTTGACTAATTGTGGGTCTAAAATGAATAAGTAAAAGATGTGTGTAATATTGCATATTCCCCAAACAGTTAAAGGTATGTTTGTACACATAACCATGCCTTAGGCACCATCTGTAACCTTTGATGATAGCCTTTGCGAGACCATGAGGTATAGGATGCTCTTCATTGATCCTATTAAATAAATGCAATAACCATCAAGTCCTTTTGATGTACACTAGCTAGCATTTACAAGGGGTGGTGAGCCCTGACATGTATAATATGTGCTAGTAGTTTTCCAAACGCAAAATTTCTAGGGAACTATAACTAGTCCAAAATGTCAAAACATTCACCAGAGCCATAAGTCACTTTAATGGTCCGCATTCTGCATGAATATTTTTCTAGATTTCTCCTTGTATTATTTGGAAAATGGATTGTTTACCATTTGTATCTTAGGATGGTCTCTATCCTTTTTTACTGAAGAAAGACTTTGTAAGATGAGTAAGGTACTTTCTTACTCCAAAGCATAATGGGGAGAGGCAGTGCAGATCTAGTAACTTTAGAAATCACTGATTGTGATAGATGTCGTAACTTCGCATTCTATTAGTTCATTGTCTTGCACACTCAAATGAAGTGATGTCCATGTTAGTACTTTCAAAAGGGAACATCGTGTCATAACCAATGTGCCTTATGGTTATGTCAAAGTCTTTATGAATCAATCCCAATCAGTTCATTATTGGGGTTAATATGGATTCAGTAACTCAAGTTCCAGTGATTTACAATTCACTAGATTGACACATGAATTTTCTAAAAATATGTTTCCTTCCACATTCATTAGAAAAAAAAATATTATTGATGCAATCAACTCCATTCTCACTGTAAGTTTACAAAAAAAAATAGGTAATAGTTCACGCATGAACACCCTTTGTACTTATAACAAGATGTGATTATCCCTTAGTACATACAGAGCTTAGACATTGAGTCTTGCGAGATTTAATAAGTGGTGTGTCCTTATTTCGTAACAAAATTCAGATTCAACTTAATTACTTTAGAATGAATATATGTTACGTTTCATCTAGATATATCTCAAGTGCTTTAGAGAATTTATGTCTCGTGGGAATGATGTACTTTAATTCCATAAGCACAGACATCTGATCTAGTTCAATTAAATAAGATAGTCAATTGGACCAGCAAAGTTCTTGTTGCCATTAAAGTTGAAGTGAAAATTGGTTGCTACTATGATACACACATTACATTGTATATATCAACACCTATGACTAGGTGCATTTCCAACTCTTTCATTTATGATGGGAGCTAGAATACATCTTAGCTTCATCCATATTGACTGATACATGTACTTTGGTGTCATTACTACTGGGAAAAAATACATCTTTGTCTCATGATATATATGTCCCTTTTCACATGCTTTATATGAGTCACTACGTCTAACCCTTATTACTTTGGGGTTCTTTCCATTTTCCATTTTGCTATATTTAGCTTAATTTGAGAAATTTCTTTATCTCAATAGGCCAAGAGAATCTCACTACACATGTCAACCAATTACTTTAGGTTGAATATATTACTAAAAAATAATTAATTCTCTTGTTGTCATACTTCAACATATACCGGTTCGGTAGTATTATTGATGAAGTAGAGAAATGAAAATTTTTCAGACTTATATAATTTTTTGTAAGTTCTTCCATAAAAACTGGAATACATGTGATTTTATTTGAACGTGTGTTTTGAAACTACTGACAGATTAATAGTCGAGTAAGTGGATAACATTCTATGGAACATTCAAATTTTTGGGAGAAAAATATCAAGTACACAATAATGGTGCTCAAGTCCTTTTAAACCCTAAATGAGTACATTGAAATTGAGTTGGTACAACCAACTGAACAAAAGGCATCATTCTATTATAGCCAATATATCATATTCAATAGAACAAATAGCATTAAAACCAAAATTCTTAATGAATGAGATCAATAAAAATAATTTAAATTGACCGTTTATATGCTATTGACTTATTTTAAGACAGAAATAAACAAAACTAGGCATATTCTAAAAATAAATAAATAAACCTAGCGAGTAAATAAGCCTAGCATATAAAAACTTGCGTTATAGTTACATACCTCAAAATTTGGTTCCCACCGTATATACACAAATCCGTAAAGCTCTTGTCGCGCATACCAAAAAATCAACCCCAACGAGGAACAAGTTGGGCTCTGGAATCAATCGACAAGTATGCTCCTACGAATCGATAGGGATAGGAAAGAGCAAGCTGGGCCGGAACTGAACTGGATAGGATAAGGCAGCCAAACTGGAACGGATGTGCTGGATCGAAACGGGATGATAGGACAACCAAATTGGCACGGAATAGGTGAGCCACATTGGACCTACCGAGTTGGACTGGCTGAGTTGTACCTGCTAAGTTGGACTGGCTGAGTTGAGCAAAACGTCTGGAAAGGAACGTCTGTTCTTCTCCTCTTTACACGATGATTCCAAGCCCGTGAGCCGATCACAGTGCGTTTTTAGTTTCTGGCCTGCGAACTTAATCAAGGCCTTTTACATTCAATTTTTTTTTTCCCCCGAGAATTTCGAATAGCAATGAGAATACGAAACTAAGAAGATTCATATACATATATAACTAGGATAAACATAACAGGTGCTTTACGTTATAAGCATTGCATTTATACATATTGTATTGTCTAGTTAAACACACAAAAAAAAAAGATCCAAAAAAAGATTGTCGGCTAGTTTTTCTAGTATTTACCGCCCGTATCGTTGTAAATGACTTCAACTTCTCCCATCCGTGAGTTAGTTAACCAAAATCTATGAACCTGAAAGACATATAAAGACTAAAGTTGTTAGCAAACCAAAAATACAAATGGAAGACTTCAGAAAATTAATATCAAATTCGAATATGACATGCATATATACCATTCGGAAGATCAACAACGAAATTTAGCCGTCTTGAATTCACTGCTGCAAAATCATCGATCAAGGAATCGATATCAACATCGTCAAGAAGACCATGCTCAATCAATATCATAGCCAGCCCATTGAATCTTTCTTGGGCCATACAGAAGACAAGAGAAGAGTGGGGGTGTTTTGGTTTTCTTTTGAGAGAAATTTGGGAATTCTTAAGAAATCTTCCCCTAGCATATCAATAGAAGACGTGGTCCGTGGAAGAAGTAAGAAGAGAAAGAAGACGTGGCTAACTATAGAAATAACTAAATAAGTTACAAATGGGCTTGCATACAAAAAAAAAAAAAAAAAAAAAAAAAAAAAAAAAGCCTTAGTTTTGTGCATGGAAAAAGTCCTTGGACTGAGATGGGCCCGGTGCGTCGCACCTCCTGCACCCCCTCAGGCCCGGCACTGTCCAAGCCAATCAATCATCACAAATGAAAAAGAAAACCATATGCATCTTAATATATACTGAAATTCAACTCAATTGATGATCGCATAAACGAACAAACTATAAAACTCAAATCATCCCTGATTGCACAAACTCCGTGAACAGCCATGAACATATACAGTAATATAAAATTCAAAACAAGGATGCGTAGACATAGCTTTTAGATAAGATAACTTCCGCCACAGATTCAAAGAATTGATTATATGATGCATACTTATAGAACATATTTTGAACAGACATCAAACTAATTTGCACCACAAATTTAATATTGGATATGCCAAATAAACGGGAAAAAAAATGGATCCAAACTTAGCTGATTTGATTCCAACGATTTCAACATCGGTTTGATAATCATTGCATAGCTCCATGTAGAGAAAAAAAATCTATCAAATCCAATCTAGCTCTGCGGCGCAGCATCGTGCATGATAACGTTTTGAAGGAAAAATATAGAGAAAGATAAGAGAGGCACAAAGAGAAGGATTTTCCATTGATTAGCATCAATAGTTTACATAGAACAATATCCTATATATATACATGTAGGAAGTAAACCCTAGATACTATATTGGGTCATGCACATCCATGGGCTACAAGCCCTACAACATAAACCTATTTGTATTGGTGTTTTTCCATCAATTCTCTATAATGAGATGTAAAAATTGGCATTTTAAGAACGTTTAGCCGATTTGTGGATATAATTTTGTTAACTGCATAAACCAATTTGTATTGGCGTTTTTCTCCATCAATTATCTATAATTGTATGTAAAAATTGGCATTTTAAGAACTTTTAACCGATTTTCGTTATTGATTTCTATTCCTCTAAAGAAATCTCCATAAACCAAAAAATAGATTTTCTCTACAAAGAATAACGATCATGATTTCTTGTGTGGATGTGGTACATGTGTTGCAACTGAACCCTCATCTTACTAATATAAAGAAAAGAGGTATTTTTGGTGAAGCCTTTTCACATGACAATAATACCCTCATTAACTAAGCTTTTACTTAATATTTGTATATTTATAGGAATGCCATTGTTTTAAAAATAGATCAAAAAATTTTAAACTTAGATATCTTTAAAAATACACATCGGATTTTTGCAAAATTAATATATTTGGAAAGCTCTTTAAATTATCTACGTAATGAATACAAACAAGGATATTAAATTTTTATTTTAAGATTTTTTTTTTCATTATTATCAAATTTGGTATTGTTAAAAGAATCCAATTCAAGCATGTGCATCGCACATGTGGCCTTACTAGTAATCATAATAACAAGCCCCCAACCCGGTGCATACGCACCGGATGGATAACAAAAGTTGAAGAGTAATCGTATTACACAATTACCTACGATTATGAATGAGCACTGTAAAATGTTTTTATCCACACATATTTCTTTCGAAAAGTAATATGCTGTTATGGAATCGCATTATAAATCTCAAAAATCAATGACTAATTTGTGTGTAGTAAAATATGAGCCATTCCAAGTGTTTCTACAGGGTCGATCATGCATATTGTTCGTAATACAGCCCACAATAACACATTTTGCTATTATACAAAATAAATCCAGTAGTTGCATCTTCTTATTCTTTACTATGATAAAATATATATTGCACTGACTACTTTCATAGTCCCTTTCAAAATTATCGAACAGAGCGTGTGTATTATCAGAAAAATCCTTAACTATTCCACTACTAATAATTTAAAACTACCAGCCTAGAACATACTCCTAGACATAACACTCATATTTTCGCATCTATCATCACCTTTTATCTTCTAGACACTCCTTGGCTACCATTAATATATATACTTCTCTGCCTTCTTTCAAATTAAATACTTCTAAGCTCATAACCCGGTGATTATCGCGAGATGTAACAGTCTAAATCGAATAGTAATTTCCCGTGGAACCATAGTAAAATAAAAACGTAAATAGGCCAAAAACTATGTGTTACGATCAACACCGAAATGTAATGTTTGGAGGACTGGTACAGTAAGGAAAACTTACACAATGATAATAGAATATTTGTGTACCTCTTTTGTTAAATATCTTGCAGTGAGGAAAATATAATTGCTTGTTCATAGCATCGTCAATTTTCAATTTGGTAAGAAACTTTGTGTGCGGAACTGTTGGCCATGTGACCCATATTGCTTGTAATGTAATCTCAATCAAATCTTAATTTCAATGAATACTATGAGATACGTACCACGTATATGGCAGTATATGTTACTTCTTCTTCGTCGCGTAGAGTAAGTATGTTGGGTACTTGATCATGATTGTGCATCTTCATCAAGTGCTAAAACTGTGTGAAATACATGTGATCCTTGGAGATACAAACAAAATCATATTTTTTCTTTGAAAAGCTTTCATTACACTTCAATATTTCAAGCACTGAAAAGTATCACCAATTTTCAAGACGCTTTTAATTTGGTCGTGAAATGTGAGAGAGTTTTGCGTAGAATATGAGAGAAAGAGTATTAGATTTTGTTAGCCTTTATATTTTCCCATGAAAAGTCGTATCCATTGAATTCTGTTGAAACTGCGTTTGCAAGGAAAACTTGCCTAAAGGTGCATCTACTCTACTTGAAACAGTTGGACTCTTTTATTAAACTTTGGAACATAATTTAACTGAACGGTTTTAGAACGAAACCTCAAACTTGAAAAGACACATACGTTTGTGATTGAATTCTTGATCATACCTTTACTGCTTTACAGGTTAAATCCTCACTGTTTCGTTCTTTCATCATTCCAACAAAAATAGCCTCCCATTTCCTCTTCTTTTTTTTTTCCTTTTTCTTTCTAGCGCAATACTTATTTAATGCATTCATTATGACTTTGAGAAGAGCGGAAGTGCTAGTTTTTCTCTTCTGCTTAATACACTGTAGAGCTCTACACTGTATTATAACTTTGATGGTCATGGTAAATAAACAGTGAAATGTTTTTTTAATTAATAAGGAAACTGTTGGTGGTGAATGGTTACGTTAAAATTGCATCCGTTGAAAAATATATATTCTTCTGCCTTATGTATTTGTTTTTTAACACGAACCTTTTATGTATTTGTGTTCTTGAAAGGTCGTGTCTTATTCGTTTCCTTTCTGTGTGGAAAGTTCCTAGTGACCGTTGGAGTTCCTGATTAGAGTTGCAAAGTGACGGTTTGATTAGCCAATTAGGTTGCGATTAATGCTGATGTGGCTTCACCAAATGCAAGACTGATTGTGACTGTTGGGTTGCCTACTGGATTGTGTCTAGTTGATTCAACCAATCAAATAGCGATGACATGGATTTCTAGAGATGAGGTGGCTTCACCAAAATCCAGATTGATTACGGTGTCGACATGTGGCATATTGGGTCTCTTATTATAAAGAAAAAAGATAACTTGTTCTGTTCCATTGGGTAATTATTCTTTTATTTTATTTCTGACTCATTACATGGTTAAGATGCTGCAAGCGGTTTTTTTTTTTCTTTCTCCCAATGGCCACAAGTTCTCTATTGGTGGTTATAAAGGATGTTGTGATATGTCAAAATGCTTCAAAAGCGTTCAATGCAACTACATTGCACAACAAATCCAAATTTGTTCAGACCTAAAAACTGGGATGTCCAAGTACCCGCTTTTCATATGGGTAAATTTATTTTACTGAAAGTATTAAAGGTTGTCTAACTCTTCTACTGAAATTCGGCAACAAAGTTTAGCGTTATTTTTTTTTTTGATCAATACAACAAAGAATTTTATAGATGAAATAACAATATAAAGAATTATTCAAGGGGATTCCAAAGGGAATCAACACCCTCACAATAAGAGAACAGCCTAACCTAATTGCACAAAAGGTGAGAAAAATAAGACAACAACAAGAGCTAATGGTTGTCTGTCTTAGAAACTAAAATCCTCTACCTACACCAGCAACAAGATTGAAAGAAACATAAGTTATTGGGACCTATTCACTACAAGAGCCCAATTGTAATGGAGATTTTGGTAGGTGATACCTTGAAAGATATATTTGCAGAGTTCCAGTATAGCAGCAGAGACTTTATCTTCCTTTTAAGATTCTCTTGGGAGTAATCTGTCCTGAAAGATGCAAGAATTTCTTTGTTTTCACACACTCCAAACAAAAGCAAAAGGTAGAAATTCCCAAATAACAAACCATTTTCCGTAAGTCCTTGCATCTGGTAGCCTATGAAAGTTTAGCATCTTTCACAAAAACATTCTGCTTTCTACCCCTATCCATCCTGAATAAACCTCTTTGGCATTGAAGTTTCAACACTTAGTGGAAACTTGAAAATCTTGCATAAAGTGGGTAATTCGTTTCAAAGTGTAGGAGTATTATATTGCTCCAAATAATCTAACTGATTATCTTCCCCAAAGTGGTAGTGTTTATTTTACTCGCTTTTATGATATCGAAGTCTTGTAAATTGTGCTTATCAATGCAATTCCAAAACCCTATTCTATCTCTCTAAATACTGACCGAAGAGTCTAGTATTTTTCTTCAAATACTAGAGGGAGAAAAATTTTTGACTACTATTTTTAACTAATTGATATTTCAATTTTTTTACACCCGTATTGCCCCTTTCCATTAACAATGAGAAAAGTGAGGAAGCAAATCAAGTAAGTCTTCTTTCGGTGTTTGATAATGATTTGTGATTGAACCTTTTTGCAGATGGATAAGTCGCCGTCTTCAGCACATGTACAGTTTCTAAGATGTAATTCATCAAAGTTGTCTACTTCAGTTGGTTGGATTATCTTTGTATCCTCCTCTCCCAATGCTCTCAGTGATACAAAACTGTTTACATGAATTAGTGTTTCCGTAATATGAGTATTCCTATTTCTTGCAAAATCCAGAATGCATTCCAATTTGTTATCTCTAGTTTGTTTCAAGTCATGACTGTAGAAAATGTATTCATTGAAAAATAAAACTTCACCATCCTTCGTAACTTGGAAGAATTTGGGTAATGGTATATAACCGAAATGGCGCCCAAAATTAAAAGTATTAAAATCCTTAGTCCAATGAGAGTATTCATTTCCATTATTCCCCTTCTTCAATGACCATATCTGGTATGAAGTATCATAGTAATTAAGGTGCGCAGTATGCGGCTTGGTTTGGCATTGTTGCCATGGTGCGCAGTATGCGACTTGGTTTGGCATTGTTGCCATGGTGCGCAGGGTGCGGCTTAGTTTTGGAATTAGGGTTCTATGTTGAAAACCCTAATCTGGTATTTTGAAAAAATACCCCTATTAATTATTTACACCTGAGTTAAATGGTCTTATTTAATGTGTTGTGGGTAACACTAGGTCATGGGGTTTTACGATTTTACCCCTTGTCTAAAAACCACCATCAACAACCGCGCGAAAATTTTGCGTTAGATAAAAGTTCATAGAATAGAGGAATTTGGAGATTATACAGAGGAATAGGAAGTCCCGTGGAGAGTTGGCCAAGCGAAACCATGGTTCTATCAGTGTCCCATTGCTCATCAGGAAAAAACCATTCAGGTCCAATCGTAGAAGTGGGTTTAGATCCATGAGGGATTGATAATGTGAAACCCCTACGCCAAAATTAATCCTTTAATCTATTGAACTCTTTGGGAATGAAAGGTGAGAATTGAACAGAGATGATCAATCAAGATCAGGATGATCAAGATTTTGATAAAGAATAGAGCTTGAGAAGAGAAATACAATCGGAAGAGAATGCGAAGAAAAGATAATGACAGAGAACGATGAAAAAAAGTTGCAGAGCTGCAGAGAAAAAATGGTGAGAGAAGGGAAAAGGAGAAAAGAGGAGACGTATAACAGTAAATAAAAGATTTTCATCCCAACTCCCGAGAGATTTCTTCCCATCAATGCATCAACTAAGAATGAGCGGATAAGAAAAGGCGGTTACCAAAGACGTGTTGGATAATGAGCGGTGGAGAAGACACGTGTGGGTTACCATGCCGAGAACTCGGAATAGGACTAACTGATAAGAATACAAAAAGATGAACTGGTGCGGCAAAATGGACTAGGGTTTTCTCATACCGCACTCTTTAATAAAAGAGCGATATGAGAAGAGGCAAAATGTGGGTACAAAATACCGCACACTCATTTTGTATGCGAAGTAACTCAATAAGTGCTAAGCGAACACAACCGCATATGACATATTTAGGATGACGAACCGGATGACGTCACCTAATCACGGATAAAGCGTGAAGATCTATGCGGCATTAAAGAAACCGTGCGGCAATCTCATTTACTGATGCGACATTGACGCACGCGGATCAAAATAAGGGGCTTTATTAGCTGTCCTCCACTATGTAAAATCCTATATAAGGAGCTAAACATCTTTGTAAAAGAGAGAGATCTTTTTAAAGAACTTAGACAAGATATTTAGGTGAGAGAAAGATTATTTGTTTCCCAAGTTAGGATTTTCATATTACTTTATATTTGAATGAAAGATTTAATACAAATTCTTGAGATTCTTATGATGATTTCTTAGATTGATCTTTAGATTTTACCAAGGGTGTGGTCTCAGATTTCTCGCAACTACACCACCAAAACTTCTAAGCAGGCCCATAAAAACGAGTCTTGAAAGGCTCTGCAGTCTGTGCGCGTCAAAACTAAGCATGGTAGAAAGGCACTAACAAAAGTTACTCGCTGATTAATGAATTAATTTACCAAGAACTTGACCGTAGCCCTATAGTACGCTCGTATTTTAAGAAAACCCCCAAATCCTTCGGAAGAAACGAATCCTAATTCTTTTTTGTTTTGGGGAGGAAAGGTTAAGCTTCATTCAAAAGAGGAATCCGAATTCTATTAAGGTTTGTAGACTAAGTTTCTTATAAATACCCTATATTGTGTATTAAGTTCTAAGAAAAAAATATCTTTCATAGTTTTTCCCAATCTTTAGTAAAATATGGTAGCTAATATTACAGAGATTTCTTCATCTAAGAAAGTCAATTGGAGGATTGGCTTTTCAAAGGTGATTGCTCAAGATGGAACTTACTCTGATTTTTTCTCTGTTGGTGGTTTCAAATGGTAAGTACTAAGTACCCATAATATGTCTATTCTACACGAGCAATTTTTTCTGTTTCTTTTTATACATTATGTTTTTGATTAATTAATCCTCAAAGTTTTCACAAATAGGAAAGCACAGATCTATCCAAAACAATACCACATATCGATTTGGATAAGGCCTGTCGACTTGACAAGATCGGTGGAAACGGGAGTTTAGTGTCGCAGTTACTAGTCAAACCGATAGCAAGAAGACAGTTAGATGGGGTAAATATCTTATACTAGGATTTATACATATTTTTTCTTTCTCTCAATATAATCACACTTTTTTAATTTATCATACTAATCGGTGGATGATGCAGAAATGAAAAAAGAATTCCATGCTAAAGAAAAAGCCTCCTATAGGGGTTGGCCAAAGTTCATGCGTCTTAGTAAACTCTACAACCGCGATAAAGGATATCTCGTGAATGATACCTGTGTCATAAGAATTAGGGTTACTTGTACGGCGGAGGAGAATTCAAAGGATGATGATGACGTGAACGGGGGCAACCTTCCAAGCAAGGCTGGAAAAATAGAAAATGCGAAACAAACCAAAGAAAAAGACGAAAAGAGTAGTTCAGAATTAGGAGATTATCCTGGTGCAGGACAACCCTTCGGGAAAGGGAGACAGAGCAGCAAAGTTGGTTTTTTGCGATGGCAGAAGAATATGAAGATGTTGGCGGTTTCAGCATTTTAAAAAGCACAAACGCCCCTTTACAAGAAAATATGGTTGAAGTGGACATATTCCATCCACTGAAGTTTTGCCAATGTCCTCGTATCCTATTCTTGTTATGGTGGTCAAGGACTTGATGACTTCTATCACAGATATGTACCAATGCCGTTATGTGGACTTGTCTTTTCAAACCATCAATAGCTGGGAGGAGAAGATTAAAATGGCCGAGAAAAACGAATTTAACGTTGGATGGCTTCGACAAAGATTAGAGACTGTGAAAAAAGGTATGGGTGGAATGCAGAATGTTAAGACTGAACTATTAGAGCATGGGCAGCCTTTACGTGCTGCCAAAGAAAATAAAGATACTCACAGATGTAATGAAAAGGGTAGAGGTTCAGATGGAAAAGGTAGAGGTTGAGCTGGTTGAGGGCGAAAGCAAAAATGCGAGAGAGAACACACGTGGATTACTCTCTGAATCAGATATGGAAATGTATCTAGAAATAGGCGAGAATTTAGTGCTTGATGGATTGTTTTAGAAAGTAAAACATTAATAGGATGATGTTCTTCATAAGTATCTGTAATGTCAAGATTTCTGAAGTAAACTATATTTTCCTTCATTTTTGTAGCACATATCACAAAAGAAAATAAAAGTATTTGCAGTTTCAAAATGCACCTAAGAATGAGTCCCATCGTATAATCAACTTATGTACGTATTAGGAAATAGGGCTATATTTCCTATTAGTACGCCAAAGCAGTAACTTATTGTTGGATTATAATCCAACTTCTGTACGCGAGTTGCAAATAAATTTCGTACAATGTTGAACATTTTAATGTTGCAACTTGCAGGACATGCCACCAAATCATCTAACGGAACGAACACCAACAAGTTTTGTATCCAAAAGTTCCTAACGGGAAAACCTTTTGGTAGGTCCTTTCACTGTGTAAGTGGATATATGTCAGTTTGATGATTTTGCCCGAAATGGCAGAATTTGTTACACACTCGTTTTTTGATTGCTGAACTCTTGTAGAGTGTGCCGATGAATGCAATTATAAGACCCATCCCTCTCTCGGTCTCTCTCTCTCTACCTCTAGAATACGGACCATCATGGACATGGTGATAATAACTACATTAGACTTGGTACGTAGCTAGATGGAAATCCATACAGCAAAGAGATGAACTTCATAATTTGTTCTCTTCCTTGAAGTGTTTTGAATTAATTGCAGGTACAGCAAAGACAAGAATCATTCCAATTGGTGACTGTCAAGATTTACAAGCTTGGGCAGTGGAGCTAGGATGTATTACTGATAAGCTTCCTTTCATTTATTTGGGTATATGCCTCTAGGGGCTAAAGCAAATTCCAAAGCTATCTGGGATCCAGTAATCAAAAAATTTGATGTCAGGTTTCTCATTTGAGCAAAATATCGCCAAAGGGAGGTAAACTCACAATGTTGAAAACTATTCTCTCTTCTCTTCCTCTCTACTCTTCCTCTCTTTTTAAAGCTCCAATTTCAGTTATAAATCATCTTGAAAAGAAAATGAGAGACTTCTTATGGGTAGTTCAAAAACTTCTCATTTGGTTAACTGGAGTTTGGTGCTTGCTGACAAGAGTAGAGGAGGATTAGGTGTTTTTAAATCTCAAACAAATGAACATTGCATTACTTATGAAGTGGGTCCGGGAGATTTGGTGCGAGAAAGAGCAACTACGGTGCAAGATTATAACTAAAAACATGGTGCTATGTCTTCTCATTGGTTACCTGGTAGAGTAACTAATTCGTGTGGGATTTCTTGCTAGAAAACTATTGAAACAAGTCAGTGATTAATGCTCATGTTTCTATTAACATTCACTCAGGTTTCAGGGTCTCTTTCTGGTTTGATAAATGGAATGGTGATGAGTCTTTAAATAATTCTTTCCTGAATCGTTAGATTAACAAAAGACAAATATGGCTCGGTTAGCTTCCTCAAATTTCTAATGGGAATTGGGCTTTTGATTTTAAAAGAAGATTGCCGGAAGATGAAGTAGATCGGTTTGCTACCTTCTCGCTTAGGTCGGGTCTTCCTCCAACACCGAGTAACTTCTCTAGGATACAAGAAGATGGATTTTAGGAAACAACAGTGTTCTCGGTAAAGTCGCTCTATTCTCAGTTAATTAAGTCAGATGGAGTGGATGATTTTCCTTATAAATTTGTTTGGAACAGTAAAATCCCACCAAAAGTTTGCTTCTTAGTTTGGTGTGCCGTGCACGGCAAGCTCAATGTTAGGATATATATTTAAAAACATTGTTTTGTAATATTATACAAAACTTAGAGAGATAGTGTGGTGGTATTATTTTACGCTCCCACACTATAGACTTGGGTTCAAGTCTCACCCCATGCATTTGAATAGGTATATTTATATATTTATATATAATTAATAAAATCCCAGGAAGCGGGGTCTTGGGAGGTCTGCTGATTTCAAAATGTTTCTTTTTGCGAGTTTAACCTCTCGATTTCAAAAAATGTTTTTTGTCAACTTAATATTCTTAATTAATTTCATTAATTTAGGCAATTATATTTTGCCCGTTTTCTAACTGTTACGGAAGGTTAATTGAGTGCATTTACTCAAAATTTATTTTCATTAAAGTTGATTGATTCTCTTGAGTTTTATAAGACTGGTTTTTTACAGAGGATGAAAAAAACAGATTGTTTTTATATCTATTGAGTTCTGAGCAAGATAAGAAAGAAAGAGTTATAGTTGGTTCGATTTCTAAAAGTGCAGAGAAATCGAACAAGAGAGTGAATCAGTTGTTTTATCCCATAGGTGTTCGACAATTTTTTGATTGCTAGCACAATCAAGAGGCAGAGTCGCGAAATACCTTAAAGATAGCGACCTAGTTCGCGACTCAGCTGTTTGAGATCCGATTTCATTATTTCTTCATTGTTTCTAACACTCAACACTAAAGACATGCTTGTGCATAAAGGAATGGATCTAGATAATGTCTGCATAATGTGTGGAAACTCTGTAGAATCTGCAAATCATCTTTTCTCCATTGCAAGGTGGCTTACAATCTGTGGTTTAAATTGATTCCTTAGGTTGGAGAGTGAAACACCACATTCCCATATGATATAGCTCATGCTTGGCAACATGTTTACAAACCTTCAAATTAAATCTCTTGGAACATGATTCCTAAGAACAATAGTTTGGGTTCTTTAGGCGGAAAGAAATGCGCGCACTTGAAGAGAAGCACTTGTTTAAAAACTGATTTGGATTTAATCATTGAAGCCAAATCTTTGTAACTCGCCCTGGCTTGACTTTTGGACATCATAATATATGTCGTAGGTGACAATTGGGATGCGAATTTTTCTAAGTAATGGGGTTTTCTTGTTTTCCTTTGCTACTCCTTGTAGCTTGTACTTTCTTCTCCTTTTAATAATATCTCTCACTTCTTATCAAAAAAGATGGAAATCCATACAATTAAAAAAACTCTTCTTACTAAAAGGTTCATACCGTCAGCAACTCATCTACGAATCGACCTTTACACACATTGCCCATCGAATAGAGTATGCTAAATGGATACGAATGAAAAACATCTTTTCCACAGCCCATGCAACCTTGAATAAACTTGGTAGGTCCATTTCACAGTGTACGAAGCTAGGATTTATTATTTGGGGGGACAAATATATATATATGTATAGTAGTTTCAGCGAAACTGGCAGGAGTATAGTCACTCACCTGGGAAGGATCGTAGGTAGACCAAGTGGTAGGAGCACATTCTCCTCGGCTACGCTTCTCCCACTCGGACAGGATACGGAAGGTGTTCTTGCTAGTTCCACCGAGCCAAGACGCGGCACGGACGAATCTTAGAAAGGGCCTCGTGCCCGGAACGGGCGGCTAGGATCATATAGAGGGAAACGCAGTCGAACTCTAGGCGGCCCCTGGTGACGATGGTCGCCTCGGCCGAATGAGGGAATCTCAAAACATCATCTTTCTTTAGAACACCCTTCTGGCCTGACAAGAGCCTGACGTCATATCCATGGAGATTGAACTCATCCTTCAACTGTTGAACGTATTGCTCATCCGACAAGTCTTTAGCAGCCCTCTTGTCAGGCCTACAAGAAAACGAAGAAGGATTATCGGGGAAGATAGAATCCAGAGCACGGTAATCATCCTTGAAGGACTCTCTACAACAAACAGGAATCAAGTGATACGCCGTCTTCATCGGAAACACATAACTTACACACCTTCTTTCCGACATCGAAGGAGTTGAAGACGCCATGAAAACTAGTAGGAGAAGTGACGGGGGGCGAAATACAGGCGGAACCTAAGTTGCGGCGGTAGCGAGACAGAGAGACGCCGGATAATAGAGAAGGGAGGAAGGAAACCAGTGAGAAGATAGTTAATGGCCGGGGAGAAGGCAAAAGAGAAGGGAGAGAAGGGAAGACGAAGTTAGCAAAGGAAAGTGTAAAAGAAAATAAGGTTCGGGGACGGGCTTATAAACCTCACCTCGATAACCGACGAGGAAGGTGGAGAACCGATTCTGACAAGCCAAGAAAAGTGGGGGAACAAGATGGCGCGAAACCCGCATGACCGAAGACGTGGGAAGATTTTAGGCGTTTCTTCCCCGTGTCAACTACACGAGTGGAAGAAGGGGCATAAATGTAGGTGTGAATAATCCGCGAGGACAAAAGTGAGCCATCCCGGTCGAGGGCGCAGAAGAAAGCGAAATCACCCCGAAAGCACCGAATCACCCCACCGGATCTGGGCACGAGAAAGAGGAATAAAGACAGTCGAGAGATCGAGGCAAAAGGGGAGAAAAAGTTCTCGATGTGACGATCCTCGGGTTCGAGGACATTTAATGCTCACGACAAAGTAGGTAAAGAGATAAGGAAGACTCGGTCAAACTAAAACTCGGCCGGGAA
Organism: Papaver armeniacum; assembly: GCA_023531295.1. Classification (NCBI taxonomy): domain Eukaryota; kingdom Viridiplantae; phylum Streptophyta; class Magnoliopsida; order Ranunculales; family Papaveraceae; genus Papaver; species Papaver armeniacum. The sequence goes on along the minus strand of JAJJWW010007745.1, from coordinate 91,075 downwards.
CTTAAAAGGCGACATCGATCAACATCACCTAACGAGCAACATCGGATGAAGCTACCACTCGGCCAGATGCTTCAACTCGGGCAGAAGGGAAGATCGGATGAAGCATCGGGTAGACACCCGAAGGGGAGCATCAAGAAGATGTATTAGGCCCAACACCAGTAATGTCGTTGTATCACCATTTCATGGCTATAAATATGAATCATGTATAGGGCTAGAGGAGGGTAAGGAGAGAGGATACCAAGAGCTAGAGAGAAACACGTAACTTGTAATCGTGAAAAGAGTAATAAGATCATCCCTTCACCCCGTGGACGTAGGTAATCTTGCCGAACCACGTATATCTTGTGTCCTCCTACTTCTCTTCTTTGTTTGATTTCTTTATGCATGTTTTGAGATCCTTTGGATGTAGTGGTAGGATTTTCTACACCTACAAATTATTTTCGATATATATATACGATGAAAACATAAACTACAAAGCCCGCAATGTGACCAATATTGATGGGGTTTTTTACACCTTAGCTTTTTGGTCTGGATTTTACCTTAAATATTGGATCCATACTTTATGGTGATTTTAACAGTCAATAGTGATTTCTACTTTACAGCGCTACATAGCTTGGCCATTAGTGCTGTCGTCGTTGTATATACCGAACAGCTTATTACTCAAATTAGCTACATATTCCTCGCTGAGGACGACATAGATTCAATCTCTACATAAAGCTACATGAACTACATTTCTAGTTAATTATTTAAGTCATAATTTTGGCTAATATCCATGATATGCGAGTACAAGCAGGGATTCCAAAGGATTTGTAGTTGCAGTTTGCGAAATTCGTAGCCAGAGGAAGATTTAAGATTTGCTAGTTGAGTTACTTTTGTCAAAGACGACAACACAGCTCAGGTTCATGACTACGACTAAATACAAGGTGGAAAGCATGCCGTATCCAAAGTCATCACATAGAAAGAGCCTTATGTAAAGACAGTCTTATAGGAGATCATCCTGATGTGATGTGTAAACTACATTTAAAGCATTAGCACTTCCAGTATTCCCCCACTGTGAGTCCTTTCCATTTTAATCGCACTATTTATTTCGCATATTGCACCTAGCAAAATGTGTACAGTTAACATTTGTGCGACCAACAAGGTGACAAGCAGGTGACAAGCCTTGGACACTCTCAGTTATTACAAAAAATTATCACCACATTATATGCCCTTGTTCTTGCAGAATGTGGCTTAAATTTCAGGGGAAAGATGGAATATTTCTTGTCTCTAGTTCTCTGGTTATCTCTCAACAACATCTTCTGCAACATTTCTATATTTTGTGATTGGGATACTAACATTTTTTGTGGAATGTAAAAAGCAAACCAGTTAGCTCCAATCTAAAGGATATTGATTTCAACACGAAAGGAAACGTATATTGCACAAGAACAGCAGCGACGGTTCGAGTCCTGCGCGAGTTCTGGCAAAGATGGTTAAAGCATTTCTACACGAGCTGAGAACAAGAGCGACCGTCCGAGTCCTACTCGAGTTCCAAGAATGAGAATTAGTCTTCCCACACATATTAAGAGTAAAGAGCGACCCTAGTCCTACTCGAGCTCTTATAATTCTCGTGCGAATCTTGAATAGATGGGATTGGCCCCCTGCGCGAATTCAAGGTAGCGAAACTCAATTTCAATTCATGCGCGAGCGAAATGCAAGAAGGAGATGCACCCTTTATGCGAGCATTTAGCAAACATGACACTTGCTGGGGGAGAGTTACGTATCGGTCCAACTACGACGATTGTCACTTGGGGGCGAGCTACGTAGCACCTTGGCGCAAACAACAATTTTTGGGGGTTCGCATGTGTTTATGGGTAAAAATCGTTTCTACCGTTTTCGGTAAATTCGGTAGGTGAGTGAGAAACTGGTTCAAACCCTAAACAAATGTGTTGCACGTGAGCACTTTATAGATTCGAGAGATCAATTCCACAAGTCGGCCTAAACCAAGAAATGGCCGTTCCGGACACTGCTTCGGTCACAAAGTGGAGGAGAAGGGGTTGATTTGGGGAGGGAAGCAAAGAAAGGTGTTGAGACCAGAATAATTACGGGAGAGTAGTATCTCGACTTGTATCAAAGTAAAAGCTTGGGAAGCTTGCAGAGATGAAAGCTTTTGGGAGAGCTTGTAAAGTTGCCTTTCTCGAGAGTGTAGTATTTTCTCTCGACCAGACTTGTTCTCTCAGTGGAAATAGGTAAGACCTATTTATACAAGTCGAGATTGAAACGCACTGGCCTCATGAAGGAAGAGAGTAAAGGGTGAAATAATGTGAGTAGGTGGTAACCAGCATGGTGTTAATGGGTGAAAACATTTTCACCATTATTTCCTCATTTATTTGACCGCTTTATTCCTTTTCACGCTTTCTTAATGTGAGCGTAGTGTACGCTGCAAGTCAGGACTGGCCAAACCAAAACTCGGAAAGCATCCCCGATTTGTGTTGATATCTAGGAGTGTTGGTTGCACTTAGTGCAAGTGGCGCTTCTAGTGGCGCGTGTGGCATGTGCGGAATGCCCTTGTTGCGGGTTGTACCTCGAGCGCAAGTGGCAATGCCAGAGCTGCTAGTGGCGTGCGTGGCATGTGCCAATGGCATGTGCGGAATGCCTTGTGGTAGGTTGTACGTTGAGTGCAAGTGGCAATGCTAGAGTGCTAGTGGCGTGCGTGGCATGTGCGGAATGCCTTGGTGGTAGGTTGCATGGTTTTGAGTTAGGCTACCAGCGTGTATTTAAGGGCACGGCTAGGTGATGAAGGCTACCAACGAGCGTGTTGGCATGTGCCAATAACATGCGTGGCACGTTAGGGGCGTGGCGTGGTAGGAAAAGCTACCAATGAGCATGTTGGCATGTGCCAATGGCATGCGTGGCCGTTAGGGCCGTGGCTTTGGCGGGAAAGTTACAGCGAGCATGTTGGCATGTGCCAATGGCATGCGTAATTCTAGGCCGTGGCCTTGGTAGGAAAAGCTACCAAGCATGTTGGCATGTGCCAATGGCATAGCGGCTTGGAAATATGGCTTGTGGTACGTGTTAGGATGTGCCAATGGCATGCGGCCATGTTGACCTAGTTTCACGTTTTGCAAGACTAGGGCGCTATATTTGGCATGTGCCAATGGCATAGCGGGCTTAGTTTGGCATGATTGCCAATGAGTGGAAGATATGTAGTTTGGTTTTGGCGTGGCCATTTTGCCATGGTGCGCTTGATGTGTGGCTTGGTTTTGGCGTTGTTGCCATGGGCGTTATGTGCGGCCTTGGTTTAGCATTATTGCCATGGTGCGTGATGTGCGCTTGGTTGCAGCATTGTTTCCATGAGTACGTGATGTGGGGGCTTGGCTTGGCATTGTTGCCATGGATCTTGATGTGCGGCTTGGTTTGGCATTGTTTCCATGGTGCGCAGTGTGCGGCTTGGTTTGGCATTGTTGCCATGGTGCTGAAGTGTGCGGCTTGTTTGGCATTGTTGCCATGGTGCGCAGTGTGCGGCTTGGTTTGGCATTGTTGCCATGGTGCGCGGTGTGGCTTGGTTTAGCATTGTTGCCATGGTGCGCGGTGTCTTGACTTGGTTTGGCATTATTGCCATGGTGCGCAGTGTGCGGCTTGGTTTGGCATTGTTGCCATGGTGCCCAAGTGTGCGGCTTGGTTTGGCATTGTTGCCATGGTGCGCAGTGTGCGGCTTGGTTTTAAAAGGGTTCTCCGTGTCGAAAACCTAACTGCATTTCAAAAATACCCCTATTAATTATTTACACCGAAGTTAAATGCTCTTAGTTAATGTGTGCGGGTAACACTAGGTCATGGGGTTTTACGATTTTACCCCTTGTTTAAAAACCACCATCAACATTAAGTCCCCCGCTAGCTCGGAGCAGGGCTTTGTTGCGAGGTAAGCATAAGATGGTGACAAACTATCAACAAGAAACCAGTAAAGAGAATTGAGGAGGCTTGTCGACCTTTTATAAATAGGATTTGGAATCCTTGCCTGCTGGTAGTTTTGCAAAAATCGGGAGGTCAGTACAATTGGTGGGGCCGGTGCAGCTTTGGGCGACGTTGAGGTTGGACGGTTAGGGAACCAGCGTGCTAGCTGGTGGGACAGCGCAAAAGGTAGGAAGTCAGGCGTGCTTGTCAAGGGACTTGGGGCGGTCATTGGGAAGTTGGCGTGAGTTGGGAACGAGCATGCTAGCAGGTGGGGCCGTAAGGTAGGGAAGTCAGGCGTGCGTGGCGTGACTTGGGCATCATTGGGAAGTCGGTACAATTGGTGGGGCCGGCGCAAGGTGTGGAAGTTGTGCGTGCTTGCAGGCGTGACTTGATGGGATCGGTGCAACTTGGGCGGTATTGGGAAGTTGGGCGTCCTCGTGAGCCCGCACGATTTTTGGTAAAGGGAAATCCTTCCCTATTTCAGAATCTTCACGCCCATATATATAAAATCCCTTTCTCTTATCTTGCACCTATTCCTTTCATCCTTTCCTACTAGCGGCGTAGTCACAAAGAAAAACCCGGCTTCGGGTATGTCTTCTCTTGTTTCCCTTTTCACGTAGGTGCAAAACCCTAAGAGTAAGCGTTTTCTTTATAATCCTTGCAATGATATTGCGCATATAATTTCTTGGCGTGCCTCTTGTAGAAAATATTGTATGTATGCACCCAAGGGAAATACTGCATATATTATTCGAACCCATAGGAAAATGCTCCATATATAATTTTGAACCCGAAGAAGGATACTGCAGACGCACTTGAACCCGTATAGAATCACAAGTATAATTTTGAACCACCAAGAAAATACTCTGCGTGTGCGTTTGAGACCAGAGAAGAATACCGGTGGAGGCATGAATCCCGAAGAAGAATATTGTATATGCGCTTCACATGACTTCGAACCCGTAGAAAATATTGCATGTATGAATTTCGGTCTTGAAAGAAATACTGCGCGTGCAGTTTTGAACCCGTAGAAAAATGCTTCATATATAATTTTGAACCCGAAGAATGAAACTGCAGACGCACTTGAGCCCGTATAAAATACTGCGTATATAATTTTGAACCCTGAAGAAAATACTGCGTGTGTATTTTTGAACCCGTAGAGAATGCTCCATATATAATTTTGAACCCGAAGATGTAGAAAATATTGTATGCACCCAAGGGAAATACTGCGTATATTATTCGAACCCGTAGGAAAGTGCTCCATATATAATTTTGAACCCGAAGATGTAGAAAATATTGTATGCACCCAAGGAAAATACTGCATATATTATTCGAACCCGTAGGAAAGTGCTCCATATATAATTTTGAACCCGAAGAAGGATACTGCAGACGCACTTGAGCCCGTATAGAATACTGTGCATATAGTTTTGAACCCTGAACAAAATTTTGCCTCATCGAAGGATGTCCATAATTTCAAACCAAACACGGATGATGAATTCTTCGCCAAAAAAACTTGTCTCTGCTGGAAAAAATCACCCAGGTTTCGTGCCGATTTTGTTAACCGGTGGTGAAGATGAAAAGAAGACATCGTTCGGTTCACTTGAAGAACACCATACGGATTCTGGATTCATAAAGGGTATATTCCTCTTCCAACACCATTTCAGGATGTGTCAAAGCCCATTGCGTTCTTTTGATAGATGGGTTGAGTTCATGGTGAGTAAGGAGCATATAAATACCAACTTGACTCGAACAAGAGATTATTGATGTTTGTCGAGCTTGATAAATCTCCAGATTAGGAAGGATATCCCGGGGGCTTGGTTGCTTTCATCTCCGGTGGTGTTGAGACACCCATACAATCATATGTAGATGGGGTGAGATAACTTTCTCCTTGGAGAGTGTGGCTCTCTTGCTGAATCTTACGGTAACTGGGAATCTTAAAATCCAATTATATGAAAGTGAGGTGAAGATGCGGGATGACACTGCCGCTAAGTTGGGAGATTACGCTCAAAAGACTCGGCTGCGAGAAGTCGAAGAGTTAAATAGGAAAGAGGATGAAAAGGTGCTTTTATAGGTGGTGGATGTCTCAATGGTTTTAGGACAAGCTGGAACCTGAACAGAAAGCGATGATCTTCATGTTGCATCATTTTGGCTTTCTCTCGTTGTCTAGAGACATTTTCGATGAAGGTTACGGCAAGGGAAATAAGACCAGAGTTGCTAGTTATTGCTCAGGAAGTCGGCAAAAGGTGAAGTTCTTCCCATTGGCAAGCTATTCCTCGGTTCCCTGTATGTGCATCTGATCACCTGAAGGCGAACATGCGAGTTTCAATGGTTTCATGAAAGTGAATTCATATGTGCACGTTGTTTTCTCGCAAGTCGGCTATGGGAGCACTTTGAGAAGTATGCTCCCAAACCGATGCCTTCGATTCCCGCGAGTTGGGGCGGCTCTCGAATTCTTCTGATGGGTGAACAGGCGTCCAAGAGTTGGCGTGAGCTTGGTTAGTCTTCTTGATAACTCAGATGAAATCAATTTTCGCCCATGGGAGCCGGTCCATAGGTCAAGACTCAAATTGACACCTTTGCTTCTGCTCAGCTCATGTCTTTGTCTTGATGGCGATTTGAGCGTTGGTGAAAACTTGTTCATTCAAGCGCTTGCCCGGTTATATGCCATCTTTCTTCATGGGGTCTTTCCCGATAGTGCTTACAATATTGACCGTCTTTGCTCGTCACATGGGTTTCGATCAAGGGGTACCTCTTGCTAACAAATGTGCTTCCTAAGGATTCATTGCGTACGCCCTCAATGCCAAGTGCCCTCGAGCTGGTATCCATTTCCCACTTCCCTTCTTACAAATGGGAAGAGTAACTTCGACGACCTTTGGATATAATGAGTTCTGGTGCGACGAGTTTATTATGATCCAAGCTTTTGTGAATAACGGGTGGAGAACGCTCGTTGTAAACCTTCCCAGTTTGAAGAAGTATCCAATGTTGAGAGATCTCAGCGAGGTTGCCTAGCAACTCGGAAAGTCCCAGGCTAAGGAACGGAGAACAAAGAATCGTCTTGGCGGGTTCCGGACGGTTTCAAAGATCCTCCACAGCTCTCGTGTCTTCCCATTCTTCCATAACTAAAATGTGTCGCTTCTTCATTGGTTTTGCCTCAAACGCGTGAATTTCTGCTGAAAACATGTGTCTTGTTTCTTCCAGGGCTTCGGTAGTGTTAATGCTTTCGCTGCCCTTGCATGTTGCCAGGAGACGGCAATTTCTTCAAAGAATTGCAGCAGCACTGAGCCTTCTCATAGCGGTGATGAGTCAGAGAAAGAAGAAAGTTCGACGAGTGAGAGTGATTCCTCCTGCAGACCGGGTTCTTTTCGGTAAGTGGTTCGGTGAGTTTCGCGCTTCTTTTCTCTCTTCTTCTGTTTCTTCTTTTTGAAAAATGTCTAACTCGAGTTCGCAGAGGAATCCGATTCGAGGATGATCTGGGGTAGAGGCACACGAAAACTTGCCTTTGGTGACCCTGTCACAAAGTGAGTTGGAGATGGGCGTTAGCCGATTGCCGGCACGGATGTGGCTCAAACGGCGGATGATTCTGCATGGTTGTTGCTGAGACATGGAGGAAGACCCTTTGCGAGTCGTGAGGCCAAAGCGGGCGCCATTTTGATCCTCCGTACTTGGTTCTTATCCAGGTCATGTCTTTGATTGGCGGCTTGGGCCATGTGCTTGCGGCTAAGCACGAGGCGTTGTACCGGGAATCTGGGAGAAATACGGACATATGGCACAACCAAGAAAGTCACTAGTCGATTTGCATGGTTAAGCGTGTGGAAGAGGCTTTATCTTCCATCGAGGATGGCGTGAGGTGACCGGTCACACCGTTTACGAAGACGTTATTGCCGATCGGGAGCACCATCGCGACGTGTGCGTAGAAAAAGGAGTTCAACACTTCGTGGTTTGTCAAGGCCTAAGCTGAGATCCAAAAGTTGAAAGATGCGACAGAAAGCCTTTCCGCCGAGGAGATTGCACTACGAAGGGGAACTCGAAGAACTTTCCAAGATGTTGACTATGAAGGGAGCGCTCTTGAAGATGCAAAGATGACTTTCTCAAGAAGAGCAAGACTTTTGTTGGATAATTTTCCTTGAACGTTTCTCTGCTAAACTTTCATTTAGGTTCTCTTTTTTAAAGACATATTGGATGTCCTGGTTCAAAGCTTGACCACATAGGCGGCTGGTAGCTTTTGAGGATATTGGATTATTTCGGGATGAATGGTTTTGATAATATGACTCTGATTATGTTTTTTTGGAAAGGAATATTGCTTTATGAAAGTGTGTGCTAGAAATAGGCACAATACTCGGTAGTATAATGGTTTTACTAAAAACCTAAAACAAATCGTATATCTTTGCGTAGTCTAATTTACTCACTTCATAGGTTTTTCGAACACGCCCTCTTCATGTAAAAAGGCTGGTTTTCCGGGTAGCATCTCCGATTAGTCCCCAATTGCTGGTAGCGTATTCAGCGAGTCCCCAGTTTTTCTGTATAGTTTTAACAACCGATAACCGGTTATCGGTAGTTGAGTCGACGAGTCGCCTTCCCTACCATCTTGATATCGGGTCGAAGAACGAGATCGACAAATCGACATTGTAGCCGATAGATCAATCCTCCCACTGTGGTCGCCAATTGTTTATGGGTAAAATCGTTTCTCCTGATTTGAGTAAATCTCGTGGGGTGAGTGAGAACTGGTTCAAACCCTAAACAAATGTGCCGCACGTGAGCACTTTATAGATTCGAGAGATCAATTCGCACAAGTCCGCCTAAACCAAGAAATGGCGTTCCGGACTTGCTTCGGTCACAAAGTGGAGGAGAAGGGTTGATTTGGGGAGGAAGCTTACAAAGAGATGAAAGCTTTTGGGAGAGCTTGCAAAGTTGCCTTTAAGAGTGTAGTATTTTCTCTCGACCGAGACTTGTTCTACGGTGGAAATAGGTAAGACCTATTTATACAAGTCGAGATTGAAACGTACCACAGGCCTCATGAAGGAAGAGAGTAAAGGGTGAAATAATGGGAGTAGGTGGTAACCGCATGGTGTTAATGGGTGAAAACGTTTTCACCATTATTTCCTCATTTATTTGACGCTTTATTCCTTTTCACGCTTTCTTAATGTGAGCGTAGTGATGCTGCAAAACAGACCGCCAAACCAAAACCCGGGAAAGCATCCCCCGTTTGTGTTGATATCTCGAGTGTTGGTTGCACCTTAAGTGCAAGTGGCGCTGCTAGTGGCGCGTGTGGCATGTGCCATTGGCATGTGCTAATGCCCTTGTTAACGGGTTGTACCTCGAGCGCAAGTGGCAATGCCAGAGCTGCTAGTGGAGTGCGTGGCATGTGCCAATGGCATGTGCGGAATTCCTTGGTGGTAGGTTGTACGTTGAGTGCAAGTGGCAATGCTAGAGATGCTAGTGGCGTGCGTGGCATGTGCCAATGGCATGTGCGAATGCCTTGGTGGTAGGTTGCATGGTTTGCGAGTTAGGCTACAGGCGTGCATTTAAGGGCACACGGCTAGGTGATGAAGGCTACCAACAGCGTGTTAGCATATGCCAATAACATGCGTGACCGTTAGGGCCGTGGCCTTAAGTAGGAAAAGCTACCAGCGAGCATGTTGGCATGTGCCAATGGCATGCGTGGCCGTTAGGGCCGTGGCTTTGGTAGGAAAAGTTACCAGCGAGCATGTTGGCATGTGCCAATGGCATGCGTGGCCTCTAGGGCCGTGGCCTTGGTAGGAAAAGCTACCAGCGAGCATGTTGGCATGTGCCAATGGCATAGCGGCTTGGAAATATGGCTTGTGGTACGTGTTGGGATGTGCCAATGGCACGTACGGCCATGTTGACCTAGTTGCACGTTTTGCAAGACTAGGCGCTATATTTGGCATGTGCCAATGGCATAGCGGCTTAGTTTGGCATGGTTGCCAATGAGTGCGATATGTAGTTTGGTTTTGGCGTCCGCTGCCATGGTGCGCGGTGTGCGGCTTGGTTTTGGCGTTGTTGCCATGGTGCGCGGTGTGCGGCTTGGTTTGGCATTGTTTCCATGGTGCGCGGTGTGCGGCTTGGTTTGGCATTGTTGCCATGGTGCGCAGTGTGCGGCTTGGTTTGGCATTGTTGCCATGGTGCGTCAGCCGGCTTGGTTTGGCATTGTTGCCATGGTGCGCATGTGCGCTTGGTTTGGCATTGTTGCCATGGTGCGAGTGTGCGGCTTGGTTTGGCATTGTTTCCATGGTGCGCAGTGTGCGGCTTGGTTTGGAATTAGGGTTCCGTGGTCGAAAACCTAATGCGGTATTTTGAAAAAATACCCCTATTAATTATTTACACCTGAGTTAAATGCTCTTAGTTAATGTGTTGCGGGTAACACTAGGTCACGGGGTTTTACGATTTTACCCCTTGTTTAAAAACCACCATCAACAACATGACACTCCGAACAACATGCTCGGGGCGAAGTTCGCGTGACACCCGAGTTTAATTCAAATTCATCAGCCCATTGTTTAGGTTCGATAAACAAGTGGGAAGTCAAGATGGATCGAATTCAAAGTTCATTCTATTGCGGTTTGAGAGATTCTCCAGCAAAAGTAAAATAAAGGTCATCATGGAATTTTTGGTCATATCTACTTATATAGGCGTAACGGAGCTTTTGAAGCGTCATACTCGTTCTTGAGTTGCAAATATTTGATGTGCCTCTTTTATTGTTCAACTGGTTTTGAGGAACACCTGGGTTTTGACCGAGAGATGAATCACTCACATTTCTATAAAGTCAAGTACTTTCTTCATCGATGATGGATGTTGTATTCTTACGTCTCTACGAAGTATATCTAAATCTGATTCGTTCATGAAGTTCTACATGCAAGATCATTGGTTTTTCGTGGTATAAGAGACTCACTTTACAAGTGGGTATTTATAATTTTCCTTGAAGCAAGCCCCGGAGGCAGCCAATGAACACTACACTTATTATAAGATGCAACCGAACTAAACATCTATGCAACATGGTGATTAATTGTTGCATCGAGCAAAAGTACCGTGTCTGGCAAAAAAATAAAAAAATAAATTATCATTCTACAGGGAGCATCAACAACACATAAACAAACAAGTTTACTAGCACATAAGAGTACTCCAGTTTCTTAGTATTTGTATATGCCAGTGAGGGCGACTACAATATAACTAAGACAAAGATCGAGGAGTTTTCTTTTAAACTCGTACTTCAATATATGGATTTCATTTCCACATGAAGACGAGCAGCCAGTCTAGTTCAACAAACAGGTCATTTGAGAAGTTTCTAATATCAAGATCGTTGGTTTTTATCACACTGCCTCAAGCACCAACAACTTAAAAGGATGAGAAACTACTAGCATAAACAAGTTCTTACATTCGAATTAACTGGTATATGCTAGTGGGGGCGACTATAATACTACATATAACTTGTTTTTAGCATACCAAGATTAAAGCAAATCGTCCAAACAGTACAACAATTTTTCGTCATCAGCTCGCTTATCTCAATTCTCCTCAAATTTATGGTTTCTCATAACAACTAGGGAAGTAGTTATGTAGAAAAATAAAGACATTCAAACTGTTACGAGGAAAGCTACCAGTTTCGTCATATTAGAATGTTCTTATACAAAAAGTTGGATTGCATCTGTCACTGTCTTCACCATATAACAAAAGAAGCGTGCTTTCCCATGCAACAAAAGTACCGCAAAAACTTAGAAGTTGTGTCCGTGAAGAAGATGTTCGTGGTCTTCAAGAGCAGACTGGTGGCATCTGTTCGAAGTTAAGGGAAAAAAAAAATCTTTCAGCCGAGCAAGTCCTGCCAAAAGAAAGATGGGAACTTGAAATAGCTCCGACAAAATCGGCGTTCAACTGGAGTAGTTTCCTTGTCCTTGTTCCAAATTAATGGTGGAAGGTGAAGCACACACGTAGAAACCTCGTGGACCGAAGTTTCACCACAAAATCTCATTCTAATTAATAACGTTCTCACAGCTACAAAGAAGAAACTGTCGTCCTCCATCAAGAGCCTTTGATCCAATATTCCATTAAACGTTTGGGGCCATGCTATTAATTACAGTGGTAACCTTGCTAGAGTCGTGATTAATCTCATTCAGTACCACGTCATCGACAACTCAGCCAACAAAGGCCACCCACCGGTCGACACATCGAGATTGGATTCCACATCATGGACCCGATCCGATCAAGAACGTCTCGTCAAGAAAGATCCAATCGGCGTCATCTCGATCTGTGCAATTTTCTGCCATGTCAAGATCCAGTTTTCTGCCATGTTAGCTATACTGTCCAGTCAGCGGTTCTCGTCAGCGTATATTGTCTCAGCACGCGTGCTTCGTTAAAATCTTGTTTCATCAATAACTTCTTCGTTTCAAGTCCGAATTGAGTGATTTTTGGCTCGTTAGAATCGTCTTTCGATTCCCTACAACATGGAAACAAGAGTTCCTGTGTTCGAGAAACTTTAATGTGCACTTGGAGCAGCAACATGATCGAGTTCGAGGTTCGTGGAGAACGACATGATCGAGTTCGTTGTTCGTGGATAGCGACGTGATCGAGTTCGAGATGAGAATTGCATAGACCCTTCAATATTTAGCCTTGCATCACTTCGCAAGCACCGAAAGCCTCGCCTTGCACGTGAGCACATAAGTCTTGCTTTTATCGCAAGTATAAAATCTCGTCTTGCGCGAGTATGAAAGACTTGCATCTTGGCAAGCATAAAGTCTCGTCTCAACCACGAGCCCAATGGCCGATATTGGTCCAAAGACTCGTACTCAACACAAGCAACGCCCAGCCTGCCCAAGCGAAGCAAGCGCTAGCCTTGTTACGTTGCGGCAAAAGCCTTGCCCCAGCCGCAAGCACACACTACATTCTAATCAAGACTCGACTAGCTATCGAGCATCACAAGTCCACCACGTGGCAAAAGTCTCACCTAGCACGTGAGCAAATTTTATTGCGGAGTTACCACGGTTAGGGCGTCTTTGTAATGTCTCTACTCACGCTTTGGGGCGATCATGAGTTACGTCATCGACGATCGACGCGAAGGAAAACAAAATTCTTAACCCCAACAAGTTGGAGGTTAAGAGGGGGCGATGTTTGTGCTGTGTATAAAATACACTGGGAGACACGAAATCAATACAAGGAGCCATACAAGGAAAATTAATGTCATGAGCCATGCATGGAGGTTTCATGCAATATTAATTCTAGAGTTACATGGAAGATTAATGCTAAGAGTTATGCATGGCGTGTTAATTACGGGAGTTATGCATGGCGGATTAATGCAGGAGGCATGTAGGGTAGATTAATGCCAGGAGGCATGCAATGCAAGTCAATAGGCATGCAGGGTAGATTAATGCCAGGAGGCATGCAAGGAAAGTCAATAGGCATGGAGGGAGTTATATGCGAATTAATGCATGCAGACACTCGGGAGGTTTCATGCGGAACTAATTACTAGCGGTTTCAGCCATGCAAAGACTAATTACAACAGATTTCGGCCATGCGACGGATTACATGCAGCCACACATGCAGATTAATTCCAGCCGTTTCATATAGAATTAAAGATGGAGGCATGAATGAGCAGTTAATGCAATTTATGTTTATATTGAAATTAAATATTGAATTGTATAAATAGAGGAGGAGCAGAAATCATAGGGGAGGTAGCCAATAGGAGATAAAACATACACTGTAATTCTACATATCAATAAAAACATCACTCCCCAAGGGGATTCATCCGTGGACGTAGGCACATCTTGCCGAACCACGTAAAATCTGCGTATCATTTCTTTATTCTTGTTTCATGTTTTAAACCTTGTTTTCATCAACAACACCAAAATCATCGTGTTTAGTGCTCGGAAATATTTCTGGGTGCAAACAATATGTTTGTGTTATTATTATGTATATAGGATAGATATCTTAAAGAAATTTGGGATTCTTTTTTTTTTTCTCAGAAGCATTATTTCTAGAGTTAGACCATTTTGTGCTTCGGACTTTAGTCAAAATCATTGACTACATGCTTCCCATAAGAAAATTATTTTCATTCGAAACGCTTCATAAGTTGGAGGCGGAGAGTTTCTGAAAAATTTGAAGAACCATGCCTCTAATCTTTTCAGTGCAAGAACATTAATTAGTAAATATAATATATATATATATATATATATATATATATACTAGGTATCACCGAGGCCTTACGGCCCCGGCTCAACCTCTGTTTAGTGTCATGTATCATATAATCTTCGGTATCCAACACAGAGTTTATAGCTTGGCATTTTCTTTGAGAATATTTTAAAGTATCATTAATATGCTTCTGTAATTATCCTGGTTTATGTTATCTGGATATCACAGTTGGTGATTACCTAAAATAAATAAATTCCTTGATTTCTATTTTATTCGTTGATTCCAGGATAATAAAGTTGTGATCATTGATTATACGTTTATCTGTGAAAAATGCCTTTTGACATGGCCAAAAATCTGGTGAACCACAAGATAATGTGACCAATATAAACCTGGAGTTATAGCATACCTTTCCATGAATGTTAATTGACTAAGATAACAAAAGAATTTATATCCATTTAAAGCTACTCTCAAACGTGAATGAGTACGTCTTTGACCCGTCCATAAATTTCAAGCTTCTGCTGGGAAATATTCTTGCATAGTTGTATTCTTTCCCGAGTTCGAGATATTTTCCAATGCCCGGTTATGTATATCCGATCTAGACGTTGTCCTAATTGTCATAGCTTGTGTTTTTGTTTTGAATTTAACTTTTCCATAATTTTATGATTGTTATTATATATTTGTAAAGTGTCTTATCAGACCTACCCCAGGCAAAAAAGACCTATGCATATGTTGATTGTTTACCACCGCTTCCGAAACTCGATCTCCTAAATATTCAATTATCTCCTTGTTAAATTTCTTTGAGTGTTAAATCGCGGTTGTCTTATATTCAGTGAGATTTTCATCCTTTAAATAATCCTCGAGCATCTTATTAGTATCATAAGCATTATCGTGAATGAAATAATCCTTGATAATTATTAATCTCAATATTGTGTGTCTTACATTCTTCATTTTGTTGTTTATTGCTGGATCCTTCGTCAAGTTATGATAATGATATATTCTCCTACTGTTTTTGGTTGTTGGATCTCTAGACCTAAAATAGTCATTTTCTTTATGTTTGTTATTATTTTTCTTTTCCGCACTACTTAGGTTTTTATCTCATAATCAGATGCTTGTGTTATCCATGTATCCCTACTGACATAATACTTAGAGTCTCAGATGCTTATGTTATCCATGAATCGCTAGTGATATAATAAAGTTTATGTTATCTATGTATCACCGTTAATGATTACCTATATTTTCATCTCGTGTCCTTTTTATTCGTTAATTCTATTATAATTAAATTATGACCATGATCATTGATTAAATGTGAATTTCACCTTTGAAAGTTAATGGAACTCAAAGTATAATGTAATTTATGAGGATGATACTGGGCATTTTTATCTAACAAATTAGAACATGTAAACACGGTGTGGAATACATGGAATCTTTTAACCAAAGAGAAATGAACAATTATTTACATGAAACGAACAAATGAACAATTCCAGTATTTTCTTTAATAATTTTTTCTAAAGAGAAAAGTTTTTAAGAATTTAAAACAATAGGTCTAAATTTTATGAAAGCAATCCGGAAAATTTATATCCAAGAGAAGATAGTTTGATCTGAATAAAAATCCAAAATTCTTTGAGACAATAATGAGGTGGATAATACAAAAACAACATAAGATATGTTCTTGGGTTATAGCATACCTTGTCAAGAATATAAATGAAAAAAAAAGAACAAAATATTTAGCTCCATTGAAAAAAGTGAATGGATATGTCTTTTCATTCATGTATGAATTTTAATCTTCTTTCTTTAAGTCAATTCCACTATTCTTGTATACAATAGTTAGTTCTTTTATTTTGTCTATCCTGTTTTGTATTTCCGTTTCACACATTACTTTGAATTAACTTAGCCCAATGTTACGGTTTTGATTTTCACTTAGTATATTTTTTAGTTTTTTTTCTTTAATATTATTTATAATTTTCTAGCTTAACACTCTTGTTTTTTTCATAATCTTCCGTACACTTTTTCATTTCAAGATCATGTTTATGCAATTCCTTTTTAGATTCAAATGATTCAAAATGTTAAGATCATCCCCAAATATTGGTGTTGTTTTGTTACTCGGATCCTGTAAGAAGTTCTCCAGGTTCACAAACAAATTTCAAAAGAATATATACCTCTTGCATTGCATTTCTTTTATTGGACTATTTTTTTAAGCAACCACCTTGATGCTTGTGAGTTTCAAACTCAGCTTTCGTCGGTGTTATCATCCAATAATTTTACCATTGTAATACAGTCATCACCCAATAAATTTACCATTATACTACAGTCACACCTTCATATCTCTTGTATTTCCATTACATGACTAAGGAAGTTTTCCACGTCCTCCAACCGACATTTTGGCCTCGTCTAACTTGGTTGATTTTTTCTTGGCTTTTTCTAGCTTTGTTCAAACCCCGCATTAAAGTCATAAGTCCCGTGATCCGGGACCCATACATAAATCTCGAGAAGAAAATATGGTTCCCTTCCTTCATCGAGTATTAATGTTCCACTCATGTTTTACATACCCGTCTATTGAAAATTATTGTGGACCCTTTCCTTTTAGAGATTTTTCATCTAGACTACAACCAAGACTGGTACATACATTCGAAATATTGTACTCTCGGATACGATACAAAATATTCTTGATACCGAGCTTTTATCCCGCAAAACGTCCCGATAGGAAAATGGACGGAAGAGATCAAAGTTCTCGTATTTGGATTGGTAATGGGCTGATGTAGGTCCCATTTGTATTAGACGCGGAAGATATTGTCGGTTAACTTATCATTTCCACGCCTTTAAAGGGGTTTGCATTTTCCCCCTGAAGGTTGGTTTTTTCTTGGATGACTTTGGTCAATCTCTCGTCAATCCAAGTACATGTCCTCACGGCATGTCCATTTTCTAAGATGATACACATCGATAAGTCAAAGTTTTTTATAATGCTTTGTGTGCCCACATCGTCTTACTCGCATCCGACGGATCAAAAATTTATTTGAACTATCGCATATGTACTTTTAGGAAGCAATTATTTTATACATATAAACAAATGCATACAATCGATAACATATATACGTATAATCACATCTAAGAGCACAAAACCAAGTAACAACTCGGTAGAGAAATTAGGTTTGTATATATGTAAAACCCAAACCATTTGTCGGCCAACCCGCATATGCTCCTAACCAATCAAGTCGTTAGGTTGTCTCGCTTGAACTACCTGGCTTCTTAACTGCGCAATGGATGGCTATTCTTTTGGATCATGGATCTACGAACATGTCAAAGTCCATAAAATATAGTCAATCGGATTCTTTCCAAGATTTTTGGACAATACTTTTATATGAATTCTTTAAATTAACACATACATATATAGTTGTATTAGGAACTCTATAAATGTTGATAAATTATGTCAAGAGCATAAAATCCAATACCTCGATGAAACCACGAAAATATTAACATCTACATTTAAAACTGTAGATTAGTGCACGGTGAGTACTACGTTCGAGGCCACATTTATTTTCTCTAGAGAGCTTCCTCTGGACAAAGTGCTTTCTAGGCTACTCTTCGATTTTAGTCGAAAGGAAAACATAATATTTTAAGGTTATCGGCAAAATTTAGTGCAAACACCACGATACAGAGAGATACCACACAAATTCCATGAGTTTTATACATTTTCACCCTGTATTGTTACTAAATTAAATTCATCCACTCGGCACTTGAGTCGTAAAGAAATTATGTATAATGATTATTTATCACGTCAGATAGGTTATTAGATAATTTGACTAATGAAATAAAGAAGCAATCTACCCATGTTCTAGATAATTGTACATCAAGTTAGCTCATGTGGTTCCTGCACTGCTGTAGTTCTCGACCCTCCCACGATTCTTTATGCCGTTGTGCTTCTTTTTCACGACGTGCTTTTTTGCGAGATGACATCCCTACAAAATCACATTGTCACATAATATTATACCATATGGATATCAATTACATAATTAACAACACATATCCATATTATGAAAAGAGAAAATCATACTCCCTCCGTTCCCAATATATAGGAGGAGAAGTGAGTTTCTCTTTGAATAAGATTTTTTTTTTATTTCATACATATCCATCATCATTCTTGTTTTACCGTTTATACAATGTCCAACATTGGAAACATTAACTTAATTGCAGTGATAACTATCTATTATAAATAAGGGTACTATAAAGAAAACCCCATCCTGGAATTGAAACTCCGCTTATCTTATAGGACTATAAAATTTGAAACTCCATTTTTATAATAGGGACCGAGGGAATACATTATATTAACACAAACTAATGAGACACGTGGATATTAGTGCTCCTCTACTGCAAAACATGCAGTAGAATGCTCTATGGTATCCACCACTCCCAAGATGTCATTATTTGTATTCAATGTTTTCGTTGTCGCATCATTCATTGGTAGCATTCGAGCAAAGCGGTATAGATACCTAAGAAATAAAATGTACAGAAAAAACACATGTACGTAGGTGGATGATTCATGTACATCAAACTTGGTAGAAATGTGGGCTAGAGAGTCCTTTCTTAAGTCCACGGAGTTGGTAGGTTAATCCATATATGAGTACGGTACATGTACTTTTTCCTAAGAATATTATGGATTATGGTTTCAAATCATTATAAGCGGCAAGTTTATTTGTTCGTTATTAGTTCATGTATCCAACTACTCCCTTCATTAATGGACCTACAGCCCCGACCATTAGGGACGGTCTCAATAATCAGTTAGTCGTGTCATATTGTAGTATTTTAGTGACGGTTAATAATAGTGTCGGATCATAGTAGTGGGTGGGGTAATAGATTAGTTACCCTATTATAGTCTTGGAGTCGAACTTATAAATTAGTCAAGGCTTACAACCTTGGTGTCTTGTTGGTCGGGTCAAATTAGCTATGCTTCAAAATTATCTGTGAGAGTTAACCCTATAAGGCGAGGTCGTGATATTTTGTTGGCTGATCAAATTAGTGGGTCTACAACCCGTAGTGGCCCCTTCAATCTTTTTGTAGACCGAGACTCTTTTTGTGATTAGTTGATTTTCGGGGGTGATATGATTATATTAAATTTAATTTAGATTTCGAAATTTAGTTTAGGATAGGTGTCCGTTATATAAATTTAACTTGAATTAAGAAGTTCAATTTCCGTTTTTAAATTAGGCTGAGGAGTTTCGAACCTTTATTGTAACCATCATGCGAACACTTTTAGATGTTGCACACAAATCGAACTCTCGACAAACATTTCGAACCATGGCATCTACAGTTTTATTGTATCCAAGTAATATCCGAACCAAAGGCCTAGTGGATTGAGCCATATGCGATATTAGGCCCGGTCATAATAACAGAGCCATGTGCGATATGTCACAGTATCGTGCCTCGTTAGTCTGTTACGATAACCAATCGCGGCCTACTTCCACAGTATTTAGTTAATCGGCTCCGCCAATAAACATCGATGGTGCATTTAATTTATGTTCCAAGTTAGTCCAATTGATTTTCCAAATCCACTTTCCCATTGTATAAGATACAACACACGTTTTTCTATAGATTTTGTTTCTTTTAATTGACTTTTGGAAATCCATCCATGTGAGTCACTTTTTTAAATTTGGGTGGAGGTGTGTTGATGGCATAGGATGCGATGAGAAGAAAAATTTGACAACATTAAACCAACTGTCTTTGGCATTGCGAAATATTGGTGCTCGTGCGCAGGTTCGATTCTTTGAACAATGCCTATATGTGCTTTCACACAACGGATAAAATTTAAAAAAAAAACATTACCAATTTAAATTTAAACCATACAAAATTCAATCAAACTCCCCAATACCTTCTTAATACCTTGAAACTTTATCTTCATTTCCTGTGGAAAAATCAATACCAAAAACTATACATGAAACTTTTAAGTATGCATCTTATGCTACTTTTGTTGAAAATTCATGGAGGTATACAAATTACATGCATTTTTGTATCGGAATCTTGAGATTTTCCGTAAATAAATGACTGAAAACAACAACCTATAAATAACCTTGCATTATGTATTGCAGGGATATATAATATAATATTGATATACTATGCCATCTGTGGGAGTCGAACCCACAACTACATGGTTGTCTGATAATCATGTGCTCTACCTGTTGAGCTAAGACAGCAGTCTGATTTCATACTTAGTGGTAAATACCCCTAAGCCATCATGAATACATTTCATGCCGCAGCTGATATATTTTTTATCAAAAGAGGAGTTCCGTAGCGCAGCTCGGCTATTTTGGTTAAGGTGTAAACATTTGTGGTAGTTTTTTCCTGAGATCTATCAAAGCAAGCACTATTCTAAAATACCCAAGATGGAATTAGCAGGAAATACCGGGAAAAGGTAATGCTACTCACCTGGTGCATGCAAGCTAGCCCAGGAGCTCACCTCGGTTAATCAATCTGCAACTAATTACATACCACCAACACTAACTGCATTAGTAAATTCGTAGGCTAATCAATCCACAACTAAAATTTTAACTTTATAATCTTACTCGGGGATTTTTATTTTATAAAAGATTAGGTCCGATGACAATTTATCATAACCAAAAATAATAACAATCGTCTTAAAAATTGCGGGCGCATTGCAAACTCGATTCAATGCTCTGGAGTAAGGCTTGAGGCGAAAGTACATGGTATATCAAAATTATCTTCTAGCAATAGATTAGTGATTGTAAATCATTCAAACCTTGTACAAACTTCTACCATACCTGCACATTGCTTTGTATCTCCAGCTACATGGCTTATTATCCAGTGTTTGATTATTTCATTCACTAAATCCTGAATCCCTGTAATTCCAAATGATCAGTGATGTTATATCTACAAACTTATGCATAGTTTGGGACCTTATATATATAAGACCCACTACTTATGAATAGTTTGGTACCCTCATAAAAGCTTGGGTAGAAATAGGCCCCGGAAAAAACTCTAATTGTAATTTTGGATCAATCATTAAGACCTTGTCAAGAGTTTATGCGCTTGCTCAATGATATTCACGATTTCTTCGCATAACCCAGCAGCGAAACTATTGAGGGAGGTTGCATGGAGTAGTTAGACAACATATTAAGGAGCTAACATTTTATGATGGTAGCATACAAATAAGTACATTTGGAAAAAATAAAAATTTGAAATACAAAATAATAAAAGAGATTGTTAGGCAACAAAACTGGTGAAATAGTCTTAATTTTTACCTACTTGCACATTAAGTTTATGTCGGTCTAAGTCATGCATTAGGCTTTAAGAAGAACTGAGTATCCATGCAATAGGATTTAAGAAGAACTGAATACCCCAATGAAAAATATAATAATAGTTTTATAATCTTAAGAAGAATCTTAAGAGAAGTTAACCGTGAATAGAGAGAGAGAAAGATTATTTAGGTATACGGTCATCTAGGCTGAGCTTAGCTCTGAGAATTCGTAGAGTTGTCTGCTCATGCTGAACACTTAATGGGTACACCACCATCAAGTAAATTGCAATTGCGTGGTAACTTGCAACAGTATGGAAAGCATTGAAAATGAAAGAGCTTAGCTCCAACAGAAACAAAAAAAAGGTCCTAAATTTCACTAACAGCAATGTAGATATATCACCACACCACCTAAAACAAACAACTGGGATAGCATAAAATGAGATAAAAAGGCTAGCCAGAAGAGAAGGACCTGCATATGATTAGAGCAACATCCACATTTTCCAGGCCTTCCTCAATCACAGAAACGTTCGTAAGAATGTATTAGCGCTGGGATTAGACAGACCACAGGTAAGATGTAGAAGATATGGTGTACATACATGATCACTGCGACCAATAATGCAAAACAAAGTGTTAGCACAAATAAAAACCTTGACAAAAACATTTTCAAACACCTAAAATATAATCAAATTTAGATCTTATGCAAGATATAAATATTCCATAAAAAGAATACACACAGAGAGAGATAAACCCACATACTTAAGAGCAAGATTAGTGTCTTTGAGAAACGGTAGTTGAGCATTGATAAAACGACATACTGAGTGAACCAATAGTGTCCGCCATAGAACTTCAACCAAAAGCAGAATTGATGGCTAGAAATGCATATAATGATAAACTAATGCATCATAAAAAATAAGCGATTATGACTAAAATCATCAAAAGTATGCAATATTAGTTACCAAAATGGAAAAAATCATCAAGCGTATACCTTGCATATTCTATATTTAGATGAAAAGGCTAAATAACCACAATGATCTACATCTTGCACCCGCTTATAGGTGATAACCCATCATTCTTGTTTCGAACAAAGCAGAGCATCAATAAATACACAAATCCCATAGAATATATAATCAATTTTATGGATGAGCCATGCATGTGTTCAAGAAACAAGCTGCGCTAACAATTCAATCACACGCAATTGAGTAACTAACTTCAGTAAATGAAATTTGACTTAATTATTGTAAACCTCTAATTAATTATACTCGTAAAGATTATTAGTGGTAGTGCCTTAATCCAAAGCCTTCACTATTCAATCAAGCATGAAAATTAAACATGTATTATTAAACATGTATTTTTCTAAAGATTGTATTGGGTATTACTCACCTAAAGATCCTTGCAACATAAAACCAAATGAAAACTTGCTACAATGGGGCCCAACTTAGAACATGCAACAGACTATTCTTACAGCCGGAGATAAAAGCGCCACCATGGCAAACATTGACACTATCATCTGCGCAACACCATATATAGAACACAGACTCAAAGTGTTAAATCTAAAAATCAGTGAGTGAATGCAGCTACATATCAGTTGTAAGGGCCATAGGACTGCATTAATTCTACATGATATAAGGTGCTTAGCATCTCAAGATGTCTACTATCCCAAATGTGAAGAACGACAGGTTTCAGTATTCTTGTTTATGCTAATACTCGCAATAGTTTGCATCTTTTTACATATCCTTGCAATTCTGTCAGTACTCAAAGCTAAGCTCAGCCTAGATGACCTGTCCACAAAGCAATGCAAATAGTAGAGTCATCTTATCAAAGTCAGTACGTTTATGCAGCTAATATAAATAACCTGTCCACAAAGGATACTACACAAACACAGCGGGAGAGAGTAAGAGAAGTTGACCTGTAATGTACCCACAGAACAGGAATAACATTAGTGGAGTGTCTGCGAGGCATAATGGTGGTGTTGGCATGGATGGAAAAGTAGTCCACTTCATAAAATAGTCAAAGTGGTTATGTTAAAGTATCTCCAGAATTCATCTGAACCTCTACAAAATCCAAAAAATGAAGAAAGAAATCATAAATAATCCAATTTCAGACCGGAAAAAAAGATAATTAAAACCTAGATATGTATAATTAACTACTGAACAACCAAATGCAAATCGAATGGATGAATGTGATCAAAGTGAAGTGAATTTTTCTGCAAAATTGTAAAATATCCATAGGGTCGACAAAGTTTCAATTAAGTAGCATACATCAAATTATGAAAATGTTTTGGTGAATCTCAAGTGCTGGAAACTTATAGGAACTGTCTTGTCCTTGCCTAATAAGAACCTTTTTATATACTTTTAAGACAGTTCAAACATGTTATATACTTGGTGAAATCTTCCAAATTTCTTCGAAAATAAGTTTCTGAGCATCTCAATTGATCAATCGGCTAAGAATACCACTGCCATCAAATGCATTCATAAAAATAATGAACCACATCAACAATAATGCAAATCTAAGTCACCAACATTTTGCATCTCAAAAACATATAGAGCAGAATTGACACACCTGTCAACCTGTCTGTAATACACAGGGTTAAACCTAACACAATTCTTTTATTCTATAAAAATAATGTTTCTATATAAACCGCATTTCTCAAATGAAACCGTGTATCCATGGTAACTTCAGCCAGAAACTAAATGAACATGGCAGGGGATAACACAAATTGCTTCGGAGATGCTAACAAAATAGTCATGAGTAACAGTCAATTAACATGCAGAAAAACAAATGAATCACTGAAAATACCTGGATACGCATCACCAGCAGATAGATAATCAAGGGATATAAAAAAATCAACAAAGGTTTCCCATTACCATTAAGAATGTCAGTAGAAACTCTAATTAACAGGATGCTAAAAGTAAGTTTCATGATTCAGGTGAAATTCAACATACCGTAATACCCAGTACACCAAAAGAGATAGACACCAGGAAATAACATTCCTCAGTTAAAACCTAAAATCAAGAGTATGTTATAAGAAGCTTTGACAATCAGACAGACATAGCAAAACCTACAGACGTTACAACACATGTGTGGCATACCACAGAACAGTCCTAAAACTTTAAAGTAGTGACCAAAAGACGACACGATTACATCGGGCTTGCATATCACTTACAATAATTATACATCATAGAGCCTTTAATATACACGGCTTAATCGTTTCTTCTATTTCTAGATAAACATCTGCCAACTTAAAAGATTATGTACCTTATTGTATTGGAGATGAAGGGGCGTGTGTGTATGCTGGATGAATCTCTTCCGTATTCTTTTGGCATTGAATGTTGAGCTGTGCGTCCTCACATCTACAACAGTAAAAAAGCAATTCATCTTCATGAACTTTTTCTAGGTCATAGAAATTTGTAAAACCATAATTAAGGATAACCTTGAAAATAACATAGCCAAAACTGTACAATTAAGAGACAAAAACTGAAATTTCCAAACACCTACACCGTCTATGATATTACCACAATCCGGTTAACGGCCATTCTTCTCTACAACCGTGTAGAGTATCACGCTCAATTGGTAACCTAGAAAATATGCTCAACTTGATATCGAGAGGAGGTCATTTAAAAGATTTTCCTCCATCTCCATCAACTTGTATATTGAATAAAATTATTAATGGATAAAATCTAAAAGACCAATACTCTGTAATGATTGTAGAGTGACATTAGGCCTACAATGTGTGCTTTCAGGAAGTCGTTTACTTCAAGATAATAAGATCTGTTATTGGGTTACAAAACACTTTCATCTTGTATACTTCCTCTTGTAAATCAAGATTACACATCCCTATTAAAGATTTTACCTATTTTTGAAGTTGAATAAAGATTCCAAAACACTAATTTTGATAAAGTAATATAAGAGACTTAACTAATTTTTAATAGAAAGAGATCACCACATAACGAATCAAACCCGATTAAATACCCATTGTTCCGAAGTCTCTCCTTGCCTACAAAAATAAGAACAAATATCACGCCCGGGTATAACAAATTGGTATTACAGTTGCATTTGTGGGAAACATTGTAAGATTCCATATATATAACAAATTGGTATAGCGAATTGCCTAAAAACCGTAAGTTCCCAATTTGTCCAATTGGCTCGGAGGCTTCTCGCATAGAAAATTTATAGACTCTTCCCACATACCTGCAATTCAGAGCTCAAAATATGACCTAAAACCTAGCCAGAAATCAATCCAAGAGAAGACCCATACTTCATGACCTACAATAAATAAACTAAAAGATATGGACCGGAGGAATAAGTTCATCTGGAGGCATATAAGCAAGAGAAAACCCATACTTCATGACCTATAGATGATCTAAAAGAATGAATTCAAAAATTTACAGACTCTTCCTACACCCATGCAATTCATAACTCAAATATGGCCTAAACCTAGCCAGAAATCAACCCAAGATAAAACCCATACTTCATGGCCTACAATAAATAAACTAAAACATAGGGAATGGGAGGAATCAAAATTTAAGATCAAATGCACCAACTAATTAATGTATTCAATAAATTGCACCGTCATTTTTACTATACAGCACCACGAAAGGTAAGACTAACCTCAATCCTACCTATATGTGCTGACTCATATCTATACATTCTAAAAAGCTTTACGAAAAGTAGTATATATATCCCGGGAGTGTTGCTAGGAGAGAAAACCTTTGAGTAGTACTTAGTACATTGCAGCAATGGCGTGATCATCAATAAAATTCCCTTACTGCACACACTTATCCAAACAGCCCACAACTACGAAGTCTTTAAACCCCCAACACATACAGACAATAGAAAATTGACTAAATAATATAAGTAATTGATCAAAAACAACCTGACTTTGAAGCAATTGCGGTGGTTGCGGAGATACATTGCTATTTAGTCCAAGTATGATCCCGCACGAAAAGGTTGAGGAAAATAATCTTTAGAAGCATTAACTATATGAGCCTAATCATATATGAAAGATCAAAAACCAAATTTAGGATATTAAAGAAAACTGGTGATGTTGTCGATTTGAACTCTGGTTTCAAATCATGACAAAGCAAAAAGAGTGATCCTAATAAAAACCCTAGATAACAAAATAGGTTAGCAAATTGAACTATATAAACGCCACCAACTTCAATAGCTAAAATTTGAAAAACACTATTAAGAATGGAATTAAGAATTGAAAAAACCCTGATAATAAGAAGAAATTGAACAATTTTATTAATCTAAACAATTGAAGGGTGAATTTGTCTAAAATCAAGGGCCTAGCCAGTTCTTAAAATCAAGGGTCACCTGTGACTATCTCGGAACAAAAACGAAACAACAAAAGCCTGGATATAAGAATTGATAAATTAGTATTTCTCAGCAAGATAACACTACAACCATTAAATTACTTCAATTGTTCAAATTTAATTATATTAAAAAACCGTCAAATATATGAAACCCAAGGTATTAATTTAGAAATCACAAAGAACAATCGATTACTATTACCAAAGTCTCTTCTTACCTAGAAAATCTCTCAAGTTCAAATGAAATCAACAAGAGAAGATGAAGATGTTGCAAGCACTTGCTCAAGTATGAGAAGATGATGTTGTGGTTCACTCGAACCGTTGTTGAAGTGGATGAAGATATAGATCCACAGTGATGTGATGAGCGAAGAATTGAATATGTGTAAAGGAAACCTCTCTCTCTCTGGAGCTCTATTATTCGGCTGGAGAAAGAAAAATTGTTTAGGGTTGTTTTATATCATCGATTAAGCGCAAGTTTTATAGATCATTCCTGGCCGTTGAAATCAAAACTCCATCCAGAAGCTAGTGACCGCTGGATGACCCTTCCTGATAGATCCTGACCATCTAATGACTCTCAAATCTCAGAGTCAAACACCACCTTTTTTTATAACAGAGATATTTCATATATTTTCTTGCAACTTTTATAATATATTTGATACGCTCGTATTTACAAGGATAGGGATCTTAAGGATATTCGTACTCAGACGTTACTATATGCTTAATTTACTCCATTAGGGTTTCACGGTTTGTCTCTCTAGTTTCCTTCAAATACTAGCTAGAGACCGGTTCATTTTCTTGCGAACTTGCGTTTTGTTCTTGCTTTTTTAATCGATAATGACATCAAAGATAGTTAAGCTTTCTTCTCAATCTTCTAAATTCGATTGGGAGATTGAAAACTTTTCCAACTTGAACCTTAGAAATGGAACTTATAACGATTGTGATGTTTTCTCTCTGTTGGTAGTTGTTGGGTGCAATAATTAAAATAAGGAAAAAATCAAAGAAGCAAAAAAGTTATTGATACTTAGCTCCTTTATAATGGAAGTGATCGATTCAATAAAACGAACGAGCTCCCCAAATCTCTGCAACAACAACAAGGAAAAGCTTTGGAAAAACAGAGTGAGTTACGTGTTCACACGCTGTCCCTAAGACATTAGCGCCCCGCTACACTCAAGAGTGATTCTATAGCCCTCACATGACATATATCTCCAGGATAAAACACCCTACTACACCTACTACTAGCATATGTAGTAGATGCTCAACTTGAGCTTGGAAACTCCGAAAAAAACTAACGTTAAACAAATCACTATAAAATATTTTCCCTAGGGGGTCTCTCTAAATACTATAGAATCCCCTTTCTCATTGATTTTACAAAAAGTAGAGAATATGTTTATAGAATGGAATAATACAACTTAAAAAGAGAACTCCCGATGTGGGACTAAAAAGCTTCATTCACAAAAGAAAACAATAAGTTATTATTTTTCTTAACACTTTAAAAATCAATTTTCTATTAATTGTTTTCCAACAATCCCCCACATGAATTAAAACCTCAATAAAACATGAAAAACACAGATATATCTTGGTAAATCAACACAGATATATCTTGGTATATCTTGGTAAACCAATAATCCCACGACCGAACTGACTGAACAGGCAGACAGACCGTGCATGTAGAAGTCATACTAGTCATTTCTGCGTCCTCTCCCTCACACAAAGTCCGTTGACCCCAGGGTCATACTATGGATTACATAAATCATAATAGTGTAGAGAGCTTTCATCTTTAGTTTCTTACAGGTGAGACTAAAGGTTTCTTTCACCAAAGTGAAAAGCATGAACTAGTGAACCCTTAGTGACCCTTAGGTCATAAGTTCCAGTAATGCCAAAACCATCAAAACGAAAATCACATAAAAAACGCAGGAAATACCATTTTAGGCAAAGGTTTCCATGAGGTCTTGAACCTTTGCTTAGTGAGATATTACCAGAACTACTTGCTAGAAACAGTGAACGCGATATCTTGAACTGCTAGCGTTTCATGTAATTCGCGATAACAACCATGGATGATATCTCCAAGGTTGTTGCCAAGCTCGTGCCGTTTGTCCAATTTGGCCCTGGACATATCCTATTTCTCAGAATGCTCTAGAGAATCAAAGCTCAAATTCTCATAGGAGCGGCCCCACTTCCTCATTCGGATAGGTGAGTTTCCATAAAAGAGTGTTACTGCTACACCCCACTTCAATCTTAAATTGAAACTATACAACTCATTAAGACTTCTTAAAAGTCATCCTTCACATGCAGTCACAATGTCACGTATACACCATAGGGAAGGGACAGAGAATGAAATTCTCTGATAGGGCTTACCTTTACCCACCACAAATTAGTTGTCTCATTCGAAACCTTGAGATTTTGGGATCTCCAGTCAGCAAGGTTGAGTATCCTTCATGACAAGTTTAATTTATGAGCTTAAGCCCCATCCCCCTCGACGCATTTCTAACTATCTCTTTGGATAAACCTTTCGTCAAAGGTTGCGCGATATTCTCCTTGGACTTTATCCAATCAATGGAAATAACTCCGATTGATATTAGTTATATTTATCTTTAGTTATTATGGCTTGGCTAACACAATGTATAGATATAGTTGGCACAGGCCTATGCCAGAGAGGAATGTCTTCTAAAAAGAATCTTAGGCACTCGGCCCCCTCTCGTACTTTATCTAACACAATACTCTCCGATTCCATAATGAATGAACAATATATGTTTATTTGGAATTCATTAAAAAATAAACCCTCTTGCTAGAGTAAACATATCCACTCGTAGACTTCTAGTGAGAGAAGGTAAAAGGACAAAAGAGGAGACGTATAACAGTAAATAAAGGATTCTCATCCCAACTCCCGAGAGATTTCTTCCCATCAATGCATCAACTAAGAATGAGCGGATAAGAAGAGGTGGTTACAAAGACGTGTTGGATAATGAGCGGTGGAGAAGACACGTGTGGGTTACCATGCCGAGAACTCGGAATAGGAGTAACTGATAAGAATACGAAAAGATGAACTGGTACGGCAAAATGGACTAGGGTTTTCTCATACTGCACTCTTTAATAAAAGAGCGACATGAGAAGAGGCAAAATGTGGGTACAAAATTCCGCACACTCATTTTGTATGCGATGTAACTCAATAAGTGCTAAGCGAACACAACCGCATATGACATATTTAGAATGACGAACAGGATGAGCGTCACCTAGTCACGGGTAAAGTGTGAAGATATACGCGGCATTAAAGAAACCGTGCGGCAATGTTGTTACTCTGATGCGACATTGACGCACGTCAGATTCGAAATAAGGGTTTTATTAGCTGTCCTCCACTATATAAAATCCTATATAAGGAGCTAAACGTCTTTGTAAAAGAGAGAGATATTTTTAGAGAACTTAGACAAGATATTTAGGAGAGAGAAAGCTTATTTGTTTCCCAAGTTAGGGTTTTCATATTACTTTATATTTGAATGAAAGGTTTAATACAAGTTCTTGAGATTCTTATGATGATTTCTTAGATTGATCATTAGATTTTACCAAGGGTGTGGTTGTGAGATTTCTCGCAACTACACCACCAAAACTTCTAAGCAGGCCCCATAAAAACGAGTCTTGGAAGGTTCTGCAGTCTGTGCGCAGCTGTTTTCTTGCAATGCATATTGCGTGTCAAACTAATTCTTTTAAGAAAACCCCCAAATCCTTTGGAAGAAACGAATCCTAATTCTTTTTTGTTTTTGGGAGGAAAAGGTTAAGCTTCGTTCAAAAAGAGGAATCCGAATTCTATTAAGGTTTGTAGACTAAGTTTCTTATAAATACCCTATATTGTGTTTTAAGTTCTAAGAAAAAAATATCTTGCATAGTTTTTCCCAATCTTTAGTAAAATATGGTAGCTAATATTACAGAGATTTCTTCATCTAAGAAAGTCAATTGGAGGATTGAAAACTTTTCAAAGGTGATTGCTCAAGATGGAACTTACTCTGATTTTTTCTCTGTTGGTGGTTTCAAATGGTAAGTACTAAGTACCCTAAATATGTCTGTTCTACACGAGCAATTTTTTCTGTTTCTTTTAATACATTATGTTTTTGATTAATTAATCCTCAAAGTTTTCACAAATAGGAAAGCACAGATCTATCCAAAAGAATACCACATATCGATTTGGATAAGGCCTGTCGACTTGACAAGATCGGTGGAAACGGAGTTTAGTGTCGCAGTTACTAGTCAAACCGATAGCAAGAAGACAGTTAGATGGGGTAAATATCTTATACTAGGATTTATACATATTTTTTCTTTCTCTCAATATAATCACACTTTTTTAATTTATCATACTAATCGGTGGATGATGCAGAAATGAAAAAAGAATTCCATGCTAAAGAAAACGCCTCCTGGGGTTGGCCAAAGTTCATGCGTCTTAGTAAACTCTACAACCGCGATAAAGGATATCTCGTGAATGATACCTGTGTCATAAGAATTAGGGTTACTTGTACGGCGGAGGAGAATTCAAAGGATGAT
This sequence comes from Papaver armeniacum, assembly GCA_023531295.1. Taxonomy (NCBI): domain Eukaryota; kingdom Viridiplantae; phylum Streptophyta; class Magnoliopsida; order Ranunculales; family Papaveraceae; genus Papaver; species Papaver armeniacum. The sequence continues at coordinate 59,947 of JAJJWW010007745.1, read as the reverse complement.
GATGACGTGAACGAGGGCAACCTTCAAAGCAAGGCTGGAAAGACAGAAAATGCGAAACAAACCAAAGAAAAAGACGAAAAGAGTAGTTCAGAATTAGGAGATAATCCTGGTGCAGGACAACCCTTTGGGGAAGGGAGACAGAGCAGCAAAGTTGGTTTTTGCGATGGTGAAGAATATGAAGATGTTGGCGGTTTCAGCATTATAAAAGCACAAACGCCCCTTTACAAGAAAATATGGTTGAAGTATGGACATATTCCATCCACTGAAGTTTTGCCAATGTCCTCATATCCTATTCTTGTTATGGTGGTCAAGGACTTGATGACTTCTATCACAGATATGTATCAATGCCGTTATGTGGACTTGTCTTTTCAAACCATCAATAGCTGGGAGGAGAAGATTAAAATGGCGAGAAAAGCGAATTTAACGTTGGATGGCTTCGACAAAGATTAGAGACTGTGAAAAAAGGTATGGGTGGAATGCAGAATGTTAAGACTGAACTATTAGAGCATGGGCAGCCTTTACGTGCTGCCAAAGAAAAAATAAAGATACTAACAGATGTAATGAAAAGGGTAGAGGTTCAGATGGAAAAGGTAGCGGTTGAGCTGGTTGAGGCGAAAGCAAATGCGCGAGAGAACACACGTGGATTACTCTCTGAATCAGATATGGAAATGTATCTAGAAATAGGCGAGAATTTAGTGCTTGATGGATTGTTTTAGAAAGTAAAACATTAATAGGATGATGTTCTTCATAAGTATTTGTAATGTCAAGGATTTCTGAAGTAAACTATATTTTTCCTTCATTTTTTGTAGCACATATCACAAAAGAAAATAAAAGTATTTGCAGTTTCAAATGCACCTAAGAATGAGTCCCATCGTATAATCCAACTTCTGTACGTATTAGGAAATAGGGTACGTATTAGGAAATAGGGCTATATTTCCTATTAGTACGCCAAAGCAGTAACTTATTGTTGGATTTGTAATCCAACTTCTGTACGCGAATTTCGTACAATGTTGAACATTTTAATGTTGCAACTTGCAGGACATGCCACCAAATCATCTAACGGAAACGTGAACACCAACAAAGTTTTGTATCCTAAGTTCCTAACGGGAAAACCTTTTTGGTAGGTCCCTTTCACAGTGTAAGTGGATATATGTCAGTTTGATGATCTTGCCCGAAATGGCAGAATTTGTTACACTCGTTTTTTATGCCAATAGCATGCTCGGCCATTAGGGCCACGTCTTGGTAAAAAAAGCTACCAGCGATGCGTGTTGGCATGTGCCAATTGCATGCTCGGCCATTAGGGCCACGGCTTGGTAAGAAAAGCTACCAGCGATGCGTGTTGGCATGTGCTAATGGCATGCTCGACCAATTTGGCCTAGGTTGCACGGTTTCTGCAAGCCTAGGCGCGGGCGCTACTTTGGCATGGCGCGGCTAGGGCCAAGGTAAGGGTGTTTGAATAAACTTGGTAGGTCCGTTTCACAGTGTGAAGAGGATATATTTTAGTCCAACTGATGATGTTCCCAAAGGTGGCAACACAAGAATTTATTAGGCTCGGTTTTTTACGTTGAAGCCTTGTAAAATGTCCTTTATTGATGCATTTCCAAGACTAACTCTCTCTAGAATACTGACCATCATTCCTGGTAATAAAGTCTCCAAGAGTAGTCTCTCTCTAGTTTCCTTCATATACTAGCAATTTCTTCTTGCTTTTTAACCTATTTTCTTATCGGTCTTCTTGCTCCTTCACTAATAATGGCATCAAAAATAGTTGAGTTTTCTTCATCTCAATCTTCTACACTCAATTGGAGAATTGAAAACTTTTCAAAGTTGAACTCTCATGAAGGACATTACTCTGATGTTTTCTCTGTTGGTAGTTTCAAATGGTGCATACCTCTACTTTTATTTTTTAGTTTTATATATATAATATATGTTTTCTCTGTTGGTAGTTTCAAATGGTACGTACTGCACATGACATGAGTTACTTCATTATCTTTGTTTTGTATGTTTCATATTAACGAACCCTAAAAGTTTTTACAAATAGGAAAGTAGAGATCTATCCGAAGGGAAACAGCAGAGTGTATGATCACTTATCACTGTTCCTATGGCCCGTACGCTTACCAAAATCGGTGGACACGGAGTTTAGTTTTTCAGTTATTAGTCATATTGATGACAATAAAAAAGTGAAATGGGGTAAAATCTGGATTATCCTGTTACCATTTGTATATTCTCGATTTTTTTTTTTTTAATTTTTTTTTTAATTATTCGCACTTCCTTAAATTATCTTACTAATCGTTGGGTGCTGCAGAAACCAAAAAAAGTTTTCTTGATGCAGAGTTTTGCAGCTGGGGTTGGAAAAAATTTATGCGTCTTAGTGAACTCCATGACCCTGATAAAGGATATCTCGTCAACGATACTTGTATTATTAAGGTTGAGGTTACATGTAGGATGGATGAAGAATATGAAGGGGATGCCAGTGAAGAAGACTTAGAGGATGAATATCAGGGTGATGTGTATGCGGAGGGCACAAGAAATATTCGCGAATATATATATCCAGGTGCCGGAAAACCATTTGCTGAAGGAAAACATGACATCAATGTTGCTTTTTGTAAGGACAAAGAATTCGAAGACGTTGGAGGCTTCGGTATTTTGAAAACACAAGTGCCTCTTTACAAGCATATATGGTTGAAATATGGTCATATTCCTTCCACTAATATTATCCCGATGGCGTCCTATCCCATCCTAGTTATGGCGGTCAAAGACTTGATGTTTTCAATCACAGAGATGCACAAGTGCCATTATGTTGATTTATCATCTGAAATGATCCACAGATGGGAAGATATGATAACAATGGCTGAGAGATTTGAATTTGAAGTTAGCTGGCTGCGAGAACGATTTGAACTTGTGAAAAAAGGGATGTGTGGGATGCAGAATGTTAAGACTGAATTGCTGGAGCATGGTCAGCATTTACGCACAACAAAGTCAAAGATGAGGGTACTCAGGAATGTGATGGATAAGGTGGAGGTTCAGCTGATCGCGTTGAAGGATGACGTGCGAGAGAAAATATCTGGGTTACTCTCCGAGTCAGATATGGAAACCTATCTAGACATGGGTGAAGATTTATTGCTAGAGGGAGTGCTTGATGAAGTGCATTAGACTGCAGTACTCATTTTATTAGTAATTTCAATATAGTTTAATCAAATTGGTAGCAGTAGTTAGCTAGTTTTTTTTTTTTTTTTTTTTTTCTTGAACAACATTTAAAGTCGTATGTTGATGTTTTCTTTGGAAAAGCTTAAAATTTATTCAAGAAAGCAGCAAATTTAAGGATTATAGGCCTATGCAACCAAATCATTGAGCAACATGCCCTGAAAAGATTTTTCCTGGTGCTGAAAGTTGTCTAACACTTCTGGACAATGCACATCGCCTAGAGAAAAACTTCATTGGGCATGGAACTTTCGACATGATCTCCTGGACAACCTTTAGTTAAGAGCTGCATAAGAACTAAGAAGATATACTAAATGTCGGTCTAATTGCTGATATTCCAGACAATATTGACAAGTTCAGAGTTTATTAGATTCATGTTGTAACGTGCTCATTACTACAATTCGAAGACGCAATCCCACTCTTTTTCCTTTCTAGAATATCAACCATCATGTCATATTAATAAAATCTTAAAGACCAGTTTGTCTAGTTTCCTTCCAATATTAAGGGGACGAGTTTCTGCAGTAGCAATTTCTTCTTGTTTCTTTTCTTATGATGGCATCAGATAGTTTAGCTTTCTTCATTTGTCGACAAAGGTGACTATGCGATGATAAAAACAACAACATTTTTTATTCGTCGATATAATTTTGTTAACTGTATAAACCAATTGCCGATGACACTGTAGTACAGCGGTAAAGTCACTGGGCGATGATACCAGTGACCTGAGTTTGAAACTCTATAGCATCAAAAAATCTTTACCAATCAAAAATAAAAGATTATTTTTCAAAAGATTGAAAAATTGTATTGCTAGTTATGATGCCACGGCTAAAGTAGGTAGTTTCCTTTTTCATAGATTAGGTGTAGCCATTCAAAAGGGGTTGGTGCCCAGCTTGTTGCTAGGTTACCGGTCAACTTTAAGGGCTCTTCTGTAGATGATATGATTTAATTTTCATTAACAAAAAAAAAAAAAAAAAATTGTATAAACCTTTGTATTGGTGTTTTTCTCCATCAATTCTCTATAATGAGATGTAAAAATTGGCATTTTAAGAACTTTTAGCCGATTTGTAGATATAATTTTACTAACTGCATAAACCAATTTGTATTGGCGTTTTTCTCCATCAATTCTCTATAATTGGATGTAAAAATTGGCATTTTAAGAACTTTTAACCAATTTTTGTTATTGATTTATATTCCTCTAAAGAAGTCTCCATAAACCAAAAAGTAGATTTTCTCTACAAAGAATAACGATCATGATTTCTTGTGTGGATGTGGTACAGGTGTTGCACAATTAAATTGATTAGGGGTAGTTAAGGAATATTATTATTTTGCTTAGGATTTACAAATTTTCTTGGATATCTAAAACTTCATAAAAGTCTGCTTTTAATATTTTTAGGATGTGTGGTTTCCACTTTTACCCTTACAAATATTAATTGGGCCGAATTTAGAAGCGAAGCGAGGTCCTATATACCACTTTTTTGTAAAATCTAAGTGATCAATTACCACAAAAAGATTGGAAATGGTTAGGGTAGAAAAACCAAAAATGTCCCTCCCTTTTAGTCAAATTACTATAACTCCTTGTGTATCCTATCTTTTCAGGGGTATAATTGGAAAACAAACTTTAATATAACATATCTAAAAATCCGTGTCTTGGAATTTTACAAATTTTATCTCGTTGGAAAGGTTATAAAAAACTCTACGCAACGAGTACAAACAACAATATTAAATTTAAAGTTTTTGTGAAAAATTCGGAGGTATTTATCATTTTACGCATAATTTTAGAAAATTAAATGTATATTCATTATGGAAACCACCACAAAGGATACATAATACTTTATGTAGCAAATTTTTTGTTTATGCATCAACTAATTTTCCGTTGCAATTAATAAAACGATGTACTCCCTCCATTTCAAAAAAAAATGATACTTTCATTTTAGGCACAATTCTCGAAAATTGAATGCATAGCCATTATGCAAACCACCACAACGGATGCATAAGACATCATGCAACCATATTTTGATTTATAGATCGACTGATTTTCCGTTTGAGAAAAAGTGATACTTTCATATCCCGTTTCAGGAAAAGTGATACTTTCGCCCCGTTTGGGAAAAGTGATACTTTCGCTCTGTTTCGGAAAAAATGAAACTTCCGCTCCGTTTCAGAAAAAGTATCACTTTTTCTGAAACGGGGCGAAAGTATCAATTTTTCCGAAACGGGGCGAAAGTATCACTTTTTCCGAAACGGGGGCCAAAGTATCACTTTTTCCGAAATGGGGCGAAAGTAATCGTAGACAAACCCCATCTTCAGATTCTTCTTCGGTCGGCCTTTCCACCGTGGAAACGGTCGTACTAGTCTTATTCAATTGTAGATAAGAATAAAATGTCAGAATTAACTTTCATCCATTGACTTTTACTTAAGGATAAGTAAAACTTCATTAATTTTTTTCCTTTAAAAAACTCAATACTTTCCATTTTCATCTTCTTATTACTCCACAGACATTAAGAAGAAAATCAATTCTTTCCATCTTCTTCTTCTTCTTAATCTTATTGCCCACGATATCATTTCCTTCTTCTTATTGGAGTAAAAAAAAAGTATTATTTTTTTGGCCCACAAACACCCTCTTTATCTTCTTCTTATGTTCCTTCTCTATCTAGAGGTTCTGTGTGGTAGAAAATCAAATTCTCTCGTATGGAATCATAACCATAAATCGATTTCAAATCAAAAACACGTTAATCAAAAAATATTTTTGATGTTGATTTTGTTTTGTGTGACCTAATTTGAGAAAGATGTTTAGATTGAAAGAGATAATCCCTGGTTTAAGTTGGGTTTATATCATTACACTACACCAAATTCCCGGATTCGTAACAGCAATTCGTAACGGCTTTGTGGCCATTACGAAATTCCCGTTACAAATGACCGTTACGAAAATTTTGTAACAGGCAAAAGCCGTTACTAATTTTTGAGAATTTTGTAACAAGGATGAGCCGTTACGAAATTTTTTATAAGCGTGCGAGTTACACGCTTGGTCACACTTGGGTGGTAACACCTTTAGAATGTGCGTGTGCCATGCACATGCGTGGTATTATATTTCATCTTACACCGTATATGCCTAAGGTAATATCTCTACCGTTCATTCTAGTCTCGAGATGCATCTCAATAATAAAACCCTAGATTTTATCCCTACACCATATTTTTTCATCTCTTTCTTTCTGTATCTGTTATCTCCTCCTCTTCGTCCCTCTTCCTCTCTCTCGATCTCTCTACACAGTGAGAAGATACAGATTCTCAATATCCTAAAAAAAAAACAATATCGAAGGGATTCTCATTTTCCTTATTCTTATTCTTCTTTTTCTTTTTCCTTATTCTTCTTCTGTTCTTTGTTTTTATTCTTCTCAGAATGAGAAATTTTTCATATCAATTAAGAATAAATCTAGTGTTTCAGTCGAAGAACGAGAAGATTCGGATGAGGTTTGAATGGATCTGAAATTGAAGATGGGTTTGATTCAGATGAGGTTTTTTGTTTTGTGGATTGTGAAATGAAGTTGAGGATCTGAAATTAGGGTTCTCGTGGTGCTGCTGGTGTGAAAAATGGAGAGAAATTAGAAGATTAAAATGGGTTGAACAGGTTGAAGGTTGCTGTTGAAGATGAATGACTAGATGAGTGTTTAAGAAAAGTGCAGGAAGGAAGAATTGGAAAAAAGGGTTGAAGTCAGATTCAATGGTAATCAAGTAAGTAAATATGTTTGCTGCAATTCGTCGCTTCCAACTCCATCTAATTCCATTTACTACCAACAGGTCCGTTCTATCTCTCTGTGTGTTCCTCTATTGATATTAAAAAAAAAAAAAATTCATATTTATCAGAAAGTAAAAATTGTTTTAGTATTCTTACAACGGAGTTGGATTTCCTATTGATTTTTTTCTGTTAATTCAATGGCATATCAACTCGAGGTCATCATATGCTTGGGAACTTATCTTCAAATGTAACTATGTAATTGTAGAATTTGCGAGGAATATTGAATGAAATTTTCAGGAACACAAGTCATTTGTTGGTACACCAGGAGATGCAGAAGAAATGGTATACACAGTTGCACATTGTCATTGGATCCTCTATAACTTTTCATTGATATAATTCATGCACTTGTCTTTTAGATTACTAGTTGATCTAATTCTTGTGTACTATATTTTTTTTTGGTCCAAGCTGATAGTGTAGGGACTACTTGTAACTTTCATAATTATGAATCAATGGCAATGCTCAAGGGCTACTATTGGGAGGTAACTAGTTTAAACAAACGTCAAGTTAATATGTTTAATCAAGTCCTGGCCTTAAATTTTTGGTAGTGCTTACTATCAAATTCTGTGTTTTTCTTATTTACATCAGATCTTGTTTGTGCAGACCCGTCAATTGTTGGTGATGATGAGTCTATGGCGATCCACGCCCTTATATGGAAGTTACTATTTGGTTGGAGCTAAGCACATCAATTTTGTCTCATCGTTCCTTTTGTGAATGACATCTGAGAGACTAAAACTAGCTTTTGTAAAATTTTCTGGAGTTTGTCTTGAATACTTTTGCCTTTGCAAATGATTGGTGGTGGTTTTGGTGTCAACCTAGTTGGGATGGCAGCCACCACAGTGATGCTCTTGGGGCTTAAGTCTTTTTTTTTTGGTCAGTGTCCAATTTTATTTTCAAATTAAGACTATTATGTACTTACAAACCAACAGCAAGATCACATAGTTCTTACCTGTAGGATTTATGATGTGCATACATTTCCATTGAGCCAAAATTCCATTAATATTGTTGCAGGCTGTAAATTTGTTGAACTAAAGAAATACTCTTGTATGTTACCCCAGTTCCAATTCCAGTTTTCTCTTAAAACTCCTTTGGATCTTAAACGGGTAATCCTCTTATGTCATTATCTAACTTTTGCTTGCAAAATCTGTATTTATTTATTAAGTTTCTCTGATTTCAAGGATGACCACGAAATCTATGTCTACCCTAAGTTGAAATATGTGGGCATTGAGGTGTGGCAGGTACGTATTTGTTTTAATTACGGTTTGATGCTTTACATTGTTTTCTTTGAATGTAAAGGTACTAATTTAGAGGTATGAATTTTTCTGTTTCTTTTTTTTTTATTGGTTGTTATATCTGGTTTTGAGGTTGATTCTTAATCATTTTCAAAACTCAAATGTATAGGGAGAGAAGGCGGCCTTTGATGAGGAATGGAACTGTGTAGCTTCGGTCGCGAAGTGTGTAGGTATTGAGCCCGGCACGATTGCCATGGATTTGGAGGGCATTGATGGAAGATAAAGAGGGTAGGTGATTTATCACATTTGTGTTTTCAATTCTTTAAGTATTTATGATCATTGCATACAAGTATTGTTCTTTGATTGCATCTTGCTTGTTAAACTCATGATGATACAACATTTGAGAAGCAAGGTGCTCCTTTTGCTTTGGCGATTTCAGACTTTGTCTTGATAAACATGTCATTCAGAGTCACATAATTTCATGTGCATTTCAGGAATGTAGTCCTATAGTTGCTCCATCTTTTTACCATATGCATCACCCAAGTGTTTTAAGTCATCTTCTTTGCTCATAAAGGTTGATCAGTTAAGAAAGAGGTTTATCCACTCTATTGCTCCAGGAGGGCTTGCCGGTGATAGACGGTGTGTAGTCCCTGCTTCAGGTTTTAGTGCACAGCAAATATGTTAAAGTTATCATAGACAACACCTTAACCTTCCTGCTCATAAGGTCTATAAATTGTTCTGTAGGGAATCAAGTTTTTGTTTTATTTTTGATTTCAGTTTCTTCAACATATTTTTATTTTTGCTGTTCAGGTAATGGTTGCAACTGTTCGATGGGAAGAGATTGCCAATGAAAAGCTCAGTCACTTAACCTCAGATGAGGTATCTATGTAGCTTCATTGGCAAATCAATCATATGAGGTATCTATGTAGCTTCATTTTCAAATCAATCATATGAGGTATCTATGTAGCTTCATTTTCAAATCAATCATATGAGGTATATATGTAGCTTCATTCTCAAATCCATAGTCTTATAGAGTTACTTCAAATGATTGTTTTGTACACGATCCAATTTTATTGATGTGACCAGGGTTGGTTGGAACTGGATGAAGCTGGTTGTGTCAAGCTTCGGAGAAAAACTCACCTCTATCTTAGAGATACATATCGTTTTTCTTTTTCTGTTCTGCAGTTTGTGCATCCTGCTCGTAAGTCCTTTATGATTACACATCGTACTTTACTATATACTCTTGTGGGCGTGGATTGACACCACTGACATGTTTACTTTACATTGAGGTTATGTGGTTCTTGGTAAGTACCGATAGCCTTTGCTTTGCCTCATCTAATTCACATATCTTGATTGCAGGTTTGGTGGGATAACCTTGGCTTATGAACTGATTGGCATCTGATTGTTGCTTTTCAATATTGTAAGTTTTGTAAGTTACAATGTAGGAAGCTTCTATGAACTCAACAAGTTTTTTAACTTAGAATTTGATACTTACAAGAATTTTGGTACTTATAAGAATTGAATGTCCTTCTTTGATTGAAAGTTACATGAATTGAATGTCCTTATTTGATTGAAAAGTTATATGAATTGAATGAATGTGATGGAATGAAAAAGGGTAGGCGAGGCTATTAGAATTACGGCGTATTTCGATTGAAAATGAACGCGATTAATTTTGACCCGAGTCAAAATTGGTCGTATTGACTGATTTTGACCAGGCCAAGGTTGACCGGCAGTAATTTTTTTGATGTTACAAAAAAGTTCAGTAACGACTCACGAGTTTATTACAATGACCTGTTGCAAAAAAATTAAATAACGACCCTGAGTTTGTTACCACGTATGCAAATTAAGTAACGGCTCATGTACATTCGAGGGCCGTTACAAAAAAACTTCGTAACAGCCACAAAGCCGTTACAAAAAAAATGTAACACCCACTTTTGCAACAGGCGAGGGCCGTTACAACCCGTTTTTGTAACGGCCTGGTTCTGTTTCTAATCCCAGAATTTGGTGTAGTGTTAGATGTTGTGGTCCTCAAATTTATTAGAGATTGGTTTTTTCCTCTTTAAACCCCTGTATGTTCTTATAAAAACATGGTATTAAGTTATTAACTATTAAGTGGGTTCAAATTCATCTCCGAAGAAGGTCAGCTTTCGGCAATATAGTGAACCTTCTGTCTCAAAGAAAAAAGGTGTAAAATTCTATCAACAAATCACTTGATAACCCTAGAAACGAGAGGCAATATATTTTGGAGAACCAGGGACGAACAATCTAATTTTTGTGTACTTATGCCAAGGAGAAAAAACCGGCCAAAAATGTGGTTTGGAGTTGTGGGAGAGGGGTCCGTATCTTCTGTGCCAAAGGCTCCACGAAGTATATTAAAGATAAATTAGATAAAATTAGACATGTAGTACATATATATATATGTATCTTCAAATATTTTCTAGATTTTCTATATAGATAAGGAAAAGAGTTTAATATTCTAAATTTTCAAATAATTTAAGATAAATATTTAGGAGTAAATTATTTATTTATCTACTTTCTCCCGAATTTAATCTTGTTTCTTATCGGAGAAGAGTTGAATAAAGGAAACTATAACGGATTTACTGTTACAAATAAATAAAGACAGGTGTAGCCGCCTTATTGGCTTGGCACAGATGCCTCACGGAGCCTTTGGCACAAAAGATACGAACCCTACCAGAGTCCCCTTTACAGAGAAAGAAATATATATTTTTGGAAGTTTAACTTCTTAGTTTTGGCTTGGATAGAGTAGTATAATTACATGACTTGTAAAATACTTTCACGGGACCAAGAAACTTATCATCTTCTTTGTCTTACCAAAGGAGACCGAGAACAAATAAGAAAATTTATCACGCAACAGGACAAATATAGCATAAGAATACATAGAGTGATGCTACAGCTACCGCGGTGGAATCTTGTGAGATTCACCGCATCTCATATCCCCTGGGACCCACCGAAACTTGCAGGGGGTGGGCTTATGGGTCCCACCGTTTTTTGTGTGTTGAGGTGAATCTCACGGGATTCATGCCGCGGTAGCTGTAGAATTATTGGAATACATAAGGGTTGTAGTTCTTCTATAGATTAAAAATAAAAATAATCTAATGATTTAATTATGAAGAGAAGCCGTACATGGGGAACAATAGTGCAGCAGCCATCACAACTTTGGAAGAAAAAATAATATAAGATATTGCCTACAGTTTCATGTATAGTCTACACTCCACGGAGAGAGACGCTGAAAAACTTTACACCTTCACATGCCGACTACCTTTCTATGATTAGGCATCCAGTGCAAGAGATGGAGAAAAAGAAAAAACGTACACCCAACATCCATCAAAACAGAGTACATGAAATACGCTTTCACAGATTTCAAGCTTATATGTTCTGGACCTTCACGAGTTTCAATCTTAATTACTTTATACCGTACTGTTTTGTCCAAAAATTCTTCCCAGACCACAAAAAAAAAAAACGAGACAAAAAAACCGATGCACATTCTCTCACAATTACTGGGACCCCTGCTGTCATGGCGGGGCCCACCAGAAAAACTGAGTCTAACGGTTTTCCCCTTGTCCCTTTTCTCGGTCAGTAGAGAATCATCCTGTTTTGTCTATGGAACAGACAAACCAAAAATAGTACGGAGGACAAATAAAGTAAACTGCTCAAAAATCAAACGAAGAAAAAAATAAAAATAATAGTAATTAGGTTTAGTATAAACATGTACGGCTCAGTTGGTGGAGCTTCGTAGCTGATGACGTAGTGTGAAAAATAAAAAAGTAGAGAGAAGGAGAATTCTTCTTAATGTGTGTATCAAGAAGGAAAAATACAGCTTCTATTTATATAGGCTAGACACAAGGGCATCTAAGTAAAATAAACATAAAATCCTAGATACTCCTTAGATTACAACCCGTACAATACACGTTATAACAATGCTAGTTTTTCAACAATATTAATTTCCGAAGATTTCCGAAGAATTGAGATTAAACATGCCTTACAAGAGTTGACATGCAGTCTATCCTCTTAGAACACTCTAGGGAATAAATGGACCTACCTACTTTATTAGGGCTTTCCTTCTATTTGGTAAGCAATGAGCACGTTCAGAGAGGAGTCGCAGAACTTTTAATAAAGAGTTACGTAACCATGGACATGGGTTCAAAATTCTTGGGCACCAAATTCTTTATTGATCAAAATAGAAAAAAAGATTGGGACAATCTTCAACACTTAATAATGCAAGGCATGCTCTTTTTAAGGGGTTGTTCTTATCAATGTTGTACAATTGTTTTCCACATTTTGCTCAAAAACAAGGAAAACTAGGTTATCTTATGGAAAAGGTAAGGTACTGCTTCCCAATTTTCTCAACATAAAAGTTATCAATTCTCAATTGATGTACAAGATTGAGATGAAGAAAACTCAACTATCTTTGATGCCATTATTAGTGAAGGAGCAAGAAGACCGATAAGAAAATAGGTTAAAAAGCAAGAAGAAATTGCTAGTATATGAAGGAAACTAGAGAGAGACTACTCTTGGAGACTTTATTACCAGGAATGATGGTCAGTATTCTAGAGAGAGTTAGTCTTGGAAATGCAAGGACATTCTACAAGGCTTCAACGTAAAAAAACCGAGCCTAATAAACTCTTGTCTTGCCACCTTTGGGAACATCATCAGTTGGACTAAAATATATCCTCTTCACACTGTGAAACGGACCTACCAAGTTTATTCAAAGTTGCATGGGCGGTGGGCAATGTGAAAAAGATGTTTTTCATTCGTATCCATTTAGCATACATGTGTAAAGGTCGGATTAGATAAGATTGTTTTATTAAAATGATGACAAAGCTCAACCCTTTACAGACACAGGACAGTAACTATATATAGTCAGCAGATAATGACCACACAGTAGTTAACAGATGTCATAATATGATAGGTACATGTAACTAGTAGTGACAGTGTATGACAAAGTGAATTAATGATGTGTCAGTATATTGTGCTATTACCCATAAGTGAGCGTGTTGTAGAGCTTGAAAGCCAACAACATGAAGCATGTCCTTGAGCAGCGGCGAAACGAGGACCACTCGGGCCTTTTGTAAAAATGTCAGCAAGTCAGCTCAATAGTGGAAATGTAAGAAACACGGAGAGTCTTGTTGCGTTGCACGTCCAGTTCACGAACAAAGTGAAAGTCAAGAGCCATATGCTTCATTTTGCTGTGGAAGACAGGGTTTTGAAGCTACGAAATGGAGCCAAGATTGTCACAAGCGCAGCAATGGTGGAGAAAGGTATAAAAATGTGAAGATCCTGTAGTAGTTGACACAACCAAACAATTTCGGCGGTGTGAGCTAAAGCACGATATTGACCTCGGTGGAACTGCATTACAACATGTAGCTTGCTTTTGGCGAGACCAAGAAATAGGATTGTTGCCAACACGCTCGGCTTCGGTGGCTTTGAAAGATACAAAAGCCACTAGTGGATCTCAGATCATCAGGAGAACCCGGCCCAATCGACATCACTAAAGCCACGGAGAGTATGTAGACCTTTGGAGAAGAAGAGGCCATGATCAATGGTACCTTTTACATACCTCAAAATTCTTTTGGTAGCTGTCAAGTGAGCGATAGTAGGCTTGTGCATAAATTGGCACACTTGATTGACAGAGAAACTTAACTCAGGTCTAGTCCAAGTCAAGTACTGAAGAGCTCCTACTAAAGACCTAAATTCAGTAGGATTCTCAAGAGGATCACCATCAAAAGCACTAAGCTTGGTTGAAGTAGAAGTTGGTGAAGAACAACATTTGGCACCAACCATTTTTGTCTTGTCCGATGAAATCTAGAGCATACTTGGGTGACACGAGAAAAGACCAAAAGGAGTTCCTCTTGACTTCCAATCCCAAAAAGTAATGCAAAGGACCTAAGTTCTTGAGAGGAAACGAGCACTTGGAGAATGGCAATGAGTTCGGAATAATAGGCTTTGCAAGTACCGGTAAGGATGATATCATCCACATATACGAGAAAAATGGTGATTCTTTTTACCGAGATCTTTTGCACAAATAGAGAAGTATCATCAAAGCGAAGCAATGAACCCCAAAGAAATAAGAACTGAATGCAGTTTGGCATACCAGGCCCTAGAGCCATACAAGGATTTATGAAGCTTGCACACTGCATTTGGTCTAGAAGGATCAATAAAGCCAGGAGGCTGAGTCATGTAGACATCTTCAACAAGATCACCATGCAGAAATGCATTACTCACATCCAATTGTAATATCTCCCAATCAAAATTAACTGCCAAAGATAGGATCAACCTAATAGTAGTAGGTTTAGGCACTGGAGAGAATGTTTCATTAAAGTCAAGACCTTCAAGCTGATGAAATCCTTTGGCAACTAGCCTTGATTTTAGTCTAGCAATAGAGCCATCTGGATTCGGTTTAATCCTATACACCCACTTACATCCTACAACATTTTGTCCTGGTTCAGGGTCAAAAAGAGAATAAGTGCCACTGTCCTTTAAAGCTTGATGTTCTTCATGCATGGAAACTTTCCATTTTGGAATTTTTATAGCTTGTGAAAAACATGTAGGAGTGATGGGAAGAGAAGCACACATCAAAGTAGTAGGTAAAGGATGATTTGTGGCTATATACATTTTAGGTTTGAAAATACACCTTGCCTCTAGTTATCATAGTATGAGAATTTGAGACCAATGTAGGTGCAGATGGAGTTGCTGAAGTAGAATGCTGAACTAATGGTAAAGCTGCGGTAATTGAAGTTAACTGAGGTACTGATGCAGGAGCTGAGGTAGCTGTTGAAGTAGACTTGTTGTTAAAATTTTCAAAGGTAAGAATAGTTAAAGTTGAAGAAGCACCATTCATAAGAGAAGTATATGGAAAACAATCTTCATTAAATACCACATGCCTTGAGATGTAAACTCTGCCAGAAATTGGCTCAAAGCATCTATAGCCTTTATGTTGTGCACTATAGCCAAGAAAGGCACAGTGAGAGCTTCTTGGAGCTAATTTATTTGGTGCATAAGGCTTTAGCCAAGGAAAGCATGAGCATCCAAAGCATCTTAGACTAGAATAATCTGGTTGTTTACCAAACAGAGCTTCAAATGGAGATTTGAATCCAATAACTCTAGTGGGTAATCTATTAATGGCATAATTTGCAGTCATAAAAGAATCAACCCAAAAAGCATCAGGTAATTGTGCTTGAATTAAGAAAGTCCTCCTAATGTCCAGAATATGCCTATGTTTGGCCTCAGCTAAGCCATTTTGCTCAGAAGTATGTGGACAAGTGATTTCATGCTTAATACCATTGGTAGAAGTAAATTCAGCCAGCTCATTGTTGATAAATTCACCACCTCCATCAGATCTTATAGTAATAATTTTAAGAGAAAGCTGATTTTCAATTTGAGACTTAAAGTGATAAAAATAGTCTTGAAATCTGATTTATTATGAAGAGGAAACAGCCAACAGATCTTGTAAAGTCATCAATGATGTTGACATAGTACATGAAGCCACTATTTGACATTATAGGGAAGGTCCCCATAAGTCCATATGAAGTAATTTTAAAGGCTTGCTAGTAAAAGAAGTAGAAATTGAAAAGGGGAGCTTATGAGCTCTTCCCTAACCGACAGACACTCACAAAAGAGTGGTGTTTTATTACATCACTAGATAAAGACAAACTATGAGAAAGTCTACTAAAAGTCCTGAAAAGATGGATGAGCAAGTCTTTGATGCCGGATGGTTGGAGAGACTTTGACAACATGAAAAGCTTTAGATGGAGCTTGAAATTTGATGGGATATAGACCATTAAGTTGTGGTCCCCTGTAGCGAGAATCTTCCCGGTGTGAAGATCACGCACGGTATAACCAATAGAGGAAAAGGTTATAGTGCGGCTATTGTCTTTGGTGAATTTATGAACGGACAAAAGATTGTGTGAGGCCTTAGGAACATGTAGAACACATTGTAGTGTAAAATGCCTAGAAGGAGTAGACAAATTGTGAGAACCAGTGAAGCAATGGACATACCTTCACCATTAGCTGTTTGGATATAGTCATAGCCATCATAAGAAGTATAATCATCCAAATAAGCCACATCAGAAGTCATGTGTTATTAGCACCACTATCACGCATACCGGGGATTTTCACGGATATATTTGCGTGACAAGCATAACATGAAGGTTTTGAGGAGGATTTCTTCCTTGAAATGAAAAATTCAATTTGTCGGTGCATTCAGGAGCTAGATGGCTATCTTTGTGACAAATTTGGCATGGTGGTGGCTTACTTTCAGTAGCTTGAATTTGTGAGAGAGGTGGAACAGAAGTAAATGTTGGTTGATTATATGGAACATATGTAAATGCTGAAGAAGGTCGAGAACCAACTTGATGATAACCACCCCTAAAATTAGGATTGAATAATCTTTTGCCTCGATAATTTGGACTATGACCACCACGCATCATAGGATTAGGATTACGAAATTGAGGAGGAAATGAACCACGAGAATTAGCAAGAAAAGCTGATATGGGCGAAGATGACTCTGAAACTACCATCAGAAAATACATCAGAATAAATTTCTTTTTTATCGTCTAACTAGGAATAGTTTTTAATCTCCCAGATGAATGTAGAAGATTGAGAAGAAAGCTTAACTATCTTTGATGCCAATAGAAGCAAGAAGAAATAAAAAAGAAGACAACTGCAAGAAACACGAACCCACCTCCCTCTGAGAAAATTTTTGATGGGGGAAAATACTGATGGGGGCATGGGGGACGAATAAGAGTTCGCCACTTGTCCGTCTTTTACTTACCGTTTTTAACTAATTAATGTCTTTTTTTTCCACACCCGATTTACCCTTCCACAAACGGGTCACAAACGGTGCCAGAACTGATGATACTGCTAAGATTGATTCTTTTCCTCAAACACCGAAAGAAAACTTATTTGAGCTTGGGGCATCTGTGAATTGAGAGGTGGATTGGTGTTTTTTTTTTTTGATTTATATTTGGTAAAGATTCTGAATTTAGGTTTTTTTTTTTTGCTAATGTTTTTAGGGTTTAATGCAAGAGTTGCTGATTTTTCTTCGTTTTAGTTTCGAAACGGGAGAATTTTAGTTTGGGTTTTCTTTGGTTGGAATGCTGGATGAATATATCTTTTGGATTTTGAAAGTGGATGGGTTATTTTTATTCTAATGTTTCTAGCATTTGCAGATTTAGGGATTGTGTTTGCTGAATATGAAATATTATATTATGTTTCAATGATGGAATCTTAAAGTTGTTTAAAGAAGATGAAAAATGATATTGATTCATCCACGGAAAGTTTTTCTGGAAAAAATGGAAGTTATAGATGATAAGGATAATGAGTTATTAGTACCGATTGATAAAAGGGTTTTCTCTTGATCCAATTA
Source organism: Papaver armeniacum (assembly GCA_023531295.1). Taxonomy (NCBI): domain Eukaryota; kingdom Viridiplantae; phylum Streptophyta; class Magnoliopsida; order Ranunculales; family Papaveraceae; genus Papaver; species Papaver armeniacum. The sequence goes on along the minus strand of JAJJWW010007745.1, from coordinate 42,348 downwards.
TGCTAGTTGCTGATATGGAGACTAGGGAAGTTGTTCTTAAATTTTTTTGCCGTTATCATGGGTTTTGTCTACACCGTAACCAGTATGTTCTGAAGCTAAAAGAATCGACGATACTTCTCTTCAAACACCGAAAGAAGACTTACTTGATTTGCTTCCTCACTTTTCTCATTGTTAATGGAAAAGCGCAATACGGGTGTAAAAAATTGAAATATCAATTAGTTAAAAATAGTAGTCAAAATTTTTCTCCCTCTAGATCGGATTGGATTCTGTTTATAGATGCGGATTTTAAAAAGGAAAATGCCACAATGGGATATGCTTTCATCCTATACTCAGCGGATGACGAAACTTTTATGCACATTGCAGCAGGATCAGACAAGGCTTTTTCAGCGTTCCATGCAGAATCGAAAGATTTATTAAAAGCTTCCTCCTGGCTGAGTAATAACATTTTATCTAGCGTAACTCTAGTTACAGATTGTAAAATGCTAGCTGAAACCATCAATAAGGTATGTCAGATTCCAGAATGGAATGCAGAAAACACAATAAAGGAGACTCAAACCATTATTTTGTAAAAACTCCCTCAAGCTCGGAGTCAAATTATATTATGAGAAGATATAACTCTGCGGCGGACAACATAGCTAAGGAAGCTCGAGCAAAGAACATTCGAGAATCTCTCTACCAAAATTCAGATAAGGACTTCGCAATCTAGTATGAAGACCAATATTTTTGAAAAAAAAAGATATTATAAATCTTATGTACTTTGTTGTTTGATTAATATATTACTTTTTGCATCAAAAAAAAATAGTATTTGAAGAAAAATACTAGACTCTTCGGTCAGTATTTAGAGAGATAGAATAGGGTCTTGGAATTGCATTGATAAGCACAATTTACAAGACTTCGATATCATAAAAGCAAGTAAAATAAACACTACCACTTTGGGGAAGATAATAAGTTAGATTATTTGGAACAATATAATACTCCTACACTTTGAAACGAATTACCCACTTTATGCAAGATTTTCAAGTTTCCACTACGTGTTGAAACTTCAATGCCCAAGAGGTTTATTCAGGATGGATAGGGGTAGAAACCAGAATGTTTTTGTGAAAGATGCTAAACTTTCATAGGCTACCTACCGGATGCAAGGACATACGGAAAATGGTTTGTTATTTGAGAACTTCTACCTTTTGCTTTTGTTTGGAGTGTGTGAAAACAAAGAAATTCTTGCATCTTTCAGGACAAAGATTACTCCCAAGAGAATCTTAAAAGGAAGATAAAGTCTCTGCTGTTATACTGGAACTCTACAAATATATCTTTCAAGGGATCACCTACCAAAATCTCCATTACAATTGGGTTCTTGTAGTGAATAGGTCCCAATAACTTGTGTTTCTTTTAATATTATTGCTTGTGTAGGTAGAGGATTTTAGTTTCTAAGACAGACAACCATTAGCTCTTGCTGTTGTCTTATTTTTCTCACCTTTTGTGCAATTTGGTTGGGCTGTTCTCTTATTGCGAGGGTGTTGATTCCCTTTGGAATCCCCTTGAATAATTCTTTATATTATTATTTCATCTATAAAATTCTTTGTTGTATTGATCAAAAAAAAAAACAAAAACAAATGCTAAACTTTGTTGCCGAATTTTAGTATAAGAGTTAGACAACCTTTAATACTTTCAGTAAAATAAATTTACCCATATGAAAAGCGGGTACTTGGGCATCCCAGTTTTTTGGTGTGAACAAATTTGGATTTGTTGTGCAATATAGTTGCATTGAACGCTTTTGAAGCATTTTGACATATCACAACAGATCCTTTATAACCACCGATAGAGAACTTGTGGCCATTTGGAGAAAGAGAAAAAAAAAACGTTTCCAGCATCTTAACCATGTAACGAGTCAGAAATATAATAAAGAAATAATTACCCAATGAAACAGAACAAGCTATTATTATGATTATGAGGGTTCAGTTGCAACACCTGTACCACATCCACACAAGAAATCATGATCGTTATTCTTTGTAGAGAAAATCTACTTTTTGGTTTATGGAGACTTCTTTAGAGGAATAGAAATTAATAACAAAAATCGGTTAAAAGTTCTTAAAATGCCAATTTTTACATCCAATTATAGAGAATTGATAGAGAAAAACGCCAATACAAATTGGTTTATGCAGTTAACAAAATTATATCCACAAATGGGCTAAAAGTTCTTAAAATGTCAATTTTTACATCTCATTATAGAGAATTGATGGAGAAAAACACCAATACAAATTGGTTTATACAATTTTTTTTTTTTTTTTTGTTAATGAAAAATTAAATCATATCATCTACGGAAGAGCCATTAAAGTTGACCGGTAACCTAGCAACAAGTTGGGCACCGACCCCCTTTTGAATGGCTACACCTAATCTATGAAAAAGGAACGTGGCATCATAACTAGAGTTTCAAACTCAGGTCACTGGTATCATCACCTAGTGACTTTACCTAAGTTAACAAAATTATATCGACAAATAAAAAATGTTGTTGTTTTTATCATCGCATAGTCAACTTTGTCGACAAATGAAGAAAGCTAAACTATCTGATGCCCTCATAAGAAAAGAAACAAGAAGAAATTGCTACCGCAGAAACTCGTCCCCTTAATATTGGAAGGAAACTAGACAAACTGGTCTTCCAAGATTTTATTAAGGGAATATTGGGGATATGCCCCAAAATCGACTGTCATCTTGGGGATATGCCCCAGGTTTTCAATTTTGGGGAATATGCCCCAGCCATCCAAAATTCCATCCAAAACCGTTAAGTAGTCAATATTCACACACACTTGGGATCACATATGCGAATTAAAAGACAAATATCGATATATCAACACCTTTACAAGGTTCAGGAACATATTTAGACGAAAAAATCTCGAAAAAATTAGAGAGAAAGTTCAGACACATTTATGATAAATAATCTATTTAACGGTTCCTTGACGGAAACCGTTACTTTGGGGCATATTCCCAAAAACTGGAATCCTGGGGCATATCCCCAAGATGACAGTCGATTTTGGGGCATATTCCCTATTTTCCCTTTTATTAATATTACTTGACTTGATGGTTGATATTCTAGAAAGGAAAAAGAGTGGATTGCGTCTTCGAATTGTAGTAACGAGCACGTTACAACATGAATCTAATAAACTCTGAACTTGTCAATATTGTCTGGAATATCAGCAATTAGACCGACATTTAGTATATCTTCTTAGTTCTTATGCAGCTCTTAACTAAAGGTTGTCCAGGAGATCATGTCGAAAGTTCCATGCCCAATGAAGTTTTTCTCTAGGCGATGTGCATTGTCCAGAAGTGTTAGACAACTTTCAGCACCAGGAAAAATCTTTTCAGGGCATGTTGTTCAATGATTTGGTTGCATAGGCCTATAAGCCTTAAATTTGCTGCTTTCTTGAATAAATTTTAAGCTTTGCCAAAGAAAACATCAACATACGACTTGAAATGTTGTTCAAGAAAATTAAAAAAAAAAAACTAGCTAACTACTGCTACCTATGTTGTAAAAGGAAATATAAATCCAACAATAAGTTACTGCTTTGGCGTACTAATAGGAAATATAGCCCTATTTCCTAATACGTACAGAAGTTGGATTATACGTTCTTAGGTGCATTTGAAACTGCAAATACTTTTATTTTCTTTTGTGATATGTGCTACAAAAAATGAAGGAAAAATATAGTTTACTTCAGAAATCCTTGACATTACAAATACTTATGAAGAACATCATCCTATTAATGTTTTACTTTCTAAAACAATCCATCAAGCACTAAATTCTCGCCTATTTCTAGATACATTTCCATATCTGATTCAGAGAGTAATCCACGTGTGTTCTCTCGCGCATTTGCTTTCGCCTCAACCAGCTCAACCGCTACCTTTTCCATCTGAACCTCTACCCTTTTCATTACATCTGTGAGTATCTTTATTTTTTCTTTGGCAGCACGTAAAGGCTGCCCATGCTCTAATAGTTCAGTCTTAACATTCTGCATTCCACCCATACCTTTTTCACAGTCTCTAATCTTTGTCGAAGCCATCCAACGTTAAATTCGTTTTCTCGGCCATTTTAATCTTCTCCTCCCAGCTATTGATGGTTTGAAAAGACAAGTCCACATAACGGCATTGATACATATCTGTGATAGAAGTCATCAAGTCCTTGACCACCATAACAAGAATAGGATATGAGGACATTGGCAAAACTTCAGTGGATGGAATATGTCCATACTTCAACCATATTTTCTTGTAAAGGGGCGTTTGTGCTTTTAAAATGCTGAAACCGCCAACATCTTCATATTCTTCGCCATCGCAAAAACCAACTTTGCTGCTCTGTCTCCCTTCCCCGAAGGGTTGTCCTGCACCAGGATTATCTCCTAATTCTGAACTACTCTTTTCGTCTTTTTCTTTGGTTTGTTTCGCATTTTCTGTCTTTCCAGCCTTGCTTTGAAGGTTGCCCTCGTTCACGTCATCATCATCCTTTGAATTCTCCTCCGCCGTACAAGTAACCCTAATTCTTATGACACAGGTATCATTCACGAGATATCCTTTATCGCGGTTGTAGAGTTTACTAAGACGCATGAACTTTGGCCAACCCCAGGAGGCGTTTTCTTTAGCATGGAATTCTTTTTTCATTTCTGCATCATCCACCGATTAGTATGATAAATTAAAAAAGTGTGATTATATTGAGAGAAAGAAAAAAATATGTATAAATCCTAGTATAAGATATTTACCCCATCTAACTGTCTTCTTGCTATCGGTTTGACTAGTAACTGCGACACTAAACTCCGTTTCCACCGATCTTGTCAAGTCGACAGGCCTTATCCAAATCGATATGTGGTATTCTTTTGGATAGATCTGTGCTTTCCTATTTGTGAAAACTTTGAGGATTAATTAATCAAAAACATAATGTATTAAAAGAAACAGAAAAAAATTGCTCGTGTAGAACAGACATATTTAGGGTACTTAGTACTTACCATTTGAAACCACCAACAGAGAAAAAATCAGAGTAAGTTCCATCTTGAGCAATCACCTTTGAAAAGTTTTCAATCCTCCAATTGACTTTCTTAGATGAAGAAATCTCTGTAATATTAGCTACCATATTTTACTAAAGATTGGGAAAAACTATGCAAGATATTTTTTTCTTAGAACTTAATACACAATATAGGGTATTTATAAAAACTTAGTCTACAAACCTTAATAGAATTCGGATTCCTCTTTTTGAATGAAGCTTAACCTTTTCCTCCCAAAAACAAAAAAGAATTAGGATTCGTTTCTTCCAAAGGATTTGGGGGTTTTCTTAAAAATACGAGCGTACTAATTCATTAATCAGCGAGTAACTTTGGTGAGTGCCTTTCTACCATGCTTAGTTTGGCGCGCAATTTGGATTGCCAGAAAAGAGCTGCGTGCAGAGTCTGCAGACTGCAGAACCTTCTTAGAAGTTTTGGTGGCATGTTTTGCTTTTTGAATTTATTCTCAAATTGTGTACCGAAACTTATTTACAACTTTTTTATTTACAGAATTCGAAAGAAACTATTTAAACGATATCCGAATAGGTTATGGATGAATTACAAGGGTGATGCCCAATTGCATATACAGAATCCATCCTTCAACTTCGAAGCAGACCAACTTAAAAAATAAGCCTATATACCAATATGACATGGATATATATTTGCCATTTGTCATTCACCCTGAATTTAAATGGGAATAAACTAGCCTTTCTTTTCTAGTAGAATTTTAAGATTAAGAAATTTGATCGAACAAGAGAAAATTTAATACCGTCTCACCTACAAATAATCTTTTTAGATCTGAACGATCAACACAACACTATAAGGTGACAATGGAATTCAGGCGACAAAGGAGAAACACAGATATGCTGATGCTTCTCGTCTTCAAGAACAGTCGTGACCTAAAAGGGGCGACAGCAAGTCGAAAATCCAGGTTGAAACTCGAGAAGCCAAAAGAAACTAACTGTAAAAACAACAAACATGATAACCTAACCATCGTTCTATCGCAAACTACTTTTACTTATGAAATGGATTTTTATTTTCTAAAATAACCCATCAAGCAATAAATTCTCGCCTATTTCTAGATACATTTCCATATCGGATTCAGAGAGTCACATAACCCTTCGCCTCAATCAGCTGAAGCTCTACCCTTTTCGTTACATCTCTGAGTATCTTCAATTTTTCTACCGCGACACGTGAAGGCTTCCCATGCTCTAGTAGTTCAGTCTTAACATCGATTCTTTCAGGATTGATCTGTAAAACTTAAGGCTATTCAATTCAGGACGAATTTGTTAATTTTTAAGACAAATATACTCTTTTATCTATGCATTTTTTAAGCGTAAACATACACATACATATAAAATTCCTAATAGCATCCATTTCATTGCAAACTACTATTACTGCTAACGAAACATAGCTTTCCTGTCTAAACCAATCCATTAAGCAGTGAATTTTCATATTTATCGAGATACATTTCCATATCTGATTCTGAGAGTAATTCTGATATATTATCTCGCAAATAGTCCTTTGCTGCCATCATCTGAGATTCTGCCTTCATCAACTCATCTATTGCTGCCTTTACAATTGATTTTGCAGCATGCAAAGGCTCGCCATATTCCAATAATTCAGTCTCAACTTTTTGCATCCCACCCATACCTTTCTTCACATTCTCAAAGTGTTCCCGAAGCCATCCGACGTTAAATTCAATATTCTCAACCATCTTTATCTTCTCTTCCCAACGCTCAATCATTTCAGAAGACAAATCAGCGAAACAGCGTTGATGCATATCTAAGATGCAATTCATCAAGTCTCTCACCACCATAACAAAGATCGGATACTATGAGATTGGCATAACTTTGGTCGAAGAAATATGTCCATATTTCAACCATATATTCTTATATAGTGGTGCTTGTGTTTTCAAAATACTTAACCCTCCAACATCCTCATATTGATTTTCATCACAAAAACCACCTATGTTTTGTCTTCCTTCACCAAAGGGGTCTCCTGCACCTGGATACTTTCCAGGTTCTGAACTAGTCGTATCAGCTTTTTCATTGATTTGATTTTCATATCCTGTCTTTGCAACCTTCTTTAGGTTGCCCTCATTCACGTCGTCATCATCTTTTGACTCCTACGCCGTACAAGTAAGCTCAACCCTTATCACACAGGCATCATTCACGAGATATCCTCTATCAGGGTCATGGAGTTCACTAAGAGGCATGAATGATGGCCAACCCCAGCCGGAAATTTGTTTATCATGGATTTTTCTTGTTGTTTCTGCATCACCCAACGATTAGTATGATAAATAAAAATGTGTGATTAATAGAAATGGTAATGTCAGATAATCTAGATTTTACCCTTTCTGAGTGTGTTCTTAAAAACTGTTTGACTAGTAACAACAAAACTGAAGTGCGCGTATACCTATTTTGTCAAGTCGACCAGGCATAAGTACAGTGACAACTGATCATCATGCACTCTCTTGCTTCCCTTTGGATAGATCAATGCTTTCCTATTTCTGAAAACTGTAATCATTAAGATCAAAACAAGTTCCAAAGGCAAAACATCACGGTTTGCATCTAAACCCCAAATTTGGCCGCGCCTATTCTTTTGCAAAGCCATGTCGACTCTGCCATGGCCACTGGCATGCCACCATGCCACACGTAACACCTTGATACACGTTTTCCCATGAAAACACTCGAGACATCTAACACATGTCACAAACTGGGGGATATGCTCATAGAGGGTATTGGTTTGGCGGTTTACAGCGTGCGGCGTACACTACGCCCGTTACATGAAAGTGTCATAAGAATAAGGTGGTTAGTATATACAGGGAGTAATGGTGAAACGCTTTCCTTCATTATGGAACATAAATTCCAGGAGGTACCGGTTACCACCTCCTCACATGTACTCATCCGTTTCTATTTCTTACAAGACCAGAGTACGTTTTTCTTTGACTTGTATAAATAGGCCTTACCTATTTCCACCGAACAACAAGTTTTGGTCAGGAGCATACAACACTCAGAAACCACTTGCTAGCTTTCCCATCTGTTAGCTTTCACTTTCTGATACAAGTCAAACAACTACTCTTCCAGAATCAACTATTCTGGTCTCAACACTTTCTTCGCTTCCCTACCTAAAACCAACCTTTCTCCTTCACTTTGTGACCGAAGCAAGTCTGGAACGGCCATTCTTGGTTTAGGCCGGATTTGTACAGATTGAGCTCTCGAATCTAAAGTACTCCCTTTCAGTACATTGTTTAGGGTTTAGACTCAGTTTCTCACCCGCTCACGCGAAATTACCGAAATCAGCAGAAACCTTTTTCACCCTCAAACACCAGAATTATTAAGAAGAATAGTTTTAATAGGAAAATCTGGAAACTGAGCTCGTAGCTTAATAATTTGTGCAAGAATTCTTGCAAATGCAACAGTACGAGTCGAAAGTAAGCAAACATGTGACCATCTTGTTGAAGCATCAATAAGAACCATAAAATAACTAAATGCTCCACACAAAGGGTGAATCGGTCTACATATATCACCTTGAATTTGTTGCAGAAAATTAGGTGATTCGATGCCAACTTCCATCAATGATGGCCAAATAATCAATTTTCTTTGATAACAAGCGATACATGGACAATCATTAAATGATAAGACTTTTAGTCTATTTAAAGGATGTCCATTTGAGTTTTCAATAACTCGACGCATCATAGTTGATCCCGGATGACCTAAACGGTCATGCCAAAGTTTAAAAACACCGGGATCAGAAGTCTTAGTATGACTCACAAGATGTGATTCAATTAGGATAGTTTGATATAATCCAGAAGATAGAGATGGAATCTTTTCTAGGACTTGTTTCTTACCTAAGACAATGGCAGTAATGCATAGATACTCTTTGTTAGCGTCGTTTGTTGTGTAAATATGATACCCATTAAGACGAATGTCTTTAAAACTCAACAAGTTGTGTTTAGATCTTGTTGAAAATAAGGCATCTTGGACATGGAACATTAGGGATAATGCTTTTCCATGTCCCTAACAAGATTAGAAGTCCCTGAAATTGTAGTAACATTGGCCGTAGCTAACGTTAAATGGGATAAAAACCTTTTGTTACGAATGTGCGTTGTTCCACTATCAACAAGACATATATCTTCGTCACTTGATTTCGGCTTTCCATTAGTAATATCCATATCCCTTTAGAAAAATAAAGACAAAAATATAAGTTATGGAGAACAAATACTAAGAAAATAATTTCATTACTAAAGAGAATTTCAATAACTAATACATTAAAATCAACTGCCTAAAAGAAAAACAATCTCTAAAAAAATATGACAAAACATTGTCACTTATTCAAACAAACTACTACTCAATCTACTAAAAAAAGAATTGATCATAAAACAAATAAACTCATATATCCTTGAGGAAGGAATCCATGTCTTCAATCTCATTTCCATCATTCTTGAAGTCAGAAATATCAAGATGGGCAATATCCATTGGTATGTCATATCGGGAAAAATATTGGTTTCAGTCTTCTTTTCCTTTTGTTTAATAGACGCCTGATAAAAATCAACAAGGTTCCTTGCAGTACGGCAAACATTTTCCCAAGTGCCACAGTGAACCACAGATGTGACAGGCCATTCATGGCGCTTTGAATGGCTTTGCGAGCTTTTTCCTTTGTGTTTTGGGAACCCATTGTTCTTCCCCTTCTGATGATGGGAATGATTACCAGCCTTCTTCTTGTTGTTGGGCTTTTTAGGACCTAACCAACGTCTATGTCCTTTTTCACGGCTTTCAGGAGCATTGCCACGACTTTCTTTAGCGTTCATCTCTGGAGAGCAACTGTTGAACCTGCTGGGTAACTTTGATGGTTCTTGAGTAATAACTCATTATTCTGCTCAGCTACTAGAAGGCAAGAGATAAGCTCGGAGTATTTCTTAAACTTCCTTTCACAATATTGTTGTTGAAGCAAAATGTTTGAAGCATGTAAGGTGGAGTAAGTCTTCTCCAAAATATCAGCATCAGTAATTGTTTCTCCGCATAGTTTTAAGCGAGAGATAATCTGAAATAAACAGAGTTATATTCACTTATGCTTTAAAAATCTTGTAAGCGGAGGTGCATCCACTCATATCTAGCTCTTAGAAGGATGACCATTTTTTGATGGTCAAACCTATCCTTCAGCCCTGTCCACAGAGTGTACGGATCTTTCAGCGTAAGATACTGGGACTTCAAAGCTTCGTCTAAGTGATGAAGAATAAAAAATAGTGCTTTGGAGTGATCTTCTTGGGACTCCTATTATCTTAAGTAATAGTCTTATCAAGTGAGGTAGCACCCGGATGTACCTCTGCTTCAAGAATCGAAGACAAATAATTCTTGCTTAGGATATGTCAAGGATTTTGAAGTTACCCTTTGAAAGAGACATGATCTGAATATTAATAAAATAAATGATGATCAGTAATATATATATATATATAAAATTAGTGAAACTAATAAAAACTCCTAATACTATATACATGAGAAAAATAAAGAAATAACTATTGGTTTGACGGCATAGCCAGACATGACCAATAATTAATTAAAGTGCAGAAGAGAAGATACATAACGTACAGAGAATAGGAAAAAAATTGTGATAATATAAAAACATTAATTGTAGTATATTATCATGGATACCAGAGTGGGTCCGTATCTTCCGTGCCAAAGGCTCCATGAGTTTAATATTCTAAATTTTCAAATAATTTAAGATAAATATTTAGGAGTAAATTATTTATTTATCTACTTTCTCCCAAATTTGATCTTGTTTCCTATCGGAGAAGAGTTGAATAAAGGAAACTATAACGGATTTACTGTTACAAATAAATAAAGACAGGTGTAGCCGCCTTATTGGCTTGGCACAGATGGCTCACGGAGCCTTTGGCACAGAAGATACGAACCCGTGGGAGAGAGAGGATAAGTAAATCGAGAGAATAATAATTAAATAAACCCAACTATTATTAATTAGGGGTAGTTAAGGAATTTTCGTAAGCACTAATTAAATTGATTTATTTTGTCGAGATGCACTTTCGAAAAAATTTGTTAAACCCAACACAAAAAGGTGTAGAATCAATATAATGGTGTGCTAGAAATTAATGCTTATCCTGTATCCTGGTATACAGGTCAACAGGACTCTTATTTCTTTATTGTATTTCTGACTCATTACATGGTTAAGATGCTGGAAGCGGTTTTTTTTTTTCTTTCTCCAAATGGCCACAAGTTCTCTATCGGTTTTTTTTTTCTTTCTTTATTGTATCACTAGTTATGCTCAAAGCCGAATTTTGATGAAATTTTGCAGTGTTAGTTGGGTTGGAAATGAATGTACCATGGCCAGCCGCTGCTAGCTCATGATCTATGTGCTATTTCTGTGCCAGGAATTGAGTAGTTGGAAGGAAAGAACAAAAATTGGTATACGAAGGATTTTTCAGCAGTCAAAGTGAATCCAAACAACTTTTTTTTTTCTACCGACAAAGAAATTCATTGATCAAAAAAGATAGGTTCGTAGTGGAGACTTGAAAGCCTTGCATAAAGTAAGTTCGTTAAAAAAAAAATGGTGGTATATGAAAGGATTTTGCAGTAATCTATCTATGTGCTATTTTTGTGCCAGGAATTGAGTAGTTGGAAGGAATGAATGGTGGTATGTGAAGCATTTTCCAATAGTCAAAGCCACGTCTAACCTCTTAATAACACAACCTATTGATTAGATTTGGAATTATGAATTACATTTAATTTTCTTATTTTCTGAACTTTTTGTGTATTGGAACTTGCATATTACTTATTAGATTGCGCCATTACTAAGCTTGGTGGTTCTTCTGCATTCATCGGCAAGTTTGGAGAAGATGAATTTGGGCATATGTTGGTTGATGTGTTGAAAGAGAATGGAGTGCATAGTGAAGGTGTTTGCTTTGATAAGGACGCAAGAACAGCACTTGCTTTTGTTACATTGAAGAAAGATGGTGAAAGGGAGTTTATGTTCTACAGAAACCCTAGCGCTGACATGATGTTGAAAGAATCTGATCTTAACATGGGTTTGATCAAACAGGCTAAAATCTTTCATTACGGCTCTATCAGCTTGATAACCGAACCTTGCCGTTCGGCTCACATGGCTGCCATGAAAGCTGCTAGGGAGGCTGGTCCTTTACTTTCTTATGATCCTAACGTAAGGGAACCACTCTGGCCTTCTGCTGAAGCTTGCCGTGAAGGTATTAAGAGCATATGGACTAGCGCTGATGTTATCAAGGTCAGCGACGACGAGGTAAAATTCTTAACCCAAGGAGATGCGGCAGATGAGAAGAATGTTTTGTCACTCTGGTATGACGGTTTAAAGTTGTTGTTAGTAACTGATGGGGAGAAAGGGTGCAGATACTTCACCAAGAACTTCAGAGGAGCTGTGAAGGGGTTCACGGTGAACACAGTGGATACTACAGGAGCTGGTGATGCTTTTGTTGGTTCATTACTTTGCTCTGCTGCCAAAGATGCATCAATTCTAGAGGACGAAAGCAGACTGAGAGAAGCTCTTAGGATGGCTAATGCTTGCGGCGCAATTTGTACAACTAGGAAAGGAGCCATTCCAGCACTCCCAGACAATGCTGCTGCACAGAAGCTCATCTCGGATTCCTACTAGATGATGAATTCTCTTTTGCTTTACTTTTAATAGCCCAGCTCTTTCTTTATATGTCGTTTTTAACATTCAGTTTTACCATACAAATATTTTTTAGTTCATTTAATTCGGAGAATGTCTGTAATTTTGGTTTTATGACCATAAATATTATATACACCCACCATTTTAAGTTTCCATTCTTCTTCTAGGTAAAATTCAATATGGTAGTGTTTATGGGTAAAAATCGTTTCCGCCGATTTCGGTAAATTCGGCAGGTGAGTGAGAAACTGGTTCAAACCCTAAACAAATGTGCTGCACGTGAGCACTTTATAGATTAGAGATCAATCTGTACAAGTCCGTCCTAAACCAAGAAATGGTCGTTCCAGACTTGCTTCGGTCACAAAGTGGAGGAGAAGGGTTGATTTGGGGAGGGAAGCAAAGAAAGGTGTTGAGACCCGGAATAGTGCAGGAGAGTAGTGTCTCAACTTGTATCGAAAGTGAAGCCGGAAGCTTGCAAGAGATGAAAGCTTTTGGAGAGCTTGCAAAGTTGCCTTTTACGAGAGTATTGTATTTTCTCTCCTGACTAGACTTGTAAATCGGTGGAAATAGGTAAGACCTATTTATACAAGTCGAGGCTGAAACTTACCCTGGCCTCATGAAGGAAGAGAGTAAAGGGTGAAATAATGGGAGGATGTGGTAACCGCAAGGTGTTTATGGGTGAAAACGTTTTCACCATTATTTCCTCATTTATTTGACCGCTTTATTCCTATTCACGCTTTCTTAATGTGAGCGTAGTGTACAGCTTGCATGTTGTGACCTCCAAACCAAAACCCTAGAAAGCATCCCTTAGTTTGTGTTGATGTCTCGAGTGTTGGTTGCACCTTGAGTGCAAGTGGCAATGCCAGAGCTGCTAGTGGCGTGTGTGGCATGTGCGGAATGCTTGTACGTTGAGTGTAAGTGGCAATGCCAGAGCTGCTAATGGCGTGAATGGAAAGTGCCAATGGCGTGTGCGGAATGCCTTGATGGTAGGTTACACGGCTTGCAAGTTAGGATACCAGCGTGCGTGTTTGGCATGTGTCAATGGCACGCGTGGCCATTAGGGCTATGTCCTGGTAAGAAAAGATACCAGCGATGCATGTTGGCATGTGCCAATGGCATGCGTGGCCAACAGGTCTGGCGGGTAGGAAAAGCTACCAGCGAGCGTGTTGGCATGTCCCAATGGCATGCGTGGCCAATTTGGGTCGCGCCACAGTAGGAAAAGCTACCAGCGGCGTGTTGGCATGTGCCAATGGCATGCGTGGCCAATTTGGGTCGCGCCACAGTAAGAAAATCTACCAGCGAGCGTGTTGGCATGTGCCAATGGCATGCGTGGCCAATTAGGGTCGCGCCACAGTAGGAAAAGCTACCGACGGCGTGTTGGCATGTGCCAATGGCATGCGTGGCCAATTTGGGTCGCGCCTGGTAGAAAAGATACCAGCGAGCGTGTTGGCATGTGCCAATGGCATGCGTGGCCAATTTGGGTCGCGCCACAGTAGGAAAAGCTACCCGAGCGTGTTGGCATGTGCCAATGGCATGCGTGGCCAATTTGGGTCGCGTCACGGTGGGAAAAGCTACCGTGGAGCGTGTTGGCATGTGCCAATGGCATGCGTGGCCAATTTGGGTCGCGTCACAGTAGGAAAAGCTACCAGCGAGCGTGTTGGAATGTGCCAATGGCATGCGTGGCCAATTTGGGTCGCGCCACAGTAGGAAAAGCTACCAGCGGCGTGTTGGCATGTGCCCGATAGCATGCGTGGCCAAGTCGCGCCTGGTAGGAAAAGTTACCCGAATGAGCGTGGTGGCATGTGCCAATGGCATGCGTGGCCAATTTGGGTCGCGCCACAGTAGGAAAAGCTACCCGGTGAGCGTGGCATGTGCCAATGGCATGCATGGCCAATTTGGGTCGCGTCCTGGTAGGAAAATATACCAGCGAGCGTGTTGGCATGTGCCAATGGCATGCGTGGCCAATTTGGCCTAGGTTGCATGGTTTGCAAGCCTAGGTGCGGGCGCTACTTTGGAATGGCGCGGCTAGGGCTAAGGCAGAGTGTGTTTGGCATAGCGCGGCTAGCTTGGGCAAGGTGTGGCTGGCATGATTTGCTATTGGCATAGAGGTGCGGCTAGCATGGTTGGCATGCTTCGGCGCGTTTGGTATGGCTGGCATGATTTGCCATTGGCATAGAGGTGCGGCTAGCTTAGGCTAGGTGTGGCTTGCATGATTTGCCATTGGCACGGAGGTGCGGTTAGCATGGTTGGGTGTGGCTGGCATGATTTGCCATTGGCACGGAGGTGTGGTTAGCATGGTTGTTATGCTTTGGCGCGTTTGGTGTTACTAGCATGGTGCGGCTAGCATGGTTGGCATGCTTTGGCGCGTTTGGTATGGCTGGCATGATTTGCCATTGGCATTGAGGTGCGGCTAGCTTAGGCTAGGTGTGGCTGGCATGATTTTCCATTGGCACGGAGTGCGGTTAGCATGGTTGGCATGCTTTGCACGTTTGGTGTGACTAGCATAGCTAGGGCCAAGGCAGAGTGCGTTTGGCATGGGGAGGCTAGCTTGGGCTAGGTGTGGCTGGCATGATTTGTCATTGGCACGGAGGGGAATTTAGGGTTTTGTTCGTTGTAACCCTAATTTTAAAAAATACCCCCTATTAATTACGACTACATGCATTAAATGTCTAATAAATGTGTCACCGTGACATTAGGTTATTTGGGGTTTACGATTTTACCCTTTGTTTAAAAACCACCATCAACATTAAGTCCCTGCTTAGCTCGGAGCATGGCTTTGTTGCGAGGTAAGAATAAGATGGTGACAAATTATCAACAACAAATCGTAAAGAGAATTGAGGAGGCTTGTCGACCTTTTTTATAAATAGGATTTGGAATCCTTGCCTCACGCGGTTCTTGCACAATTGGGAAGTTAGCGTCGTGAGAGACGGAAGGTGGCGGCATTGAGAAGTTGTTGCGAGTTGGGAAACTGAGCGTGCTAGCTGGCGGGACCGGCGCAAAAATGGGAAGCTGATCGTGCTAGCTGGAGTGACTTGAGTTGGGAAACTGAGAGTGCTAGCTGGCGGGACTTGGGCGGCGTTGGGAAGTTGGGCGCAATTGGTGGGACCGGTGCAACTTGGGCGACGTTGGGAAGTTGGGCGCCCTTGTGGGCCCGTTCCTTATATGCACAATTTTTGGTATAGAGAATTCCTTCCCTATTTCAGAATCTTCACGCCCATATATATATAAAATCCCTTTCACTCATCTTTGTTCTTCCATCTTTTCATACTAGCGGCAGAGTCATAAAGAAAAACCGGTTTCAGGTATGTCTTCCGGTCTTCTCTTGTTTCCCTTTTCATGTAGGTGCAAACCCTAAAAGTAGGCGTTTTTATAATCCTTGCAATGATATTGCGCATCGATTTCTTGGCGTGCTTCTTGTAGAAAATATTGTATATATGCACCGGGATTTCTTTGTATATATGATTCGAACCGTAGAAAACGCTCCATATATAATTTTGAACCCGAAGAAGGATACCATAGACGCATTCGAGCAGTAGAAAATCTGCGTACATAGTCTTGAACCCGAAAAAGGATACTACGGACGCACTTGAGCCGTATAAAATCTGCGTATATAATTTTTGAACCACGAAGAAGATCTGCGTGTGCATTTTCGAACCGTAGAGAACATTGTATATGTGCTTCATATGACTTCGAACCCATAGGAAATATTGCATATATGAATTTCGGACTTGGCCAGAAAACATCTTCATGGCTGTTTTGAACCCGTAGAAAAATGCTTCATATATAATTTTGAACCCGAAGAAGGATACCATAGACGCATTCGAGCCGTAGAAAATACTGCGTATATAATTTTGAACCACAGAAGAAAATACTGCGTGTGCAGTTTTGAACCCGTAGAGAATACACCCTCTCTTCTTTTTTTTTTGTTGTTGGGTGCGGTTATGTGTCAGGGAGATAATTTCGTCTTTCTCCATGTGCAGATATCTCGTTACTAAGTTGTTATGAAGAAATCCGACAAGATGTTGCCTGAACAAAATTTCGTCATCGAAGGATGTTCATAGTTCCAAACCAAACACGGATGACGAATTCTTTGCTAGACCCCTGCCCTGCTCGGAAGAATCACCCCGTGGTTTCGTGCCAATTTTTTAACCGGTGGTGAAGATGAAAAGAAGACACGTTCGGTTCGCCCGAGAGAACACCATACGGTTCTGTCTTCATAAAAGTGGTGTATTCTTCTTCCAACATTGATTTACGGATGTGTCAAAGCCCATTGCGTTCTTTTGATAGATGGGTTGAGTTCATGGTGAGTAGGAGCACATAAATACCAACTTGACTCGAGCGCGAGTTATTGATGATGTCGAGCTTGGTAAATCTCCGAGTTAGGAAGGCAATCCTGGTCTTGGTTGCTTTCATCTCCGGATGGTGTTCGGACACCCATACGATCATATGTAGATGGGGTGAAATAACTTTCTCCTTGGAGAGTGTGGCTCTCTTCTTTGAATCTTCCTAGCAGGAATCTTAATATCCGATTGTCTGAAAGTGAGGAGAAGATGCGGGAAGACCTTGCCGCTAAGTTGGGAGATTTACGCTCGAAAAGACTCCACCGCGAAGTCGAAGGATTACTGTCCTGGAAGAGGATGAAAGGTGCTTTTACTAATTTGGTGGATATCTCAATGGTTTCCTACGAGGCGGAACCTAAACAGAAAGCAGTGATCTTCATGTTGCGGCATTTTGGCTCTCGGTTGTCTAGAGACATTTTTGATGGCGGTTACGGCAAGAAGGAAATAATACCGAGTTGCTAGTGATTACTTGTGAAGTTAGCAAAAGGTGAAGTTCTTCCCATTGGCAAGCTATTCCTTGGTTCCCTGTATGTGCATCCGGATCACCTAGTTGCGAAAATGCGAGTTTGAATGGTTTCATGAAAGTGGATTCATATGTGCACGTTGCTTTCTTTGCAAGCACGCTATGGGAGCACTTTGAGAAGTATGCTCCAAACGTTACCTTCGATTCCGCGAGTTGGGGCTCCAGGATTCTTCAATGGGTGAACAAGCGTCCAAGAGTTGGCATGAGCTTGGTTAGTTTTCTCGATAAGTCACATGAAATCGGTTTTCGCCCATGGGAGCCGGTCCATAGGTCGGTGACTCAAATTGACACCTTTGCTTCCAGATCATGTCTTTATCTTCTGACGACAACTTGAGTGTTGGTGAAAACTTGTTTATTCAAAGGCTGCATGTCCAGGCTATATGTTGTCTTTCTTCATGGGGTCTTTCCAGAATAGGCCGCTTACAATATTTACCGTCTTTCGTTACATGGGTTTCGATCACGGGGTGCCTCTTGCTTACCAGTGGTGGTTCCTACGGATTCATTGCATCCGCCCTCAATGCCGGTGCCCTTGAGCCGGGTATCCGCCTTCCCTTCTTTCGGACGGGAAGAGTAACCCGACGACTTTTGGCTATAATGAGTTACGTACGATGAGTTCACTATGATCCAAGATTTTGTAAATAACGTGGTGGAGAATGTTCGTTGTAAACCTTCCCCATCGAGTTTGAAGAAGTATCCAATGTTGAGAGATCCTGCCGAAATTTGCACAGAAACTCAGGGAAAGTCCCGAGGCAAAGGAACAGAACGAAGAATCGTCTTTGGCGGGTTAGGGGCGGTTTCAAAAGATCCTTCTGCTCTCGTGTCTTTCGATTCTTCCAATAACCGGGTATGTGTCGCCTCCTTGTTGGTTTATCTCAAAAACACGTGAATTTCTCGCTGAAAACATGTGTCTTGTTTCTTAAGGGCTTCGGTGGTGTTAATGCTTTCGTTGCCCTTTCACGTTGCCGAGAGACGACAATTTCTTCGAAGAATTCCGGCGACCTTGAGCCTACTCATAGCGGTGATGAGTCGGAGAAGAAGAAAGTTCGACAAGTGAGTGATTCCTCTGGCAAAGACTGGCTCTTTTTCGGGAAGTGGTTCGGTGAGTTTCGCACTTCTTTTCTTTCTTCTTAGTTTCTTCTTTTGAAAAATGTCTAACTCAAGTTCGCAGAGGAGAATCCGGTTCGGAGGACGATTCAGGGTGGAGCCACACGAAAACTTGCCTTTGGTGTCCACTGCCGGTGACTTGGAGATGGGAGTTAGCCAATTTAAGGCACGATGTGGTTCAAAAGGTGGATGATTCTCGATGGTTGTTTGCCGTAGACATGGAAGAAGACCCTTTGCAAGTCGTGAGGCCAGTTGCAGGCGCCATTTTTGATCCCCCGTACTTGGTTCCTTATCCAGGTCATGTGCTGGTTGGCGGTTTCAGCGTGCAGGCTAAGTATGAGGCGTTGTACACCAAAATCTGGGAGAAGTACGGACATATGGCCACAACCAAGAAGGTCACTGGTCGATTTGCGCTGGTTAAGCATGTGGAAGAGGCTTTATCTTCCATCGAGGATATGCGTGAGGTGACTAGTCACACCGTTTCAAGACGTTATTGCTTGGTGAGCACCGTCGCGACGTGTGCGTAGAAAAAAAAGGAGTTCAACGCTTCGTGGTTTGTCGAAGGCCTTTACGAGATCCGGAGTCGAAGATGCGACAATCGAAAGCCTTTACTGCGAGAGAGGAGATTGCACGATAGGAGGTAGAACTCGAAAAGCTTTCCAAGATGTTAACTATGAAGAGAGCGGCTCTTGAAGACGCAAAGTTGACTTTCTCCAAGAAAAGCAGACTTCTGTTGGATGATTTTCCTTGAATGTTTTTCTGTTAAACTTTCATTTAGGTTCTTCTTCTTCTTTTTTTTTTTTAAAAAAAAAACATACTGGATGTCTGGTTCAAAGTTCGACCGGTTTTGATAGATAGCCGGTGGCTTTTGAGGATATTGGATTATTTCTGGGATGAATGGTTTTGATAATATAACTCTGATTATGTTTTGTGAAAGGAATATTGCTTTTATGAAAGTGTGTGCTAGCAATAGGCACAAGACGTAGTAGTATGACGGTTTCATTAAGAACCTAAAAACAGATCGTATATCTTGCCCAGTCTAAATTTACTCACTTCATAGGTTTTTTCGAACACGCCCCTCTCCATGTAAAAGGAGGCTTTGCTGGTAGCATCGCTGACAAGTCCCCAATCATTGTAGCATCTTCAACGAGTCCCAGTTTTACGTGTAGTTTTTACAATCGTGCTTAGGGTTGTCTGCGGATGATTCGGATTGAGTCGCCTTCCCTACCATATTGACATCCGGGGTCGAAGAACGAGATCGAGTCCCGATATTGTGGCCGATAGATCAATCCTCCTGTGGTCGCCAATTGTTTATGGGTAAAAATCGTTTCGCGATTTCGGTAAATTCGGTAGGTGAGTGAGAAACTGGTTCAAACCCTAAACAAATGTGCTACGTGAGCACTTTATAGATGCGAGAGATCAATCTGTACAAGTCCGGCCTAAACCAAGAAATGGCCGTTCCCGGACTTGCCGGTCACAAAGTGGAGGAGAAGGGTTGATTTTGGGAGGAAGCAAAGAAAGGTGTTGAGACCGAATAGTGCAGGAGGGTAGTGTCTCGACTTGTATCGTAAAGTGAAAGCTTGAAGCTTGCAAGAGATGAAAGCTTTTTAGAGAGCTTGCAAAGTTGCCTTTTCTCGAGAGTGTTGTATTTTTCTCTGACCGAGACTTGTCGTGCTGGTGGAAATAGGTAAGACCTATTTATACAAGTCGAGGGTCAAACGTACCACTGCCTCATGAAGGAAGAGAGTAAAGGGGTGAAATAATGGGAGGAGGTGGTAACCGCAAGGTGTTTATGGGTGAAAACGTTTTCACCATTATTTCCTCATTTATTTGACCGCTTTATTCCTATTCACGCTTTCTTAATATGAGCGTAGTGTCTGCCGCATCTTTGTGACCGCCAAACCAAAACCCTCAAAGCATCCCTAGTTTGTGTTGACGTCTCGAGTGTTGGTTGCACCTTGAGTGCAAGTGGCAATGCCAGGCTGCTAGTGGCGTGTGGCATGTGCGGAATGCTTGTCGTTGAGTGTAAGTGGCAATGCCGGAGTCATGCTAGTGGCGTGTATGGCAAGTGCCAATGGAGTGTCGGAATACCTTGATGAAGGTTGCCCGGCTTGCAAGTTAGGATACCAGCGTGCGTGTTTGGCATGTGTCAATGGCACGCGTGGCCATTAGGGCTATGTCCCAGTAAGAAAAGCTACCAGGCGATGCATGTTGGCATGTGCCAATGGCATGCGTGACCAACTTAGGTCACGACACTGGTAGGAAAAGCTACCAGTGGCGTGTTGGCATGTCCCAATGGCATGCGTGGCCAATTTGGGTCGCGCCACGGTAGGAAAAGCTACCAGCGAGCGTGTTGGCATGTGCCAATGGCATGCGTGGCCAATTTGGGTCGCCCACTGGTAGGAAAAGCTACCAACGAGCGTGTTGGCATGTGCCAATGGCGGTCGTGGCCAATTTGGGTCGCGCCACTGTTTGGAAAAGCTACCGGCGGCGTGTTGGCATGTGCCAATGGCATGCGTGGCCAATTTGGGTCGCGTCCTGGTAGGAAAAGCTACCAGCGAGCGTGTTGGCATGTGCCAATGGCATGCGTGGCCAATTTAGGTCGCGTCTGGTAGGAAAAGCTACCAGCGAGCGTGTTGGCATTTGCCAATGGCATGCGTGGCAATTTGGGTCGCACCCTGGTAGGAAAAGCTACCGGCGGCGTGTTGGCATGTGCCAATGGCATGTGTGGCCAATTTGGGTGGCGCCACAGTAGAAAAAGCTACCAGCGAGCGTGGTGGCATGTGCCAATGGCATGCGTGGCCAATTTGGGTCGCGCCCAGTAGGAAAAAGCTACCCGGCCGAATCGTGTCGGGCATGTGCCAATGGCATGCGTGGCCAATTTGGGTCGCGTCCTGGTAGGAAAATCTACCAGCGAGCGTGTTGGCATGTGCCAATGGCATGCGTGGCCAATTTGGCCTAGGTTGCATGGTTTGCAAGCCTAGGTGCGGGCGCTACTTTGGCATGGCGCGGCTAGGGCTAAGGTAAGGGTGTTTGGCTTGGCGTGGCGTGACCAGCGTAGCTAGGGCCAAGGCAGAATGTGTTTGGCATGGCGCGGCTAGCTTGGGCAAGGTGTGGCTGGCATGATTTTCCATTGGCACGGAGGTGCGGCTAGCATGGTTGGCATGCTTCGGCGCGTTTGGTATGGCTGGCATGATTTGCCATTGGCATAGAGGTGCGGCTAGCTTAGGCTAGGTGTGGGCTGGCATGATTTGCCATTGGCACGGAGGTGCGGTTAGCATGGTTGGCATGCTTTGGCGCGTTTGGTGTGACTAGCATAGCTAGGGCCAAGGCGAGTGCGTTTGGCATGGCGCGGCTAGCTTGGGCTAGGTGTGGCTGCATGATTTGCCATTGGCACGGAGGGAATTTAGGGTTTTGTTCGTTTGTAACCTAATTTGAAAAAATACCCCATATTAATTAATGACTACATGCATTAAATGTCCTAATAAATGTGTCACCGGTGACATTAGGTTATTTGGGGTTTTACGATTTTACCCTTTGTTTAAAAACCACCATCAACAGGTAGTTATACGTGTGAGAGAATATATTTATTGAAAATGACATACTCTTTAAATCAAATGGGTAGAAACTGTTATTGCTGATTTCATATGAAGTCTGTGAAGTTTTTTATGTTCTGCAGGACAATCTAACAAACTGACCAAAATTTAGCACCCAAACACAAATTATCTGTTTTAAAACTTAAAGTTCAAGCAATTAGAGCATGCATGCATCAATGGAGTCGCAGGATATATCATCTTAAATTTACTCTCCTTATTGTCTCTCTATTCTTCTTAGTATTTGGGTTTTGTTTCGCTCTTGGCTTAGCTACACGTCCCTATCATTGCCAAAAAAACACTTGACTAAAGTGCTTGCTGTTAGACACAACATTACTAAAGATAAAAGATCACTGCAATCTGTTTTAAATGTCCCTGTTACGATTATAGTTTAACCACATCGGTAATGAAAAAGCAAACCAAATAGTTCTGACAAAATTAAAAACCTGATAAGAGTCATAAGACCCAAAAATATTTTGGGCTTAAATCAGAAACGACCCTGGACAGGGACGGATTAAAATATTGTTTAGCCCTCTCCTAAGCCCCGCATAAGAAGAGTTATTTATAAACTAAGCTTCTAATAATTGTGTACCCTAATAATCTTCTTCTACGTAACCCTAATAGTTGTACTAAGAAAAAGAAAAAAAACATCTTAGTCTTAGATCGGTCTAACCCATCTTTTATAAAATATGGTAGAAAATATTGCAGAGCTTTCTTCATCTACAAGATTCAATTGGAGGATTGAAAACTTTTCAAAGTTGGACGCTCAAGTTGGAATCTCCTCTGATGTTTTCTCTGTTGGTTGTTACCAATGGTACGTACAATGTTCTAAACAAGTTACTTAATTTAGTTTCATATGTTTTTGATTAAACCTAATAAAATTTTAACTTAACAAATAGGAGAGCAATGATGTATCCAGAGGGATGGGGAAAATCACATGACCATATATCATTGTTCCTAGGCCCTCTCGGCTTGACAAAATCAGTGGATACGGAGTATAGTTATGCAGTTATCAGTCAAACTGATCCCAACAACACAGTGAAAAGGGGTAAATTCTGGACTATCTTAGACTTACACTCCCATTGAATATAAATTTTGGGTTCGTTAATTAATTAATCACACAATGTTAATTTATCTTATTGTTAATCGTTGGATGCTGCAGAATCAACAAAAGAATTCCGTGATATAGATTCTCATAGCTGGGGTTGGCAAAAGTTCATGAGTCTTACTGAACTTCATGACCCTAGCAAAGGATATATAGTGAATGATACATGTATCATATCAGTTGAGGTTATTTGTATGATGAACAAGAATGATCAGGGCTGCCAAAATAAGAATTCAAAGACAGAAGAAGAAACTGGGAAACAAACAAATCAAGGTTACAGTGATATGATGCTGTTCGATTTTTCTTTGTCTACTAAATACAATTTGACGATTGAAAACTTTTCAAAGCTGAACTCTCACGTACATGGCTCTGATATTTTCTCTGTTGGTAGTTTCAAATGGTACTTACGTATACCCTGCATGTTTATTCAGCACGAGTTACTTACTTTAGTTTCTTTATTGTTTCATATATTTGATTAACTAATCCTTAAATTTTTCACGAATAGGAAAGCACAAATCTATCCGAAGGGATGCAATGGACCATTTGTCACTGTACCTACGCCCTGTCGGATTCACAAAATCGGTGGACACCGAGTTCACTCTGTCAGTTACTAATCAAACTGATCCCAGTATGGGAGTGAGACGAGGTATTATAATTTGGATTATCTTATTGGTATATCTTTGGTTTGTTAACACAAATTTTTCTTTATAAATTCTTTGGGGTCTGCAGACGGAAAACACAAATTCTCTGAAAAATGCAGGGGCTGGGGTTGGTCAAAGTTCATGGGTCTTAGCGAACTCCATGACCCCGATAAAGGATATATCGTGAATGATACTTGTGTCATAACAGTTGAGGTTACTTGTATGATGAACAAGGAGACAAAAGATGACGATGACGTGAATGAGGGCAGCCCAAACAAGGTTGAAAAGACAGAAAATGAGAAACAAACAAAAGTAAAGGATGATATGGGGAATCCAGAATCTGCGGCATATCCAGGAGCCGGCCAATTTTTTTGTGAAGGAAGACATGAAAACAATGTTGGTTTGGGTGAGGACACGGAATATGAAGATGTTGGAGGCTTCAGTATTTTGAAAACACAAGCGCCACTATATAGGCAGATATGGCTGAAATATGGCCATATTCCTTCAACCAAGGTTATGCCAATCTCGATGTATCCTATCCTAGTTATGGTGGTCAAAGACTTGATGAATTGTATCTCAGATATGCATCAGTGTCATTACGTAGAATTGTCTTCTAAAATGATTGAAAAATGGGAAGAGATGATAATAATGGCTGAAACAAATAAATTTAACGTAGGATGGCTTCGAGAAAGATTAGAGACTGTGAAAAAAGGGATGGGTGGAATGCAGAATGCTAAGACTGAACTACTGGAGCATGGACAGACTTTACGAGCTGCGAAAGAAAAAATGAAGGTACTCAAAGAGGTAATAAAAAGGGTAGAGGTTCAGCTGATTGAGGCGAGGGCTAATGTGCGAGAGAACACATGTGGATTACTCTCTGAATCAGATATGGAAATCTATCTGGATATAGGCGAGGACTTACTGCTTGATGGATTGTTTTAAAAAGTGAAGCTTTATTGTTTTATTATTATTATTAGTTGGTATTTTATTAATTGGATTCTGGTTGAACTTTGAATTTTTTGTATATTTTGAGAAGTGAACTGGCTACCAATACTGCAATAGTGATTTTGTCTATCAATTAGTTTTATGTTATTTGTTCGAATGCAGTTTGGAATTGGATTCCAGGAATGGGCAACATAATGTCTTCATCATGGAAGACACTGTTCCAGCGGCGGAGCTAGAAATTTGGTTAGCATGTAGATCCGCCCCTGCACTGTTGAACATCTTATTGATGGATTTATAAATATAACTGTAGAAACTAGCATGGACGTTCTACAAGAATTGCGAGAGAGCCCTTATAATCATAAGCTTGCTGATAAGAAACTTGTGTGATTATTCTAAATCTGAACCAACATGGTTACAATGTTGGAGGTATGATACGTTTCTGATAAGAAACTTGTGTGATTATTCTAAATTTGAACCAACATGGTTACAATGTTGGAGGTATGATACGTTTCTCGAGATGGCATCAAGTTCCATCTCACTGGGTTATACACTGTTGTGGTATTCTTTGTCAAGTGAAAATGCTGAAAAAAATGTTTGCACTTATAGAAAATTGGGAAGCAGTACCTTACCTATTCCATAAGATAACCTATTAAACTTTGGAATAGTCAAATTCATTTGGTTTTCCTTGTTTTTGAGCAAAATGTGGAAAACAATAGTACAACATTGATAAGAAAAATAAATAATTAAACCATTTGTGAACACATAAATCATGAAGGCATCCATATGTTCACAAACAATGTTCGCATTCATTCATACAGTCGTAAAGGAGAATGAATCTTAAGTAAGCTATGTTGAAACGATGACTCATCGACTCAGAGCCTTCGGGCTCGTCCATGTCTAGTCGTAGAGTAGTATTCTAGTGATGCGTATGATCGAGATATGTAAAGTATCAATCGTGAAATAATAAGAACAAAAAGTAAAGTGCTTAATATAAATGAGACAATGATTTACGTGGTTCAGCACTAAGGCCTACGTCCACTGGGGTAATTGCTTCACTATGTATTTGAGGGGATACAGTGATAGTCCGATGACTTGCAGTGAATAACGAAGATAAAATGGGAGAGGAAGATTACACACCTACTTACTCTTACAATTTCTCTCTCTTCTATTCACTATCTAACCATGAATTGGTCGACCTCTTCTCTCTCAGTGGAGAGGGGTATTTATAGGGATAATACATGGGGTCCACTATTAAAGACAATTGCAACCTTATCTCCTCGATCTTAGCGCTGATCCCGTTGATATCTTCGTCTTCGACCGAAGGCTCCAACGGTCATGTGGGGTTTACGAAGGATCACCTCCTTTTATTCCAGAGATTTGTTGACACGTACCCTATGCCTAGGGTACTTAATGCGGGTGGTTAGGGAGGTCTGCACGTGTCAGGCAGATGTATGATGCCCGTGTCACATCTTCGTCAGCGCGGCTAACCCCCACCGTTGATCTTGGATCTACCTCGAGATGGACTAAAGCAGGTCCTTGGGTGCTCTCCAGTACTTCGGGATGACTCGTTCTTTCAGTGCTCCTCGGTTCTTAGTCATTGGATCAGCATGTTGATGGACATATGTAGATGACAGATGCCCCTTGGGTGTTGGGACGCGGCATCGTATCTTGATGTCCCAAGGCTGCGTGTCTTCCACGTGTACATCTTTCAACACGTGGCAGAAGATGGGTTATGTGTATACAATTTTCCCCTTTTCTCTAAGTTTGGAGTTGGTCAAAGCTTGGAGAAAAACCGTCTTCATACCCATCTCTCTTCATTAACTTCCCCTTATTCTTAGCGCACGTTTCACACTATGGGCATTAACTTCCCCTTGGTTTGTGGGACGGTTTTATCTCGTTATAAACATGAGAGAAGTTGCAAAATAAATTTTATTTTCTTTCATTTTCTATCAGTTCACAGCTCTCCCTTCTCTCTTCTAGTTCTTTTTCTTTGTTTTTAGCTCTTAACTGTTGCTGCTCTTGATTCCCTCTGTTGCGATTTTGATCGACTCTGACGAGATTTTCTGAGTTAAGTTATTGTCCATGTTCTTCAACAGTCTTGATCCCATCCAACTCTGACTATTCGAAGCGTCTTTTATCCAGGTATGGTATGCATCATCCTGTTCTGGATTTTAGTTGATGTTCGTCTTTCTGCTGCTGTGCTTAGGTTTTAGCGATGAAGAACAAAATATACGAAAGTATATATACTTGCTCTTGTTCTTTATCGCAAAACCTAGGATTTTTCTGCCATTCGTCGAAGCTTATTTTTGACGGTTATGATTGAATTAGGGTTTATTATTAGTCTATTTGTCTTTGTGCCTTCGATGATATCTCTAATGAACTGTGAAGGTTGGCATAATGTCGATTTTTGATCGTTTGCCTTATTTGATCTTCGTAATATTTTTCTTGCCCCTCGTAGGTATGTCTGATCGTCCTCGGGTCCCATACCAAACTTCGTCACCGAATCCCTACAGATCTCCTTCAAGTAGAAGTCCTGATATATCTCCTCCGAAGGGTGGTCCATCTAGATTTTTCCAACCAGATCCTCGAGCACAGAGAGTTTCGTCACCATCGGGTCCACGGGTCTCTATTACGAAGAAGGGGGATCCATCGAAGGGGGTAAAAAGGGTACATTTGCTGGACTCATTGAGCCACCGTTTGACAAAACCTGTTGCAAAAAGCCTATTGTAGAGGGTAAAAAAAGGTATAATACCGTTGCCAAAAGTCTAAAATGTCGTCGATTTTGGAATTTTTGAGCCGAAATGGTACGTGCCGGGAATATCACCCTTTTTAAAGTCCTTCCCATACCAAACAGGGACTTCAAGCGGATACAAAGACATACCAAACAGGGACTTCAAGCTAAAGCTATCCGACGTTTGAGCATTGTTATGCTAATCACGTAACCTTAACAATAACAGAAGTCTATTTTGTTTCTGAAAGGAACAAGGTTAAAGCTTTGTTCAAGAATTAATAAAAAAACTAGTTACAAAGAAAGGAGAAAAAAAATCCTAATTCAACAAGAAGAAGAAAAACTTACGAAGAGAGGAATCCTAATCTATTAAGGTTTATAGACCAAAGCTTCTTATAAATACCCTAATTCTGTATTCAGTTCGAAGCAAAAAATCTTGCATAGTCTTTTCCGATATTTAGTAAAATATGGCAGGTCGTATTACAGAGCTTTCTTCATCTTCATACTCGAAATTCAATTGGATTATTGAAAACTTTTCAAAGCTTAATGTTGAAGAAGGAGCTTGCTCTGATGTTTTCTCTGTTGGTGATTTCAAATGGTACGTACCCTGCATATAATATATGTTTATTTTATATGAATTACTTTGTTTCATATGTTTCTGATTAATTAAACCCTTGACGAACAGGAAAGCACATATCTTTCCGAAGGGTAACAAGGGAGTGAATACACACTTATCACTTTACCTTAAGCCAGTCGACTTGACAAAATCGGTGGACACGGTGTTCAAGTTCGTGCTTACTAGTAAAGCTGATCCCTCCTACGCAGTGAAATTAGGTAAAATCTGGATACTCTTACACTACCATTAATTGAACATGATTTTTTTTGTCATCTAATTAATCACACTTTGTTAATTCATCTAACTTATCCTTTGGATGATGCAGATATGAAACGAGAATTCTCTGATATAAATTCTGGAGGCTGGGGTATGCCAGAGTTTATACGTCTTAGTAAACTTCATTGCCCTTGGAGAAAGTATATTGTGAATGATACTTGTGTCCTGACAGTTGAGGTTACGTGTACGCCGAAAAAGATGACAAGTGCTACACAAACAAGGTCTTCGAAAAGAGAAGTTCAAAATCGAGAATTTACTTCTTAATTGATGGGTTACTTTAAAAAGTGAACCTTTATTTTTTTTTTATTAGTATTATAGATCTAGTTTATGAGAATTCTACTACAACTTCTTTTATTTGTTTGCTGTTAACTGTAGTTTGAAATTTCTATAAAAATTTTCTCTGTTATTTATAGGCTGAGGTTCATTCATTGAATGCTGTTTGAATATATCCTGTAGTTGTGAGCATCTTGTTATTCGATTTTATCGTCAAGAAATTGGCGAACTAGTAATAGGAGTAGACATAGAGACATGTTTTTACATTTGAAGGCACTAAGACTAAGTCTTATGGGCTAAGATTGGAGGTGCTAGATTAGCACATAAGTGTTGCAATTCAAAAAAAAAGTGTGGCAAAAAAATTAACACTAGTTCTCTTTCCTACAACGCTAGAATATTTTTTCCTTTCGCGGAACGAAACAGCGCTAGAATATTTTTTTCCTCCAAATTTATCGTACCATCACAGTAAGTGGGTACCAGCAGTATTATTTATTGTTGAAACTATTCGTGCGGGTCCGACCAAGGGTTGGTACCATTATTTTGAGAAGTATAAAGGGATGTGTGAATGATGTGTCATCACGATATGTATTTGTGTCTGCTACCCAACAGACTTTGTCTGTTAATATTCCACTTTTTATGCGACAAAAGATGTACAGGTCAAATGAAATTTTGTGACGCTGTTTGGTTCAGCGCCCAACGCTATTTTATTCAACGACTAGCATGCTAGACTAGCACTCCCATAAAACTTAGGTGATTTTGGTAGCCGACGTGGATTGCTAATTTAGGTGCTAGACTAGCACCATATAAGACTTAGTCTAAGTATATAATAATATAACCGATCATAAAAAAAAAAAGTATATAATAATACCAGCTATAATTGTTGTTCCAGACTAGAAAACACTGATCAGCTAGCTCATTGTGGTAATGACCAGGAAACAAGATTTACAAAAAGTTTATAAATTTTAGAATGAGAATTGACTATGTTCTTTTTGGTACTAATTCTTTTTACCTTGGAGAAATTAAATTATTGCGGAATTCACGGAGTAGCCACGCGTAATGAGTGCTCAAATATACCATTTATTTATTGAAACTTGTCGGCATATCTTTGTTAGATTAATAGTCCAACTTCTGTGGAAGTGCTCCATGAATTACAAATCCGTACAATGTTGAACATTTCATTGGTCCACCGAATCATTTAACAAGGTCCCCTGAAAGATTTTGCTTTGACAAAGAACAGTCGCTTGGCATTAACGATTGGTAGTGCTGAAACCTGTCTAATTCTTCTACCGGAAGATTCTAGTTTCTACTGCACGGGGGAGCCAACATTTCCAGGCAGGGGTGCAAAAATTTACTTTGGTGTGCACAGTTTTTTTTAGAGAGTTAGAAGCAAAATTAAACTCGTCAATGAATTAATATCCGTAATAGGGCATAAAATTAGACTTTGAAGCCAGTTGGGCTATGGGTACAAATACACACCCTTATATTGGGCTGTCTCCGTCGTTGTTTTGCTCCTGCATGCTCCTTTTTTTCTTCGCAAATATACATTACTGGAAAAACAAATAAAGTTTGGCAGAATCAGATAGTTACAAATAAACATCATTTTTTTTTTTTGATTTGACTCGTCTAAATTCCATTTAAATTACACATATTATCTGGATTCGAATCAGTGTGTTTGTTTTTTGAGTCAGTACTAACTCAACTGGATTCCACTAGAATCACACTGCTCACCTGGATTTGGATTTGAATCAGTGTGTTTGTTTTTTGAGTCAGTACTAACTCAATTCACTCAAAAATATGTGAGGTACTTGCTTGGTCCCATGAGGCAGGGGCATTTAGTTCCCTTACTAAAAGAGATGGATTAGGTATGTGTCAGATCGTGAGTAAAACGATCTGATATCTGACTCGTGTTGAGTCAAGGCCGATCCAGACACCGAGTCAGCAAAAAAACAAACACCCTAATAGCTACTGGTTGATTAATGAATTTATTTACATAATTAAACCATAGAGTATATCTGTCTTAAAATTAACAAATTCGTCCTAAAAAAATAGCCTTAAGTTTTACAGATCAATCCTGAAAGAATCGATGTTGAAAGAATTTTAATCTTTGAACTTAAAAACATGTTGGGATAAAATCAGAGACGGACAGAAAATGGGATATAGCCGTCTCATAGACCTGTATTCTTAATAAATATCCCGATTATTTCTTCTTTTTTTCTTGTTTTGAAAGGAAACGGTTAATGAGCTACAAAGTGAGGAATCCTAGTTTTATTAAGGAAAGGTTTATAGACCAAGCTTCTTATAAATACCCAAATTGTGTATTGTTTTCAAAGAGAAAAAAAGTTCGTCCTTCCCGTCTTCAGTAAAATATGGCAACTGAAATTACAGATTTTTCTTCATCTTGTAAATTTAATTGGAGAATCGAAAACTTCTCAGAGTTGAATGCTCAAGATGGAACTCTTTCTGAAGTTTTCTCTGTTGGTGATTTCAAATGGTACGTAACCTGTTCTACACGATATACTTAACTTAGTTTCTTTATTGTTTTTTGATCAATTAAACCCTCAAGTTTTAAATTAATTATAGGAAAGCACATATCTATCCAAAGGGACACGGCAGAGTGTATGATCAATTATCAGTGTTCCTATGCCCTATCGGCTTGACAGAATCGGTGGACACAGAGTATAGTTTTGCAGTTACTAGTCAAACTGATCCCAACAACAAAGTGAAAAGGGGTAAAATCTTGATTATCTTAAAGTACCGTTAATTGTATGTTCATAAATAAAAAAATTGTTAGTTAGTTTATCACAATTTGTTAACTTATCTTATTGTTAATCGTTGGATGCTGCAGAATTAACAAAAAAATTCCCTGTTAAAGGTTCTAAAGGATGGGGTTGGCCAAAGTTTATGCTTCTAAGTGAACTTCATGACCCTGACAAAGGATATCTCGTGGATGATACTTGTGTCATAACAGTTGAGATTACTTGTACGGCGAATAATGAGTTGGAAGATGAGAAGAGCAGCCCAAACAAGGTTGAATACACAGAAGATTTTGATTGTGCTATGGGTGCCTTGCTTATTATTGGTTTGTGTAGCCTCCTTAGCTTCGGAATTGTCCGTCAAGCTTTGTGACCGCTCTGCTCCTTATTTGCACGATTTTGTGCTTTTATTTTCTATCTTAGTTTACGAGGATTCTGATACAACTTTGAATCTGCTATTAACTTTACGCAGAGTCTATCAATTTGTTCTCTGTTATTTATATATCACTATAACTGGATTTGTTGGGTTATATCCTGGTAATTTTAAACATCTTTTTGCTCGATTATATTGTCACAGAATTAATTAATTAGTGAACTAGCTAGTTACACCAAGACACCTTGACACCTGTTTTACCATTGAAGAAGGTACTATATCCATTATGGTTGTCCCGAGTAGAAAATACTGACATTATTACGTATTGATCAGCTGTGCGATTGACCGGAATTTAATATGTGAATTGACTATGTTTACCATTGAGGAATTCGTAACTATAGTAGCATATTAGAATAAAAGAATAAGAGTGATTACAAGTTGCTGAACATACCAGCACAGGGGCGTAGCCAGCCCATAGCACTGCCGGGCAGGCTTCCAAGCCCATTTTTACAATTTTTTTTTAAAAAATTAGATGTCCAAAGCCTAATTTTGCCTTTCTGCCTACCCCTAAATTTTTTTGCCTCCCTTTAGAGAATTTTCTGGCTCCGCCCCTGTACCAGCATGCAACCAAAAGAAAAGAAGGGAAAAACAAGATGTTAGGGACAACCATAAATCAAACCAAGTTTCTAACAACCGCAAACAAGAGGGGAAGCTCTACTTTCGCATGAGGTCAGCCCATTTGAATACCAAATCCTGAAATCTAAAACCTCTAAGAGGTTTTCCTGGAAGTGACCAATACAACAAAACGGCTTTGATATCCAAAATAATCCCCTCTTGGTCTTTTTCTATACCATTGAAACATCTATTGTTTCGCTCCTTCCAAAGTATCCAACAGATTGCATATGGAAGCAGCTCCCACATATGATTTCCAGCCATCGAGAAATTCCTGGTTTTTATCTCGTCGAAGGCATGTATGATATCATACCTTTGTACTCCCAGCACCCCAAATTCTGAAAAGAAATGGTTCCAAATTGGCCGAGCAATTCGGCCAATTTCGCTCCTTCCAAATTCGTAGAGAAATTCATCTTTGTATTTTTGCACCGAGACTTGCTTACTATTAGACTGGAGTTTAATCAGACAAAAATTATGGCTTTTCGTGGGAAAGTCTGAACTAGCTACCTAGGGTAGGGAAATTAAGGCATATACCATCATGAGCTCTATACCAAGCCATATACCATGTTGGTGCAAATTAGACGAGGGTACCATGATAGACATATACTTGAAAAACCATCTACAAGCCTACAACCGAGGGGCTCAATGCACACCCCACAAGGATATGGTTGAATGGAGATGCGATGTGACCTTTTTTTTATTAAAGAGAAGGCTACAGAGGAGAAAGTACAAAAAATACCACTTCAAGGAGAAGTAACAGAAAGAAAAAGAAACAATAAACAAATTCAGAAATAGGGTGGATCAAGAATAGGGTATCGCAATCAGATGGCCATTTAACAAGTGTATCAGTGGTATCTGGTTTGAGAATAGCCACCCACGAGAGAAGTATTGACCTTGCACCATTAGTGACAGCAAAAAAATCTCTTGATTTGGTTTCTTTCAGTCCGCAGGCAGACCATAATTTGCTGTCGTCTGAAAATTTGCTTCAGACTGTTTGAAAAATTGCTGCAGAGCTTAAACATGAATCTGTAAACATGCTCCATCATTTCTTCTCCCACTCCCTGTTGCTGACATCTGAAAGTTTCTTTGGTATCTAAGGGATAAATTCATTACTCTAAGGTTCTGAAATTCAAATGATTCCAGCTAAATGTTAAGACCTGTTTTGCCAAGGGAAAAAGACTAATCAATCAAACAGCATGCCCTTCAGTGATTATCCTAAACTAAACAATCAATAAAAACACAAGAAATTTCTTGCACGATCTCTTGCGCTCTTACAGTATACATAACTGGATTACAAAACAAGGATACTAAAGAAAGAAATGAGACATATTGTTTCTTCATCTAAAGGCATAAAAAGCATACAATTTGGATCACAATATGAAACGACAAGGTAGAGAAATCAGAAGCTTTTCTTATTATCAAAAACTTGGTTACAAAATCTGTATTCCCTTAAGCTAAATAGGAAGATAACTAAAAACATATTTGCTAGCATTAACTCAAAATAATATCTTTCCTAACTTATTATATTTCCTAACCATATAAACAATATATACATAATTATACAATATCTCCTAATACTCCCCTCAAGTTGGAGCATGAAGATCACGAATGCCCAACTTGCGAAGAAGTAACTCAAACCGAGGACGACCCGAGCTTTGGTGAAAATATCTGCAAGCTGAGCGGTTGTGCGAACATGAGAAGTAATAATAGCTCCAGACTGAATTTGATCTCGTACATAATGACAATCAATCTCAATATGTTTTGTGCGTTCATGAAAAACAGATTAGCAAGCAATATGAAGTGCAGATTGGATCATCGCGTAAAGACGCATAGGCTGAGAGTGAAACACACCTAGAGATTTCAATAATGCCTTTAGCCACGTGAGTTCACTACAAGTATGAGCCATGGAACGATACTCGGCCCCAAAGAAAAGAACGAGATACTTGTGTGTTGCTTCTTTGTCTTCCAAGATATAGGTGAGCCTCCCAAAAATAAAATAACCAAGAAGTTTAACGACGACTAAGTGGGCGGAGGCCCAATCGAATCACAATAAGCGGTAAGTTGGAGAGCACTATCCTTGCGTAAAACAATCCCTTGACCGGATGGCCCTTTAGATAACGAAGAACTCGAAGAGCACTTCCCAATGAGATACCCGAGGAGACCGCATAAATTGAGCCAACACATGCACCGAGTAACACAATTCGGGACGTGTAATGGTCAAATAAATCAAACGTCCAATAAGCCGACGATACTTTGAGATGAGTCGAATAGAGAGGTCCATCATCTAGAGCTAGACGATGATGTTGATCAATGGGTGAAGAAGTCGGTTTGGCTCCAAGAAGTCCAGTCTCAGACGGAATATCCAAGGTGTATTTCCGTTGAGATAAAAATGGACCATCACTCCTCGAGACATTTCAATACCAAGAAAATACTTGAGATTGCCCAAATCTTTCATATGAAAGCAACGACTTAAATATTCTTTAAAAGCAGTAATAGCAGCGGAATTATTCCCAGCAATAATTAAATCATCCACATAGACAAGTACATTAATGGAGTTCTCACCTCGTCGTAGGGTAAATAGAGAGTAATCAGCATAAGACTGTACAAATCCAAAAGCCTTAAGAGCACCTGCAAGCTTAGCAAACCAATTACGAGGAGCTTGACGAAGACCGTACAAAGATTTATGGAGTCGACACACTTTACCAGGATATTTAGTCGAATATCCTGGAGGAAGTTGCATATATACTTCCTCATCAAGATCCCCATGTAGAAAAGCATTATGAACATCCATTTGATGTAACTCCCAATCACGAGCAACTGCGACTGCTAAAAATGTTCTAACAGAAACCATTTTAGCTACGGGAGCAAATGTTTCATGATAATCCACCCCTTCAACTTGTCGATTACCAAGAACAACCAAGCGAGCCTTGTACCGCTCGACACTACCATCAGAATTATATTTAATTTTGTAAACCCATTTACAACCAATAGCTTTCTTCCCCGGCGGTAGATCAGTAATAAATAACGTGCCATTCTTATCAAGAGCATCAATTTCCTCAGACATAGCTACGCGCCAAACCGGAAGACGAATGCAGCCTTCGCATAACTCGTAGGTTCTTTAAGAATAGTTATCGCCGCCAAAAACGAGTATGATTAGCAGAAAAATTTGCACAAGACACATAATTAGTTATGGGATAAGGCGTACTGAGGACGTTGAAGTGTGGGAAATGGAGGAGCCGGGGTCTATAGCTTTGACAGAGATTACATATATAATCCTTTAACTGGGTATTAGGAACCCGAGACCGAACACTTCGTCGAACTGTTTTATCAGAAATGTCACTGATAGCAGCCTGTCTGTCGGTAGAAGGCAATAAAACTTCATCAGAAATATTGTCAGGTATGTGTGCACTGTCAGGCACTAAACCTGCATCAGAAGACCCCCCTGCCAGTGAAGTTACTCCATCAGGTGAGTTAAAAACATCACCGTCTGACTCCGTCGGTGAAGGTACATCACATGGGTCAGTATCATAATGTTCTGCACAAGGGACAACATCAGAAGTGACTCCCCTTGTCACGTTTTGTGAAGGTATAGCAGTGACCCTTGGACTTCCATTAGAAGCAACCCCACCGGTCACGTTTTGAAAAGGTATAGTAGTGACTCTTGAACTTCCGTTAGAAGTGACCCTACCTGTCACGTTTTGAAAAGATGTAGCAGGGACGCTTGTAGTTCTTTCACCCGTGACCTGTTGAATGTTAACAGTGTCTGAAATACAAACATTGTCAGACGACCGTAAATCTGTCTGTATTGCTATCTCCTGAACCTGCTTACACGGTCTTCTACAGTCTCCCGAAGCCAACATCCCTGCAGTTCTGCCACGTTCTGTACTGGCTGGTACCCCATCAGAATTTTCTATTCTTGCACTTTCTGCAGAAATCACCGACCAATCTTCCAACCTTAATTGGCATTCTTCATTATTATTATTATTATCCGAGGAAACAACTGTGTAAGGAAACTTGTTTTCAAAGAAGACTACATCACGAGATATAAAAAATTGTTTTGTTTCCAAATCAAACAACCGCCAACCTTTTTTTTCCAAATGGATAACCAACAAAGATACATCTCCGACTTCGTGGATTAAACTTATTACGATCACGAGGCACAATACTTGCATAGCACAAACATCCAAATACCCGAATAAGATTATAAATAGGAGGCTTCTTATGTAACAATTCATATGGAGTTCTCCCATTGAGCAACGGAGTTGGCGTGCGATTAATAATATAAGCAGCACTTAAGATACATTCACCCCAAAATCGAAGAGGTAAATTGGCTTGAAATCGTAAAGCACGCGCCACATTCAATATATGACGATGTTTGCGTTCAACTCGCCCATTTTGTTGTGGCGTATCCACACATGAAGTTTGAACTTCTATACCCTGTTTAGTAAAGAAAGGAATTAATGGAAGAAATTCCGTACCATTATCATCAAGCACCTTCTTAACGTGTCTATCAAATTGCGTCTTAGCCATAGCACAAAAATTCTGAAAATTTTCCACCACCTCGATTTTATGTGCCACTAAATAAAGCCAAACACAACGAGAATAATCGTCGACAATGGTAAGAAAATAATGTGCACCACAAGAAGATGGAGTACGATAAGGTCCCCACGAGATCACAATGAACTAAATCGAACATGTCATCGCCTTTATTCTCACTAATAGGAAAAGTAATCCGAGTTTGTTTAGCCTTAAAGCAAATATCACACGTTCATTAAGAAATTTCGACAATCGCCTTTATTCATACCCTAAGTAAAGAAACAACCTTATTAGATGCATGACCTAAACGTCTATGCCACAAACAATAATCTTCTCAATGGATACCCGATTTGCTGCAATGGGCCTTCCACTGTGGTAGATATAGACCCCGTCTCGTTCCTCACCCACTCCAATCACCGTCCTCGTAGTGCGGTCCTGTATCACACATAACTTATCAGTCAAAGTGACAATACATCTCAAATCTTTAATTAAACATGCTAAAGAAATCAAATTACAGTGGAGATCAGGAACGAATAAAACACGGAATAATTTCATATCGTTTTCAAACACCACGGTGCCTTCGCATGGAGCATGAGAGTATGTGCCATTCGGAAGCTTTACGGAAGAAAAACCTATTTTATGAGTCTTAAGCAAAAACTCTTTACTTCCTGTCATATGTCGTGAAGCCCCTGTATCAAGTATCCATTTACTACGAAATCTTCTCATTCGAATCATTATTCAAGTTTTCACCATTTGCACAATGGTTTCCCATTGGGTATCGCAAGAAGATCAGCAAGACCCACGATCTTGTGACGATAAAAATCCTCCACCGGGAGTTCTTGGTTGTGATCGCAAAATTAGCTACAAAGCCATGGTATCAATTTTCAACACAAATTTCGATTTTAAAATAAAAAAAAATAAAAATTATGTCTTTCCCGGCTCGATGCCATGAAACGACAAGGTAGAGAAATCGAAGCTTTTCTTATTATCAAAAACTTGGTTACAAAATCAGATTCCCTTAAGCTAAATAGGAAGATAACTAAAAACATATTTGCTAGCATTAACTCAAAATAATATCTTTCCTAACTTATTATATTTCCTAACCATATAAACAATATATACATAATTATACAATATCTCCTAATACTCCCCCTCAAGTTGGAGCATGGAGATCACGAATGCCCAACTTGCGAAGAAGTAGCTCAAACTGAGGACGACCCAGAGCTTTGGTGAAAATATCTGCAAGCTGAGCGGTTGTGCGAACATGAGAAGTAATAATAGCTCAGATCAATTTGATCTCGTACATAATGACAATCAATCTCAATATGTTTTGTGCGTTCATGAAAAACAGGATTAGCAGCAATATGAAGTGCCGATTGATCATCACAAGAAAGACGCATAGGCCGAGAGTGAAACACACCTAGAGATTTCAATAATGCCTTTAGCCACGTGAGTTCACTACAAGTATGAGCCATGGAACGATACTCGGCTCGGCGGAAGAACGAGATACCGTGTGTTGCTTCTTTGTCTTCCAAGATATAGGTGAGCCTCCCAAAAAAAATAAAATAACCAGTAAGCCAAAGAAGACTAAGTAGGCAGGAGACCCAATCAGAATCACAATATGCAGTAAGTTGGAGAGCACTATCCTTCGTAAAACAATCCCTTGACCGGATGGCCCTTTAGATAACGAAGAACTCGAAGAGCAAATTCTTCCCAATGAGATACCCGAGGAGACCGCATAAATTGAGCCAACACATGCACCGAGTAACACAATTCGGGACGTGTAATGGTCAAATAAATCAAACGTCCAATAAGCCGACGATACTTAGAGATGAGTCGAATAGAGAGGTCCATCATCTAGAGCTAGACGATGATGTTGATCAATGGGTGAAGAAGTCTGGTTTGGCTCCAAGAAGTCCAGTCTCGCATGTAATATCCAAGGTGTATTTCCGTTGAGATAAAAAATGACCATCAGCTCCTCGAGACATTTCAATACCAAGAAAATACTTGAGATTGCCCAAATCTTTCATATGAAAGCAACGACTTAAATATTCTTTAAAAGCATAATAGCAAATGAATTATTCCCAAAGAATAATTAAATCATCCACATAGACAAGTACATTAATGGAGTTCTCACCTCGTCGTAGGGTAAATAGAGAGTAATCATCATAAGACTCGTACAAATCCAAAAGCCTTAAGAGCACCTGAAAGCTTAGCAAACCAATTACGAGGAGCTTGACGAAGACCGTACAAAGATTTATGGAGTCGACACACTTTACCCGTGGATATTTAGTCGAATATCCCGGAGGAAGTTGCATATATACTTCCTCATCAAGATCCCCATGTAGAAAAGCATTATGAACATCCATTTGATGTAACTCCCAATCACGAGCAAGCTGCATTGCTAAAATGTTCTAACAGTAAAACCATTTTAGCTACGGGAGCAAATGTTTCATGATAATCCACCCCTTCAACTTGTCGATTACCAAGAACAACCAAGCGAGCCTTGTACCGCTCGACACTACCATCAGAATTATATTTAATTTTGTAAACCCATTTACAACCAATAGCTTTCTTCCCCGGCGGTAGATCAGTAATAAATAACGTGCCATTCTTATCAAGAGCATCAATTTCCTCGACATAGCTACGCGCCAAACCTAAGACGAACAAACAGCTTCGCATAACTCGTAGGTTCTTTAAGAATAGTTATCGCCGCTAAAAACGAGTATGATTAGCGAAAAATTTGCACAAGACACATAATTAGTTATGGGATAAGGCGTACTCAGGACGTTGAAGTGTGGGAAATGGAGGAGCCGGGGTCTATAGCTTTGACAGTATTACATATATAATCCTTTAACTGGGTATTAGGAACCCGAGACCGAACACTTCGTCGAACTGTTTTATCAGAAATGTCACTGATAGCAGGCTGTCTGTCGGTAGAAGGCAATAAAACTTCATCAGAAATATTGTCAGGTATGTGTGCACTGTCAGGCACTAAACCTGCATCAGAAGACCCCCCTGCCAGTGAAGTTACTCCATCAGGTGAGTTAAAAACATCACCGTCTGACTCCGTCGGTGAAGGTACATCACATGGGTCAGTATCATAATGTTCTGCACAAGGGACAACATCAGAAGTGACTCCCCTTGTCACGTTTTGTGAAGGTATAGCAGTGACCCTTGGACTTCCATTAGAAGCAACCCCACCGGTCACGTTTTGAAAAGGTATAGTAGTGACTCTTGAACTTCCGTTAGAAGTGACCCTACCTGTCACGTTTTGAAAAGATGTAGCAGGGACGCTTGTAGTTCTTTCACCCGTGACCTGTTGAATGTTAACAGTGTCTGAAATACAAACATTGTCAGACGACCGTAAATCTGTCTGTATTGCTATCTCCTGAACCTGCTTACACGGTCTTCTACAGTCTCCCGAAGCCAACATCCCTGCAGTTCTGCCACGTTCTGTACTGGCTGGTACCCCATCAGAATTTTCTATTCTTGCACTTTCTGCAGAAATCACCGACCAATCTTCCAACCTTAATTGGCATTCTTCATTATTATTATTATTATCCGAGGAAACAACTGTGTAAGGAAACTTGTTTTCAAAGAAGACTACATCACGAGATATAAAAAATTGTTTTGTTTCCAAATCAAACAACCGCCAACCTTTTTTTCCAAATGGATAACCAACAAAGATACATCTCCGACTTCGTGGATTAAACTTATTACGATCACGAGGCACAATACTTGCATAGCACAAACATCCAAATACCGAATAAGATTATAAATAGGAGGCTTCTTATGTAACAATTCATATGGAGTTCTCCCCATTGAGCAACGGAGTTGGCGTGCGATTAATAATATAAGCAGCACTTAAGATACATTCACCCCAAAATCGAAGAGGTAAATTGGCTTGAAATCGTAAAAAGCACGCGCCACATTCAATATATGACGATGTTTGCGTTCAACTCGCCCATTTTGTTGTGGCGTATCCACACATGAAGTTTGAAATTCTATACCCCGTTTAGTAAAGAAAGGAATTAATGGAAGAAATTCCGTACCATTATCACCGCGCACCTTCTTAACGTGTCTATCAAATTGCGTCTTAGCCATAGCACAAAAATTCTGAAAATTTTCCACCACCTCGCCTTTATGTGCCACTAAATAAAGCCAAACACAGCGAGAATAATCGTCGACAATGGTAAGAAAATAATGTGCACCACAAGAAGATGGAGTACGATAAGGTCCCCGAGATCACAATGAACTAAATCGAACATGTCATCGCCTTATTCTCACTAATAGAAAAGTAATCCGAGTTTGTTTAGCCTTAAAGCAAATATCACACCTGTTCATTAAGAAATTTCGACAATCACTTTATTCATACCCTAAGTAAAGAAACAACCTTATTAGATGCATGACCTAAACGTCTATGCCACAAACAATAATCTTCTCCAATGGATACCCGATTTGTCGCAATGGGCCTTCCACCGTGGTAGATATAGACCCCGTCTCGTTCCTCACCCACTCCAATCACCGTCCCGTAGTGCGGTCTTCGTATCACACATAACTTATCACCAAAGTGACAATACATCTCAAATCTTTAATTAAACATGCTAAAGAAATCAAATTGCAGTGGAGATCGAGAACGAATAAAACACGGAATAATTTCATATCGTTTTCAAACACCACGGTGCCTTCGCATGGAGCATGAGAGTATGTGCCATTCGAAGCTTTACTGGAAGAAAAACCTATTTTATGAGTCTTAAGCAAAAACTTTTACTTCTGTCATATGTCGTGAAGCCCCCGTATCAAGTATCCATTTACCGAAATCTTCTCATTCGAATCATTATTCGAAGTTTTCACCATTTGCACAATGGTTTCCCATTGGGTATCAGAAGAAGATCAAAGAAGACCCAAATCGATCTTGTGACGATAAAAACCTCCACCGAGTTAATGGGTTGTGATCGCAAAATTAGCTACAACAGCCATGGTATCAATTTTCAACACAAATTTCTGATTTTAAAATAAAAAAATAAAAAATTATGTCTTTCCCCGGCTCGATGATGCCATGAAACGACAAGGTAGAGAAATCGAAGCTTTTCTTATTATCAAAAACTTGGTTACAAAATCAGTATTCCCTTAAGCTAAATAGGAAGATAACTAAAAACATATTTGCTAGCATTAACTCAAAATAATATCTTTCCTAAC